>JAUDYJ010000005.1:62487704-63705204 GCA_030761175.1 Masticophis lateralis | reverse complement strand
GGAAAAACTTGGCTTACAGAAAAACACACATAAAACCTACGAAAAGTAAGAATATATATATATGTGTGTGTGTGTGTGTGTGTGTGTGTGTACACACACACACACACACACACACCTTTCACAGTATTGAAATATTAGCCACAATAATTCAAGAATAATAAACTGTTCTGGGATTTGAATAAAATAGAAAAGAGTAGAGCAGAGCAGAACAGAACAGAACAGAACAGAACAGAACACTTGGCCAACTGTAATTGGACACACAAGGAATTTGTCTTCGGTGCATTAGCTCTCAGTGTACAATAGTGAAACACTAAAGTTAATCAATTAATCAGTTTTAAAATAGAAATGTAAGCATATAGCTTTTCAGAAGCATTTGTTTTCTTACAGGAAAAAAAACCCACTCACACCCCCACCCATCTCTTCTAATAAGATAGAGCCTTGTAAGCAATGAAGAATTTGATATAAGAGTAAAAGTTTTTTAATCAAAAATCTTCACAGTCAGTTTCTTCTTAATTTCACCAATAATAGATTCTGTGAGCTTTGTTTGATGTGACATTATATTTTGTAAGTTCATAAAGGTTCTGCTTTCATGTTTTCTGTCATAGCATCTTACACTTGTCTCAGGTATGGATTTTCTTGGCTTCTTCTCATCTGTCTTCTGTCTTTTATTTTCCATTACACAACAGATGACCTATCAGATATTCTTCTTCTCTGCCAACATACTGTATATTCTGTTGCCAACCATCAATGAGAATAAAACCAGATAGTCTTTTTATCATCATTCTACTGCAGTTGCCTGCTGAATCACTCTCATTCCTCTGCTGGCCTGCTAAAGATTATTTGCCAGGATTGTTTTCTTAGGATGTGTTTAAACTAAATGGAACAAGTAGTGCTTTTTGAACTGACAATTTTTACTTCAGGTAGCTTGTGATTTTTTTTTTCAAAGTAATGACAGATACTTCCAGGAAGACATGGCACATCTTTCCAAATAAAGAATCTTGTTAAAACAAAACAAATGAAATGAAACAAAAGTACAGCTCAATGAAGGCCTTTCAAGGAATAAAAGCTATCAATGCAGGAGTTGGAAAAAAATAAATCCCCTGTGAATATATTTAATTTGATTGGACCTTTTCCATAGCAAATATAATTAGAAATAAGATGTTCTGAATCTAAACCAATTCAGAATAATCTTCATTTAACACACACACATTCCCAGTAATATTCAGATGCTGAAAATACCCTCAAGTAGTGGATTGGAGATCTGCAACCAAAGATTGTCACAGATTATTCCTGCTGTTGAAAAGGGATTGAAGGCATTTTAGATAACCTGTTCTTTACAAGTTGTGATCATATGATGTTTCACTTAACAGCTGCATTAAAGAGTTGCCAATCTCAACTGCAATTGTTAAGTGAGGATTACCTTTATCTAAATAGCCATTCACATATTTTAGCATTAGATAATTGAAACTGCTATCTTCCACAAAAAGGCCACAGGGCATATGTGCTGAGGGGGAAAAAAAGCTCTGATCATATTCAAATATTATGACCTGCTTTAGATTATCAATTTAGATTATCATTCAACACACCTTTACTAATAATCATACAGAATTCAGAAAATTGAAGAAGATATAATAGATCAGTTATCTCTGGAGTATTTGTTTCCTTTTTTCCTATTCTTTTGTATAGGTACAATAAGTTTCTGAAGTGGTACAAAAGCCTACCTGATTAACAAGACAACAAATGGACAAGAAAGAAAACAAATATGCTCTATACAGAATGATTCTATTAAACATCTGCCCTTTGGAACAGGGGTGTCAAACTCAGGCCCGTGGGCCAGATGTGTCACGTGTTGGCCACACCTACCTGTTTTAGCGAAGTCATGACAACGTGACAAGGCAAGTTTGACACCCCTACTTTAGAAGAAAATTGCAGATACCCAGCACTAAATTTGGGTCTGAAATAATAGATTCCAGAAAGTGAGAAACACTACTTTGAAAGGATCAGTTACAGCTTCAAACCATGTTTAAATTTCTTGACACACTTTTTTGTACTTTTCTTTCCGTCTTAAAATCGTATTTCAACAGCATTTAATCCTGGACCCTTGCATGTCTTCCTAGCATATGACCAAGGTGTTTGTACACAAGCTGCTTACTGAGAGTGACTGCAAATTTGAAGTTATGCAACTTTCGCTGCCAGGAGAAAAGCACTGAAAAGCTTTGAACATACCTCTTAAAACAAAATATTCATTCACTTTATTCAGAGTCCTTTACATGTGTTTATGGATGCATGCCCGATATGCCTGTCATGTCAGAAGCAAATCACTCCAAGAAAGTGACACCCAATGCAAGAGAGAAAAGCTTTTCCATATCTCCAAGAAAAGTCGGTGAAAAACAAGTGATGAATTTGCTTCAAAGGTGGTGCAAAATCAGAGTGTGGAAATTAATTCTTCTCCTTCTGCATAGTTCAACTGTTTTGGGCAGTGATGTTACATTCACATGCCATCGAGAAAGCCTTTTAGGTAAATCGGATTTAATTAAAGAATAGTGGGCGGGGGGTACATAGTAAGGTCAAAAAAGTCAAGATGACATCCGTGACAGTGAAATTAAAACTCCACCCTTTTTTTACATGTACCACACATAAAAAGTAGGGAGAGCTTTGACTACACCATCATGGCCACCATCTTCTCTGTTTTCATAATACCCTGCAATTGAATGTAAGTTTGCAGTGTTAAAAGACAACATGCAGCTTGGTTGTCTATAGTCAGCTCATTTTTAGAGGTGTTTCTCACTCAGTTTCTTATACCAGCTTTATTAGGAAGACTTCTAGATTTGGTTTTGCAGAACCATTTTTAAAAAGAATATAATTATGGAACTGCACTTTAAACATATATCATGTGGAGAAATGACAACTTATTGTCCTCTTCCTGCATTCACATATAGCTACCATAAGACCTCAAAAGACTTTTGTCGTAGTGTCAGATTCCTGTTTCTGTGTAAGATTATTGTATTCTTTTTCTCACAGTGACTTTTTTTAAACAAAAAATAATGTCTGTAAATGTTCAGTCTTGAACATTCAGACATTAGTACAGTTGCACTAATCTATATTGCAATTTGAAGATACACAGGTATGGTATATATCAACAGAGTCTTAAAGTATCTTCAGCACAACAGGTTCTACAACAGATCAAGATATTTTTCTTAACAATATATTTAGATCAAGACTAGACAATTTGCTCTTACTCCAAGGTTGCATATTGCTTCTGAGGCTATTTAATGACATTCTCAGAATCTTCATTAAACACAATTACTGAAAATCAGCAGCATAATTCCTCTCCATTTGGGGTAAGAATGTGAAAAATGTTATTAAAGTGAAAAATAACCCATTCATTCAAAAATTCAAGAAAACTAAAAGCAAAATATTGTAGCTCCATCTACATATGTAAAAGGCCTTACTCAATCTATATTTCCCTGCAACTCTAGATCTCAAATGCAGCCCCTGGATATTAAAGGCTCCTAGGTAAGTCTAAACTAGATTAATTCTTACCTGATTAATCTATTAGGTCTTCATTACTAGAACTGTAACATCATATCTAAGAATGTTCAATAGGAAGCATCGGCATAGTCATAAAATATGTCCTTATAGAAAATATCTACAAGGACATATTTTATTCTTTCATTCTTTCAATGAAAATCAAGGTTATACTACTGGAATCATGAGAGTTAGCACAGCCATAATTCATTTTAAATCAACTAATGGAAAACACCTTTCCACTTAATCATATTCCTTGGCGTCATTGCTTAGTAAAACACAACTGTACTGAAGTCTCCATTAATGTCAGTAGAGCTTAAGCTTTATTAGTTTAGTTTAAGTTTAGTATGATCATTTGATCAGTACCAGTGTTATACATAATATATAATATACTACAAGCATTTGGTAAAATTTACATTAGATTTTAGATTTAGATTTAGATTTTATTCAATTTCTATACTGCCCTTCTCCCGAAGGACTCAGGGCAATGCACAGCCAACAATAAAACAAGTCCAAATACAAAATTTAAAAAACATTTTAAAAAACATATTAAACCATTGGCCTAATCATTAAAAATAAACCCCAATTAAAAATCATGTCTAGGCCAGCCCCGCTTGTTGGAATAATAGCGTCTTGAGGGCATGGCGAAAGGTGCGTAGGTCAGGGATCCTCCATATCTCCGGGGGCAGTTCGTTCCAGAGGGCAGTATCAAGACATGTTGTGTTCCTTAAACTTCTATCAGTGGGTGGTATGTAATAATTAGCCCAATATTTGGCTCCATTGCTAGAGATGCTCTAATCAGCTAAGACATAACTGATATAAAAGAAATAGTGGGAGTCCCCTAAAGAGGATTTATGATTTAGATATGAGTCCCTATAAAAAGGAGAGCACAGTAACACATGACTCACATAATTAATTTTTCCTTGATCGCATAGAAAAACTTTTTTGAGCAAGCAATTTTCTGGAATCTACCAAACAAGAACATGAAAATGTATCACACTAAACTGGGCCATCATGAAAGTCTACTGGTTCTTTACATTTGTAATGAGAGTTAAATAAATGATTGTATATAATTATTTTTTCATAATCTCCATACAGAGATATGTAGGACTAGCCTTAAATTTCTTTGAGGCTTCATATCCTAGATTAATGCATAATAACTTTTCTTGCATTCTCATAATTTATCTTTAAGTCTATATTGCTGAAACCTATCAGTTAGAGTTCTTAGGCAAGTTGATTTACAGTTATTTATTAGAGAGTCAAATCTAACTGGAGCATATGTAAATTCTAGATATAAAGTAAACCCTGGTGTCCAACTTCATTTGTTTCATAACCTATTTCTAAACGTAGCTAACCTGGGCACTGCAATGTATGCTATATTTTATGTAAGGTTAATCAGTGGACATCTTACGATTATTAGATGAATATGTGGACTAGATAGGAAAATATGTCCAAATGTTGCATTTTTAACAGAATACATAAAATAACTCATAAAATTGTCACTGGAAAATGTTTTGCCAGTGTGAACATTTCTTATCATAGCTGAAATTCAGAAATTAGAAAAGATATTACAATCATATCATTTGATGACTTGCATAATTAATCCAATTATGCACAGAAAGGGCTATTTACTCTTCACAAATAAATTCATAAATAAAAAGGACATAAAACAGGAGTATAAATAATAGAAGCTGCCATATAGCCACATTATGTGGTATATCTCTCTCAAGTCCTATGCTGGGTTTTTAAAAAATCTCTTAATGGACAGATTAAGGACATTTTTTCCATGAGTAGAAATCATGGATTAGTTCAAGAATTAGAATACATTTTATCTAAATTAAGAATTCAGACTTTTCAGAATTCATAGGTTCCATTTCAAAGCTATCTTTTTTTAAAGCTATACACAGAAAAGTAGCAGCTTCTAGCTGACTTTGACTGCTCTTGAAAAAGTTAAGCTCAACCAGTCCTGATTAGTACTCAGACAGAGTACAGGCTAGAAGGAAACACCAAGATTATATGCTAGACTGAGGAGTTTAAAAAAAAAACTCTTGGAAGGTCATAATTACAAAGGACTTCCATAATGTTGCTAAGGAAAATAACATGATATAAGCCAGAGTTGGTTCTGACCAGTTCTGGAGACCCGGTAGCGGAAATTTTGAGTAGTTCGGAGAACTGGTAAATACCACCTCTGACCAGCCCTGACCCCATCTATTCTCTGCCTCCTGAGTTCCAGCTAATTGGGAGGAAATGGGGATGTTGCAGTAACCTTCCCTGGAGTGGGGAGAGAATGGAGATTTTACAGTATCCTTCCCCTGCCACCAAGCCACGCCCACCAAGCCATGCCACGCCCACCAAGCCATGCCCACAGAACCAGTAGTAAAAAAAATTGAATCCCACCATTGATATAAGCATGTAGTCATCAGGAGTGAAGTTTGAATGAAGGGCTTGTTTGTGTTTTATTTATTGGTGTAGAAGACAATTCTAAAGGGATTACAGGGTTGTAAAAAGGAAGTTTTTGTAAAAGACAAATCTAAAATATGATACTGTATGCAAATAGTCATATTACCATATTTATTCTTAATATGTACAGTGAAAAAGTTAGCACAAAATTCCTATTCATGCATTATTAACTCATATAAACATCAGGCCTGTACATTGGTCCTGGTCTCTACTTAATGCAAATCAATGCGATAAGTGTGAATATGTGAAAAATAATCACTACCTGGGATAGCTTTTCTTTAAAAAAAGATTCAAATGTCCTACATATGATTAAACATAAGTTACATTCTACTGTCCATTATATGATGTATTTTCAGGAGTATCTGTGACTCCTTGTTTCACCTATCTGTGAATTGAGGTCATCTACTAATGCCTTTCTCCAGGTATGTCACCCACAGATGGTGACTTTTGGCTATATTTCCACACTAAACAAAAGAGTCAGCTGATACTAACATTGCCAAATGAATCTAAGACAGATAAACTCTGTAAATGAGATGGAAAGATTATCTGAGTGCAACCAATAACAAAATATCACCATTATTTGTTGTTGGCTCTATGGTTAATTATACCCTGATGAACCTTGCAAATCAACACTAAGTTAACACAAACTGTCCCTGCTGTTTCTTAGACATGGGAGGACCTGAGGTTCATGAACTGTTGCATTCTTTAACAAGTGCATTAAATCACAGGGAAATACTATTTTGCATTTTCAAAATCAATTGTTCAACTTTTTTATCAGCAGTTCCCATACAAAGAGTAGGGAGAATCCATCACACTGTTTTTAATGCTGAGAATAGAAAATAGTATGTTATAGATCAGTCAATTAAAGGTTTCTAACTAGAACTCACAAGGAATCGGTGGTTTGTGACACTTTAAAGTATCTTCCTATTTCCTTTTCTCATTGGGACATAGATCAGTATTATCATCTACAGCATCTATTGTATTCATTTTCCATGAATATTATTCAATTCCATTTATAATAACTGGCATACTCTTGTCTAGATCAGCTTGCAGGATTTACCAAAACAATAAATAACTATGCACAGACCAAATATGATTCTTTCTTTTCTGCTAATGATCCTTTCATTTTCTGCTAATTTCATATCAGTAGTATAAGTTAGATGGCTGCTAGTGTTAAACAAATAATACTCGGTAATCTATTGCTACTTTCTTCTCTCCCAATAAATAAGTAATTTGGGGGAAGATAAGCAATATTAAATGTTTAGCAAATTCTCTTTATAAAACAAATAACATGAGTAGGACTCCAATTTATAGAATTCCTCCTTGAATATTTTGCTTGGCAATGCTTTATGAGGGGATATTATTCTCTGCTTATTGGTCCTGCACACATGTAGAAAAGCTTTTGTAGTCCCCTGAACATATTAGTTAAGAACTCTTGTTCAATAGTGTTCTTTGATATGCTTCTCCAATATGCTAACTATAGCCAATTGCACAACTGACAATCTAATTGAGATTTGGCAGAATATTTCATATTCAGATAAAGAGGAATTTGAGAGTAGACAAGGGATGCTCGGCCCCAGGCCAATGGGCACTTATTTAGCATGTCTCGTAGGTGATTCATTCAGTCATCCAGCAAGGATGCTGCCAATGGTGCTGTCTCAGCATCCCTACTAGCTGATCCACGGAGTTTTACTCTCATCATTTCCAAAAGGAGCCACTTGTGTGTTGTTAAGGACAGCAATAAAGTATGATGTTGACAGCAGTGATTCAGAAAAAGAGAGATGGAGGAAGAACGAATCCAGGACATTGGCTAGAATATCTGACACATGGCAAAAGAAAGAGAGAGCAAAGCAAACCAAATCTGGAAGAGGCTGGAAAGAAAACCTTATTGCTGGAAGTTTGAGAAGCAATAAATATATTCTATGCAAAGTATTCACCTATTTTGCATCCATAAACTGAAAGTAATGGGACATGGTTGAGAAAAACCCAAAACAGTGGAATTGGGACATACTTTGATAGTGAAATCCTTGTCAACTAGAGCAAGAAATCAGAATTTAGCCATATTGGTTAGAAATAGCTGAAATGTTGAGCAACAAATACAACAAATATGCAAGATTAAATTTCAATTATTTGGACACCCTTGGTTGTAGCAGATATATTTAGGTATTGGGGCAGAGATATGCTTTTACATGTAGAAGAAACCTAGTTATATGATTATGATTTGATTATTTTGTTTTTAATTTGATTTTTTTAAGGTGACCAATCGTCCTCCTTTAGGGAGGACTGTCCTTCTTTTGTAAGTTCTGTCCTCTCTCGAAAAGTGTCCTCCTACATGTCCTCCTTTTCGATATTTGAAGACTAATCTGTAAATCTCCATATTCTATCGATGCCGATCCGATCCACTGCATGTGATGTGAAATATTTGTATTTGACATGATGATTCATCAAGGCTCAGTACAGTGCGGTGAGACACGATTATGAGACGCATGCACTCGGCACAGGAGAATGGTTTTGAAAGAGTATGCCATGTGCAAGAGTATGCCGCGCGCAAGTGGCTTTGTTTACTTCTTATCAAAACATGACAAAGCACACACGCATGTGTCCTCCTTCTCATTGTAAAAAAGTTGGTCACCTTAATTATTTATAACTGAAATGAATAAATACATAAGAAACTCCAGATTTGCAAAAGTATCCCTTGTAGAGCAACAAATACAATGGTTTTTTTTAAAAAAATCTAGAAATCTTTTAGCAGTTTAACAGCAATCCACAGCACCACTTTTCCCATTAAATCAAAAATACTCTCAGCTGGTTTACACAGAGAAAAAATTAAGAAATCCAATCATGGGTCTCCTGTGGCCTGTCCTTTTTGGCCTTATATTCCAAGCCAGTTTTTCAAACAAAAGGTAGCCTAATGCTAATTGACTATCAAGCAATAGTGGACTCAGGAAGGTTTCTACAGCTTCCCCTGGTGTCTGCCAGTTCTGTTTCCCTTTATTTTCTGTGAATAGATGGATTTCGTGAAAGCAAATATATGGCTTGATTTTTTTATGCCATAAATTTTTTCCAGGTTATCTCAGAATAGTGGTAGTTTGTCACCTAAATAGAAAGTCCAAAGAATAAGCTTTGGGCTTGGCGCAAAACCTCCATTCTGCCTTGTATCTTGGTTATCAGGCTAGGTATTTTTCTTTTCACCCCATGACATTTTCCCTTTGGAAAAGTAGCATGGTGTGTCTGTGCCACAAACTGTAGCAGACTGGATTAAATGTTGTCCCTCCAGACATACCTCAAAATTCCAGATATTTCTACCAACCTAGTCAAGGAATGCTTGAGCATTTATCAGGACTTAGCTGGAGATGGACTTTGCTAAGGTACATAGGCTTTACCCTTTACTCCTTATATGTGAACTGATGACAAAAAAATTGAACAATTGATTTTGAAAATGAAAAAACAACATTTCTCTGGAATTTAATGCATTGTTGAAAAATGCAACAATCATATGTAAGTGCATGAATATTTAGAAGTGGGTCCCAGTTCATAAAGACTATCATTTTAGAGGCATATTTGATTGCATTAGATATGAAATTTTTAACAAAACTTCAATCTTTGTGTAGTATATGTAAAGACTCAGGGAGACATGCCTAACAGTCTTAAAAATAAACAATAGGAATCCATATTTAACTGAGCTTATTTTTAATAAGACACTCATGATTTAAGCCTGAATCACCATCAAGCAGTGGTGGGTTGCCTCCGGTTCGCACCGGTTCTATAGAACTGATAGTAAAACTAGTGGGAGGGTCCACCCACTGACCCTGATGTCATAAAAACGCTTCTGCGCTTGTGCACGTGCGAAGCAAGTGAGCGCGCGTGGCCCAGGGTTGGGTTCTAAAATTTTTTACTACCGGTTCTGTGAGCATGGCTTATTTTGTGGGCATGGCTTGATGGTCATGTGACAATTCTTTAGGATTTAGCAGAGGCACTGGTCTACCAGGCTTTTAACTGCTTGCACAGCTGTATTGGTCTACCCATTTGTTTTTGGAGGCACCAGTCTACTCATTTGTTTTTGGAGGCATCGGTCTACCACCACACTGCCTTTTAACACTGATCAGCTGTAGGGCAGCCCTTTGAAGCCCTGCGGCAAGAGTTTAAACAGTTTTTTTCTTTCTAGCTGAACAGCTGGGACTCGGGAGGCAGCAATAGATTTGGGGCAGAGCCAAATAAAACCTAAGAATAACACAGGGTGGCGGGAGGGCCCAGCTCCTGAATGAAGAGAACTGGTTCAGTGACATCATATCATCACCGCTACCGGCTCTGCCGAACCGGGAAGAACCCACCACTGGCGCGGCCCCATTGCGAATCGGTAGTTAAGGTAAGTAGAACCCACCCCTGCCATCAAGTGATGAAAGACCACACAAAATGCTACAAGTATGAAGGCCTTTGCTTAACGCATTGTAAGCCACCCTGAGTCTCCGGAGAAGGGCGGCATATAAATTGAACTAATAAATAAATAAATAAATAAATAAACATGTGCATTGTAAGTATTTATTAGGTATGTGAATATGTGTCATCTCACTTACTCTTCCATGGAGCTGATTGCTTCCTGCAAGAACTTGGACAGTTATTCATCATATGAAGGTCAGGAGGGAGAAATGACTCATTCATAAAAATATGTGTAAATACATTATGTGAGCAATTCTAATAAAAGGAATGGTTTGATAAATGCAATGACAAGGTTTCAAAAAGTTTCCTCTAATCAGGAAAGAGAAAACTTTCCTGTAGTTTTATCCACCCTCTACAACATTTGGTCCTAGAAACTATTAACTTTCCTGCAGTTTTTTTGCACATTAACGATATGTTTATTTTATTCATTTTTATATTCAGATGATGACTTTATGACAGCACAGCTGAAATTCTACACTGTGTACATATTTTAAGCAAATAATAAACATGTTGGTTCAAAATACTATATCACATACAGCCAAGAAGAAGTTACGTTTATTCTTCATCAACCCATTTTTCACTAACTCTTTTTACAATAATTAGACAGGAAATACATTTTTAAAAAAATTCTACTATAGCAACATTAACTATGAATATAGGAAGAAGAACTATTTGATTTTGCCCACTGTGTGGTTTTCAAATGTCCCTTTCTCAGAAGCTAACTTGGCTTTAGAACACAGGTGTCAAATTTGCAGTGTCACGTTGCTGTCACTTGATGTATTGTGATGTTTTTTTCTTTTGTGGAGCTGGGGTGGATATAGCTGTTGCATGATGCATCTAGCCTGGAGACAGCCAGTTTGACACCCCTGCTTTAGAGGGAAAAAATCTCAGTTCTCAAATAATCATTAGGGAAAATGAATTTAATTTTTATTGCCTTTTCACCATCTTTTAAAATGTATAAACGCTCTCTTTTGTTTTTAACTACCTCATCTCTTATGACGATATCATGATAAAAAGAGGTGATGCTTTTTAAAACAAGGTACATTTTTCAATGCCCGTCTTGCAGGAATGCCGGTTAAAAATGGGAGTGCTTGAGAGAATCAGGTTCAAGGTTTGAAAAAGAAAGGGAAAAAGAAAAAGCCTCAGAACTTTCCTAATATATATTCTTGGAGTGGTGTTTAATACTGCTCCTTTTGTTTGTTTCGACAATGGATCTTATCTTTTGGTAAGGACTGTGTTCAAGACTATTATTGCCCTATAGAAAAGGCGCCTCGTCTTTCTTTCCACTTGTTCAGCACACCAGAGTGGCATAGCAAATTTAATCGAAGAACGCAGCTCCAGGGAGGGTCTTTTGAGACTCTTCCCTTTTTCATAATACTGTTATCTCCCCTTCCTTGTGTTGGGGATGCATAAAAATCACAAAAAAGTCATTCTGAGCATATTCTTCCTGATAATTATTGTCAGACTCCAAGATAAGTACCTACGTGATGTAACGTGTGTCAGAACTGGCTCTCTGAATGCAAATCTAGAAGCACTTATAGACCCAAACAATGGTGGCCCAGATCACCAAAACCTAGTATTTTGCCAGAGACAAGAGACAGCTTTGATTTTTGTGTGTGTTTTGATAAGGCACAATCTGGATGCCTTTATCTCAGCTGTTATATTTAAAGATGACATTCTAGCCTTGCAGCCTACCCTATTGTTTTGACCCTGATTATCACCAAATGTTGTTGTTTAGTCAAAGTCACCAGTTTAATGAAAGGCCTGCTCCTAATTTAAGGGAAATTATTTAAATGCAGAGTATCCTATACACTGTGGTTTCCAAAAGAACTAGGTGGTTAATCAAAAGTTAATTGTATAATTCTCATGCAGATTAGGGCCTCTTGCAGACGAATCCCAGGTTGTGATTACAAAAAAGAGGGGAGTGTGGTGTAATGCACAAGGGGTCTTCAGCCTGGTAAACAATCAGCAAAGGTTTAATTTGTGGTAAACAAAGTGATGATACTCTGGGGGACTTCAAAGGAGACAAAAAGGTGAAAATAAATTAAAAAAAAACAACAACACAGAGAGATGATCTTTTTGTTTTTCAACATCTTTCAAAAACATTAGCTAAATGAATAAAAAGTAATCCATTAGTATTTACGGGCAGCATCCTTGCAATAAGCAAATTCAGAGCAATTCTATAATTACACTGCAAAACTCCCAGAACAGGGTGCTGCCAGCAACCTATCCTATTACTCTCTTTACAATAAGAAAGCTGTTACATAATGAGGAGCGAGATGACAGACCACTTTGATATAAGACACCAAGCTGTTCCAGTTGCATTAAAGAATGATTATGGGTTCTAAAACACATAAGTACGTGTGATTTAGAAGCACATGTGATTTAGAAGCACTGAATACATATGAACACTCTCTAGAATCACTTCTGGAGGAAGAAGGGCAGTTTCTAAATATGATATATAAATAAATATACAGGAAATCGGAGTAGATATGTGCATACAATAGGCCAACTAAATTGGGAACCTATATATCTTAGCTACACAAGCTTTGAACTGTTTGTTCCCCTATCTATGAACATGGTGGCTTATTGTTGTAGTTCAGACAAGTCCTGCTTGCTCTTGATTCAATAGGGAACAAATTGCCTGCTCTTTAAAAAAGACTGAGTCTAACACTTGTAAAGGCCCATATTTCAGGTCCATACTTGATGTTCTCGAGCCCTGCAGTTCCTCCTCCTTTGCTGTCATAGCCTGCCTGTCATTACCAACCCTGCTCAAATGAGTAAATCTTGAGATCTACCTTCTGTTAGTAATAGTGCATTTTTGCAGTTATGCTGTACGTCTTTGAAGAGGTTGGTTTTCTTCAAATTGAAAAAAACATCATCTATTTATAAAGTGCCTCCTAAGACAGCAGGCCTATTGTCATTAGTCATCCGTGTAGAAATTGCAACTATTTCTTTACCACATCCATTTTTTTTCTAAATCAATGGTGTATTTTGTGCATACACAAAAAACAGAAAGTATATTTTTTTTCTGATCAGAGATTTCACTCCATACTGTCTTTGTAAGAAACTAACATTAAACTTCACAAAATAACTTAAGCTAAATTAGTGTTCCTATGTTTGTTATAGAACAAGTCATTTATTTTAAAATTGGTTTTAGATACGCAGTTAAAATCAGGATTTCAGAAACTATCCTTTTCCAGCTTTACTTACTAATACTGAAACCGGTCTGGCCATTTATCTTATGCTTAAAACTGATAAAATGCAGAGATAAAATGATAAAACCATTTTTATCTCTGCAGTGGTGATTCTCCTGTGTGAAATATATTCTTAGAGCTTTTACACATGTTCTAACCTTGGAGATATCTCTCTATACATATTTAGAGGTAACATCTTCATGATATCTCCTTTACCTAATCCCCAGCTCTGTGTAGCAGCCTAAATTCATTCTTAGCTGTTCAAGTTCTAAAATAATAAAGACTCAAAAGCCCTCACAAACTCTACATATCTACTCATCCGTATCTCCCATTTAAAAATAGTATTTTCTGTATTTTTTTTCAACAGAATTCTTGGTGTACAAGACCTCAGTAACAACGGCCAGCCAAACAGTCCAAAGTCAGACCAGGACTCAGAAGAAGCCGAACAAATAACATCCACACTAAATTGCATCATTTAAAAAGGTATTTAAAGACTAGTGCTTTGACAGATGCGCACAATTCAAAGCTCACTGATGATGTTTCCTCAAATGGTGATGAAACATTTGCAACCAAATTGCCAAGCTCGGAGCTCAGACCAACAGCCCAGCTACTGACCCAAGCTACTTTTATTCATTTACATTTCAATTAAAAAGGTGCCCATCAGTGTAACTGAGAAAAAGATACATTGCCTGCTTTGTCTCAAATTAGTGCACTGATTTTAGTGCTAGAATCTGGCACTGCATTATTAGAAGGAGAGGCTATTTCCCAAGGAGCTATGAGACAAATAAGCATTGAGTCCTTGGCATGCAGAAAGCTACCCAGAAGAGATCCTCCCTAAACCTTCACAGACAGACGAGAAGGTTGGTAGACCTAGGTTCATAAATAGCCTGAGTGGCAAGTCACCAGGATGAAGCATCTCCAACAAACATCCTGTCATTAAGTTTGAAAGGTGCGTAAAACTGCTATTGCAGCTGGCTGCCCATGCTCATTGCTCAACAAAACCTACTTCGCCACAGTTTAAGAAGGCCACTTGGTAGGTAGTCCTTACTTTGGAAGGGCAGACAAAGCCAGAAAATCTACTAATCATTGGCATTAAATTTTTCCACAGTAAAGATATAAGAAGAGGACCACCCACAAGCTTTGTTACTAAAGCAGATTAAAACTCTGTCCTCAGCATAAGGCAAACTAATTTTTCATTCCAACTGAAAGATTGGCGGGATGCATATTAATATGATTAGCAAAACAGCCATTCATTTAAACAGAGAATGTGGTATCCCCAGTGAATATTCACACTGTCCAAAATATTTAACGATAGTAACAAGAAGACAGAAACACCCAACAGTCCTGATTCATGAAACAGCCTGACATCCATCCCTTTGCAATCTTCTCTAGCAATTTACAAGGAATTGTTGCACTAAAAAATAAGGTATTTTTCCATATTCATTGCTGATTTCTGATTCAGAGAAACAGGATGCGATTATGTGCCACATTGTAGCATTCTAACAAGACATCTCGAACACATGTTAAGGAATCTAACAGCCAACTGTAAACTCTATGAAGGAGACTATTAAAGGGTTTAGAAAAATAAATAGCTAGCTGTAAAACTATAAAAACTGGCAGTCCAGCACTTGGAACATTCAGATGCAATATTGTTACAAACCTTTAAAGACTATAAAGTCTTTATATGTTCTTTTCCTCCTTTAATATTTGCAGCTTTTGTTCCACATCTTAGGAAGCAGCATTAGTTAGGAACATCTGCACATAGGACTTCAGGTTTTTTTAAAGTACAATTTGGATCCAAATATCTTATTCTGAGTTCTGTCCAAATTAATGAAAACATGTTTAGCAATATCACTCAGTCCGATTTCTTAAAATATTCTGTGGTCAAATATGCATAATGAAAATCATAGCTGGAACCCAAATTAGTTAAAACATGCATTTCTAACCTGATGTTTTCCATCAATATAATCCTCTGTGAATTAAAAGCAAGTTGTTTCAGAAATTAAGTTTGCAAAAGCTTAAGAACGTTGAATAATATGGGATAATTCTCTCCCTCCCTCCCTCTCCCTTCCCCACTCTTTCTCTCTCCTACTCCTCCCTCTCCCTCTTCCTCTCCCTCTTCCACTCTCTCATATCCTGGTTTTGGTATACTAAATACAAATACATACCTGTGTCTAGAAATATTGCATACTAGACTTCAGAATTAATCATTAAGACTGGAGTGTGTTGTCTATTACATTCAAGTGTTATTTCAGAGTTGATGTAGTCAATGGAGACACTTCAATATATATGTTACATACATATATATATATATATATATATATATATATATATATATATATATATGAATGAGACATACATTAAAGTCATTACATTTTTGATAATATAATTCCCTCTGTGCCCCAGCCAAAGAATTGTAATTTGAGCATTCAAAATTATTTTTAGGACTACATCAAGGACTGACATGCATCACTGCTTCATTTGGCTATGACCTTCTAGGGTATAACATTCTTGCATTACAAAAACTATTGAAAAGTCTTTGAAGTAACAAAATAAATTCTGGCTTTCTTCCTTGATAAAAACTGAATTTCTTATTTAGTACTTGGATGAGAACCACCAGGGAATTCCAGAGCTTTAGGCTAAACTAGGAAGTGAAAAAATAGTCCAGAAGACAAGGCCAAGCCATTATTATAATGTTTACCAAAGAAATGCATGGAAGTGTCCATATTATGAACAAGAGTTGAATTTGATTCAAGGGCATCTATCTATTCATCCATTTAGCCATCTACCTATCCACCGGTCTATTTACCCACGTCCTTCCTAATCAGCTTGTTAAATTGAGCAAGGTTTGAATGGAAATATTGGGAAACCTTTCCCAATATTATTAGCTAAGAGTGATTGTCAACAAAATGCACTTAAAATATACTGTAATACTTTAAAGCTTAGAATATGTCAAAGCTTCTATTGGTAATTACTGCTGAAAACTCAAATCAACTGCTTTCAACTTGATCATAAGAAATAGAAAATAAGTACCATCTTGTTGAATTACGATTTCAAAACACTCCAGGTAAAGACAGCACAGAGAGAAACATCATAAAAATAGTCTATAGCTTGAAATCATGGCAATCCTGTATCTTAAATTTGAATAGGACTACCCATCATTAGGACTATAGGTAGAATAGGTAGTCCTATTGAATAGGACTACCCAAAAAGAAACGTGGTGGCTCATTGGCTAAAATGCTGAGCTAGTCGATTGAAAGGTTGGCAGTTCCATGGCTCGAATCCCTAGTGCAACATAACAGGGTGAGCTCTCATTACTTGTCCCAGCTTCTGCCAACCTAGCAGTTCGAAAGCATGTAAAAAATGCAAGTAGAAAAAATAGGGACTGTTGGATATTCATCCCACGGTTGGTAGTTAATCTATTGAAAAACTATGTTTATGGCTTTAAATGATATAAGAATACTGATTGGCTGTACTATTAGCAGACAGTCATAAAAGTAGACAGGAAACCCAGGAGCTCCTGATCCTGTTTTTGATGATTGGTTTCCTGAAGAGGGACTGTGTGTGACTGAAGAGAACTGAAGAGAACGGTAAGCAAACTATGTTTTGTGTTGGAGAGTAATTATTCGAAGACGTGTTATCGTTGTTTTGAGAAACCAAGTTTTGTTTTTTTTCACTAAGATAAAAGACTGTTTCATTTTTTACCGTTCAGAGTCTGTGACTATCTGTTTGTTTAACCAGCAACCTATCTCTTTGCTGTCCGGTCTGTTGCCTACTGTGCAGAGGGAAGTTGTACCCACAACAGGGACCACCTTTGGTGGGACAGTAACAGCGTTTTGTGCACCTTTGGCGTTTAGTCATGCTGGCCACATGACCATAGAGACATCTTCGAACAGTGCTGGCTCTTCAGCTTTGAAACGGAGATGAGCACCGCCCCCTAGAGTCGGGAACGACTAGCACATATGTGCGAGGGGAACCTTTACCTTTACCTTTACCCATCATTTACTATCCCTAACTTTAATGCAATAGGATATCAAATTGCTTGGAATGGTGTACCTTATTCAAGTAAATTAAAATTCACTTTCCATTCAAACCTTGTTCAATATGAGGAAGCTGAAGAGCGAATTAAGAGACACAATGCTCAGTCTATCTGGAATGAACATGAAGGTTGTTCCAGCATGACACTCTTCAGTAAGAAGCCCAAGGAAAACCACCTGTGAAAGAGTAGAGGTGGCAAGACATAGAATAGAGGTAGTAAGAATAAATATTAGCCATATTAGGACTAGATTGAGACTGCTGTAAAAAACTAGTGCTTTGAGTGCAAAGACTAGTGAAGGATAGTCATAGCCAGGAGCAAATTCTGAAAGTGACCCAGTTTTGAGTGACATATTTTGCTTTCATATATTCATCTAATTTGCTATTAGACCATATCTTACTCTGGCAAGACAAGCCAGCATGTGGCTTATCCAGAAAAAGTAGGAGTCCCATCAAAGCTCATTTAAAGTTTACTCTGCTAGAAGGCAGCATTGCTATTTAACTTGGGCAGGGGTCTCATCATTTATTATTTTAGAGCATCATGGCACCCAGTGTTTGAGAACTCTGGTACTGAAGACTATCCAAGCAATATAAATGTTTTATTGTTACTAGACTTGAGCTGTGTATATTTTTTAAAAAAAAATAAAAGTAAAAATAGATGATAAAAAAGCAGCACTGGTATGATGATATCAGAAAAATCTTGTAAAAGCAGTTATGTAAAAATATTTATGTAGATTTTGCTGAGGGAACAAACTGTTAGTTGGCCATAGATCTCAAGTGGATGTAGCGAAGTTAACATTCTCTACTGCAGGTAGGGCTATGGACCACATCAAGAAGTTATATAATCACCAACTCAAAAGCACCTCAGAGAAAATATCTGCCGTCTTTTTAATTATTGAACCTCCAAAAGTGATTATTAGATAATCAGATAGTAATATTGCTGTGTAATATTGCTTAAATATTATTGCCCAGTTTTGTTAATCTTCCTGTGGTCCTGTCCCACTATATTTCTGTTCTCTGAGCTTCTGCCCCCTGACACTAACTATGTGATAATCATGCAAAATTGTGTAGTGGTTTTGGATATGAACAAATGGAGACTCGAATGAGACATGAAGTTCATTTTACATTTTGATCATCTGAGCCACAGTCTGAACTGAAGTTGTTAGAAATTTCCATAAATAGGACAGGGCCATAGGGGCACACACTTGAAGTACAGTTGGGCTCAGGCTACAGCTGCAGGGTTTCAGCTGAGATCGAGGCAAGGGCACACAGACAAAAAAGGTCAAATTTATTCTGCAAAAGTTGGAGCAATATTGAAACTAGAAGTGTCTGCACCCTTATACATGCTATCTTAATTATTGTATGGATTCATATATATTTCATTCTGCTATTCTGCTTCAGGACTTAAACTTTACAGTACCAGAAGAATTGCTACAATAATAATAACAACAACAACAGCAACAACAACAACCACAGGCCTAAAGATCTAGACAAGCATTTAAAAACAATTGGCACTGACAGGATCACCATTAGTCAGCTGCAGAAGGCCACTTTATTGGGATCTGCTCACATCATCCGCCAATACATCACACAATCCTAAACACTTGGGAGTGTTATCCCAAATTAGTGATATCCCAAATTAGTGATTTGGGATATGAAATCCAGCATGGTCATCTCGTTTGCTGTGTATACTATCAATAACAATAATAATAAAAAACTATTCAGAAAATGTGTGTGTACAAATGACTAGTGTGTCTTTAAATAATTGAAGGAAACTTTTTAGTACCTTAACAAAAATTCAAAAGCACCAATAATGAATGTATCTTCTTAAAATAAGCTGAAATAAAAATCAGATAATAGTGAATAAACTGATTTAAATACTTTGGGGGGGGGGGGGAATTGCCGAATTTGAAATGTAAAAATAGGAAGGAGACAGAAAGAGAGTGAAAATCCCAGGGCCACAGATCATGATAATTTTAAAATGGATAAAGATGATGCTGTGAGACACATGAAGCTCCTCAAAATATCCAGGGAGCCTGGATAGCTCAGCATATTGTATATATGTATAAAATATACAAAAGTATGAAGGCTATTGCTTAATGCATTGTAAGCCGTCCTGGGTCTTCGGAGAAGGATGGCATATAAATCAAATTTTAAAAGAAATTGTTGAGGAATAGCTTTCTACAATAAACAGGAGAGCAAAGTAGAATAAAACAGACATAGATAGCAGTGTTTCTCTAATATTTATTCATAAATAAGTGTAATTTTTCCAAAAGTCTAGAGCAACTTTAAGCTTCTTCCTTTCAGCTTCTATTTCTAATTTTGTTCTGCTTCTGTGTGGGTTATCTTTATTGATGAATTACAGGATTTTTTTTTATTTGATTTATATGCCACCCTTCTCCGGAGATTCAGGGTGGCTTACAATGCGTTAAGCAATAGCCTTCATACTTTTGTATATTTATACAAAGTCATCTTATTGCCCCCACAAACTGGGTCCTCATTTTACCTACCTTAGAAAGGATGGAAGGCTGAGTCAACCATGAGCCTGGTGAGATTCGAACTTACAGTAATTGCAGACAGCTGATGTTAATCACAATGCTTTAGTCTGATGAGCCACCAGGCCCTTATTACGTAGTTAGTTCCTGTCCCACATAGTTCTTTTTTGAGGGGAGGAAGGGAGAGAGGAAATCTTATTGGTTTTTACTTATCCTATCTCTTAATTTTCTCTGGTTGTACAATAGCACTCCCCTCTATAATTCAAAACTGACTTTAGGACAATTGAAGCAAATATAATGGTTATTAATAATGCCAAACTATACTGGCAGGTGTAGAGGAAACGGCAAATAAATATTTTAATTAATAGTGGATAGATTTTAAACAACTCAGTACTAAATAACAGGTATACAATACTTTTTCTCATTAGATGGAGCAGGATAAGAGTGAAAATCCTGACTGGGGCTATAAATAATACAATATTTATTTAAATAATACAATACAGAACATATTGGAATTAAGACTGTGCTAAGGATTCATATGCATTCACAAAAGGTTGAGAAATATTGCTTTAGAGTGCTATTTTAGGCCTGGAAATTGTTTCAGATAACATTTTCCTCTACACTAGTATTAATGCACTTGCAAAATCCTGGCTTTGGACACATTGTGAGTCCTACAATATCTCCCTCTTTGTACAATTTCTATTTAATATGTCTACCAAATATTGGCAGCAAATATCTGAAAATCACAAGATGGCAACAAAGAGGCAGAATTGTCTGTATCACTTTCCAGCCATTAGATAACCATATTATATGGCTTTACCTGGTTCAGGTCTGGTAACCCTACTAGTTGGGTCATTGTAATGAATTTTTTTTTAAAAAAAAATTCACAGCAAAAATTTACAGTTATTTCCAATTGTCTTTAATTAATTTTGAAAAATGTTCTATGAGTTATATATAATAGCCACAAGGATTTCGATTTCACAACTAACTTCACAGGACCTAAATATAAAAGTGTTTGTGAATAAAAGTCAGGTTCTCCAGAGTTATGGAAGTTTTCATGGTAGGTAATCATCCCCAACATAGCATCTTCTAGATGGGTTCAAGTCTTGGACAACTCAGTGTCCCAAACCACCTGCAAAGCATCATGTTGGGAACACTCTGTTAGAAGACACTTTTCCTCTATTTACATCTAGTATAGCCTTTTAGGCTGTCCCAAAGTCTTCTACTTGGCTTGTGTAGTTGAGGTAGAAATAACCAAAGTCTCTTTCTAATCTAGTACTTTATTAACTATACCACACTGACTGTATTCCATTCCTCTACTGAGGAGAGCCATGCCTTTCTTCAAGATTCTATATGCTCTGGCTTCCATTTCTTGCTCATTCAGTCAAGAAGCATTCAGTAAGCATGTTCAGTCCTCATTAAACTATTTGGGGATCTCCCTCCTCTCAAACACAGTTTTTTGTTTCCTAAATGTTTGCTCTTAGTTTTAAAAACTCATGTCTGTTGAACTGCTTGTCTTATGAAGGAATATCTTGCTTTGCTCTAAAAGTTTTTGCAAATGGGAAAGGAGTTTGCTATTAGTTTACATCTGCTTTCACCAACTAGGAAATCTCCCTATATTTCTCACAACTACAACATGACCATTGCAGTTTTCATATTTCTGAAAGTTGGAGAGTTCTGGTGTATAGGTTAAAATAACTGGGGTATATGAAGCAAGCATCATTAGCAGGATTCCTACCTCAAATTTGTACTAAGTTCCCTTTAAAAAAAACAAATTCTGTCATTATTGCTTTCATATACATTTCATCTTCCTTCCTTCCTTCCTTCCTTCCTTCCTTCCTTCCTTTCTTCCTTCTTTCTTTTCTTTTCTTTTCTTTTTGTATTTGGTCTCAGCATTGTATCTTATACAGTATTCTTTTTGTGCTGGGAAATGGGCAGGAAACTCATGGCATCTAGGAGCAAGAGGATCTTGAATGGTAATTTAACTGCTGTAGGTGTGAGGCAGAATACATGTCTGGGACAGATTTTATAACAATTTCAGTGGTTGTGTTACTAAAAAACTGATTCAATATTAACAGTTTGATATTATGGCTTTAAATACTGTTTCCAGGAATGTCAATGGATAGGAAATTGCTTGGTATCAGCTTTGGGAGCATAGGGTATTAATTCTTACTATGTTCCATTTTTATTATTATATGCCACTCATACAATAATAAAATGGAGCTTGGCATTATATAAATCGCAGAAATACATATATACATATAGTACATACAAACGTACATTTTAAGAACTACTATATTATTTAAACATTCTTACTATTTTCCCTTTTTAATTTTTTATTACTGTATGCCCACTTTTTGGAACCTACCGGTAGCATTATATACATTAGGAAGGATGGATGGATGGATGGATGGATGGATGGATAGATGGATGGAAGGAGGGAGGGAGGGAGGGAGGGAGGGAAGGAGGAAGGAAGGAAGGAAGGAAGGAAGGAAGGAAGGAAGGAAGGAAGGAAGGAAGGAAGGAAGGAAGATAGATTTGTAAGAATATTTTACAACACTTTTTCAACAGTGTTGGAAAACAGTTTCATTGTTTTATTTATGGTATCATCTAATAACCTATCTATATTTTAAAACTAGAAAACCAGAGTGTTTAATGTACACAAAACAGAGCAGTCCAAAAATAATTTTGTCACATTGTCAGACCTATTTTGGAATAACCTTTCTCCAATCTTCTACCTCAATTACTATTGTGTATTCAGGATCAGGGATGCCCCAGATAATTTAGCTTACCTCTTCACTTGTGAAGTTAAGTACCTGATATTATGTCCTATTTTATGAATTCAAAGAACACTAAGTAGATGTCTGTTTTCTGCTAACACAGGGACATATGCATCTTTCTCAAATTGGAATATGCTTTAAAAACTGCAATTTGTATTTTTACAAACAACTAATGACTTAAAAACGAATCCTTCATTTCTTTTATCCAGAGTCCTCTGGGAGACAGATGACTCATTTTGCATGCCTAAAGCTCTCTTTCACTATATCTAATACTAAAAGTTAGAATGGCTTAAACCATTCAAGTCAAGCTTCCCTCTCCCTTTTCCTAGTTTTAACTGGTCTTTCAAGGATTAAGTGTAACAAAAAAAATTTACAATTATTACAAAATCCAAGTTGTCCTATTAAATGTATATATTAATTGATAGTTTTGAGAATTCTGAGTTTATTTTGAGATAAGTATTCTCAGCATCTTAATTGGTTTATTATGATGTAGTAAATTATGTAGGGATACGGAATAACATCCTTGGAATGTCTAGAGTCATTAGTTCCCAAGGCTACATGCAGAATATATTAATATATTAAAATATTATTTTACCTTCTATCTCACTTTTTAGGCTATTTGCATTTAAACATGTTAGCGATTCAGAACTGAACGAACTATAGTGCTAATTTGAATAACTTTTAGTAAACAACAAGAGGACAAACAATTGTAACACATCATCAATCCACATAAACCAACCTTTGCAAAAAGATGCTCTCAATAGAGGATACATTTTTTAACCAAATCAAAACAGAAGCAGCAGAAAATTGACATTGTTTATAATCTTGTTCTCCCAGAGACACAATAAATAACTTTAAAAAAAAAAAAAAAGACTGACAAGGACCCTCTTGAGGGGACAATTTCTTCCTCTATTTGCTAATATACTGCAATGGCAAAGAATGATAGTTTAGGAATTTCTGTTTAATTCAGCATCACAGCTCTATTATTTTATCCTGATTCTTTTTAAAATAGAAAGATAACATAGTGACTATCTTGATATATTGACACTACTTCATAATGATTATTGATATAAACCACTTGGAGTCCCTCCAATTCTAAATTGAAAAGATTGGTACTGAATACAAACATTTCATAGGTACAAAAAAGATAACAAAAAATAAGAATAACACAAGCAGCATTTCATTTAAAAGAGCCTTGGTGGCGCAGCAGACTAAAGTGCTGTTAAGTAGAACCAGCTGCCTGCAATTACTACAAGTTCGAATCTCACCAGGCTCAAGGTTGACTCAGACTTCCATCCTTTCAAGGTAGGTAAAATGAGGACCCAGATTGTGGGGGCAATAAACTGACTTTGTATAAAAAAGAACTCCGCTTAGGGCGGCAGAAAGCCCTACTAAGCAGATATATACAAAAGTATGAAGACTATTGCTTAACGCATTGTAAGCCGCCCTGAGTCTCCAGAGACTCAGGGCGGCATATAAATTGAACTAATAAATAATAATAAATTTAGTAGTTCTAGAAACTTCTACCCTAGTTACTGTGTTTACAACTGCAATCTATGAGTGACAAAAAGTTACCGAGTGCTTGCACACATCTAATTATGATCCAAACCACACCTGATTCTGTGGGTTAGGGTTTAAATGGTCCTTTAAAAGAAATCACCAATCTCTGAAAAAAGAAAAGAAAAAAAAGAATCACAGAAAAAAATGTTAATGCATATTTTAAAATAATAGCCCTATGTAATCTAACTTAATAATACATTTTACTAAACTTAGAGGAACATATATCTGAATTGGCATATTGTAAATGTTGTAACTGGACAGTTGCAAACTTTTGCTCTATCCACATACCAGCAATATGTAGTTCAATAAATGTACCACAATTAAAAATAGTATGTTGGGAATGAAAAAAAAAACTTGCTTAGTCTATTAAATAGTTATAATTCAACTGTTGTTAAATTTTTAATTTAATTATGTAATTTACCTCAGTTTATCAATGAAGAAAATTTTCTCCCAACATATTCATGGCTTAGAGCATATAAGTACAACATACTCAGATAATGTACAATAAAACTACAAAAGAAATCTTCTTTAGCAATAAACAAAATATGTCTGCAAGGACAGTGCAGTGGCAATATGAGCAAAATGTATCCAAAAGATCAATTGCTCCAGATGTTGTTGAAAATACCCTTCCAAAAATGGATGCTTCCTGAAATGCTTCCTATTATGTATGAATTTAATTCCTGTGTACTTTGCTGTTGATTTGGCTTTGAAATGCTTTTTGCGTGTACTCTACATGCTTTTACTATTTATATGCAAATATATGTAATAGATGGTTACAACTGCTCTTCTTTCAAAAGAATATGCAATTATTTTTTACCTTAAAAATTACGGTAGGAGTCTGTTTAAAATGAAAGCTTTTTAAAAGCTATGATTCCTTCTCCCTTTTTCACAAGGGGTACAATGTTTTAAGAACAGAACAATGAACTTGGGAAATAATAAAAAATTAAACTTTTTGACGATTATAATTACTATGTTATAAAAGTCTACATTTGTATCTTCTCTATATACAGGTAAAAATAGAAGTGAAGAGTTGAACTGTTGCCAGCCTATTCGTTAAGTTTTCTACATGATAGGGGAAAAAATACACTGTTCAAATAAGATTATTTTGTTTTCATATTTGAAACATGTGAACTGTATTTTCTCCCAATAATTATAACTTAAAAATCCACACAAACTATGTATCTGTTTTGTTCAATGACTGGTTTAAAATTTTAATAATAAACCCTAGCTAGCTCATTCAAAAAAGAAATTAGTGGGGGAAAAAACTTTGGTAGTCTCTCATCAGTGAAAACTGATTTAGTTATGCAAATTACTGCTATGAATATTAAACCACTGATGAAAGGTTTTAATGAAGGGATCTTTTGTTTTGGAAATGCAAGGGTATATGCTTTAATTTCTTGCTAATTTACTGTTCTTTGATAATGTTCACATTTTCCCCAAAGTGACTTCACGGATGGGTTTAATACAGTGAATAGAACTACAGGCCAACAATACTGGTTTTGACAAGCCTTCCCCTGTGTAACAATAGATCATGATTTGCAGCCCCTTATGCACAATTCTATTAGGGTGAATTTTGTCTACAGGGCTTTCCCTGAAATGAATTCTCATTTTAATGTTAGCCTCCTGCAGTTTTTAATTTTTAATCTGTAATATGAAATTGCAAATTTTACAAACATCATTTGAAAAAGCCACTAGGACAGAACCGAATGCCAAAGTTTACATATTGTCTAATTAGACTGTTATGAGAAGCAGCTTATCAATGTCAAGCCAAAGATCATCAAAAAATCCAATTACTAATTTGAAAAACACATATATTTATAGGTTAATTTTGTTTAATTTGCATCTGATTCACTTAATTATTGTTTAAAAACTGTATTTAGCTTAATAATTTTGGTTGAGTTAGCAACACACCTGGGCTGTGAATATGGTTTAACAGCTTTTTAGGTTGCTTGTATCATCCACAATAATAATAATAAAAAAGCTGTAAACATCAGCATAAAGCAGAGAAAATACAATAATCAGTAGCAAACTAATGTTGAATATGAAAAAGGCATTAAACCTGTTTACCAATATGATCAGTGTTGTCTATTTTATCCTCTGCTTTTTGCATGCCTTTTACCTGAGTCCAAGAATTAAGAATTTTAAATAGAGACATGAAAAAATAACACTCATGCAGTATTACATATTATGCAGAAGAAACAATAGCTAATTCTAAAACCTTATTTAAACATCTGTTTTGCTTTAATAAAATACCTTGTCTTTTAATACTTCCCTTTTAACACAAATAAAGGGAAAATTATCTAAATGGGACAATCAGCAGCTTTTTGTCTTTCTGCTTTTACCTTGCCCATGCAAAACAGTGTTAAAATTATAGGAGGTTTACTGTGGGTAGCATCAGTTTATAGGAAGTATATTGAGACTGAAAGGACCGAGAGTTGCAGTGCCTGGAAGTAAGTCAATTAAATAATTACACTGCTCCAAACTGTCTGTGTGGAGTGATACATAAAAAATCCAAAATAAAACCTACATTATACCTGTATATTAAGATACCAGCATAAGTTACCATCAAACCCAGAAAAATATCTCTAGGAGCAACAGCTTTTAACCAGACTTCACTTTTTATTATTATACTAATGACTACTATGGTTAGGCAAAAAAATCACTAATGTACTAAAAAAAATGACTTGATATAGTTTCTTTAGAGAATGCTGGCTAGGGAATTCTGGGAGTTGAAATCCAGACATTTTAAACCTGCAAGGTTGAGAAATATTGCTTTAGAGTGCTATTTTAGGAGTGAAAATTGTTTCAGAGAACACCTTCCTCTACACTGGTATTAATGCACTTGCAAAATTGGCAGACCAAATTGTTTTTCAATGTAAATTAAAGAGTCACATCCATAGTGTATTGTAACGTGAATATCATTAACATGAACAGTACAATTTTAAGAACAAAAAGAAGTTGGTTGACCAGAAAATTTAAAATGGATTGCCTCATACTTGTATCTCCCAATACGTGACTGGCAAATGCAATTTGCCAGTGATGGCAAACCTATGACACGTGTGTCAAAGGTGACATGCCAATGTTCACCAAAAGCCAACTATTCTTAAAAGCATACTGTTCTCATGCAATTTTCTGAGGAGTGCTGGGCAATCAGTGTTCCCCAAAACGGCTTGCACCTCTTGAACAGCATGAGGTGGCATTTTTGATGCCACTAATGGTGCTAGGCCTTAGGTTGAGGCCCAGACCTGTCACCAAATGCTGCAAATTAAGGTGGCCTAGAAGGTGTGTGGGGGGGGGGGGGTGGAGGCGGGAGGAAGGGATTAGAAAATTATTTCTGTTGTTTTGGAGTGTGTGTTAACATGCCAGCTGAGTCAAATTAGGCATTTTCCAAGTTTTTGATAGGCTTGCCATTATTATACAGTATCCCAGAATGCTCCCTGCCTCCATTTTCCTTCAGAATATACTTCTCAGCAAAATTCTTAGGGTACTACAATTTGCTATTTTTATTATTGAAGAATTCTTATAAAGTACGAGTTCAAAAGGCATTATTAGAAATAATTTGAAAACTGCCATGTCCCTCTCAGTGTTGTTTTTTAAATAAACATTCTTCAAATTGAACACCTTTTCAACATTTTAGGTCAGGTGGGGCACGATGATCACCAAGGCAACAACTGGACAGTATATGGTTGACTCCAGGCCTAGTGCTGATGTTGTGCCTTGGTTTTTTCTTTTAAAAAATAAATAAATATGAAGAACAGATAAGAGCACCAGTTGGTCAAAAATGTCACAAGAGTGGCACAATCACATAACCAATACAATAAAGGCATACTGGTTCATTCATTCAGCCATCTTAACTTTTCTTGACTCCCTATAAAACTGTGTTTCTGGTTCACCTGCACCCTCTCTCCAGAGACAATTTTATCTGCTAAAGCAACGGAATAGTTTTATCTGATAGAAAGACAACTAGTTAGATATTATTATAAAACAGCCAAGATGGGCTTCTTCTTCCCAAATAAAATCTGTGAAAGTCAATTGACTCCTCAGACAAGACCAGTTCTTATCTCTTTTGAACTGCCACTTTGATCACCAGCTTTTTTCCTGTTGCAGTTTTAAAACAGTCTTTTCAAGTGTTCTTCTCCATGTGGACCAGAGCGCTTTACTTTCTTTGCAGGCTAATTCCAGTTCACTGGCTGCTTCCAGAAGGCAGGATTACTATCTCCATTGAGACATACATTAATCTGAAACACTTTGCTTTCCATCGAGCAAGCTCCATCAGTCAAAATAGGAAAAATATTTGGGGAGAAATCCCTGCAATCAGTGAGGCAAGAATTGGTTCATTCCAAAACTCTCACCTATTTTTTTCTATTTTGACTGATAAAGCTTCCTGGATGGGAAGCAAAATGTTTCAGATTAATAATACTTTGGTCCAGTTGCTCCGGTTTAACTTTTTTAAAAATATATTGAGATAAACTGTCTTGTTTATCAGCAGAAATTTTGGGCCTCATTTTGGTCATGTCAAGGACTACTTGTTTGTGTATGACTATTAAGTGGAAATAGTTAAATCAGCAAAAATTCTTGGCCTGGGGCTTCCTTTTATCAATACTGTATAAGAACGCATGGAAAGAGGAATGGGGTACAAAAATGAATGGGAACAAGAGATTAATAAACTGCAGATGTCCAGTAATGCTACTTAGTTCTGGGAAGTTTTAAACAGTTTTGATATTTATATGCATGGTTAATGTAGCCAAATATCTTTTCTTAAATTACGTTTAATGAAATGACACTTAAGGGGGAAAAAATTACAGAAAGTCTTGAAGAACGTTGAAATTTCATATAAAGTCTTGAAGAATTCCTATCTTAAAATTACTCAGATGGACTGTAGTTCTGGCCTACTAAATCGTTGACAAAATATCAGGTTGATCTATGCGGATCTGAAATTACAAAAATGACTTTTGAAGGATTATTTGACCTAGCACAAAGGCATATAAGACAATTAGTTATTCTGCACAAGCACATAAAGAAAACAGAAGCTGTCGGTTTAGATCAAGTGTACCAAATGGCACAGTGTTGTTAAGCAAGCATGTATGGGAGGGTTTATTTTTTCCAATTTTCTCTTTTAGGAGAAGTCAGCATTAAGTTACATAAGGCATCTTCATTAGAATAAATATCCTACACTTAATAATGCAGTGTTTAATTTAATAATTTTATTAGTCCATCCTAGGAAACAACTTATATTTCAAAGAAAATTAAATAAACCAAGAAATTATATAGTTCCTGATTATAAATTGTGTAGAAGCCTCACATGGAACTACGGTTACTGGTTTAAACTACAAGTAATTATTTCATCAGAAATTAATGACAATATAGTACTTTTAAAAGACACACAGGTAATAGCCCCCTGAATTTATGGATGAACATTTTAGCAAGTAAGTTGCTGATGGGTAAAAGATTGTGAGTTTACAATTGCCAAGTGCTTCCTTAAGATGTTTGGTAGGTGAGAGGTCAATTCAATGTGGCATGTAGAATTTAAATGTCAGATTAAAAAGGGGTAGATAAAATGAAAAATGAACAAAATAAGAACAAATCCACCAATCACATATACAAAATTTGAATATTAAAATTTTTAAGTATCACTTTTTCACTAGCCATTTTATATTAATTGGAAGAAAAGATATTTAAAAAGTGTAATTAAAGAGGTAAGGAATGGAATGAACTAGATTCTGGATATGCAAAAATAAGGTTAGGATTTTACAAAAGTGGTTCCTGGAATATTCTAAGCAGAATTCAGGCACCATCAGGCAGTACCAATACTCATGATGTAACAGTATGTTCAGAGCCTGTAATATTTTCAAATTAGCGAATATTTCTTAAGAGAACTATCTTTTACCACTTTAGGAGCCCTTAGTAAGACTAAAAACGTTGGGAAAGGAGTCCCAAGTGAAGGCAATCCAACTACTGAAATTTCTGTAAACTTTTCTTTCAAAAAAGCTTGTGCACAATAAAAAGGTAGGATAGATGGATGAGCACACTATATTTGAATTTAAAGACTATGGAGCAGTAAGGTCCTGGGAAGCCCCTGGATTCCCAAGGATCTGGGTCGGCAAAAACTTGGGACTATCTAACTTAATTGCATTTTACTTTGACACTATGATAACATGTCCAGCAGTTTATTTAAACTTCCAAACCATGTTTTTTCCAGTTTGGGTACATACCCTTCAATAGGATTATGGATCATGCTTCCAACTGCTAATCAAACATCTTGCAGGCTTGCCTTGTACAAAACAGCAAGACTCTAGGGATAATGCTAAACAAAGAAAACACTGGCCTTGTACAAATTCAGATTTCTATGTTCTGAATAGCTCGTTTTTCACCCTGGTAATCATCAGTTACTGCAATGTGAAAGAAAAGCAAACACCTTAGCATCAATTGATTCATCATATAAAACAATACTGCTTGTTTTTAATTTTGAAACACGTAAGTACAGTAACATTAGCATTTTAAAAATTCTAGACAATACAAATCAAAGCAGTTAAAATTTAAATTCCTAATCCTTTAATATTTTAAACAAAAATCTTAAAAATAATTTGAAAAGCTATTTACAAAATATTTGCATCAGATATTATCAATGTCAATGGTTAAGCTGAAGCAAATGTTGAAGCATTTCAATTTCAAAGTTTTAAGGTCGTAATTTTTCAGATTAAAAAATGCACTCAGAGCAAATATTGTAATCTATTTTCTTATTCTTTTGCTTGCTCTTGTTCTGCCTTTGGTTTCTTTAGGCAACTCAGTCATCAGTGTGGTATTTTCTTCTTTCATTTTCCTTTTACCTCTTGTTTGCACTGTATATATGGAAAAACAAAACAAATATGATATCAATATTTACAAAAATTCTTTCTAGAGTAGATAAATTATTTGGAATGCACATACACACATGGAATTTTGGAATAATCCAATAGGATTAAAATCAATTAAAATTCAAGAAAATCTTCAGCATATTTTAAAGAAATTCCGAAGGATGAATGCACGCTATTATTTCTCTAAAGCCCCGATAAATATAAGTTCCAAAATGTGCAGAACAAAATAAAAGTGCCTGAGCAATTAATTTTATATTATTTCATTCAAACTGTGATAGCATTAATCAATCTAATGCCTTTAAGGTATATTGATAGATATATAGTACCAAGAATTTTGAAAAGTGTAATCATAACACATCTACACATTTTCAGGCTAACAAAGAGCATTATTTGGGAGTGTTAACAGAACACTGCATTTCTGGGCAGGACAATTTAGTCTATTCCTATGAGCTAAAAAAAAATCCTTCAACAGTCAATAGACTAAATTGAAAAAGATATACAGCACACATGTAACTAAAGACCCATTATTAAAAGAGCTCCTTCAGATTCTTCTGAAAATTCCTGCACCTATGGGGAAATTGGTGTTCTAAGTTGCATGTCCATAGTCAAGAAAGAAAAACTCATCTTTTAAGAAAGTGGAGTATATATTGATCTGGACTGACTTGAGTTCTCAATGTTACTCTGTGTATATTCTTCTGATGAATTGATACTGAGGACCCAGAGTGAATTTTAAAATGCCATACCTGTGTATTGATTTGTGCTGGTTTGTGGACCTTTTAGGTCGCACTCTTCTTAAACTGTTGTGCTCTATTGATATTAAGATTCTAGAATAATAACTGAAAATCCTATTCAAACAGAATTTGGGCGATCAGGAGGAAACCTGTACTTTACTGGATTATCTATTCAATTCTAACGAGTAAGAATATAGCTTACTAGTTTCAGACATAAAAGATAACATACCTGTTTTAGATACTGTTGATTTATTTTCTGGAATTACATTTTTCACCATGTTAGCAGTGGTAATTGTTTTTGAATTGTTAATTTTTCTTTTTGCACGTTCTGATGAATTCTTTTCCACCAGCATATTTGAGTGCTTAAGATTTTTATTTTGGTCATAATTAGACAAATCATTTTGATTGATGTTTTCTGTCATGGTTTTTAATTCAAGACATTTCGGTGCCTTGCCCATTAAGGAAACTTTTTTATTTGAAACATTATTTAGAATTTGTTCATTAGGTAAATTATCACTGCCTGCAGATAATGTACATTTTTTTTTGAGGGAAGGAGAAACAGCAGCCTCAAGTTTATTAATTTTTCTTCTACCTCTTCTTTGATTGATCACAGTTGCCATAGCTGTTTTCTGCAAATCTTTGTTTTGGGTTTCATGAACATGCACTTCTTTTGGAGTAACATACTTTCGAGAGCGTGTTGTTATATTGTATGTACCTGAAAGTTTTGCTAATTCCCTTTTTCCAACAGAATCTTTGCTGTTTCCACTTTGATTTTTGTTAGCAGAAGATAACGGTGACAAAGTGATGCTTACTTTCAGGGAGGGAGAAACTAGTGATGCAATATTAGTTTCTTCCCTTTGCTTCTTTGATTGATGCTTTTTTCCAAAATTGTTTTCTAAAGGACCAACATTATCTGTTACCAGTGGACTCTTTTTACTGTTAATTCTTAGTTCATCGTTATTCTCTGCTGACACTCCACAAAGTGTTAATAGTTTTCTTTTATTTCTGGATGTATTTTGTTTTGATACAGTTTTTGAATCTTTCTTGTCATTTTGTTGAATGTCATTATCAATAAATTCAGATTTTTTACTGGAAAAAACAGAGTTTGCTGAAATTTCATGAACACCTTTCCTTTTTCTACAGTTGTATGTGAAATTCTCATTTGCATTATCTGCTGTCCTCAAATCTTCATTTGGCTGTTCATCTGAATGTTCCCCTCTGCTTGATGACAACGAATGACAAGCGTCATTTTTGACAGGAGAAAGGATTTTCTGAAATACAACAGGGTTTCTTGTTTTTCTACCTACTTTTGGCTGATCCTCCTTTGCATGACAAGCATTTTTTCCATCTATATTTTCATCTATTATAGGGGTTATGTGTGTATTGTCAGAATCTGTAGATACATCACCAGAAATAGTTTTTTTATGTCTGCCTCGCCTGGGTGGATTCTCTTTCACTGCCTTTTGGCTCTTCAGTGAATAGGATTCTTGAGTATTTCTCTTCCCTCTTGTCCTTCTGGACTGATTATCCTCTTGTCTGATGGCCATATTTGGACCTTGGACATCAGCTCCTGTATTATCGGATGGCTCACTGACTTGCTTGCTTCTTCCTCTCCTGAGTGGATTTTCTTTTACTACCCTTTTTGGCGGAATGTGCCCTTCCTGATTTTGCCCATTTTCTAATGGCAACATTTCAGATTCTTCAAAATTTTCATTTTGAACTTGTGGCAAAGAACATCCGCCTTGGGATGAAGGGCATATGTTCGCTGTTGAATCTCCAGAAGTATTATTTTCTAAAGGAATATATTTGAGGAGCACTTGGTCTATCTTTCTTCCTCTGCCCCTTCTGGGCTGATTTTCTTTTAGACTAACGATCACATCATGAACTTTCCCATCAGAGGCCTGATTGCTTTCACTTTCTTTTACAGAAGGGCTGGAAACTGATTTTTTGCCTCTACCTCTGCTAGGCAGTTTATTTTTTGATAGTTTTTCCCTTCTGGGCATACTGGCCTCTGCAGGAGTTTGCATGCTTTCCAAGGGAATCTTTGGAATCTCAATACAAATGTTTTCAGTTTGACTTTCTTCTTCTTTATGAATATTACTCTCATATCCAAGTGCACATTGTTTTTCAGAAGCCTTAAAATAATCATTAAGTAAAAATTGAACTTTTTTTTTCTTCTCCACTAAATTTTCTTCCATTCCTGTTAAATTATTTTCTGAAGCTTCAGTTTTACGTATTTTAGATATTGTACATTTTTGCCTTCCTTTCTTATCTGCATTCAAAGTTGTGATTAATGTTTCTGGGCTTGATTGTATTGCAGCAAACTTTCTTCTTTTATTACTTTCTTCCCCTGATATTTTATCATTTGCTTTACCTTTGGCAAACGTTGTCTTTACGTCACTTGCACGCTTTTTTACATTTCTAGACCGTAGCGTTGTTCTGACAGTTATATCACTTTCATTTTCTTGAATTGGCTCATTTTCTTCCAAATCCATACTTCTCAGAGTTTTTCCTTTTCTTTTAGTTGCCACTTTTCTCCTGTTTACAGACTGTTTTTCCACTTTTTCTTCCTTTAAAGATTTTTCTAATTCCTGAGTATGGTTTATGTTGTCAGATCCTATATTCCCATTTGTTTCAACATGCTGCTTCTTTGGTCTTCCTCTTTGAGATAATTTGGTTGTTTCAATTGTTGCAAAATTGCTTTCAGATTTGTGCAATGGATTTAGTTCTGTGTGGCTGTCAAAACTTTCACTGATTTGCTCACAATTAGCTGATGCTGATCTATTCTTTGTAGGCCTGTGAATCATCTTTGTATATACTGCAGAACTGCTGTTATTTATTTTCCTTCTAGTTCTAGCCAAAGCAAGTGGTTCAGGTTTTTCTATTTTTAATGCATCAGAATTTTCAGCTGCTTCCTTTACAAAATCAATTTTGGCTTCATTTTTGAAACTCATTCCATCTGGCTCAAAGTTTTCAGAGAGAGAGGTTGTTCTGGTTGTTTTTTTGTTGAGCTCTGTTTTCAATTCATTAAATGAATTACATGCAACATGGCCTATATAGTTTGGAACACTACTGTTATTTTTTGTTACTGGAAAATGAGATTCTTTTTCAATTTTAATTTCCAGGTTTGCTTCACAACTTCCAGGCACATTTTCCATGGAATCTGAAATTAAAAAAATGTTCAAATATATATATTTAAGTTCAAGATCATTTTAAAAAAATGAAGTTTTGAACTGATGTTCTGGGTAACTTTTTTACTTTGGAGAAACATTTATGTAAGTAATTCAGTAATGATATAAAAACTTTTTAGAATACTATTCTAATATTGATATTCTATAATTTGTACTAATTTTAAATTTACAGAGCAGTTCTCATTAATATTCACTGCAGTGAAACAATTCGTATAAAAATTAAAATGTCAAAATTTTAACTTTTTCTTCTGCAGAAATAAATCAGAATCACATCTTCATTCACCTATATTATAGTATACTTTCAAAAAAAATATATAAAGTATATAGGAAATAAACTTTATACTTACCCAGTTTATTTCTGGAACTGGTATAAGATCCACTTTCTTCCACAAAATTCAGAGATTCTGCCATTTTAGCCTATAAATATTACAGTTATTAAAATAGCTGACATCAAAATATTTCTCACATAAAAACATTCCCTTTCTTAAATGATACAACTGTGTATTTTGTAAGGCTGGGCTTAGGAAACAGTGCAGCTGAACATTGTTTCCAAATTTCTTTGTTGAGTGTATGTAGACTATACTTGTGCTGTAACTGCCAGCAAATCAAAGTAACTGTACTTACAACATGCATGCATACATACTCAAAGCACAGCGTTTCAAGAAGCTACGCTACTTAAGGAAATGTTTTACATAATCCTGTTTTATATTAACAGAGATTGGGTGCTACAGAAATTAATATTATGTATAGTAAGATATAATCTATATATAGCATTTATTGTCATTGTACATCATGTATACAACGAAATTGGTCTTAGCCTCACTGGTGTAATCAATGACAAAAAATACAAAACAACATAAATAGTATAAAGAATAATCCCTATGCAAATAATTAGGGGGAAAAAAGAAAAACTAGTCAAATGTTTCCACGTGTGCGCGGAGTGATTGTGGTTGCATTTTAGAGTCTGACAGCCCAAGGATAGAAACTATTTTTAAACCTATTTGTTCCGCTGGCTATGCTTCGATGTCTTCTGCCTAATGGTAGAAGTGTGAAGAAACACTGATCAGGGTGTGAATAATCTTTCTTAGTCTGCTAAAGTAGCGAGACCTGGCAATGTCATCCAGTGGTGTTAGAGGCCAACCAATGGTTTCTTGTACCAAATTGATCACTCTCTGTAGTGCCTTCCTGTCCGCTGCAGTTAAAACCAGCATACCAATACAGGATGTGAGGACACTTTCTATCGTGGACCGATAGAAAGAGGTCATCAGCCATTGTTCTATCTGATTTTTTTGCAGGACTCTAAGGAAATGAAGTCTTTGTTGGCTTTTGCCAATCACCAGGGACATGTTGTTTTTCCAGGTGAGATCTTGACTAATAAACAGTCCCAAGAATTTAAAAGAGGAAACTCTCTCCACACAGCCCCCCTCTATGTACAGTGGGGCAGGTTCCTCTCTGTGCTTCTGGAAATCTAGCACATCTCCTTTGTCTTACTAGTATTTAGATGTAAGTTGTTTTTTTGAGCACCATGCACCTTTTTTGAGCACCTTCTGGACTTCTTCTTCCCTGTATGCTGATTCGCCCGCTCCAGTTATGAGACCCAGCACCATTGTGCTGTCTGTAAACTTTATTATGATGTTGGATGGATCATAGGGTATGCAGTCATGTGTATACAGCGAGTACAGGTAGGGTCTAAGCACACAGCCATGAAGGGAGCTGAGCTTCAGGGTGGAAGATGTAAAGCAACCAACTCTTACAGTTTGTGGACAATCTGCCAGGAAGTCTTTGATCCAGTCACAAGTGAGGGGAGGGAAATTCAGGTCAGTCAGTTTTTCAATGAGAATGCCTGGTAAGATGGTATTAAAGGCCGAGCTATAGTCTCTAAAAAACATTCTGACATAATTCCCAGTTTTCTCAAGGTGGCTCAGTGAAATATGTAGAGCAGTGGCAATGGCCCTGTTGACCTGTTGCTTCTGTAAGCAAACTGGTGTTGATCGAAATTTGGTGGAAGACAGGATCTGAGGTGTTGTAGGACCAATCTCTCAAAGCACTTTATCACTATAGACAGTGCAATGGGTCTATGGTCATTCAGGCTGTTTATGGCTGCTTTCTTTGGAATTGGGATACCATATTTTTCGGAGTATAAGACATAGCTTGGTTTTTGAGAGGAAAATAGGAAAAAAGAAATCTGCCTACCAGGTATTCATCTGGCTAGCGACCTTAGTCTGGTCAGCTTCAGCACATTAGTTTGCTGGTTTTTTATCTCCTGCTTGGGGACTAAAAAAAAAAAACAGCTTCTAAGGCACAGCTGAGAGGAAGCAACAATAAGAAAAGCAGACAAAGCACAGGGGAGAGCTTCACTTGGATAGCGCCTAGTTAGGGTGGAAAAAAAGCTTCTAAAGAACAGCTAAGAGTTGGAGCAAAACATGGAGATCGCTTCACTTGCTAGCGCCTCGTTAAAGCACAATGGAGAGTCGAGGCAGGCAAAGCTGGAAAGATCACTGGCTAGTGCCTCGTTAGGGCCGAAAAAAAGCTTCGAAGAAGCTACATTCGGAATATAAGACCTACCCAAATTTTCAGCCTCTTTTTTGGGGGGCAGGGGAGGGGAGAGGTGCATCTTATACTCTGAAAAATATAGTAATGGTGGCTGCTTTCAAGCATGATGGGACTCTAGCCTGTTGCAGGGAGATGTTAAAAATCCTTGTCAGGAACCCTGTTAATTGGTCAGCACAAGTTTTTACCACTTTCTCTAGCATCCCGTTTGGACCTCCAGCTTTGTTGGGATTTACAGCCTTCAGCACAGCTCTCACTTAATGTTCATCCAGGGTGAGTGGCTGGAGGTTAGAGGGCCTTTGGGCTAGAGCCACAGAGACAGGTCTTTTGATGTTAAAGTGGGTGAAGAAGTTATTTAGCTCCTCCACCAGCAGGGCATCAGCATTGGCTATTTTTTTTTTGTATTACCCTTATAGTTGGTCTGATAATAACACGATAGAACTATATGTTCAAATATGAAGTATTACTGCTGGCGGTAACAGTAAAATGCAGAGGAGCATTATTTTTAAATCTGTGTTTTGCAATATTAACAGCTATAATTAAGAATCCAAAATATTGTAATTTTAGTCTAAAAATTGAAGTAGTACTTACTACAAGATCACAATGTTTAGCCCTAAATCCAAAGACCAAAGTAACTATTGAGTTGCCATTTGAATTTGAATACTTGATCCCAATATTTCAAAATGTTATTATGGAATAAAAATGGATTACGTGAATTCTTTTAGTTACTAAATTATGGGCTACCTAAATAAAAGTGAGTACAAATATTTGATATAATAAATACAAATAAATAAATGATGATACCTTATCATTTTCAGTGTGCAACATCTCTTTGACACCTGTATTTATATCAGGAATTAAAGAACTCTCTCTAGGTTCAATCATAAATTTCTGCAATCCTAAGTAGTCATCAGTTGGCATAGATTTTGATGCTTTCAATGTCTGACTGCTGCCAACCATATTATTTAAATCAAATCTTTCCTTTGGTGACATCGTTTGAATATTTCCTCTATCTTCTATTGGCTTCACAGTTTCCTTAATTTCCTCAGTAATGCCATTAATATTTGTATCTTCCATAATTTGTGTTTTATTTTTGGTAACACTTCCAATCATGTCTTTTAATAGTTCTTCAGTAGATAACCTAGATTTAGTATAGATATCATCAGCAAGAGGCTCCATAGTCTTTCTGGGTGTTTTCAATGTCTTGATTCCTGAAAACATCTCCACAGATTCTGATTTTTGCTCAGGTGTCTCTAAGAGCCTCTTGATCCCTGAAAGGTCCTCAACAGGTTCATATTTTTTCTTAGGTGTCTTAAAGAGCCTCTTCACCCCTGAAAAATCTTCAACAGGTTCAAATTTTTTCTTAGGTGACTTAAAGAGCCTCTTAATCCCTGAAAGCCCCTCAACTAGGTCGGACTTTTGCTTTGGTGTCCTCAAAAGCCTCTTGACTCCTGAAAGCACCTCAATTGGCTCTGACTTTTGTTTAGGTGTCTTCAAGGGCCTCTTGACTGCTGAAAGTGCCGCAACTGGCTCTGATTTTTGCTTTGGTGTCCTCAAAAGCCTCTTGACCCCTGAAAGCATCTCATCAGATTCAGATTTTTCCTTAGGTGTCCTCAAGAGCCTCTTGACTCCTGAAAACGACTCAATTGGCTCTGACTTTTGCTTAGGTGTCTTCAAGAGCCTCTTGACTGCTGAAAGTGCCTCAACTGGCTCTGACTTTTGCTTTGGTGTCCTCAAAAGCCTCTTGACCCCTGAAAGTATCTCATCAGATTCAGATTTTTCCTTAGGTGTCCTCAAGAGCCTCTTGACTCCTGAAAACGACTCAATTGGCTCTGACTTTTGTTTTGGTATCTTCAAAAGCCTCTTGACCCCTGAAAGCATCTCAACAGATTCAGATTTTTCCTTAGGTGTTCTCAAGTGCCTCTTCATTTCCAAAAGCTGTCTGACTGGCTCTGATTCTTGTTGCAGGTTTTCTTCTTCCATTTCCATTATATTTCTTTCATTTAGTGATACCATTAAATTATCATGAATGGGTTTTTGTGATACTTCTTCCAATATTACATCTTGATTGTAAGTTCTTTTTTGGCTTGAAATATTGACATCCAAAACAGACTTTTTTTCTAATAGAAATAGAAAAATGATACAGTAATGAAAGTTCATTGACAGAAATGCACTTAAATGTGAAGAAATATTACTTATAATAATTATATATTAGACTCTTTGTTTTAGAATGAAATGAAACAAAAAACAAAAAACAAATTACACCAAGAATATTAAAAATGAATTAAATCAAAGTAACTGTTACTCATAATGGAAAACATACATATTGTAATTGGGATTATATGTAAGCAAACTAGTATCTGAAACATGGCAACTTCTAAGTAGCAGAATCAAAATCTACAACCATCTAGGAAACCTTCTACGTATCAGAAGGAGAGTATGTTTATTCCACTAATATAAATTATGAAATTAAATACAGAAAGTTTTATGTATTTCTCCAACCTGAGACCTAAATTTGAAGCCATTAAAACTGTTGCACCTTGAATGAATCTAATTATCTTAGCTGGCTAATTAATTTTTTCCCTAAAACATCTTTATAGGGTAACACAAGGAATGACCTATCCTGTTTTCATTATCACATCATCATAAAACTTTATTTGGATAAACCATATATTTTATTCAGTATTTACAACTTGATGTACGTTAGTGACTTAATAAAACACCATTATTCTCTGCCTATGATCATCCGGCTTTTATCTCTAAGATATAGAGATATCTTTATATCTCTTCTTACTTAAAGCAGCACAGTCATTAAAGCAACACTTGAAATTCTGATGGGTACTGCAAGGAAAGACTAACCTGAAATTTCTGCAAGGGAAGAGCTCCACATAGCCTTAGCAGTTTCAAAGAGAGGTATTGATGCAGAAGAGGTTTCCTTCCATTCTAAAAACCAAACCTCATTGATTTGTAGTACTTATCTTTAGAATGAATGATAAAGTAATCTATACTAAATGGCTGTATGAAAATAATTATTTAGAATGTATACATAATAAAACATACCAAATTCTTCGGATGCATTTATTTCTGATATCTGAGTTTCTGGTACAAAACTTTTCTGTTTTTCATTTGGTGGACTGCAGAACATCTCAGCCAACCCTGCAAATAGCATTTAAATCTATTAATGTTCAGCTAGCATGTAATTAAATGCAACAGCAGATATAACTATAAAGAATATATTTTCTTCACTTGATTGCTCCCTAGATTTGTAATGCAATCAGATTCTAGCATTCTTTTTAAATATTAATATTCATAGCATATTTAAAGAGAAAGCACATAACACCATTTACCAGGATAAAAATTCCTCCTTCAAGCTTTTTCAGGAGATTGTGGATACTTTCTATCAAACACCATCTTAAGAGCAAAATTCTACTACAAATTATGATACAAGTAATTAATTTGCCTTGTAAAATAAAGTAAAACTTGTGAATCCTTATATAGTGATATAACAGTAAGTAGATTTCTGTCAAAATGACTTACACCTATCAAGTATAATTTGTAACAAATGGTGTGTGCGTATACATGAATGTATCTCTCATAAATGTTTAACAGAACAAGGAAGAAAAAAATCTTCCTTTGTTTGAAGTCTAAGATTTATTATGACTGCTGGAGTGGAAGTGCCAGGCTAGTACGTCCTGCCTCAACCATTTTCCCAGTAAAAATGCAGCCTTGTTTAAAGTGTCATCTTGGCCCATGAACAGCAGCTTTCCCAGTTAAACAGCTTTTTTTAAAGTAACATTTTGGACCATGACAAATTTATATAGTTTTCCATGGATAAAAAAAAATGCAATAAAATTGTTAAGGTATTTAAAATTTAATAGCTGAAGCAGTGAAGGGTTGGACAGTAAGAACAGTTATAGCTAATTGGTTAAAGAGCTAGCCACTGCATGAGGGAATCTGAGCTGTAATTGGTTGCTGAGAGTAAAGGGGGAGTTTCCTTGTTTCCCGCCTTTTTCCTCTGTGTGCTCTCCATTGATTTATCTCCTGATCTTACATGATGCTCCTGTTCTTATTTAACACTACAAGTTTGTGTCAGTGTCTCTGACTCCGTTTGGACACTGGCTGCACAATTCCCTGACAATTGAGCCCAAAATTTCTGTTGCTAAATGAGACAATTGTTAAGTGAATTTGCCCCATTTTAATAATGCCCCATTTTACGACGTTTCTTGCCATAGTTGTTAAACACTATTAGTAACACGGTTATTAAAAGAATTTTGTCTGTATCAGAAAACAATTCCTTAATACCCATTTATTAATTTATACCTAAAAAATAGGTATTAAGGAATTCTTTCTTGGTACAGACAATATTTTTTTTAAAAAAGTGAACAATATTCTCTAGCCACAGCAGAAAATGTCATTCTAAGCCCAGCATTTTCTGGCCAGAGTGCTTTAAAATATTATAAAATCAATCCAAGTAAGTTGGGCATTTCTTTCTAAGTAGATTTAGAAACAAGGCACTATTTGCTGCAAGCCTCTTGTGAAGCATCTGATAAAACCAGTGGTGGGTTTCCCCCGGTTCTATAGAACCGGTAGTAAAACCAGCAGGAGGTTCCACCCATCAACCCCGGCCTCATCGAAATACTTCTGTGCATGTGCAGAAGCTTCTCCACTTGTGCACGGCCTCTTTGCAAACCGGTAGTAAAGGTAAGTACAACCCACTCCTGAATTAAGACTGAATTGTCTTACAAAGGCTTAGGAGCTTGTTGCTACTCTTCACATATACTCAGCAAAACATTGATGGAAAAGTTGATTGAACTGCTTACAGGTATATGTAACAGGTCTGTATAAGTTAACTGCAAGCTTAAATACATCTATCAACCCAGGAAGATATCAGAAAAGAAGTTCTACAAAGGAATATCTTAATGCATAAGTGCATATAGATGAAGTCAATGCAAAGACAGTCATTTTAATAAGTTGGGTTTCAAATCCTGATCCAAAGTTATTTTATTAAAACATTTATATAGTCATCCATCTTATACGTCGAGACAACTCCCAATCAAGTCTTTTGAGCCCTAGCAGTGATGGATATAGATCTTTTATAAGACTTTTGAAAGACTTGCTTACAAAAGTCCAATTTCCAAAAAATAGTAAACCTTAATAAGCTTAATCTCTTCTCTCTTGCTTCAGTAGAAAAAAAGCTATTTGACATATCTAGATCACTGATGTTCTGCAAGATGTCAGGATAAAAGTGGCATAGAAGTGGGCTTGAAAGGCTTGGCATTCTACTTCCAGGCACTGATTTATATCTAGGTATACTTTGCTCAGGTCCAGATGGCCCACTAATTATATGAAAACAACCCAATGCATGTGGGAACTAGGAATTGGTGGCTGGGTATTAAGCTACTAGAAAACCCTTGACTATTCTTAGGTCCAAAAAGGATTGGATGTTAATTGGAGTAAGAACCTTAAAGACCTGTTCGTTTAGAAAACAAATTGCTGTATGAAAACAGTATCCAGGAATCTGTGGCAGTCAATTCTTAATTGCTATTCTATTTAATTTCTTTTCTTTGTCTAACTGGCATGAGAAGTGAACATCAACAGTACCAGCAAACTCAAATCTAATGTTAAAGGAGTATTCTCTGCAACTTATAAATAATCATCATGGTAGAATACTCCTTATTTTGCAAGACTCAATTAGATTTGGAGAAAAGAATAAAAATCAACTGAGGAGCAATTGTATTTTCATCTTTGGTATTTGTCAGGGGCAGCCCCTGCGAAATGCTCTGCATCAGGCACCATGATACTCTCTTCAGCTAAGCTTTCCCACAGGGAGAGGAAGTCACTTTTCAAGCTCTTGAGAAAACAAAGTACTTGCATCAGCAGAACAACTTAGCAAGAATTGCTTCTCTGATCCAAAGGTATGTCAGGCTGTCACAGGAGAAAAACAGATGTATTCTATTGTATTCTGTTCTGTATAAAGCATTCTAATGCTAGGAAGAGAAGATCAACTGCAAGGTGGAGGGATTCAATTGCAGTTTTGATGAGTGCATTGTTGATAGATCAACACGGGGAAAATATACCTTGTTACTATGAGTCAAAAATAACTTAGTGGCACATAATCAATATTCTATGTGCTGCTTCATGTCTAGGTCCATGGGTCCCTTGGCTCACTAAAACAATTGATAACCTGATTGTCTCCAGCAATGAGGCATGGTAGGTTTCCCTAAACTGACTGCAGACAATAGGGAGGGAGGGTGTAAACTACCTACCTTAATAATCTCATTTCTGTTGAAAGGAGTATGTCCCAAAAATGGTGACCCAATCACTGAAAAAGTCCCCAGTAAATCCAAGGAAAGTGAGATTTCTGGGTCTTAGAGGTTAAACTGCCCAAATATATTAGACAGAAACACAATAAATTAAAAAAGAGAAAAGACAGCATTTCTCTCACAGTATGTGATCTGGGGAAGCAAGGCCACTGTTTCTTTGTATATGCCCCATTATTGTCTAATATTTTACCTTCAATAATTCAATGGCTCCTCCCTAATAGCATATTGGAAAGCAGTTCAAATGTAATTAAATGACTTTTAATTAAAATCTAATTGTGTAGGGAAGGGACAGCTTACATGGATGCTGGATTTAGTAGGCCAGTACTTTGCTAATGGATTACATTCTTACACAATCATAGCACCATCTGTTGGCAAAGCAAGGAGCTGATATATTGGTAACCTTTAAGAAAATCAATCCACTGCAAATCTAATTTCTCACACATCACAATTTCTTAATCAATAAAATCAACCTTGATTTTATTTCCTCTCTGTAGATAAACACACAGACAACAAGAATGTTCAACTATTTTTTAAAAAACTTAGCAATTGGTTAAATCTGCATACATAGATGCATGGCACCAATGGAATCTCTTTTGCTCGTGGAAGAAACATTTCTAACTTAACATTAAAGAGTTTTGCAGGAAAACCCCAAATTTACAGCTTGAGAGGTTTTTGCAACAGATAAGTAGTCCTCTTGGTGAGTCTGGTTTCTCTTTTTCCTAGATTTGAATGCAATGTTTTAAATGTATATGTTACATACTTTTATCAACTTTATTCAATTATTTGTACTTATTTATATAATTCAGATTATATATCTACAGTATATTCTATTAAATATCCTTTCATTGGTCACTATCCCTTTACTGATATTTGGCAGGTTTTTCTAAACAATCATCTCTTTGCCAATTTATGCTCTTTCTGTTCTCTGCAGACTGTTCAAATGCAACCATATTATTAAAGTTTACAAAAATTGCTGTTCGCCTAAAATTTTTTTTTTTTAAATGGTGTTGATATGTCTGAATTACTTCTGAACATTAAGATGACAAAACGTTAAGAGCACATACACTGGTATTTTAAAAAAACACTGCAATGTGGTATTTCCATTTATATTACCTCAACAGACTTAGGAGCATCTTCATAAAGCAAAGTTATCACATAAATCTATTTGTATTATTTGCCTGAAAAACTACAACATTCAGAGCTCACATCATCTATCCGTGAGATGCTTTGAAAGTAAATGTTTCAAGATAACATTTTGAATATATTTAAAGGATGTCACGAGTGTGCAGAATGAAAATAATGCCTTTCTATAACTCTTTAAAGCATCTACATCATGTGGCAGATCAGAAAAGGAACCATACATTCCCAGGAAAATATACAGCTGCTTTGAAGTGTTGGATATGCAATTATTTTTTCCTGTCTGTTCTAAGGCACTTTTTCTAAATCAGCAAAAAAGCAATTCATAGTGGTACGATATCCATCTATCATCAATTGCTGGGATCAACAGCAAGCAGATATTGCCCTGATGTCCTTTGGAAAGTAGGACAACAGATTTATCAGTATGGAGTTTATAAAACAGTATCTGTACATATTATCTTTCACGCATAGTTCAGTTCAAAAAGACCCCCTACCGCACTCTGCTTTTTATCTACGTTATATAATTATCAACCTCTGACTTAAAAGGGGATGGGACATCTCCCTTATTGTTTCTGGCTATCTGGCAGATGTTATGGATGCCATCAATCAAGCAACATTACCTTGTGGGACCCAAGAAATGAACTTTTTCTGTCATAATGCCATTTCTTTAGAACACCATTCCCTCAGAAATTAGATTGGACCTGAACCTGCCAACCTTTCACAAGGCTCTGGAAACATTTCTCTGTTCTCAGGTATGGGGATTGTCAGTTTGAGCTCATAAGATGGCTATGTTAATTGTTGTTTGATTGCTTTTTAACTTCATTGCTAGTTGTGTATTTTATTTTGTTGTTCTGTTTTTAACTGCTATAAGCTATCCAGAATCACTATGTTGAGATAATGGAAACATACAATAAACTGCAATAAATAAATGACATGCTAGCGTATAGGAGGACAACTTTTTGAATCTTTAAAAAGCAATTACTATTATCATCTGGTTAAATATTATATAATGCTGATTGTCTCTACATAGTGTCAGTTATACAAAATAGTTTATCATATAACATACAAGGTTTTTTGTCTATGGCATATAAATTTTTAAACAGGAAACATGAACTTGTGTCATTTGGGACACAAACTTATATTAAACAAAGGCCAAAACTTTACCTGTAAAACTTTCATTGAGGTCACAATGCTTTTTCAAAGGATAATTGATTACCACCTTAGGAACTTGTGCAGTTATGTTCAAATTTCCAGTATGAGCTTTTCCAATCACAACTGGAGCAGGAGAATTTGCATGTCCTGTTGAGAAGTGACCGCTGATTTTTCTTTTTGGTGTTTTTAATGAATTGTTATTCTAAAAGCAAAATATATTAAAAATCAGTTTAATGAAACATGCCACTATAGATACAAATATAAATTTAAAAGTCTAGTGATAATAATAGTTTTACATTTATTTCAGTTCTGGGGAATATGTTATATCTTTTGAGAAAAGTCTTAATTGGCCAATTTGTATAGGCTGAAACTGCACAAGGTTTTCTGGTTTGCTTCAAACAATTCTTGGACAATAAAAATATCCTTTCAATAGGGAAGAATTCAGTAATGTGCAAACAACATTTTGGAGGCAGAACAATCCAGGAAACATTGAAAACTTCTTTTTCTCCTTTCCAAGTGACCTAATCTATTTTTTTTATCTAATTCAATCCAGTTTTTTAAAAAATAAAAATTGTCAGAAAGGAAGTTGTTTTTTGGATTCACTATATGTCACTTATAGTTTAGAACAGGAGTGTCAAACTCGATTTCAGTGAGGGCCGCAGCAGATTGTGTTTCAGCGAGGGCCACATCAGAAGGGCTAGGAGGCATGGCCAGCTTGACGTCACTCATGCCAGGGGCGCCTGAGTGCTCTGCCAACAAAAATGGGCTCCTGCGACCCATGGGTTTCCCTACAACTCTCTGCCAGGGAAAAAGGAGCTTGGGAGGGCAGTCAGCGGCCCTCCCAAGCTCCATTTTTGCTGGCACAGGCAACGCGGGCCAGTCCTTTGCTGTTTCTAGGACGGTCCTACGGGCCACATCTAAACACATACACACACACCGGTCCTGATCTGGCCGTCGGACCTTGAGTGTGACACCCCTTGTTTGGAAGATTCACTTTTTAAAAATTACTAGATCATCTGTAGATCATTTGTCTAAAATAGCATAGGGTCTCCTGTCTGAGCTGGGGATTGGACTAGAAGACCTCTAAGATTCCTTCCAATTCTGTAATTCAATCCAATCCTATCCTATCTCAGGAACAGCCAAGTCAGTGCAGTGCAGTGCAGTACATAAGGAAAAAAAGTGAAGTTTTCAAAAGAGAAGTTTTAAATAACTGTGAAAGAGGAGTCTGTCCCTACTACTCACTGTTAATATCTCCCATAGCAACATATATCTTACGACACGTATACTCCACATATATCAGAAGTGGAGAGGTGGAGCGGAGGAGTATTAAATTGAGTTCTTGCAATGAAGTAGAACTATTTAGTCTTTTTTTAAAGTATTAAAATGGCAAGTTGGAGAAGTTGGAAACTGGAAAAAGAACAAAAGCTACAAAGTTCATAGAAAACAAGCACCTCAAGACTCAGTAGACTTTTCTAGGATATCTGCCAGATCTGATGGGATAGTTAGAATCAAAAGTGATGGGCTGCAGAAAGAAGATTGTCGAATTTATGTAGGTGAGACACGAGTAGGGAAGATAGTAGTTCAGCAGACTGAAAGCCTCAGAAGTTCAAGGAAAAGGTGACCTGGGAGAGAAGAGCACTCTTGCATTTCACCGAATACTTTGTTATATATCCATAATACATTATGTGTCCATTAATTAGGACCACAAAGAGGAAGGAAAGCCAGTAAAATAAATTCCCACGTATAAAGAAGAGTTCTCACATAGACAGTTAAGACAAGGACAGAAAGAGAAATGGTATCAACAGATTAAGAGTGATGGCTATTCAAATTTGAGCTCCCAACCTTAAGTCCCTGAAGGAAAAAAAATGAAGAATTCAAATTTAAATATCCGGGGGGGTGGGGTGGAGGAGGAGGGGGGGGAGTGTCAAGATATTCAGAGTGAAATAAAATCTAAAAACTAAAGTTAAAAATAGAAGAATCAGTAAAGTGTCACCCACAAAGGAATTAAGTTAAAATAAGATAAATAGCAAACTTTTAGAAATGTAAAGGATAAAGTTTAAATTGGGACCAATAGGAAACCAGTGTTTTTGGTATCAGAAATATATAATTTGAACAATAAAGAAGTCTTGGAATATAAGGTTGATCTATGTGGTTGCCATTAACTTTTATTAAAAAGGAATCTACAAGAATACATAAACATTATATTATGAATTATAAAAATAAACACATGATCCTTAAACTTTTTTCAAATAATTTTCTTCCAAGACTCAAATCAACCATAAATATTGTCAAAAATTTACTAGATATAAACTTTAAAAATGCTGTCCTAAAGGCGGTTTTCAAAAGGCAACTGGACTTTCTTGGTTTTTTCCTTTGAAAATGTTTTATCTCTTATCCAAGAAGCTTCTTCAGAATTGAAGCGAAACGTTTTCAAGGAAAAAAACAAGTTCATTTATCTTTTGAAAAGCATTTTTGGCACAACCATGACCTGGGTGATTGACAATCTCTACAGAGATTTTAAAATACCTCATTTAAATTTTCAAATTACAAGTATATATAAATTTGTATTTTCAGCTGGCATTCATTATTACTAATACATTCAGGATGGTTTTCTGCTGAAAACCATTTGCTAAAATTAAGCAAAGTTTTTGGCTTAAAGTTCTCACCCTCATAACAAGAAGTTTTCTTCTCCATACATAATACAATTCTTAGTGTAACTCCTCTTTGAAGAAGGGGAACAATGCCATCTTTCATTAGCTGCAGAGAAGACAGCCTAAATGTATTGGATAGGCTATAGGTCAGTTGATATAATTGTGTGGAGACTTGTGCTCTTATTCAACCCAGGCATTTTCATTTTAATTATGGACCTAGAATCACTCCCAAGTATTCTAAATCAAGGTACCGATAATCTCATTGGGCAGAGTTAGAGGACGATGTCAGAAGATTTTGCCTTGTACAGAAAGTATTTTACCATGTTATCTACATGTCTTTTTAATCTTTTTTTTTTTTTTTTTGGCTGCTCAAAAGAAACGACATATACTGAGCCTTTATCTCAGTAGCTATTCAGCCAGAGCCTCATTTCTCTAATAATAAACTGAAAAAGTAACTGGAAGGTTATTACAATCATGCTTATTATTTTTATTATTTCATGATTGAGAAAAATTAAAGCATGTAAGTTCTTATATATAATTTGATAATTATCACATTTAAAAGTATCAAATACATTTCATGAATACATTCGTAATACAATGAAATTTGGCAATATCAATATTAAACATCATTTAATATGCCTTATTTCAGTAACTAACACAGCTTTGGAAGGCTGTCTGATGCTGATATATATTCTAGTTATCAATTTCAGGTGGGGTGGGTTTTTTTTTGCCTCAACCCTTATTACTGTGAAAGACTTTCATGTTCAGCAAATTTTACATCTGTGAAATTTATATTTACTTACATCTACTTCAGCTATTTGTTAGCTGTTCTTAAAGCAATTTTCAAAATTAATTAGCTTATGTCAATCTGTGTTTTTAGTGGCAAGCATGGCTATTTGAAATTGCTACTTTTTGCCTACGGATAATATCCATATCCCACTTATCTCCTATTTCCTAGATATGCTTTCAATTGTTTATTACATATAATTCATTTATTATTTTCCTCAATTCTTTTTAATTTTAGAAATATCGATTTCTAAAATATGCATTCCTACCTTTATACTTCATCATGGCAATTCATGTCATTTTCATTCTCCAAAATGATGCACTAAGAACATACTGCCTTCAATTAAAAGTAAAAGATCTTAAATAGGCTGAAGCTACCCCATATCTTCTACTAAAACTGTTGCTGATTTTCCATTAATAAGACAATTTTACCTAGAAACACTAGAGACAGAATGTAGGATTAACAAAGTATCAAAAGGATCTCCCCAGTACAAGAATCCAGATTCTTGAAGTTGAGCATTTGGAAAAAAGTTATTAATTATACAATTATCTGTTTTGGCTATACCTTTGATGATTTTGAAGTCACTTTCTTCATTGATCTTGTTTTAGGGGCCTGTTTTGAAGATTTCAACTGCACTTTTGGAACACCTTGTTTCACTACTTCTGCCCAAGACTTCACAACTAAAACAACAATTGTTGAAGATTATTCACCTTAATCATTTTTAATAAAATAACTGATATATAATCAAGTTATACTGTGTTTAAAACATAAAAGGTTTAATTCTGTTTTTGTAAATTATCTAGCAAGAGATACAATTGTAACACACCCATCAAGTTGGCTTCAGAAGCACCACTTCGTCTTTTGGAGTGAATAGTGCCCATAGCTCCACTTTTTCCATGTGTAGAACTTCTCCTCAAAGCACAGGGTTTGCTCTTTCTTAATGATGAAGTGGGATCAGATACTGGTTTTTTAACTTCATTGAATACACTATTCATATGCATGTCCTGTGTAGTGGTTTCTTCACCCTCTGAAGATTGACTTGCAACATGAGGATCAGAGATACATTGTTGCCTCTGGGGCACACTATGTGAGTCAACTTGTTTTAACACAATATTTTCATATTGCTTCCTCTCAAAGGAACCCTGCAGGAAAACAAATAGGTAACAAACAAAAAATCAAACTTTAGATTTTGACCAAACAGCAATCATATCTATTTCCTTCAAAACTTCTCAGAAACATGAATTGAACAATTAGACATTCATAAAAAAGCCACAATACTTTGTAAGGGGTTGCCTTTGAAGACTATGAGGATATTACAATTAGTCCAGAATGGGACAGCATGCCTTAGGTTTCAATAATGGGAGCAGATCACACAGATAACCCTGCACTGGTTACCATTCAGCTCCAACCACAATTTAAAGTGCTGGTGTCAATATTCTTCATAACTTGGCACTTGGGTATCTACGGAAGAGCCTCCTCTAACCAGATTTTATGCAAGTTATCATTGCATAAAATCATTTATGCAATGCATACATCATTCAGGGAGGGGCTCTTTGTTTTTTGCAGCAGCACCAAATTATGGAAAGTGGATCCCTTCAATAGATTTTAGGAAATTATTGAAAATGGAGAATTATTTTAACAGCATTTCAGTAATATCACCAGTACCTCGTCATTCTTCTTTCCCACTTCAATTTGGTTTTCCAATTTGAATTGTATTTTATTTTCATTCTTTTGTTTTTTTACTGTAATATTCTAACCAATAATAGTCCAAAAGACTGTGACGGTATAAAAATCAAATAAAATCACACAACACTTAGCTCTAAGCCCTTTTCATTTGCCAATTTTGTTTAATATAAATTAAAATTAACTTCTTTTCAAATCTATTACTTAGCTACTTTATGAAACTATGAAAAGATGTGAAGCAGTAGATAAAAAAGGAAAAGTCAGAATGGCCAAATCTGTTGATCAGACCAGAGATTTGGCCATTCTGGAGATGGTCTAGCAGTTTTTTGGAAGCAAATAATCCAGAGCAAGGTGTGGTTCATAATCTAGCCCTGGAGCGGACTTTCTTGGAACACTATCCCCAGACAGAACTTTCTGTATTACTTTCCAGGTATTTACAAACATTTCCAAGCTCTCTGCTTTTCTGTGAAATAATTTTATTTCAGAAATTTGCTTTCTCAAATAAATATTTGGTAAGCTTTAAAGATGTTATTATTTTGAAAATGCCCCATTTAAAAATAAAAGTCAATAGTATAAATTCTGATTTCAAACATCTTATATAAAACTACATGTGTAGGTCATCCACAATAACCAAAGATGACTACTTGTATCTCTGCTGGAGAGGAATTCATTTTCTTTTAATAGAATGAAAAATATTTACCAATTTTGTTTTGGGAGTTTCTAACAATAAAATAGGGATAAATATTTTATCAACAGATTTATCAATTTTATTTATTACATTTATTTGCTACCCATCTCATTACACTTCTCTGAAATAAAATCGCCAAATTTTTAAATAGAAAAGCATTCAGGTACAATATATCACCAAGTCCTTGCAGAAAGAATTCTAGGGGAATATTTAGGTATACTAAGAAATGCAGAGCTTATATTCCTCTCCCAAAAAATATTTCTAAATCTTATATGATTTAAAATTTCTGATCAATTGTTTTAACGTATTTGTACAGGTACATTATTTAAAATAAAAAGTTTTCAGTAGAAAGAATAGTGAAGTATAGACAAACATATGTATTTATATTGTTGTGGGAGCAAGAGCAATTCTTTGGTTAAGATGTAAATATTCCTAGCAATCAGTTGTTCCGTCAATCAATCACATACCTGTGTTACAGACTGCCTTAATTCTGCAGCTTTTTTCAGAACTGCTCGTGGTGAGTTTCCAAATGGCATGCTTAGTCTTGCTGGAATGGCCCCCTTTTTAAGTGGCGAGTTTGGAGGTAAGCGCTTATCAAAGAGTTCTGGACTCAGTTGGCCACCAAAAGATACTCTCTTCCTCTTTCCAAGTGATTGTACTAGAAAATCTAGTTCTGTACCTCTACGCTTTTGAGGTGATTTCTTAGCCTCTATAAATGAAGAGTAAATAACAACAAAGTGAACACAATGCCTTTCAACATTAATACAATTAAACAGTTTGTGCTGAGAATACAACTGCTTAATTTTTTAAAAAATTAAACTTAAATTTACTTTGTACACTTTTGACTGCTGTTTTCTGGTTGACTGTTTCCTAATATGATTTGATTGCTTATTTATTCCCTACAACTATCATTAAGTGTTGCACTTTATGATTCTTGACGAATGTATCTTTTCTTTTATGTACACTGAGAGCATATGCGCCAAGACAAATTCCTTGTGTGTCCAATCACACTTGGCCAATAAAGAATTCTATTCTATTCTATTTTGGTGTCAATATTTTCAATCATAATTAAGGCACTAACATTTCAAAAATTTAAGCTCTATTTCTAGTAACAATGGCAAACAAGTCAATTATCTGACAGAAAAAAGAAGCTGGTAAATTTTTTATCTTAACCAATTACCGGGAACAGCAAATAGCAATTATATATTTTTTGGTATAAAAAGAAATTGTATTTACCTGACTTTTTATTCTGAAATGAACTTTTCATTTCAGAAACAGCATTAACCTTGGTTGATGTTTGAACTCTGCTTTCATAACTGGAAAAAGTAGGTATATCGTTTTTCATATTAACATTCTGCTCATGGTTTGCTGTTCCTATTTTTTTATTTTCATTTGTAGGATACTTTGCTTCCAAGGTTTTTTCAGGAATCTTATTTGCCATTATTTCACTGGTTTGGGAAAGATCTGCAGGGATTATTGATTCTTTATCTATTGCCTCTGTATTAGAATATTCATTTGAAATAGTTTTATTTAGTTCAATGTTGTTATTGCAGTTTTCACTAGTATTAAGATGAAGTGAACTGAAAACAGTACTAGAATTTCCATCTTCTGAATCTTTCAGATTTAGCACTGCTTCTGTGACTAGTTCTCTATTTTCATTTGTTTTAGAATATATACTTTCAATCAAAATATCAGATTCATATTCCTGCCCACTAACTTGTACAGGGCACTCTTTCATTTCTCCAAAACTCTTCATTCTGTTCAGTGAATATATTTCAATCCCTGTCCTTCTGGACTTGGAAGATCTTCGAGACTTTCTAGAACGTGGAGTGGAATAATTTTGAGTACTCTCCTGGTTAGGCTTTGTTTTGGGCAAAGTATTTTCTACAGATGTGAAAGCATCTGTTACGTTAAATTTGTTAAGGCACTTAACCTTTTCTGCATAGTCCAATGACAGTATACATGATTCAGAGAAATGCTGTCCGTTCTGCTGTTTGGCTTTAAAATCTGCATACTTTTCCAGTTCATTATCTTCTATGTTCTTAAAATCTGACTGATTTGTACCCTCACATTCTCGTTTCTGTGGTATATCACAATTTTGAGTGTTTAATGATTTTTCAGAGTTCTTCTCTTCAAATGTTGATATTGGACTTGCTACAATATCATGCTTTCCTTGAATTTTACTATCTTCAGATTGTTCAGCTTTAGTTAACTTTGCTCGATTCATTGCAGACCTCCTAGATCTTGAGTGAAATACATCTTCCAGCAAAGTCTCATTATCAGTATTTTCCTTTACACTGTCTGTGCCATCCTCTTTTTTCATTAATTCATAAAGTTTGCTAAAAGGAGACAATTCATTTGCTTTTTCAGTGCTGTGCATTTTGTACTTAAATTCAGATGTGCTGTATTGTTTTTGAAGTGTTTTCTCATTTCTTCTAGGAGAGCAAATTTCAAATTTCTTGCCTGCAGGAATATGAAATAGGCAGTTTTAAAAATGTTTTCTTGAATAAACTTAAAACTATTTTTGAAGCTTTATACAGATAAAGTACTAAACAGAAAGTAATTTTTGAGGAATTAAGCAGACAAATAATAACAATAATAATAATAATAATAATTCTATATTATTATTATTATTATTATTATTATTATTATTATTATTATTATTATTATTATTATTATATTTCTATATTGTCCCTCTCCCGAGGGACTCGGGGCGGTGCACAGCCAGTTAAAAACACAAAATACAGACATAAATATAAATTTAAAAATAATTAAAATTATTACATTTTTGGCTACTAATTAAAACCCCAAAGTTAAAACTCCAATTTAAAATTACATAGCAAGCCCCACTTGACGGAAGAGCAGGATCTTAAGGGTGGTACGAAAAACACGAAAGTCAGTGATGATGCATATTTCGGGAGACAGTTCATTCCAAAGGGAAGGGGCTCCCACAGAGAAGGCTCTCACCCTGGGTGTCGCCAGTCGACATTGCTTGGCCGACGGCACCCTAAGGAGTCCCTCTCTGTGGGAGCGAACTGGCTGGAGGGAGGTTATTGGTGGCAGAAGACGGTCCCGTAAATACCCAGTTCCTAAGCCATGGAGCGCTTTAAAGGTGGTAACCAACACCTTGAAACGCACCCGGAAGACCACTGGGAGCCAGTGCAGCTCACGCAGGAGATGTTACATGGGCGCAACAAGGAGTACCCATAATCACCTGCGCGGCCACATTCTGGACCAGTTGGAGTCTCCAAGTGCTCTTCAAGGGGAGCCCCATGTAGAGAGCATTACAATAGTCTAGCCGGGAGGTGACAAGGGCATGAGTGACCGTGCGCAGGGCGTCCCGGTCCAGAAAGGGACACAACTGGCGGATCAGGTGGACCTGATAAAAAGCCCACCTAGCGACGGTCATCATATGCTGTTCTAAAGACAGACGTACATCCAGGAGGACACCCAGATTGCGAGCCCTCTCTGTGGGGGCTAGGGATTCACCCCCGGTAGACAGCGATGGCGTCAGCTGGCTATACCAGGACGCCAGAAGCCACAGCCACTCAGTCTTGGAAGGTTGAATCTGAGCCTATTTCTCCCCATCCAGACCCGCACGGCCTCCAGGCAGCGGGACATCATGTTAAGGGCATAATTGGGGTGGTATGGGCTGGAGATGTACAGCTGAGTGTCATCAGCGTACTGATGTACCCTCACCCCAAAACCATGGATGATCTCACCCGGCGGCTTTACATAAATGTTGAACAGAAGGGGCGAGAGGACCGGCCCTTGTGGCACCCCCCATGCGAGGCGCCTTGAAGTCGACCTCTGTCCCCCTGCCAACACAAACTGCAAGCGGTTGGAGAGGTAGGATGAGAACCACCACAATACGGTGGCCCCTATCCCCAACCCCCCCCCCAGCCACTGCAGCATGATACCATGATTGATGGTATCAAAAGCTGCTGAGAGGTCTAATAGGACCAGAACAGAGGAATAACCCCTGTCCCGAGCCCTCCAGAGATCATCAACCAACGCAATCAATGCCATTTCCGTGCTGTACCCCTGCCTGAAGCCCGACTGGTACTGGTTTAGAAAGACAGTTTCATCTAGGTACCAGGGGAGCTGTCGTGCTACCACTCTCTCAACAACCTTCGCCACAAAACAAAGGTTGGAGACCGGGTGGTAATTCGCCAATATAGCTGGGTCCAGGGAAGGCTTCTTGAGGGGGCCTCACCACCGCCTCTTTCAAGGCAGCAGGAAGGGCACCCTCACTCAAAGAAGCAAATCCTTAGAAAAAAGAAGCAAATTTACAAATCCTTAGAAAAAAGTGCTTCAAAGCACACATGTACAAAGCATCTCTTTTCAAAGAGTCTTTTTTTTCCAGCCTCAAGTAACAGCTTTGTAAACTGCTTCCAACAATATCCACATGCTTGCGAATGCCCACTTTGAAACTTTTCTCAATGTCTAGAAACCGTTTAGGAAGCAAATGCATGAACCTGCAAAAATATATGATTACTTTAGTGATCATAAAAGATGTGCTTTGGACAGATCTGCATACATTACAATTTACCTCCTTCAAAAGACTTGCACAATTCTATTAAGTTCAACAAATCAAAATTTATAGAAGCCAACATTTATTTGTAATTGCCTAAGAATATAGTATAAATATATGCAAGCAGATTTGTAATTTTCCAAATCACTTTCACTTACCTCAAACATGGTTCTAATCAGCTAATTTTAAGGAGTAGATGTTTTCATAAACTATTTTATGAAAGTTACTTAATGGACAAGAAAACATATGAGTCACTCCCTAAAATGTAATCAGCTGTGAAATATAATTTCTAATATAATTTTAAGACTAGCCTGTTTCTCAACTCTTAATTATCATGGTTTACAGTATACTTAGAAACTGGGTCACTAACAGGCTCAGAAAACTATTCATCAATTAAACAAATCCATTCATGTATTTTAACAGCAAATTCCTAATGGCTGCTTTCATTTGTTTTACCACTCACTAGTAAACACATCCTTTTTATTAATAAAAAGTCATTAATACAATGAAGCATTTATAGAAAAAGAACAAATAAATTACCAACCAGTAATTGGAGAACTTTTGTAATCTGAGTTTTGTGGGTGCAGCAAGTCCATCTGTTGCATATGCTGAACATGAAGAATCTGTAAAGTTAAACACAATGCAATAGAACAAGGAATTTAATACTTCTTTTAAGCTTGCTATTTTTCTTGTAAAATAAGTTTCCACTGGTGATTTCTTAGAATAAACGATTGAAAGATAATGCAGTATTTCATTCACTTCTTATCTGAAGCCAAGAGTACTAACTATGTGTCAGGACTAACTCAACACTAGAATTTTGAATTGAATTTTAGAATTCAATATGGACATCCATTGGATAAACTATTACTATGCTTTCCAAAACTCATGAGCTTTCCAAAAACTACCCTCTTTCAAAAGTTTTATGTATAACAACTAATTATTTACAGTGAAAGAAACATATTTACAGTAGTTTTCTGAACATTAAGTGCTATGCAAGATATATCATGTAGAATCTAAGGCTGCAATACAGTAATACCACTGATAAAAATTCCAGTTAAGATTAGATTCTGTACATATTTTATGAAAATTAATGCCACTCTGTCAAGAGCTCAATGACACAATCCTTGTCTTGCCTTTCAATATTCCACTTATTATTTATTTATTTATTATTTATTTATTATTGCGATTTATATGCCACCCTTCTCCCGAAGGACTCAGGGCGGCTTACAAGATAAAAAATTAAAATGAATTAAATATAAATTAAAATCCAATTAAAATTACTACAATGTAACCCCCCCACCCCACCAACGGATCAGTCCATTTGATGAAAAAGCCACGTCTTTAGCTTGCAGCGGAAGGAGAGGAGGTCAGGGGTTGCCCTAAGCCCGGTGGGCAAACCGTTTCAGAGGGTTGGCGCTCCCACAGAGAACGCTCTCCCCATGGGGGCTGTCAGCCGACATTGTTTGACTGACGGCATCCTGAGGAGGCCTGCTCTGAGAGTGCACAGGACGGTGGGAGGATGGCAGAAGATGGTTCTGCAAGTACCCCAGGCCTAAGCCATGTAGGGCTTTATAGATGAGCACCAGATTCCGACCCGGAGGATCTCCAACCGTCCTCCAGTCATCTTTTCCGATGCTTCATTTCTCTAAGCTCCACGGTAAACCATGGAGCCAGCCAGGATCTGCATTGGGTCAGAGGCTGCAAAGGCGCAATTCGATCCAAGGCCCCCACCGCAGCCTGTTCCCAGGCCGCCACCAGGGCCTTGGACAAATCATGGGTTAAGGAGGCGGGAAATGACCCAAGCTTCATCAGGAACCTTTCAGGGTCCATCAGGTGCCTGGAGCAGAACCATCTAACTGGTTCTGCCTCCCAGCGGCAGGGTCTGGCGGAGAGAAAATCCAGTGTGAGGAGGGAATGATCGGTCCATGACAGGGGGTAGATGGATAAATCCCCCTTACCCCAATCATTTATCCACTGTCCAGAGAGAAAAATCAGGTCGAGTGTGTGTCCTCCTTTATGAGTTGGGCCCTGTACAACCTGAGTTAGGTCCATGGCCATCATGGAGGTTATTAACTCCCGCACTAGCTCAGATGCCTCCCCGACCGATGGCAAGTTGAAATCTCCCACAACCAAAAGGCTGGGGAGTTCAACCGCCAATTCAGCCAAGACATCCAGTAGTGCGGGCAGGGCTGAAGCTATGCAGCTGGGAGATAGGTACATAACCAACAGACCCGAATGAACTCCAGGGTCCCACTTCAAAAGGAGTGATTCACACCCGCATATCTGAGGAACAGTGACCTCCCTAAGGCTGAGACTCTCCCTAATAACTACCTCCACCCCTCGCCCCTACCCTGAAGTCAGGCTGGTGAAGCACATGGAAGCCTGGAGGACATAAATCAGAGAGGGGGACACTTTCCACCGGCCCTAATCAGGTCTCCGTGATGCAGGCCAGGTCCGTGTCCTCCTCTTCCAATAAGATCTCGCACAGGAGGGCCTTATTCATCACGGACCTGGCATTCAAGAACACCAGCCGGAGTCCATGGCTCCGCACTCCTATACCCCTGGGAGAGCAGGACTGCATCACCGTTTGGACAGAGCGGCGGCGCTCTCCATATCCCCTCTTCTCACATCCCCCACCTCTCCCAACCATCACAAGGATTGGAAGATCCTGTCTCCACCGAGCCTCAGATATATAAAATCTGTTTAACAGACCTCAACATAAAACATTATGCAACCTATTTAACAAATTATGTAACTAACGTAATTTAAAATAATGTAAATCAAGACTTAACAGTCTTCTCCCTCTTCTTAAATGACCCATTAAATTAAACCTTCAATGGGTTCATTTTTATACCTATTTTTAAGTTCATTTTAAGATCTTACAGGTTTTCTTTTACTTTTAGTTGGATAACCTAACCCAGCTCATGATAAAGTAGATAAACTATTAATAATCTTTCATAGATCAAATGTCAACTTACAGCACTAACTCGCTTTCTTTTTCTTTGTAAGCATGAGTGGCAGACCAGAGAAAATGTCTTAATTTTCAAAAGCCCAACACCAATACCAAATTTTGTGTTTCCTCTGAATTATAGTTAAATGTGTGGAATACAATGACTAAAAGTGAAATGTAATTGATAATGACCAATTACTAAATCAAGCCAAAGAGCAACATACAATTTATAAATTTCTACATTTTATTACTGTCCCCTTCCCCAAACTAAGAAAAATGTAATGATTTTTACTTTACCTGTAATGTTTCCTTCTCTTGAGATCTAGAAAGTCTCTTCTGAGGAAGTGATGAAGGTGAATATTCAAATCTATTCAAGTACAAAGATTGCTTAAATTAAAATTAATCCAACTTTAAGTTATTGAGACTTTAAGAAGTTATTAAATCCACTTGATTCAAAATTATTAGTGTTTTCATCTCCAACTCTAGTAAAGTACAGATTTAGACTAATAGTTCAGTTACTCTTTACATAATCTGTTTTCCTGTTTGGGGAGTTTTCCTATCAATCAAATTATTTTAAAATTTCCTTGATCTTCAGGTTTCTAAAAAGCACTGGCTATTTCTGGCACACCAATATTTGCTTGTATTATTGTTACATACCTGAAAGAACGATCAACAATTGTCAGTATATCTCCATGCTTTAAGTGTGTGGGATCTTGAAAGAGATTCCCATTTAGCTGTGTTGGATTCGCAGAACTCAGGTTAAACAGCACTGCCTAAAAATACATAAGAATAAAATATGTATATCCAGATCAATGAATAAAGCACAAGTACAGAAATATTAGGATTAAGTAAGTATCAAAAGTAATAATACATACCTCTTTATTTTCATTGACTTCAATTTTACAATGTTCTTTAGAAACTTGAGGAAGCTGGATTCGAATATCACATTCTTTTTTCCTTTAAAATATAAAATAATTACAAGATTATTTGTTCAAATTATATAATTACATGTTCTTATATAAACATCTCTTAAAATATATTGTGATCTCTAAATCTCTAATTCATTTCCACCTAGTATAAGGCAATGCAGCTGTTGCTGAAGATGTAGACAACCTGATTTTTAGATTGAGTTTTAAGAACTTCTAAAATAAAGTTAGGTTTTTGATTAGACCAATGTCTTGCATAAATAATATGCACTAAAACAGAACAAATCCATTATGTAACATATACTGCACAACTAAAGAAATTATATAGAAGTCAAATGAAGGAGTCCAGGAAAGTAAGTTATGACACTACCTAAAATTTCTGTTACAAAAAGGGCAGTCCTACATCAAAATTACATAATGAAAATCCTACACAAATAAACCTCTTATCAATTTGAAGTCTTACCGTCCAAACAAACAAGAGTTTGCGGTGAGCGGAAAGTGAGTTCCATCGGTCCCATTTCTCTTAATAACAACAATTTTCCCCAAAAATGGCATTTTCAATTTGTATATCTAAGGAAAAAATAAAATAAAATTATTGCAGATTTTAACACACCTTGGTGACCATATGTGTAAAATTCATGGTTGTGCATCTTGTTTGCTACCACAACAGGTCACAGATCTTTTTCTATTATTTTTAATAGAAAAAAATTACTTTATATTACGACTATGGGAAAAATGTGATTACATGTATTAGAATTACAGTTAGCAATCTTAGTTGCTTTAAATATTAGGTGGGTATTCCCTATGCCAGATAATCCTCTTAATGTTTTCTGGAATGAGAATGCAACCTAGGACAGAGTGGTAGAGGCTACATGCTGCTTCCTAATGAACTATTTCGACAGACTTTACTGGGCTTGGACCTTGAGAGCCTGAACTACTGACTAGATGAACTTCGATTTCATGCCTCCTGGAGCTGGGAGGATACCTTGTGACATCGGAAAAAGAGCAGGGGAATTGAGAAGCAGGCCAATGTGCAGTGTGAGTAGCAAACTCATGTCTCTGATCTTAAGCCTGACATTACCTGCTTAATTAGATGCTAGAGAAGTTTCCTGCATGAACTGCAAGTTTACATTTCTTTACCTACAGCTGTACCTGCAAAAGAAAAAAAAAAGCAGATTAACTCAGAAACTGAAGCCTTCTGTAACTCCTTAATAGAAAGGAAAAAGCAATAAACTTATTTATTGAAAAACATTAATATTTTTCTTACATCTAAAATGGATCTGTCTCTTAATTTGTACTTAACTCTTCCCTTCAGCTAGGTTCACATACTACAGGCAGAATACCTACTGTTTTGTTGTATGTTAGATTAAAATAACAAGCCAATTACAGCACCTGAAACATTCCCAGAATGGTTTTATTTTATATGGAAGATGGCATAAAACCAGTATTGTTCGACGACAGGGTAAAAATCTCCTGCAATGTAGGCAAATTACTCAAGTTTGCATCACTGACACCAGCCAGTTTCAGCTTGAAACCTTTGGGAAGTTGATTTGAAAAGACCAGTAGCCAAATTCAAGAATAAAGCCATTCAGACCTACCTATAGCATTCTTAAGCTACAGTATTGTGCTGATATCTGCTGGAAAATGTCATTACCAATAATCGTATTCATCATGGACATTGTCCTCCATCAAAAACCCGCTTAACACAGTTCTCACCGAAGTACACGATTCTAAGAACCGTATCAGAGTAACTGCCATTTATCTCATAAGGCATAAAAGCAGTTCATTCATTTGTTGTTCCTCTTCTGCTTTCGTCTCAAGGCACGACTATAATTTTTAGATCCTACGTTAGCAAAAACAAATCCTTTTAAGTCTTAAGACCCGTAGGCGCCCTGTCAAGGGCCACGTGCGAGCTAAGTTCCGCTAAACAAACCAAGGAACCAACAAGCCCCCACCTCCTTTCTTTAAATATCCTGCACCCTTCAGTCTATTTCCACTGCCCTCCAGCCTCAGCACCACCGCGGGCAACAGCATCCCTCGCACAGGCGCCGTTCTCGCCCGGACAAGAACCCCTCACCTGCCCCGTGGGTTCCCCGGTGGCACACCCGGACCCACTCTCGCCTCAGAGGCAACACCACCGCGCGCGCGCCAAGTCTCCCCTTCCGCTCATTCAAACCGGCCAACTCCTCCCCCGCCCTCTGAGGCCGCTGCAGCTTTACGTATATCCTTCCGCCGATTCTCAAGACTGCGCCGGGCGGCGACAGTTAATTCTCCCTTCCTCTCTGTGAGGGGCCGCATTACCTGAATCCTCGCGTGCTCCTTTGCAGATCCAGACCTTGGTCACCCCTGGAGTTTAAGCGCAAGCATCGCACTTCTATTACCACCTGTGAATTTGGTTTTTTTCAAAAGCGGTCGACGGATTCTGATTGGTTACTGTAAAGTGATGTCAGCGCACAAGTAATCCAATGAGGGAATCCGGACGGACTTCAATTTCTAAACATACCGTACAAGATAGAAGACGGTGGTATATGGCATGGGCAGATACAATTGTTTTAGGGGGTTACGCCCATGAAATTTAAATTTATCCAATAGTAACTCTTGTTGTATTATGGCAGTGTTACTCGCTCTCGTAGTTACATGATATTGCAAATAAAGTGCCTGGTGTTATTAAGGCCAAAATGCCACTCGGAACATTGGCGACATTAAGGAAATAAACTATCTCCCTTGTTGGACACAACCATCCATTTTTGTTGTCTCAAGAGGACTTCTTCGACATGGTAGCCAATTAATACAGAATAGGATTAATATGATTTATTTAAGCAAATAAAGCATACAAAAAACATTCCAGAGCATGCACATTAAGTCTTGGATGTTTTAATCCTACTGTAAAAGTTACAGAATAGTAATAGGAATCTGGAACTAACTTTTCCTTGAGCTTCTCTCTATCCTACAAAAATTGTCTTGTTGCTTTAGAAGTTTCCTCTAGCACTCCTCCTTATTGTCATCTTCATGTATATTATCCAAGGTGTCTTTATAACTAAGCCTCTTCTCTATCCACTTAATTTATCAAAGGCAAACATCAGTTGTCAGTTGGGTTCTTCCTTTTATACATGATTAAGGCCTCTCATTGGGTGGAAGAATGCTGGATCCAACCAGTAATCAATGCTTTTTTGACTGAGGATTTGGGAGTGACTATGATTTGGGGAGTCTCCTCGGCTTACAGAACCTACTTCAAGAGCAATAGTGGTTGTGGCTAAAATCTTTCATACAGATCTTATACATTAATTGCAACCATTATTTGATCGAGCAGCCCGCTGTACATGTACTAGTTTACCTCGTTTTATTATATTACCATAATACACTTTACATGGGTCTGCCCTTGGAAAGCTACAGCTGGTCCAAAATGTGGCAACCTTGACAGTGACCACTGGCTTTGCCCTTGATTTCTGGATGCAATTCAAAGTAGTTATCACCATTTAAAGCCTTTCAGATTATCTGACATAGTGCCTTCTCTTGTATTCATCTACCTGTCCAACTAAATCAAATACAGTTAACTACTTTGAGGTCCCACCCCTATAGGATTATTACTTATAATTAATATAATTATATTATAATAGAAGGGAAACTTACCAGATTTGCAGATGATACTAAACTGGCAAGAATAGCCCTAGAAGATAGGCTCAAGATCCAGATGGATCTTGACAGACATGAACACTGGGCCCTATCTAACATAATGAAATTCAATATAGAGAAAAGTAAAGTCCTACACTTAGGTAAGAAAAACCAAAAGCACACATATAAACCGGGGGAAACCAGGCTTAATAGCAGTGACTGTGAGAGGGATCTTGGAGTCTTAGTGAACAACCAGCTAAATATGAGCCAGCAGTGTGCAGCGGCAGCCAAAAAACCCAATACAATCCTAAATTGCATCAACGGGATACAATCAAGATCAAGTGAGGTACTAATACTACTCTATAAAGCCCTAGTAAGACCACACCTAGAGTACTGCATCCAGTTTTGGTCACCATACTATAAAAAAGATGTTGAGACTCTAGAAAAAGTGCAGAGGAGAGCAACCAAGATCATTAGAGGACAGGAGCTAAAACATATGAAGAACGGTTACAGGAACTGGGCATGACTAGTCTAGTGAAGAGAAGGACCGGGGAGATATGATAGCCGTCTTCCAATATTTGAGGGGCTGTCACAGAGAGGAGGGGTCAAGCTGTTTTCCAAAGCACCCGAAGGCCAGACAAGGAATAATGGGTGGAAACTGGCCAAGGAAAGACCATGGAACAGCTTGTCTTCAGAAGTTGTGGGAACTTCATCACTTGAGACTTTCAAGAAAAGATTGGACTGCCATTTGTCAGGAATGGTGTAGGGTCTCCTGCTTGAGGGGGGTGGGGGTGGGGGTGGAGTTGAACTAAATAACCTATAAGGTCCCTTCCAACTCTGTTAATCTGTGTATACCTAATAAAGCTTTGAAAGCTGGTATTTTCAGTAATCTCAGGACTCCAGGTATTCCCTCCAGCAGAGATTCACTCAGCCTTGTTCCTTTTCACCTTTAGGAAAACTTTTTGAGTATTCAGAACTGAGTGATATACAAACTGATTGAATAAATAAATAGAACATTGTAAAATACATGCTCTTATTGTTGCTAAATACAGTTGTGAATTTTTTGACTTTTAAGTCATTTGAAAAGCAGAGTGTCGTTAGTTGTTGGGAGCATTTGATTTCAATGTTATCATTAATCTATCTTTATACTCTGCATTACTTAGTTTTGCACCCTTTTGCTCATGAAGACTTCTTCAAGCACATTCAAAAATGCAAAAAATATTCTACAATAGTGGACCAGCTAACCTTAGCAACTTTACTCTTTGCATACTCTTGGTTCCTACTGATGTGGATGCCTTCAAATATCATTTGAAGTATTATCTTCAAATGTCATCCAAATTCCTTGCAATTTACTGAGCAAAGAATGAATAGAAGGAACATGCAGATCTAAAGTTAGTAATCTATTATCTATGTTGCTGTCTCCCTCTCCCAGACATTCCCCAGTCTATGTTTTTAGTTTTCCACAGGGTTATATTTAGGCATAAACAACAAATTTATTTCAAAACATGTTTATATTATTATATATTTATGAATTGACTAGAATTTAGCATTTTATGCCAGAAAATATTCCTACTGTGAAAGAAATTGAAAGAGTTGCATCATGTATGAAAAATTAAAACACAGAAAAATTTTACCCTCATATTTCTTTGTGTAGTCCACTGGAACAAAACCTCAATGTCAGAAATATTCTAAGCAAATAAACACTAGAAACATTTTATTTTTCCACCATAGCAAATAATGTGAATTTAAAACAAGCCTTCCCGCTATGACTTTATCAGATGATGAGATACTACTGCTGAATACACTTCCATTCTAATAAAACTTTTGTTTTAATTTGATTTTGAAAAACAGGCAACTTGGAAAAAAGTTTAAAATGTTCAACACAACAGCCACACTTAGCCCAGCAAAAAGCATTTAAATTACACTGATAGAGCTTAATAATAGTTGGAAGCATTTCCTTCTCTCTTGCAATACAGTCCTGCTTCTTGTATTATAGCACTGACACCCATGCAAGCTTTCAAATGTAAAAAAAATTAATTCAGATTCAATTTGGCATAACTGTCTTGAATTGAGGATAAAGTAGTACATGCAATTTGTTAACAAATATGTCAGGGTTCCAAGTCATTTTTTTTCGTTGGCTCTTCAGGCCTGCCAAAATGTACAAAAGCAAGCATGTAGCTTTATTTTCAGAACAAAAGCTCTATCAACCTCATTTGCAACATTAAAAATCCATAAACAGCACTTTTCATTTTCAATATTTACAGACTATGGGAGGGGGACAGGGACCATGAAAATGTACTTCCAAGGAGATGACATCACATTTACCCATAAACTGAAGATTCCTCTAAATTCTCCATAGCAAGAAATATAAAAAGAAATCTTGTTTATTCACAAACCAAATGGAACATCCTTAGTCGTTTTATTTTATGCGGAGTTGATATAAAACCGGGATTAGGACCGAGTAAAACTTTCTACATATATGGGCAAATTGAGCTTAGAAGATGAAATCAGGCAGTTTCAGATTGAAAATGCTAATTGGAAATTTGGTTTTTGTGATTTAATAGACCGCTAGCCAGGATAAAGCCGTTTAAAGCTACATGTGGCATTCTGTAAGGTATTGTGCCGATTTCTGCTGGTGAATTTCATAATAATGGTATACCATATCACAGAAACTGTCCTACATCAAAACCTCGTCTCCTCCTAACGCAGCGCTCACCGAACTGTATGATTCAAAGAACAGTAAGAATAACTGCCATTAATTTCAAAAGGCGCAAAGCCAGTTCGTTCATTTGCTGTTCCTCTTCTGCTTTCGACTCAAGCCACGATTTAAATTATCTTTTTTAGATCGTACGTTAGCAAAATAAATAAATCCTTTCCTTAGATACAATCTAGGATCTGCAGATGCCCCGTCCATGGAACTGGACATCTGCAGATGTTGGACTGTACTTAAGAAAAGGATTTACTTTTGCTAATGTACAATCTAAAAAAACCGTAATTTAAATCGCCACAAGCGAGCTAAGTTCCGCTAAACAAACCAAGGAACCAACAAGCCCCCACCTCCTTTCTTTAAATATCCTGCACCCTTCAGTCTATTTCTTCTGCCGTCCAGCCTCAGCACCACCGCGGGCAACAGCATCCCTCGCACAGGCGCCGTTCTCACCCGGACAAGAGCCCTCACCTGCCCCGTGGGTTCCCCGTCAACGGCACACCTGGACCTCCTCTCGCCTCAGAGGCAGCACCACCGCGCGCGCGCCAAGTCTTCCCTTCCGCTCATTCAAACCGGCCAACTCTTCCCCCGCCCTCTGAGGCCGGTACAGCCTCACGTGTATCCTTCCGCCGATTCTCAAGACTGCGCCGGGCGGCCGACGGTTAATTCTCCCTTCCTCTCTGTGAGGGGTCGCATTACCTGAATTCTCGCGTGCTCCTTTGCAGATCCAGACTTTGGTCAACCCTGGAGCTTCAGCGGAAGCATCGCACTTCTATCACCACCTGTGAATTTGGTTTTTTCAAAAGCGCCCGGCGAATTCTGATTGGTTACTGTAAAGTGATGTCAGCGCACAAGTAATCCAATAGGGAGGGAGTCCGGACGGACTTCAATTTTTAAACATACCGTAGGATAGACTGAGTGGTTTTTTCCCCCACTTACCTGCGTGGCGTTACACTTTTACTATTTTGAACGACAGACTCCATATTGTGGCAATCAATTCTTTTTTTAAGAAAGCTCCAAAAAATTCCCTGAAGCAATTAGTAAAGAGAGATATTATCCGTATTCATAATACTGAGTATTGGCGCCCCCACGTTTACATTGTAGACAGTGAAAACACAAGTAGTTTTTGAGCACCAATTGTATTTTTTTAAAAAATGCCGATGCTACTGTAAGTTTTAGTATAGCTGAGTTTCAAAATATCCTCGTTGTAGGTATTCTTATCAATACATTTAAAGGAGCCCTTTTGGTCTTTTCCAGTCCCATGGTAACAGATAACATTCTCCTAGAATGGGTAACCTATGGTGAAATCACAAACTAAATACCATGGGAGGTGATATTTACAGCAAGGAAGAAAGGGAGAAAATGGATTTCTTCAAAGTCTAATTTTATAGTCTCTAGATCAGTGATGGCTAACCTTTTCTGGACCGAGTGCCCAAAGCGCTGCCGAACACCCGAAATGCAATGCACATGCACCCCAGTGCATGTGCCCCCCTACTTGCCTCCGCACATGCGCACACACCCCCGCATGTACCCCATTCCCCCTACTTATGTGCTTGCGGCCCCCTGCATATACCCTGCATGTACACTCCTGCATGCATGGCAGTGACCCAAAGGCCTGATGGCCAGCGGGAGGCCTGTGTGCATGCGCAGCAGAGCTGAACTGGGATGATGGTTTGTGTGCCCACAGAGAGGGTGTTGTGTGCCACCTCTGGCACGTGTGCCATAGGTTGGTCATCACAACTCTAGATTATCGCTTTTATAGCACAATTGTTACTCTTCCCTCCATGTTTTTAAATAGTCTTCCCCCTTCTCAGGACTGATTTCAGTCGGTGGTAGTTGGGGAGAATAGATGCTGGCCCATCTATGTAGGGAACTGCAGGATTTGGTACTCTGGGTGAGCTTCTTTGCCAAGGGGTGAAGTCCACATTATGCAATTTTCTTCCCTGGAAGAGAGGTTATTTCCAGCCCTTTCAACATTCAGAAGTCTCTTAAAACCCTACTATGCCATCAGGTCTGGGATTCCACGAAATCTTGCAATGGTTCGCTTACTGCCATTAAAGTTATTTCTTTCTTTTGTGCTTTTGTTATAGTATTTGTAGTTTTTATTTTTAATACTTTTTTTAAAGTTAGATTTATATGCCGCCCTTCTCCGGAGACTAAGGGTGGCTTACAATGTGTTAAGCAATAGCCTTCATACTTTTGTATATTTATACAAAGTCAGCTTATTGCCCCCACAAACTGGGACCTAAATTTACGTACCTTAGAAAGGATGGAAGGCTGAGTCAACCTTGAGCCTCGAACTTGCATAATTGCAGACAGCTGGGTGTTAATAACAGGCTATCTAGCCCGTCAAGCTATCTGAGGCTCTTTTCCCCCTTTTAGTACAGTACCCAGTCATTCTGTATTTTTGTGAGCTGGACAGCTATAAAAATATGATAAATAAAATGTGATAAATACTGTTTTAACATCTTACATATGAACACATAGTAAACTTTTGTTTTGGATTTACATATATGAATTTCTTACATGAAAATTGAACTACTTTTCTTTCAGACTTGGAGATAAAAACTTACTCAGACGTGTTAATAAAACTGTATGACCAAAGATGATCAAGCTTAATGCTTCCAATTATTAACAGCTCTAATTGCCATTTTAACCAGGAGCTCTCAGTAAGATGACTTCAAAATTCCTATCTATTAGCCATAACTGTTTGTTTCCTCACTTATTAACTGTTGTTTTAGGATTTTCTTGCCGTTTTTTCACTTCCTTATTACAGGTATTGTATTCTCAGTCTTTTAATTGTGTTTGGACTTGGACAATAAATAAATTTGATTGATTTTCTAATATATTTTTGAAGGAAGAGTAAATATAGTATTCAAAGGCAAAGAGGTACCTATCAGTTTTTATCTTTGTGTGTCATTCATAACAGAAGATTTTATTGGACAGAATCACTTTGGTTATACAAAGCAAGTTTGAATTATACACTCAAATAGTATGCAAAATGAAACACTCAAGGTTTTTCTACAAAAATAATGGGATAAGTTAACTGTACTGTTATCACATCAAAACAAAAATATTCATACACATTCTTACAAATTGATTTCTTTGGCCTAGAGAGTAGTGAATTAACCTCCAAATATTGTCAACATTGTTTACCATATATTTTTTTAAAAAGAATAGAATTCAATATGAGTGGCATTCTTTTTAATGAGGATAGCTAGGCGGTATGGTATAGTTCAAATATTGGACTACAGAGACCCAAATTCGTATCCATTCCCATCATTGGAAGCTTATTCTATCACCCTGAGATAGCCACTCTCAGGCCAGGTGACCTGATGGGGTTCTTGTGAGAAAAATAAAATCTTGTGAGAAACAAATGCTATGTGCACAACCTTGATTTCCTGACTGAACCTTGATTTCCTGAATGACATGCAGGATTAAATCTAGTATCAAAGATATGAATATGAATAATAAATATATTAATGTAAACAATAGTTCCTTCTTCCGATACTCCAATAATTAACATTTTTATGCCAGTCTGCTGGCACACCTTCTCTATTTCATATTTACATTTTTGTACTTATAAGAATGAAGAAGTCTAATTACGAGAGAAAATATTTGCATACATTTATGAATGGATTCTATATAAAGATTTAAAGATCTTCAAGTAATATCTTTAAAAAGGAGACGGCATTATAGCAAATAAAAGTGTCAGAAAGTTTATATACAGTAATAATCTCCCACAGCTCTATATATTAGCATATTAAATAAAATTTTAAAAATCAGGTATGTATTCTGTTCTCTATCTGGAGTCTTATGCTTGTGATAAAAGTCAAAAAGCTTTTGATTTGCTTCCCCACCCCAACCCCCCCTTCTTTTAACAGCCTTCTGATCTGAGGTCAGAGAAACCCATCTCTCACAAAATGCAATGTTTCCTTAAAGGTGATAAATCACTGACAGGCAGGAATCTAGTACTGGAGCCAATCAATATTTAAAAACCTTTGAAATTTAGTATCTCTGCCTGGCCAGGAATATCCTTCCTAATGAAGGAGGTAAGAGACAAAATATTTTCTAAGTTTCTCTAAGTTTCCATAAAAGTATCACACCTGTGTTTCCTGTTTCTCTGTGGCCAGAAAACTCACTCTCTTGTGATCTCATGTCTTACACAAAGGGCTCAAATACCTTACTGATGTACCAATTTGTGGTCAGCTGCCTCCAAAAGCAAACCTTATATTGTTTTTAGAATAATAATAAAGCAGCCTCCTTTCCAAAAGCAGCCAGCCTTTGCATCTTGTTTGCTTCCTAGCTCACAAGGAAACCAGAAATTCTCCTAACAATTGAATGTCTTTGGAGGTTATTTTCTCTTTTCTCTTGTGACCTCTGGGATATTACATTCTTCTTCGTGCATTTCTGGAAGTAAATCTTCATTTGAGCTGCCAACATTTGTTTTCGGTAGGCTTCCTCACTTAGACAAAGGTAGTAGGATTCCAAACCAAGTTTATCCAACATTTCTTTTGCTGTTGGTAAGGGCTGTCTGGTTCTATACTGCTTCAATTTCTCCTGTTGCTTAACTTCAATTCACACCTGGGGAACATTTGCCTTCCTCATTTGATCTCACTTCCTGCTATTTATTGTGTATGCGAGAATGAGTGTGAGAGAGAAAATCCTAATACAATGTTTCTCAACCTCAGCTTTTAAGATGGGTGGATTTCAACTCCACAAACCGTTCACAAATTCCACAAGTTCACACTTCTTAAAGGTTTTGAAGAAACATTGATCTAATGCACAAGTCATTTTCAAGGGTGAATGCTTCAGTAGGCCCAAAGAAGCAGTTTTCTTCTAATCTCCCTGATCTTCACATGAATGGTGCAGTAGGGATCAGAGTTAATGCATACTCAGTGTTCAAACTAATTCTCCCAAATGGGAAAAAATAATTTTACAACACAAGCATGTTGTAAAGCTCTCTGCCTGTCTCCTCAGAAGTAAATGCCATTGATTTTTAAGAAACATTCTCCCAACAGAAGTGTAAGAAAATTATATACTTCAGTGCTTGAAAATTCCCCGACTGAAATTTTTTGTAATAATTACAGTTTTCAAATATATACTCACTTAAAGAATCCAATTAACTTTAATATATCATATCCTACTGGAGAAGTTACTGCTGACATATTTGTTTTGAAAATAAATTATAACTCATTTGTGGGCAAAGTAAGTAACATTTAAAATTAACAAACCCAATCACTTCTATCATATAAGATTTCATTCATTGAATACTTAAAAGTTTGGATAATTCCATCATTCTGTTCTGTAGGTGTAAACCATAATGGAGTGATGTATCTTTTTGAGCTATGTCATAATTAACAATCATTTAATTAAGATTGCTGGGGCGGGGCAATGTCAGTTTTCTTGGCAATATTTCAGAAGTGTTTTGCCATTGCTTGTTAGGACTGAGAGTTATTGGCCCAAGGTGTCTAAGGTGGGACTAGACTCATAGCATGGTGCCTTAACTAAAGTGGGATCTGCTAGACGATCACTGGATAACTTTCTATTCACTACATTCTAAAAGCAACTATATTCTGAAAGCAGGATATGCATCTGGTTAGAAAATGTACAAGCTCAGCTTAAAACCCTTTTGATATTCTGAGAGGCCCCTTTAGACCTGTCAGAAGATAGGAATGAAATATAGTTAAAAGGCTAGTAAGACCAAGGATAACCACCTGGGCGGGAAGCCATTTATCACAGAATAATTGTTTGGCAAGGATAATGTAAAACTTTAGTAATAAGGAAATATCAATTAAATGTAATGGATATGTTAACCATATATGGAAAGTTGCTGTGTTAACAGAATCCTTTGTTTAGGAAAGTATAAAATTGTCATGTAATCATGGACTCTTCACTCAAAGCTAAGATGGGAATCGAGCTTCTGAGTCTTTGCGCAAATAAACTCTCTCTCTGGCTGATTTAGGGATGTTGCTTGGTCACTTCATTCCATAACATAACCACTATATCAAACTGGCTGTCAGGGTTTCAAACTAAGATTCGTAACATTACTTCTCGGAAAAAACCTTATATACATACCTTATAATTTCCTCCCAACGAAGTGGATAGGCTGCTTGGGAAGCCACATTTGACCAAGGGCTTCACTCCTTGCCTAATGTGGCTTGTTAATTCTAGTTTGGAAGTTATTGTAAGTATCATAATATTACAATTTTTTTTTGAAGATTTTTGTTTAAAGGAAGCAATGATTGAAACTCTTCTAAAACTTGGAGAGTTTCAGATCTTTTAGGCAAGCAACTGTAATTTACCATAATTAGATAAAATAATCAAAAATATGGGAGCTTCACTGCAACAAGCAATCTGAAGAAAGCAGGAAGCATTATAGTTTTGAGTCATTTCAAACTGGTGTCTTTTGACATTATCAGCTATAACACATCCTTCTGAATCTCTGTAGTGATTTGCAAATAAGAGTCTCCGCTTCCTTCCTTTTCTCTCAAACAGATTTGAGATGGTGTTGTTTAAGGATAGTTGTTTTTCAGAAAGAGAGCTATTGCATAGTGACACTTGCAGTATATAATAATGCAATGCTTTTTGAAATGACTGCCTATGACCACACAGGACAGTATAAATTATAATACATTAAAATCCAAGCAGAGGTGTTTCCAAGGAGGATTACCATTCGAAAAAGCTAGTAGAACACTTCCTGTTTTGAATAGGTTTATAGTGACCCAGAAAAAGCAGATATACAGTTTGGGGAATGTTTCTGAATCTCCCAACCCAAGATAATGGCCAGAAGCACTTTTTTTTTACAATTTTAGCTGATAAATTAACTATGTAATCTATGATACAAGTGTTGGCAAACTCCAAGTTTGACGATAGTAATACAGTACATGGGGAAAGGTTTGATCCAGAAATCGCAGTTAGTACATAACCTAAAACCATGTTGTCTCTGGAAAAACAAAGTATTGTATTAAAAGCACTGCACTGGCTGCCTGTTTGCAGGTGAAATACTAAGTGCTTGATTGTAGTGTTACTAAAAATGTTGCAAGGCGATCAAGAATGATTTGCAACAGGAATGGAGAGCCTTTGGCCCACAAATAGAGATAGGCCTATCCTTTGCTAAATAAAAGAGGATAAATCCCCGGTCTCTGTTTTGGTGAAATCAAATAATGGGATTAAAAAAAAAAAACCAAGCTGAAAACTTAAGTAGCAGCTTTTTGTACACATCTGTCACTAAATAAAATCAACTCAAAAATCAAGGAATTATTTATTTATTCAAGTTAGATTTCCTTCTTTCTGTTGATGTAACACCCGGGGCAGTTTACAGCAGCGTTTTAAAATGTGCAATGGTCAACCGTTTCAGGAAAAAAGACCATATGTAGAATTCTGCTGTGGATTTTAAATAAGTGAAACATTAGAAAAACATTACGTGTGTGGTGTTTGTTGTTAAAAAAAAAACACTGCCCAAAAATATTACATTAGCATTTGCATAATCCACTGGGATAACTAAGAAAAATGATTACTTTTATTCAGATTTAGAATAAGTATGTGTGTTCTGAATGAATTATTCAGCTACCATTTTACATTAAATATTATACCTAAAGTGCTTCATTTAACACTTTTTCTTTTGTCACAATAGAGGTCTGTGTAAAATAACCAGAATTTAAACAGCTTGGCAAAGTAATTTAAATAAGGGGTTTTACATTCTTTATAAAATTCCAATATTTAGTTTAAATGAGCAAACAGGAGAGGAATTAAATTAAGAGATTTAAGGAAAGAAATACAGCCTGAAAATAAAATGAAGCCTTTGTTCTTGCATTGGAATTATTAGATTTGCAGTCAGCATATACAAATAATTCAGCAACATTCACTGGAATTATAAATACTGTACAGCAAGATCAAATTATAAACGTAATAAAAGAAAATATCACTATATTACATACATACAACGTCCTTGACATAAATTAAATAGGTTTTAGCATGTACATAAAAAGGTTCAGTAGCAATACATTACAAATTACAATGCCTAAAGTAAACATTTCAAACTACTGAAACAAAAAGATTCAAACTCTTTTTAAAACAGATTCATAAACATCCTTTTCAAAATGATCAATATGATAGGCATTCTTCTTTAGAGCCTTTATAATTCAAGTATTTGAAACCATTAACAAGAATCTTTTTTCATGTTAGTTTCTAATGGTTACTGTAGATATGAGCCTATATAAAGCATGTATACCACTGAACCAAAGACTGTCTTCTGAATTTTCTGGGCTGTGTGTCACAGATGGCAGTAGGCGTCTACATAAATATAAAAGAACCATAGATACACGTAATTATTGTGAAACATTCTCATCAAGCACAAAAAATAGAAAAGCCCATCCAGGTATTTCACTGCAGTTCAGGAGAGCTATGATGATATAATTGATATGCATGTATGATTTTCAACTTCCTCAAGCACTTGGCTGCTTCCAAATGCATTTGCATTATGCAGTGATTTGAAATGCTGCGATAAACAAGCCTATTTTATGTGCTTTGAGTACTTTTTGCAATACTGGTCACAACCCAACTCACAAGCTGTAGACGTAGTTTTGGATAGGATGATAAATACACTTACAATATGGTAAGTAGGCATACTGGAGCACTTGCTTACACTTCCATGGTCCTCACCAAATTTTTTACTTTACCTATACTTAGAAAAATACCTGCATATAGTTCTACCAATCCTTTCCCGGCATTACTCCAAATAAGACCTAGTGCACAATGGAGATACTCAAAAATTAATCTGCACCCTAACCCTTTGCAAATTCAGTTATATGAAGTTATAACTGAAGTTATAAAGTTATGATGAGAGATTAAATGTCCATCAATGCAAGAACTTAAAATCTGTCAGAGACTGCTAGGAATAGAGGCCAAAGCGCCTTAAGACAAGAGTATTCAATGGAAGCTTTTTCTTCTTTTTTGGAGTGGGGGAGGGTGCCTTCCATTCATTCTTGATGCCCTGTAGTTTTCTTGGCAACATCTTTTGGAAGTGGTTTGCTACTGTGTTCTTCCTAGGTCTGAAAGTGACTGGCCCAAAGTCATGCAGCTGGCCTTTTGTCTAAGATGGGCCTAGAATTCACAGTCTCTAGCTAGGTGCTTAGCCAATGCACCAGACTGATCCTCTTTCTTCTTCATAAACCATTTCTAGTGTGACTTGGAATAATACCTGAATAGAGTTTCTTTCTTAAAGAGAAAACATGTGCTTGTTTAACTTTTCTGAATCAAAGATTAATTGACTGGCTAAAGTGGACTCTTAGTTGGGCTCTAAGAGACTAGTTAGCAATAGCAATATCATTTAGACTTATACACAGCATCACAGTGCTTTACAGCCCTCTCTAAGCGGTTTTTAGAGTCAGCATATTGCCCCCAACAATCTGGGTCCTCATTTTACTGGCCTCAGAAGGATGGAAGGCTGAGTCAACCTTGAGCCTGGTGCAATTTAGCTGCAATTAACAGCTAAATTGCAGGCAGCCAGCAGTCAACAGGAGTAGCCTACAGTTCTGCACTCTAACCATTGTGCCACTGCGGCTCTTTAGGTAGTTAACTCATAACTACCTTTTATCAGACACAGTCACCTTTATATAGGAAAATGGAAGAGGACAGACAGGCAGGGCATATACAGATTTAGGCTACCCAAGTCTCACAACAATATCCAGACTAATTTAATCTTCAATTAATTTAGTAACTGACTGGTACAAATCCCATGGCAATATTTATCTGAAGCACATCTGTAAGCAACCAAGTAGCAGCTCAAAACTGGGTCCCTTTGGCATCATGCCAACATGTTTACATACAGATGTGTGTTATGAGAGCTATTTAGCAGTTTTCTAAATAGCAGCTGTTAGTCAAGACTGCCCACCCCTCATCCCAGGCATATATAGAATATGCCTAACTCCTGTGTTTTGCATTGAAAGAAAATATAAAAAACAATTTATAATATTTTCGTTTGGTTAGCTAATTGGTTAGTTAATAATTTTCTCCTTAACTAACTTCTGATATATTGTTGATGAATCAGGATTTTTCTAGAAACATAGTTTGAAATAAATGGCTTTAATATTTCTAGTTGTTCACATGTTCCAAATTAAACCGGAACTTAAAACTTTGGTAATCAGTGTCTATTACTGCATAAGACAAAGTCAATCACATAGTGACTGTTATGCAGATCAGAATATAAAATTTCTAATCTTTATTTGGCATTTATTAATGATGTTTCATTCAGTGTAAAATAAAGCATGAAAAATATTGTTTGCTATATAAAGTATAGTAGTACCCTGATCTGATTAAAAATTTCTGAACCCCACATTAAATTCTCTAATGCTTCAATCCTTCAACCCTGTAACCTTTCTATTACTGGTAGTCCTGGACTTGCAACTATTTGTTTAGTCACAGTTCAAAGTTACAATGGCACTGAAAAAAGTGACCTATGACCATTTTTCATATGCATCCCCATGGTCATGTGATCAAAATTTAGACACTTGGCAACTGTTTCATATTTATGATGATTGCAGTCTCCTGCAGTCATGTGATCATCTTTTGCAATCTTCTGACAAGCACAGTCAATGGGGAAGTCAGATTCATTTAACAACCTTACTACTAATTTAACAACTGCAGTGATTCACTTAACAACTTTGGCAAGTATGGTCGTAAATGAGGCAAAACTCACTTAACAAATGTCTAACTTAGCAACAGAAATTTTGGGCTCAATTGTGGTTGTAAGTCTAGGACTACCCGTATTGTTAGATTCAGAATTATTATTTTTTTATACACAGAACAAATATTGGCATCAAATTACACAGAACCAAATATACTGTACAGTATATTTGTGTTTTTTTTCTCCTAGAATCCAACATTTAAAATCAGCTATTGTAGAAGAAATGTTATGTTAGGAGGAGACTATTTGGATTTATATTTTGAATTACTAGTTATATTGTACCAATTCCAAGTATTCAGTTTTCTGAATTTTTCATAGCTTGGCTGTTTGCTTGCAGATATTTTGTTACCTGATTAGATAACATCTTCAGTTCTAGAATAAGTGAGGTTTGCTCTCTGCTTATATTCAGTAGTTTTCCTGCCACTCAAAAGAGACAATAAAAAAGAAACAAAAAGACCAGAACAATCAGCAATCAGCAAGGAAAACACCAGGATTAAAACCAGATAAACAATCAAGCAATAAAAAAAGACCCTAATCAAGGAACTACCAATTCAGTCAGCAAACAGCCTAACCAAAGAACTACAAGAAAAGGAAAAAAAAAACCCCTACCAATACTGATTGGGTAAGCTACTGTGTAAAGTATAACAGAGAAACTCCACTCCCTTCTAGCACTGAAGATGTTATCTACGTGGTCAAAGAATGAAACATCATCAAGCACACAACTAAATTCAGACAGCATCAAGGACTCCACAGTTCATCCCTAAACTAGTCTGCTCAGTTGAAATCAGTCCTTTTCATTCATGGACCTTATGTGCATTTTTGACAAGATTTTGTTTCTCTGTTATTTTATAGAATAACAGTTCTGTTTTGTTTTGTTTTTTAACATTGAGGCATATGTCTACAACAAGCAGCATTTTTCTTGATTTTTCACAGGTAATTTAAATACAATGTGTAATGCTATCCCTTAAGTGATTCACATTAGGTGCAGTTACTTTACAGAACTTTCCAATGTGGTTTCCTCCAAATGTGTTAAGAGTCTCATAATTTTTCCAACAATGATACAATCATTAATCTTTGAGTAGAAGATAAAGTACTATACATCTGGGTGGTGTCAGTTTATATAGTAAGCAGCAAGAACTCACTGGTACGGTACTGATAAAGAAGAATATTTGTAGCTCAGGTTGGAATAAGGGGTCTTTGGTGCTCTCTGAGCATAGTTGTTTTCTTGCAGATGTTTCATTATTTAAATTAGGTATCATCTGTGCTAATAAGAGTAAGGCTCCCTTACTAGCACTGATGTTGTTACCTAGTTTGGGTAATGAAACGTCTACAAAAAACAGCTAAGCTCAGAGACCACCAGACACCCTTCACTGTTATGGGCATGGATGAATAAACATCAGCCAGTTGTAGTACCCTGGATTTATGTAGGGATATGGATTAAACTAGTGATTGTTTTATATAAAGTGCAAAGTTGCTACTGTATTTGGATAGATCCTTAGGAAGGAACTGAGGAATCAAGACAGATGAAAGACATATATTTTGTTCAACATTTCAAGATGCTTAAAATAATTTCTGATCTTAATCTCAAGTCCGTATCCCATCCACAATCTATATAAAATGACTCTTTTATAGAAGAACAGCTGGGACAAAAAATTGCCAAGGTTAATTTCTACTTAACTCATGTAGAAAATGTTTGATATTTCCAAGGTTGCTAGCGCCATTTTCCAAAGCAGCTTATGGAAATTGTTCAACTTTTGGACTCAATGGATTTTTGTCTATATCAAATTGGAAAATTTATTTTTCTAAAGTTTTTAAAAATTCTATCAGAATTTTCTAGTATAGAAAGTTTACTCAGTATTTCTTAACATAACATTTTTTTGAGGTTAGAATTGTTAATATCAGTCACCTCATAAAATGATTCCTTATGTGCATACAACTGTATGTATATAGGATTTTTTCCCCAGAAGATGTAAGCAGTTGTCCTTAAAAACAATACCTAAGCTGCTAACATAAAATAGTTTAGCAATTAAAAGTAATTGGCCTGATACGGAAATTGTGTTATCTTCTGGGTTAATAAGTATTCACTCTTCTTCGCCTTTCAGAAACAACTTAAATGTATGTAGAATTAAAAAGAACAAGAGCTAAAGTAGAAAGACCATTTTGCAATCTACATAATTTTAATAAGGCATTTATAATTCATAAAACAACCAGGCAAGCCAGATATATTGCATATTCTATAGACATTTGTATATAAATTTATATAAATTATGTTTGTGCTTTTAGATATATATACCTTTTAAAATATGGGAAAATAAAATGTTCTGTCTATTTTGTTACTTCACTTACTTTAGGTTTGATCCATATTTCTGCAGAGCAAAGTTTTTTATGAGTTGCTCCACAGAGGAAGGAAAGGGTGGACATTTCTAAGAATATTTCCATATTTATTCTTATATTATTCCCTACATTGTTCCAGAATAATTTTAAAAATGTATGGGGAATGGAGGGGGTGAAAAACTATAAGATAAAGAGTATAAAAATAATTTATCCTCTTCCTTCTTGTAGCAGCTTCCTGAAAATGGTGGAGTTAATCATACCTGAATCCAGGTTTATGCTATTTTGTTTTTATTGTTTGTCTGTGCTGGTATCAAGAAAATGTTTCTTCTGTTGTAAGAACTTTGAAATCTTGCAGCAGCCCGTAAGATGGAACTATATGGTGCAACTTCTATACAAGTACTATCAAGTTGATTGGTTTTGTGCTTTTTAATACATGAGTGTTTGCACATAAATAGCTCAACCAGAACACCTGTAGGTATTCTGGTATCTACATGGTGCTTCTAAGTTCTAGATTTATGTAAGCCACATTACAATAGAAAAAAGACCTTTGCTCATTTTGGAACTAAATGTGTACTCTGGAGAGAAGGAGCAACTAGATATTTGGGACTACAGTGTAGAGAATCATTATTTTTTATGTGCCTTGTGTATCAAAATAACTCAAATAATTAAGGGCTTTACTGTGAATTGAATATTGAATATTTGACATTCAACTAGGCTTAAAAATGATAGCTGTTTATTAAGTTTTATTACCTTCAGTAGAACTTAGCAAGTGATGAATTAATTTAGATTGCTTACTAAAGAGATACATTTTTCTTTATATAAATGTAGTATCTGGTTTTATAGCTATTTATGACAACAAAACAAAATTTCTTGATACAAAATAGTATCAAATATTGATCAGCTGGTTTATAAGTTAAATATATTTTCTCTTAATGCAATAAAATGATAAAATTATATTTTAATACTAAATTAAATTTAAAAAACTCCATATTTACACTATGGTATTAATTGAGAACTTGCATTAAAACAGAATTTCCTAGAGTCCTATTTTTAAAAATATACATTTTTTTAAAAAAGTTAAAATGATATCTTATGTTGTTGCTTATGGAAGATTTGTGTTCGTCTCTATTCTAGTTGTGCTTAACTATAAAGATCAAAACAGTACCAAAAAGGCAAATGATTCTAATTGGTATTGATAAAATAAAAATAAATATTTTGAATATTCTCATATTCTAGCACACTTTGTATTTTATCTACTTCAGTGAATTTTCCACATTAATATTAGTGATGTTGTATCAGGATCAAATATATTTATGACTACAATAGCATCAACATAAGAAAATAAGAAACAGATGTAAATCTTATTGAAATGAAGACTCAAGAACTTTTCTGTGTATCACAGGAACCCCATATTCCTTTCAGTCTGAATGGTAAAGTATCTTTGTGGTGTAGTCATTAAATGATGCTTGCTTTAAATAAAATATTGCTCGATAATAGCAAGATGATTTTTTAGCTCTAAAAATGTACTCTTTTTCCTTATTTTTATATAAATAATAGGGACTATATACAATAAATTAAAATATATAATTTCAAATTTAAGATTAGAGATAATGAATCACAATTGTTCATGTATTTAGGCAAAATATGGGAAAGATTCAGCCAAAATTAAGGAGATTTGGAGTTCTATTAATATTTTGCTCTTTATATGGGCTCAGAGTGATCGGTTTAATTTCAGAATCAGTGCTTTCAAATATTTAGCTGGACTCAAAGTCCCATTAATTTCAATGGGTAATACTTAAGCATATGCTTATTAAACCCACTGAAATCAGTGAGTCTTATATATGCCTAACATAGGCTGAATTGTGCCTGTATTCACAACAGTATATACTGCACTATATTGTACATGGGCCTCAGTTATTTAAAATTAAAACCAACAAAAACACAAAGCAATGACCTAGATAGGGTTGTTACACATGCAGACACAGTTTTTTGCACATATTTCTTCAGCTGAATGAGTAGTCCAACATGCAACTATATTCTGTGTATACAACTTTCCTCCTTTATCAACCAGCCGGGGTTAATATATTAAGTCCTTTCAAAATTATACAAATCCCATAAATCAGCTTTTTCCTTTTGCCACCAAACAGCTGACTAGAAGTTTATTTTATTGTATGAAAAGAGTCTGTGCATACTCCTTTGGATCAGAGTTGAAGCTTATTTGAGTCATACATACACCTGAAGAGACATTCAAAGCAAAACATACATAATCATATGTACATTTAGATTTTTTTTTTAAAAAAATGGAAATAAATTAACATGATTTACAAATCTTTGTACAGATGATTAAATTAAAAAAATGGCAGGCATTTTCACTTGAAATTGGCATAATCAGAAAATATATCAATGAAATCTTGTACCACTTTGTAGCAGAATTCATACTGTTCCTGTAGGTGCAAAAAAGAGACATTATTATGTTTGAACTCTGTTGAACCATATTTAACTTCAGAACTGTAGAATCATGATAAAATATACAGATAAAATGTTTTTCACTTTTTGTTACATGTTTCAGCACAATTATCTATCAAGTGACACTGCCTAGACTAAGACTACTATGTGTAAAACAAGGAACAAAACAATTATTTCCTTTGAAGAACTATTTGAATGGGAAATGAATCCTGGAACTTTTATATGTTTTCATTAATATGAATTTTTAGTTTATTGATCTACATTTGAGTCTATTAGTGCAGTACTCACTTCAGAAAAAGTTTTCATAGAACAAACAAAAGACCAGTTCTAATTTTTGCTGCTGGCTAGGATAAAAACTGAGTAGATGTTTTAATCTTTTGCCTTTCTCTTTTTTTCCCATGCTCTTATTCATAACTGGTTTCTTTTAGAACATGCCAGCAAAATAAGGGGACCTGGAATTGTATCCTAACATAACCTCTTAGGCATTCTATAAGCGGGTATTTTTACCATTGGAAAGGAATTTTGAAGTAAATTTATATAGGTACTCCTCAACTCACAACCGCCATTGGGAATGTCCATCACTAAATGATATGGTCCTAATGTGTGACAGCATTGCTTAGCAATCCCTGCAGTTATGGTTGCCATCATCAGCTGAGGCCCACAGTCACTATGCTTGACCAAACCAATTCTATTGTATGAATATAGAGAAAGCCTCTATTTTACTCTCAAAATATTAGTGCCATATTAACAATTGTGGTGAAGCAACATACCAGTGTTTGTACCATATGAGGTCTTTGCAGCCGTAAACTCTTCACAGCTTGAAATACATCTAAGAGCCCCTCAGCTTTGACTCGCTCTAAAATATTGCTGAGTGCTATGAATGTACCTGTTCTTCCAGCTCCAGCACTAAAAGAAAAGACAAATAAGTTGGCCTATCATATGCAGAAAACATACATGTAGAATTGTGTCTGCTAATATAAATAGGCTTAGTAGCCTGTATAATTCTTTACTTCTTCAGCAGTACCAGATATGGCATTCATTTTGCAGATTTGCTTAAGTCATACAAACAGTATATAGATTTTATAGAACCTTCTTCCTATTACTGTAAAAATAAGCTTTTTAAAAATTTAAACTTTAAAACTGTTCAGGGAATGAATGCTGATGTTGTAGTTACTTCCTTATAAACAAAGTTTCCTTTAGAATAAATGTATCCATCCACCAGAGGAAGTTTCACTTGAAAAAAGGGGAAACAATAATTATTTCAGTGTTGATTGAGTGTTCTTCAACTTTGTAGAACAATATAGAATTAGGCATTGGGATATTTCAGAGCAGTTTGAAAAAAATGCCAAGTTTCATACACTTCTGCAATTGTGTCTCAATTTAGCTTGTGTAAACTGCTATGATAGAATATTGACTAGATCCCAGGAAGGAGAGGGAAAGAAGACTTTCACAAATAGAAATCCTTCATCCAGGGGAAACGTAAGCATGAGAAAGAGGCTCAGAAAGAGGCTCCACCATATTTACATTAGCTATAACTGATCTGGAGAATTGTTTTGGCAAGCTTTCAAGATTCTGTTACATTACAGTACTTTGTTAACAATAAAAATCTTTTCCATTCTTTATTTCAATATCGATAATTTATGAGCCTAAAGCAAAGTGTAAATTATAATTATAGTGAACAAGATTAAATGAAACACATCTTCATGAATCTGAACAATTTGTCCAGTAGAAGCAAAGGGATATTAAAGATTTGTTAACAACATAATTTTTAAAATTCATCTGGTGCTTCAGGTGCTAGGGCCTCATGCCCTACAGAAGCCTTTATGGAATCATGTGTTAAGACAACTATAGAATTGTGAAGTACTACATCACCACATCATGTGCATTTCTATATACCATGATAGCTCTTTTTCTACAATTCACTTCTTTCATTTCTGACCAGCAATAGAAGCTTGTGGGGTCAGCTATCCATAGTCTAGTAGCCTCCAGATTACTCTGTTTTAATATGGTGCATGTGAGACCACCTCTGGGGGGAAAATGGAAATTATATGTTGTTCACAAAGTAGGAACCAGATCAAAATTTACATTACATTGTGCTTTTTTGTTAAATCCATTGACTCTCTTGTCAGTTTTTAGGACCAATTCACTGATGATTATTTTTATCTCATAGTCTTTTAAGGCTTGGGACCAGATTATCTGAAGCATCATCAGTTTGTATATACACTTGTCATTATATTCATCCTCATCATTGGCCAACACCCGCTTCACTATCCTGCAGCTCTAAATATAGTAAGCTGGAAGAAAGCTTTCTCATTGTGAAATGTTCTTTCAGGTACCTACTGCCTCTACTTCAGAACGAAAGTCCTCGCTAGCTTTCAACTTTAAAGCTGCAAAAGAATATGAGGAGAAAAAAAAAGTAAGAATGTGTTTACCTGCAATGTACTGTAATGGGATGGTTTCCTGTCTGCTGTTGCTGTTTCTGAACAGCTGCAATGAGGTCAATCATACCTTTCCCTTCAGTCGGAATGCCTATCTCAGGCCATCCATGAAAATGAAACTGTCGAATAACTCTGCCTTGCTTCTCCTGGTTATTCAGAAGTGAGAAAGCCACAAATTTAAAATAATTTTAGTAATGGAAAGAAATAGTTTTAAATAACAAAGCCTCGTCCGCTTTTCTGAGAGTAATTCCATTAGACATAGCAAGGCTTACTTTTAAATAGATTCATAAAAGCTTTCAGAGTCTATTTAAAACTTGGTGCTGTCACACCATGCATACAAACATATGTATATATATGTGTGTGTGTGTATGGTATATACTGTATTATATACATATAGGTGTGTATATATGTATGTATGCGTGGTGTGTGCATGTGCATGTATGAGAGATGACTTGATTTCTGAGTTCTGCAGTATACATCTTCTTTCTTGTCTACAAATTGTAGCCAAGTGAACTTGTGAAACTTCCACTGTTAGCCAATTACAGAAGGGTGGGATTAAATTTCTCAGCAGTGAAAATTTCCCTGTTCTGATATTTGTTCCTTTGCTTATTCCTGATAGAATACATTTGTTAAAATAAGATATTCATAACTATTGACCCGTCTGCTAAATATGAAATAAAATGTATTTAAGACAGTAAGAAACAGTAAGAAAAAATCCAAAGTTTAAGAAGTAGGATAATTATGAAGAATACCTGGTTGTGTGTAATCAAAAAGTCCCTTATGCTTATAGTATCAACAAGCAAGTCATTCTTAATATCAATGGTAATATCACCATAAGAAACAGAACCTTCTGATGGCCAATATTGAAAACATTTTTCCTATAAAATTTAGAAACAGAAAAAAAATAGTGCTTTTAGATTCCTTACTGCTATCTAAGCTATGTCAATTATTTCTGGGAATGGTGATTTACAAATTAATTCCAATCTTCCCCACCCACTTATATTGTACCATAACAATATGTACCATGTAATCTGAGTAATGAAAAGAATCATACCAAACTGGTTCTGATACCCCAATTAAGATAACACCAAATATACAGCATTGTTACTATAAGGAAATTGCAAGTGTTAAACATAGTAAAATCTGAGCACAGAATCACATTTAATTCCCACTGAATTTCCTGTCATTTGATTGTATCTTCCTCTGAATTATGATGACTTTTTTGGGACTTTGGCTATGGCACAAGGTATAATAATTAGAATTCTACATTTTCTGAAAACATGTGATTGTAAAGTAGTTCAAGCTTTTGCAAACCATTTGTCTGGCTGTGATAGAGTCATGGTAGCGCAGTGGTTAGAATGCAGTACTGCAAGCTAATTCTGCTGATTGCCAGCTGCCAGCAGTTTGAGTCTCACTGGATCAAGGTTGACTCAGCCTTCCATCCTTCTGAGGTCAGTAAAGTGAGGAGCCAGATTGTTGGGGGTAATAGGCTGATTCTGTAAATTGCTTAGAGAGTCCTGCAAAGCACTGTGAAGTGGTACATAAGTCTAAGTGCTATTGCTATAGCAGCAATTCAAAAGTATCCAGTTTTGCTCCTCAGCAGCAATTCAAGAGTATCCAGTTTTTCTCCTTTACAGGAGATTTCATGATTTATTGAACAGTTAAAATCCTGATCAATAGCAAAATCATCAATTATAGTTCCACAGCCTCAAGATTGCAAAACATTTGCTAGGACAAATTCATGCTAGGCCTGTTGAGGCACTACATTTTACAGATCAATGTTAATGATGTATAATGAGTTTCCCATACTCTTGTTCTGTTTTTAAAAAAATATTAATAACAAAATATTTACAAGATACGGTACAAAATGCTCATACTTGCTCCCTTTCCAGAACTTCTGTAAGCATAACGATGGTGTGGCATTTCCACTCCCATACCATTCGCCAGAAGTCTTCCACAGTATGAGGAAGAGGACCTTGAGTTGCAATGAAGTAATCCTTTTGGCGATAGCCCTGGACATAAAGAAATATTTCATCCTTTGATAATTGTTATCTAGATTTTCCCCCGTTTGAAAGGAATTTTATATTAAATAGATCTACCAGAATAGATGTTTTCTTTAAAGCTCTAAAAGTTCTTTCAGTCCCAGTTCCATTTATTCTCATCCACAAATCAAAGAAGTTAGTTAAGCAAATTTAGCCCAAGTCTTTACTGAAGCTTTTGTATTGTGCCAGTTACAATGACTGAAAAGAAGACATGTTGGAGGGTGGCACGGGTTTGTTAAATTAATAAATAATGAACTCTCTTTCATCTGAAAGGAGGATGTGAGAGGAATACCATTATGCTGACTACATCACTAAACCAAGAAAACACGCAACGTCTTCGAACAGTAGTCTGTTGAGCTAGCCACAATGGCCAAATTTAGATGATATGGTTGGAAGCCAGAGTTTACAAAACACTATGATTGGTTTCACAAAAGTCAAAATCAAAGAAATGATATTGTTTACTGCCAATATGTGCGGCTCTTCTTCTACAGTTGATCTTTGAGAAGGAGATCAGAACCATAGAATAGATGGGACCAGGGCAGTAAATTATTCCTCTTATGTATATTTACGTGTATTTAAATTCATTAAATATAGTTACTATGATCATTTCTCAGCCATGTGTGTAATATTTTTTTCTCGTTTGTCCTACTAACAATACAATTAGATGGCAAATTTTGGAGATATCTGTGGCTTCAGTCAAAGCACTCTGAGCATCATATACTTTTATGAAGCTTAGTATATGCAACTTTGACAATAATGCACCCTATGAGTTCAATACTGTGTAATGGACATTCATCTATTGTTGAAACATCAAGAAAGAACATATTCTTCACCAAAACAGACAGAGAAAAGTTTGACAGCAGCAAAGAAAGTTATCTATTTCTATTCTCAATTAAATAAAACAAATCCTGCCACAGTAAAAAGTAAATTAAACTTTTTAAATACTACAAGTTATTTTTTATTGTTATTATGAGGCTCTGATTCCTTTTTTTAAAATTAACAGATTATTAACATATAGTAATGCTGAAGGTCATGCTCTTTTCTAGGTGAATTTTAAACAAATATTCCGGAAAATATCTTAACATCTCTTACAGTATGTGCATTTTCTGTTCAGAATGACTTACATCTATAAAGGAAGCATTGATATAATCTGTGTACTCTTGACCTCGTTTCATTGAAAGAATCACTCTGTTAAAGTCATCTAGGGAACAAAAAAAAGTAGATTTTGTAAAATTCTAAATATTTTATCATCAATGATAACATAAATTATGGTCAGCAGGCTTTTATAAAATTTAGTTATATTTCAGTCTGCAATGCCACCTGCTGTTGTTTTTAAAATATTACAATATTCTCTTTGGTAAGTTTTTGTCAATTAAATTATACAATTCGTTTGAAAATACAATTTAATTTCTTACAAGGGATTATTTGGATAACTCTGGCTTTCTTCATATTTGCTGGCAGATTACCAGTTCTCATGTTTTCTTTCATTATTCGAACATTTGTTAATTTCTAAAACAAAAGTAAAAATTTGATAATGATTATAAATGAAAATATGAAAACTCAATGTGAGAAGAACAGTAACAAATTCAACCAAAATGTCTTAATCATATTTTCTTCTGAAAAATTCTGCTTGATAAACCAACGTATCATATAATTACATTTGCACAGAAACTTTGTTATATACTTCATATAAGGAAATTTTAAAACTCATAGTATCTATCTTATAATGTCTACTTAGTATTGATTGGTCTATAAGATGTATAGGAAGTTAAGTGTAGGGAAGTTAAAGACCAGTTTGTTACCATGTTTCCCCCAAAATAAGACCCTGTCTTATATTTTTTTTTGAACCATGAAATAAACGCTTGGCCTTATTGTCATGCCCTCAAAAATCTGATTGTGCTTATTATCAGCGGATGTCTTATTTTGAGGGAAACAGGGTGTACTATACTGGTTACGGTACTTTGGCGGGTGGGGAGAGAAAGAAAAATTGTTTTCCTTTTTTTAATGAAATAACATCAGCTGAAAAATTCAAACATCTATAAGAGTCTAAAAGTATATTTTATTGAAATACTGTTTGTTAGTTATGTTACCAGACTAATTTTTCCTTCACCAATACAAGTTTATTTTTGGACAGGAATTTTTGAACATGACTATTTTTTCATACTTAACACTATAAATGTACTTATGTATTCCCAATCAATTTTTTCTTTTTCAAATATTTGCTTGGGTGAGGTTTTTGTTTTAATATTTTCTTTATGATGCTGCTTTCATTTTCATAGTACTTAGTTTCAATAAAAAAATTAAAAGCCTAGGGATTAAAAAAACCCTTAATTTTAAAATTTTACATAACTTGATATTTTAGGTATAAATAACATGACAGATATTGCAAAAAAAATCAAATATTTTAGGAGAAAAAAAATAATGTATTAAAAAAGAAGTATTGGGTCAATCACCAAATTATATTTTAAAAGTGTACTTTGTTGTCATATTTTATAACATTTTTTAAAGGCTTACTTTAAACTCTTCTTCCAATCCTATCTTAACAAGATTTGGTGTGGTGCTATTTGATGGCTGCAGGTGTTTTTCTAAGGAAGATACATCCAGTTCTGTGTCACCGTAGAGGTAGTATTCAAGTAAGGCTTGATATATGAAGGAATACTGCATCTGTAAAGAAACAGAACACTCTAAATTACAACCATTGAAACATTTTTAGTTAAATAGAATTCAACAACATTATTTTACAATTAAAGATTTCACTTATTTTTATAATGTATACAGCAACGTGTACACACTGAGCATACAACAATTGAATCCAAAATTTATGTTACTAAGTGAAACATTTGTTAAGTGAGTTTTGTCCCATTTTATGACCTTTCTTGCCACAGTTGTTAAAATGAATCATTGCAGTTGTTAATTTAGTAATACGGTTGTTAAATGAATCTGGCTTCCCCATTGTTTTTGTTTGTCAGTAGGTCGCAGAAGGTGATCATATGACCCTGGGACACTGCAATCGTGATAAATATATCCCATTTCCCCAAAATAAGACATCCCCTGATAATAAGTCCAATCGGGCTTTTGAGTGCATGGCAATAAAGCCAAGTGCTTATTTCAGGGTTCAAAAAAATATAAGACAGAGTCTTATTTTCGGGGAAACACGGTAAGCATTTTGATCATGTGGCCATGGGGATGCTGCAAAGGTCGTAAATGTGAAAAACAGTCATAAGTCATTTTTTCAGTGTCCTTGTAACTTCAAATAGTAACTAAATGAACTTGTCAGTCGAGGACTATGTGTATAGCCTCCTCCAGTCCAAAAATACTCTGGATTTGGAAATAATAAACTAAAGCTGAGAACAGGTATTACAATCATATTTAGGCAGTAAAATTCAACATATAATTCTGATTCATTAGTGGTGACATTCAACTAAAAAGCCCTGCTTTCACTAATTTTCAAAATGCCTCTAGAAGAGGGGTTATTTGTAATTCAAGGGGGAATTACATCAAATGGGGCTGCCCTCTAGAAGCCTGCCATTTGGCCTACAATCTATGAACCACATGAGGAGGTGAGACCTGGAAAAGTGTCTCTCTATAGAACTGAAACAGATAGATATATTTCCATTTTCATTAGATATTGTCTGATGTAGTCCAGTATTATGCTGCAACAGGTTTTTAAGGTGATAATTCACACTCTGAACTGAGCCAGGAACCTATTGGCAACCAATGCAACAAGTTCAGGATAGATATATTCTCATTGACAGGACTGATATGTCAAGAGTATTTTTAATTCCCCTGAAGGTATGGGCAGTTTTCAACCTATATATTTCATGCACGCGCACAGTCCTAGTACACATTGGTGAAATGTACTGTCCAAGCTGCTGTTTGAGGAGCTGAATTTTCTGTAAAAGTTACAAAAGAGGTTAAACTCAAATCTTTTCAGAGGTCACTTGGTAGCCTGAAGTCTTAAATTCTACACCTGAGACTTAAAGACGGAGAGTGGTACCTACTTATTGCAAAATAGCATGAATATTCTCGTAACAAAAACAAAATAAAAAAGGTCAGGTGATATGGTAAAAGCTGCAAAAAGCTGCAAAAATAATCTTAGATAGAAACAAGATAATATACAGAGAATAGTATCAATTCTTTTGTGGCAAATATTTTCAGTGAGAAAAAGTGCTGTCCTCTGACTTTAAAAAAAAAACTCTCCCATTTGCTATGATCAGCTAGCTCCTGCTTTAACATCATTTAAATAGATGGTGATTCTTCTTAACACCAGTATATCATCATGTCAGCAGTGACAAAATGAGATATGTGACAATCTTGCTGTGAATAAATACAACTGATTTAAGGAACAAGAATGCCTGACGTATTTGAGACAGAATACAATATCAAATTAAGTTGCTATGCAAATTCTTTTTGTTTTTCTATAATTTCCAAGATTTTAACAGTGAGAAGAAGAAAATGTTCACCAATAAAAAATAACTTTTATTGATGAACATGTAAAAGATTTATATAGAAAAAGGCTTCCTATATTTACTGGAAATAATATGTATGTATGTATGTATGTATGTATGTATGTATTACTTACATCTGTCTGAACCATCTGTGGACGCTGGCTACGAATTCTTGCCACAAACTCGAAAACATCAACTTTTTGTTCAGCATGCATCATGTCAATCATGGCATCTATTACTATGAATGTGCCTGTACGACCCACACCAGCACTTGGAGAAAAAACACAGTTGCAACTAAGCAAACCACAGTGGAATAATGCCTCTTACTACACATTGCAACAATATATCTTACTTCCAATATTATTGATTTTTCTTTATATTCTACAGTACCTACCTCTTAAATTAATAGTAAGAATACCAGCAACAGTGATAGAAGCATGAACATCTAAAACTCAAAACAAAAAAGTATAAACATATAGATTCAAAGCAGGGGTGGGTTCTAAATTTTTTTACTACCGGTTCTGTGGGCGTGGCTTATTTTGTGGGTGTGGCTTGGAGGTCATGTGACTGGGTGGGCGTGGCTAGCTGGTCATATGACCGGGTGGCCATGGCTTTGTGTATAGGGACTACTCAGAGGGCTGAAAAAAGTCATTTCTGACAGGTCCTCGCACTTTTGATCAGTCTTTGCACTTATCACTGGTCATCATTTATGCCCATTGCAGCATTCTTAATAACAGTATCACTCATTTCACAACTGCTTCTCTTCACTATGGTGACAAGATAGAGCAAAAACATAAAATGTGAGGACAGTCGTAAGTTCGAGGATTAGTCAAAAGTGTGAGGACCAGTCAAAAATAACTTTTTCAGCTCTCTGAGTAGTCCATATGCATACAAGGATACAGCAATAAAGAGGGATGAAGGAAGGGAAGGGAAATTAGAGTAGGAGTGAGGGTAAGAGAGGGAGGAAGAGAGGAGGAGAAGGAGAAAGGAAGAGGAAATAGGGAGAAGAAGAGGGGGGGGAGAAAAAGTCAGAAGGAAAGAAAAGAGAGAGGTGGTAGGTTTGAGGAGAAAGATTGCTGTACAATAAAAAAGATGAAAGGGAAGAAAGCCAACCCCAAACAAATATAAAGATAGTAAGATAAAGAATGAATTGTTAAACTTTAAAGAATAAAAGAGAACAAATATGAATAAATAGCAATAATTAGAAACACACATACAAACATACAATTTATTTTCTTTGAACAGAATATTTGGCCAGCTCACAAATTTAAACAGTGTTTAGTCATTTCAATTAAATTTACAATTTCTATATTTCCTTTTGCCATATTTATTCCTCATTTATTTTTTTAAAAAACCAATATTACCCTTCATCCTCATCTCTAATCTTAATCAAATTCAATTTTCCCTTCTATTCTATATTATACCCCTTCCCATTGTCATCTATTTTTATACCGCTCCTCACATTGGTTAATTATGTAATATTACAGTTGTTTAATACAAATTCAACATTTTAATATAAATCAGTTATATAACTATCTTTTTTGTATATTAATCAATATGAACATGAATATTCCAATTATTTCCATGCAATCCAATTTCTTACAAATCAATTAATTATATTTACCAATAATAATAAACCAAATAATTTCCCCCATATATTCCTCCAAACTACAACTTAACCATTTCTGCTTTCAACACAATATACAATTAATAGTATCTCAATTATTACAATTCCCTAGTTAAATAGAGCTTTTTTCTTTTGTGTTTTAAAATCTTGAACTCTCCTCTTTTGCCCTAAATTTCCCATTGTTTGCAGTTTTGCACCTACCTTTTTTGGTGAGGAAAAAGAAAAAGAAATCTCTTTCTGCCTCATTTTGTCACGTTGCAGCAAAGACCCTGCTTTACTTTCAGTTTCGCTTTTAAGCATAGCGAGGGGGGAAAAAACTGCTCCAGCTCTCTTTGCAGCTACAGAGCCCTGAGCAAAACAGCTGAGAGCAAATCAGCTGGGAACTCAGGAGGCAGCAATAGATTGGGAGTGGGCGGGGTAAGCAAACGGCGACCGGGCCGGGAACTGGTTCTGGAGCATGGCCAGCCAATCTTATTACCTGTTCTCCGAACTATTAAATTTTTTTACTACCGGTTCTACTACCGGTGTGAACCGGGAGCAACTCACCTCTGATTCAAAGTCTCTTAACTCTAAGTTCAGACATCTAAAGTGAAAATCCAACTAAACACAAGTGAAAGCCCTTATTTCAGCCTCTATTGTGGCAATAAGGGTGGCAAAACATTATTTCTTTGCCTTTATTATATTGCCAATAGCTGGACCAATTTCTGGACCCATTTCAAACAGATTTCATATGAGGTGTTGAGGAGGTACACAATTTAGAGGTCAGTGGGTTCATTGATATATTTGTAAAACCCATGTTATATTTCTATGATTGTTTTGGTTGTTTTAATCCAGACTGCCTGTTAATGTATAAGTAATCTGTTTGTTTGTTTGTTTGTTTGTTTGTTTATTGGATTTTGTGAGTTGGCAGTTTACTTACTTACTTATTAACTTACTTAACTTACTGGATTTTGTACGCTAACTGAAATCTGATTACATTCGCAGACAATCCTGTTTAACCTCCTGAACAACCACAAGAGGGAGCACAATTATCACAGATTGCTGTTTAAATTGTCATGGCAAATAATCTTCAGCCTTCCTTGAAAAGAAAAAGGCATGGCATCCTGTGCTTGGCAGAGATTTTTCCTATGTGTTACATCAGTTACTTGTTTTTGCTTATGATATCATTGCAACTTCCTCTCTCCCTCTAAATCTGCCACAGCTCATCTTTTTATTGAAAAGTGTATTGATGATATGTTTTTATTTCTGAATTTTGAAGCTCAGTTTCCCTGCAATGTTCTTTCTATATATTACTATGCAGAAGACTGTGGAATAAGTTACTAAAATTAGTCTACAGGAGTCTATGATTTCCAAGTATTATTTTTCCTGTATTTTTATATCATATCTAAGCTCACTGTCTTGAAGTTGTGTTCAACTGCATCTGTTAGAACCACCAGATTTCTGTGAATGGGAAAATAGGGTAGTTTCTCTTTCTCTTTTACACAGCTTCCAACATTTGTTCCATGGAGCATCTTTTGGATTAGTGCTATTAATCCCACACCCTGACACTGGTAAAAATAAACATCTCCAGTTCCACATAGATACGTACCTACAGTGAACCACAATTGGTCCAGCATGTGCAGGATTCAATGATTTGACTTTCTTTAGGAATTTAAGCATCCCAATAGGGGTAAAAGGCACTCCAAAATCAGGCCAGCTGGTGAAATGAAGCTGAGTGACAAGTCTCGGAGCTTTACAGCCATCAGAAACCTGCTGAAGGTCCAGAGACAAAATATGAATACAATCAATTACATTTCAGAATGAAGTCAACCAATAGTTTAGTTACTTGTTCCTTGACTTTTTCCTTCCTCTTCACGATCCACATTAAAGAAAAGAATTAAAGCAGATATAAAACCAATCATGCACCAAAAGCATGATGAAGGGTGTGCAATAAACAGATTTATCTTTCCACAATGACATTCCAATCTGGAATATTCTCTGGGTTCAATTTGTCAGGCACCAGTATTATACCCAGAGTTTTAAAAATGTCTGAAATTTTGCATTTTAATATACTGTTAAAACAATCATGATGCTGAACCAGAGCAATAGTCAAGCTAATACAACTAAGTCCCCGCAGCAGCAAACCAGATATCGACAGGAAACTATATGAGAACTATAAATGCAGTATAGCAATAGCAATATAGCAGTAACATTTTGGCTTATATACTGTCCAATAGCACTTTGCAGCACTCTCTGGGCAGTTTACAATGTAGCATTATTTGCATATTTCCCCCAACAATCTGGGTTCTCATTTTACTGACCTTGGAAGGATGGAAGGCTGAGTCAATTTTGAGCCCTCTCAGAATTGAATTCCAAGCTATGGCCAGAGTTTGCCTGCAATACTGCATTTTAACCACTGTACTACCAAGGGCTCCTTGATGTATATCACATTCAATAAAATTTCTACAATTTTGTTTGATTAAAGCCATTCAAAAATCTTTCCACCATACAATTCCAGAGCAGGTAAAAGTATCTGCCCATAGTTTTGAAATTCTATTGCATCTGATTCTATTCCTCTCATTTTATTGTTTATAACATTCTAAAAACATTACTGTTGAAGGAGGCATAATTTGTCATTTCTTATGATGTCAACATAAATTGAATTTTATAGAAAGCATTAACTCAGTACAGCTATCTATAATCAATTACATTTGTTGGAAATCATGAATTCCCAGAAGGGACTCCAAAAAAGGTGCTAGTAGAACATTGGGCTCAAAGTATGCATAGAATTTCAAATAAAATCTCAGTATCTTTATCTTTATCTTTTATTAGATTTGTATACCGCCCTTCTCCTTACAGACTCAGGGTGGTGAACAGCCATAAGTAAAAACATTTGTACATAAAAGTTAAAATAATTTTAAAAGTAACTAAATAAAATTTTGGCCCATAATTTAAAACATTTCAATTAAAATCAAACATTAAACTTAACAAACATCAAAATTATCACAAAATAAAATTATCACAAAATCAGGCCAGCCCGGCTAATTGAAAAAAGGTCTTTAGGGCCCGACGAAAATTCCAGAGGTCTGAGATCGTTCGTAACTCTGGGGGTAGATCGTTCCAGAGGGTAGGAGCTCTCCCCCTGGGGGTCGCCAGCCGGCATTTTCTGGCTAACAGCACCTTGAGGAGGCCCTCTCTGTGGGAGCAAACTGGCTGGTGGGAGGCAATTGGTGGCAGAAGGCGATCCTGTAAGTACCCCGGTCCTAAGCCATGGAGAGCTTTAAAGGTGGTCACCAACACCTTGAAGCGCACCCGGAAGTCCATCAGAAGCCAATGTAGCTCGTGCAGGAGAGGTGTCACATGGGAACGCTCCGTCGCTCCCATAATCCCCTGCGCGGCCGCATTTTGCACCAGTTGGAGCCTCCGGATGCACCCCAAGGGGAGCCCCATGTAGAGAGAAGTGACGAGTGCTTGAGTGACTGTACATAAGGAGTCCCGATCTAGAAAGGGGAGCAACTGGCGTATCAGGTAGACCTGACAAAAAGCCCCCCTGGCCATGGCCGTCGTATGCTCTTCTAAAGATAGCCGTGCGTCCAGGAGGACACCCAAGTTGCGGACCTTTTCCGTGGGGGCCAATGATTCGCCCTCAATAACCAGGGATGGCGTCAGCTGGTATACCGGGACGCTGGCAGCCACAGCCACTCGGTCTTGGACGGGTTGAGTCGAAGCCTGTTTCCTCCCATTCAGACCTGCACGGCCTCCGGGCACTGGGACATCACTTCCAAGGCATCATTGGGATGGTCTGGGGTGGAGATGTACAGCTGAGTATCATCAGTGTATTGATGGAACTCCACCCCAAAACCACAGATGATCTCACCCAGCGGCTTCACATAAATGTTGAACAGGAGGAGCGAGAGGACCGATCCTTGTGGCACCCCACAAACAAGGCGCCTCGGGATCGACCGCTGCCCCCCCTGTCAACATAGATTGTGACCAGTTGGAGAGATAGGAGAATCACTGCAAGACGGTGTCCCCCACCTCCAGTCCCTCCAACCGGAGCAACATGATACCATGGTCAATGGTATCAAAAGCCGCTGAGAGATCTAACAGGACCAGGATAGAGGAATAAGCCCTATCCCGAACCCTCCAGAGATCATCCACCAACGTGACCAATGCCGTTTCCGTGCTGTACCCAGACCTGAAACTGGACTGGAGCGGGTCTAAATAGACAGCTTCATCCAGGTACTGGGGAAGCTGCCGCGCCACCACACTCTCAACAACCTTCGCAATAAAGCGAAGGTTGGAGACTGGATGGTAGTTGGCCAAAACAGCCAGATCCAGAGAAGGCTTCTTGAGGAGGGGCCTCACCATCGCCTCTTTCAAGGCGGCTGGCAGGACACCTCGCTCAAAGAAGCATTAATAATCCCCTGGAGCCAGCCTCGTGTAACCTCCCGGGAAGCCAGCACCAACCAGGAGGGACACGGGTCCAATAAACATGTGGTCGTGTTCAGCCGTCCCAAGATCCTGTCCACGTCTAAAATAATAATATCAAGAAAATATAACTGAAAGTTAAATAACTTGAGTTTTATCCTTGAACAAAAACATATACTGTAATTCCAAATATTCCTTATTCTAAAAAGGGTGTGAAAAAACAGTTAATCATATTTTAAAGAAATAATATGAGAAAATGAAATACCGGATGTATACAAAACTTTCGAATGGTGTAATCTACAAGAACTATACAGTCCTCCACACAAACTCGGATGTTTCCATAAGTCCAGCATCCTTGATCAGGCCAATACTGGAAACATTTGTCCTATATAAATGTTAAAACACAAACATAGCACATCAGCATTTTGCATGTTTCATCCAAACGGACAGGTTAAAAACATACAATTGTGTTGCAACAATATGGAAGAAGGATGGCGCTAATTCTGAAATTGAAACCAAACAAAACTATATAGCTTTAAATTATATTCAAAATAAGATCAGGATAAGTTGTGAGATATCATAGCACTAACATTTGTTGAGATACAATTTTACCATCCACTATGTCTGATTTTTCTACAGACCCATTTCTTCAAGTCTGGGTCTATTTAGAAGGTAAAAGAACTTAATATAGTTTGGAACTAAAGTTCAGCAGAAACAGGTAATTTCGTATTTCTTTCAAAAATATAGCCTACATACACTCTTTTTTCCTCAATTTATGTGCTAGGAGAGGTCATCCTTGAGCAACAAAAAAAAATCATGTTTCATTTATCGCAAATCAGCATTCACTAGCTACTGCTACTTAGGTGTGCTGCAAGATGCAATTTTCATATTGAATTTAATCAATGTAATAATGATGGTAGAAGGAAAGTTGGATCTAAAATGTACTACTAATACTCTTTGGAACTATGAAATTGTAAATATTGTCTTTCAAACAATGCCAGGAAATCAGACAAAGAAAAATGCAGTCAAGTAATTTCAGATAATTTGTTCATATAACACACCAATTATTAAATTTATATATATATATCTTGTCTGAGTGGGGAAAGATTCAGAAAAGAGACAGAAGATGTGAGCAATGTGAGAAAAATTATGTTAAGGTCAGATATTAAAATTACTGCAGAGCTGTACTGTATCAAAGACACTGACATTTTACTGACAGGATGATATAGGAAGTGGTTATGTGACACTTTTGTGGGCTATTGGACTGCCCCAAACCTGTTGGAGGGAAATAAACTTTAAAATGTCTTACCTCTTTTCTCTCTTTCACATTTGTTAACATGACAATAGTTGCAGACTTTTGTTCCCATATCATCCTCCAGAAATCATTTACTGTGTCCTGTTTAGGACCTAGATATAGAAAACAACTACAGAATTAACAGCTATACAAAAAATAGAAAAATGTTTCTCATCGTATCTATTGAAAAGAATATCAAATTCTGTGAGACATGCTCAAAGAGGTTTTACAAGTCCAACGAAAAGAAACAAATTTTAAAACTACATATTAAAATTGAAATAAACAGGCAAACTGGGATTGGGATTTGACAATAAAAATGTTTCACTATCTCCATCAAATAAGCTATCCTCTTTTTAGCAACAGAAACTTTATACTATGTTTGTTATTCTAAAACACATTCCTCCTGAAGCTTCAGGCTGAGGTATAAAGTGATAAAAAATTGTGCAGTGGCCCTGAATCCAAAGTTTATTCTTGCTAGTGAGGTGAGTATATCACAAGAAAATTTTAATTGTAAAGACATATCTCCTTAATCTTTTATTCCTTAGAAATATAAAGTTTAATTGGCTCAAGCAAACCACAATTCATGCTTGCGTTCCACTGCGCGCTTCTTGCATCTTGATAGAAAAATCTATACACTAGCATAATTGGACAGTTACTTGCCTATTCTCACTCAAAAAATAAAACAAAATAGGAACAGTAGAATTAAAGATTTTATAGTAGATTTTGACATCTACTATAAATATATCTATATAATCCTAAACAGTTCATCAATCCCTTGTGTACATATTTTCAAATTGAAAATTTGGATTAAATACACGCGCGCACGCACAATGTACCAAAAGTGACACTTCAATTTATTATATAAATTGCATTAAATATTCAAATATGTTGCCATTTTCCTATTTATCTAGGATCTCCCCTGGCCCCAAAAAACTATATCTTCATTGTTTTCCTTCAAACTATAACTTTGCTAAATATGGTGATGAAATTATATTTGCCATGTTAAACTTTAACCCTAATCCAAACTTTTCATTTTTACTTTCTAACGATTACTATTAAGAGCCAGTTTGTTAGTGGTTAACGAAACAGGCTAGAAACTGAGAGACTGGATTTTAGTCGTATTTTCAACAGGAAGCCAGAAAACTGCAGGGACTTGTCTAGGTAGTCACCAGTGAGTCAACATTGATTTGAAGGTACACACACATACACAGATCTATACTAACTCTCCCTTGGTTCTGTATATATCTAATTTTTATGCCCATGTCATATAAAGGTTTACGTCAAGAAAGATTGCACACTTCTCCCTTTTCTTCTGATACAATGCACCACTGTTTCTCCAAATCAGTTCTTGGTAATGTCTTCTTTAATCTAAAGACTCTTCAGAAAAACACTTAGGTGTTTTGTTAAACTCATTAACCTTAGACTAAATAAAACCAATCTACAAAATTCTTAAAATCTTACTTTAATTTAGACTAAACTAAATATTTCTGAAATTGTTAAATTGTCAAACAATAGAAATCAAAAGATACCTTGAGCAGCTATAAATTTATTCTTTTCCTTGAAGCCCTTTGAGAAAATAAAAATGTGTGTTATTTTTGCAAGAATATACATTAAAGATGCTTTTAAAAACATTATGTAGTTATTTTGGGAAAATAAGTAAAATGAAAAAGAAAAGGATTTCACTTACATCTATATATGAAGCATTAATATAGTCTGAACACTGAAATCCATCTATTTGCATTAAAGTTACTCTGGAATGATCATCTGTAAAAAGGAACACAGTTAGAACTGTATATTTCTAACGTGGATGAAGTGTGGATAAAGCTCTAAATATGTAATTTCCTTCTGAAAAAAAAGCTAACCTAAAAAAGTTGATACAGCAATGTATGATGATTTATAAATATTATAACTTCTATACTGAATAACACCATGCACTCATCCTACTAAAATAATGATTTTTTAAACCATCAATTTAACAATGTATCATGAACATCAATCAAAATCTTAGAAAGTAAGAAAGAATGATTAATAGCAACATAACGTATCCTGAATTAAAACCCTGTGCTGTGCTAATTTCATTTGCTTCCAGTTTAATGGTGGCATTAATTTTACCACTACAAATGGACATAGACCAAGTAATTTAGGGACAACCTCTTTACAAATAAAGCTCTTTTTTCTGATAGTGATTCCCAGATTACAAAAATAATAAAGTTCTGATGTCCTCACACAACACTCCCCTGTTGATGTTGTTCTCCTAGAAATAATTAGTAGATATCAGAATTAGTAACTGGTCTCATGAATGTATCTAATTCCTTCTACAATTATCTAAGGACTCTTTCTCACCCCATGAAAGATACAGTCAGGTCCAGAAGTATTGGGACATCGACACAATTCTAACATCTTTGGATCTATACACCACCACAATGGAGTTGGAACGAAACAAACACAATGTGCTTTAACTGCAGACTGTCAGCTTTAATTTGAGGGTACGTACATCCAACTCAGGTGAACGGTGTAGGACTTACAGCAGTTTGCATATGTGCCTCCCACTTGTTAAGGGACCAAAGGTAATGGGACAGAATAATCATAAATCAAACTTTCCCTTCTTAATACTTGGTTGCAAATCCTTTGCAGTCAATCACAGCCTGAAGTCTGGAACGCATAGACATCACCAGACGCTGGGTTTCATCCCTGGTGATGCTCTGCCAGGCCTCTGATGCAACTGTCTTCAATTCCTGCTTGTTCTTGGGGCATTTTCCCTTCAGCTTTGTCTTCAGCAAGTGAAATGCATGCTCAATGGGATTCAGGTCAGGTGACTGACTTGGCCATTGCATAACATTCCACTTCTGTCCCTTTAAAAACTCTTTGGTTGCTTTTGCAGTATGCTTTGGGTCATTGTCCATCTGCACTGTGAAGCGCCGTCCAATGAGTTCTGCAGCATTTGGCTGAATGTGAGCAGATAATATCGCCCGAAACACTTCAGAATTCATCCTGCTGCTTTTGTCAGCAGTCACATCATCAATAAATACAAGAGAACCAGTTACATTGGCAGCCATACATGCCCACGCCATGACACTACCATCACCATACTTCACTGATGAGGTGGTATGCTTAGGATCATGAGCAGTTCCTTTCCTTCTCCATACTCTTCTGTTCCCATCACTCTGGTACAAGTTGATCTTGGTCTCAGCTGTCCATAGGATCTCATTCCAGAACTGTGAAGGCTTTGTTAGATGTTGTTTGGCAAACTCTAATCTGGCCTTCTGTTTTTGAGACTCACCAATGGTTTACATCTTGTGGTGAACCCTCTGTATTCACTCTGGTGAAGTCTTCTCTTGATTGTTGACTTTGACACACATCCACCTACCCCCGGGAGAGTGTTCTTGATCTGGCCAACTATTGTGAAGGGTATTTTCTTCACCAGGGAAAGAATTCTTCGGTCATCCACCACAGTTGTTTTCTGTGATCTCCCGGGTCTTTTGGTGTTGCTGAGCTCACCGGTGCGCTCCTTCTTTTTGAGAATGTTCCAAACAGTTGTTTTGGCCACACCTAATGTTCTTGCTAGCTCTCTGATGGGTTTGTCTTGTTTCTTCAGCCTAATGATGGCTTGCTTCACTGATAGTGACAGCTCTTTGGATCTCATCTTGAGAGTTGACAGCAAAAGATTCCAAATGCAAATAGCACACTTGAAATGAACTCTGGGCCTTTTATCTGCACATTGAAATTGGGGTAACGAGAGAATATCATACACCTGGCCATGGAATAGCTGAGAAGCCAATTGTCCCATTACTTTTGGTCCCTTAACAAGTGGGAGGCACATATGCAAACTGCTGTAAGTCCTACACTGTTCACCTGAGTTGGACGTACATACCCTCAAATTAAAGCTGACAGTCTGCAGTTAAAGCACATTGTGTTTGCTTCATTCCAACTCCATTGTGGTGGTGTATAGAGCCAAAGACGTTAGAATTGTGTCGATGTCCCAATATTTCTGGACCTGACTGTATGTTATCTCATGTCTCTGAAACAGAAGGAAAATATATGACATGAAAAGCTGCTGTTCCTGTGGCATTTCTTTTGATGCTCTATTGAAATAAAGCCAGCAACATTGGTACTCTCAAAAGTTGGTGGTGGAGATTATAACCTTATAACTCTAGTGAGGAAAGAAGATGGCAGGACGACTAGAAGTGGGAGTTCAATATTGGGGAATCTACATCCTTCAGATCCAGTTACCCATCTGTAATACCCAGGCTGAATCATTGCACCAACTGATGCCACCCTTCCCTACTACCCGGCCACACATGGCCTTTCTAATTGGGCATAGCTTCTAGTGTAGACAAAAACCTTATCAATTTGGTCATTATTGAATCTGCTTTGGAATCTCAGGAACAGAAAGAATATTATTGTTTAATACTTCTAGGAGAATCTTGTCACCACCTCAGATAGTATCATTTGGTAAGACCCTTCCATAAGGGAGACAAATAAAGATAAAGCAGCTTTTAATTGTGCCCAAATTAATATAATTAATTACATTTAAATTAATTTAAATTTGTTGCCTTCTTCCATTGGAAGATTTTCAGATTACCTTACAAATACCTATAAATACTACTGGATTATATTCTGGATGTTATCACTGAATATAATGCTCACTTACTACTTTCCATTAGGAGTATTAATCTTGTGGAAGGTTTTCCATCAGATCACTAAAAAGGCTGCAGGCAAGACTTACTTTCAATAGCCAAGACAGAAATGGCCACAGAAGCACAGAATTTATGGCTGGCTAGGAGGAATGATCTGAAGTAGGCTAGATGAAAACCTGTAAGTCACCAACCTACATCAGATTTGTCCACAGCACACAGACTATTCACATAGGAAGCTTTTACAGAGGTGGTGGTCCTACCAGACATTCAGGGAAGAGGAAATGGACAGTAAAATGTTCCTCTTTCCCTTAAATACATAAAATTCTCTGTTTCAGGTACATAGTGAAATTTATCCAAATATTTAGTGCACTACATCAGCTAATCTTAAAACATTCTATTTAATATCTTGCCTCATCCTTGGCATGAAACACTTGTGTACAGTGGCATGACCCTCTCTATTTTTAACTAGAACCATCTGGTATAAACAAGACATTTCTTGCCTTTGGTGTGGCTTTGTTTTGACACTGCTAACTGAAATCAGTCAAGATAAACTTCATGTTCTTGGCAAGGTCAGATAGACAAGTTGATATGATATACCTATCATCCCTGTGCTTGGTGTAAATGCAAAGGATGTACACATATGAATATTTATTTTCTATGATCTACGTAAACCAATCAGAAGCACCTCCAGTAAAGAATTCAGTGAAGATCCACCCTGAGAGGTGCTGTATGCTTTTCAGTTTGGACAAGGGATCACAGATGCTAAAATTCCAATCTTTGTCATTAAAATCAAAAACAATAACAAGTAAAATATAAAATAAAGTCAATACAACAAAACAGAAGTATAGCTGAGGCAGAGTATAACAAATACTTTCACAACAAAATAAGATTATCTATCATCTTGGTTCAACACAAGGAGAAAAGCATCAATAATTAACACCATATATTCATGGGAGAAAATTCCATGGTTTATCAGTTTATTTACTGATTTATTCATACATAGAGGTAATTCTTGACTTGTAACTGTTAATTCAGCAACTTTTCAAAGTTACTGTGCTGAAAAACTGAATTTACAACCTATGCTGTTCCAGCACCCACAAGGTAACATCAGAATTTGGGCGCTTGGCAGTCTGCCTGCACTAATGACCACAGGGGCACACCAACTCCCCCCTTCACTTATCTCCCCACATCTCTGTCCTTTGGCTGTCCTGCAACTCTCAGTTGCAGACAAGCACCACCACCAGTACACAACTCTGGGGTTATTTGTCAGAGGGATAGAATCAAGATCACGTGAAGAGTTAATATTACTTTATAATGCCACACTTGGAATACTGCATTCAGTTTTGGGCCCACAATGTAAAAAAGATGTGGAGACTCTAGAAAGAGTGCAGAGAAGTGCAACAAAGATGATTAGGGGACTGGAGGTTAAAACATATAAAGAATGGTTGCAGGAACTGGGTATCTCTAGTTTAATGAAAAGAAGGACTAGGAGAGACATGCTAGCAGTGTTCTAATATCTCAGGGGCTGCCACAAAGAAGAGGGAGTCAAGCTATTTTGACTCCTATCTGAGGTAGGACAAGAAACAATGGGTGGAAACTAATCAAGAAGAGAAGCAACTTTGAACTAAGGAGAAATTTCCTGAGAGAACAATTAATCAATGGAACAACTTGCTTCCAGAAGTTGTGAATGCTCCAACACTGGAAGTTTTTAAGACGATATTGGATAACCATTCATCTGAAGTGGTGTATAGTTTCCTGCCTAAGCAGAGGGTTGGGCTAGAAGACCTCCAAGGTCCCTTCCAATTCTGTTATTCTGTTCTGTTATATCCCGGAAAGCCACAGCTGCCCTAACAGTGTTTGTTTGTTTTTTTATGTTGCTCTTGATGAGTTGTGCCCACCCTAGTGCACTGTGATCTAGGTTTTTGAAAAAGACACATTTTCTACCATTCAGGGACTCCTTTTGACTTTTTTTTCTCCCTGCAGACAAAACCCAGTCCACCCCAGCTAGCTAGGCCAGGCATGCCTTGTAAAGCAGCAAGAACAAAAGAAAAGAAAAAACTGATGAAGATGAGCTGGGAGGATTGAGGCTTTCCAGCTAGACAGTTTCAGGAGTATTTGCTACCTTTGCAGTACAGGAAGGATGCAGGGCAGAAAAGGGCCAAAAATGGGAGGGGAAGAAAGAGAAGTGCAGGAAGTTGGAAGCAGCCAGCTACATTACTGAAGCTTGGAAGAGACCAAGCCTGGAATGGCTTGGATTGGGGTACATTCTTGGCTAATGATTGATGAAATTCATTTAATTGTCAAGATTGTTGTTGCTAAGCAAAGTAGTCATGTGACAGCTTGCTTTACAGCCACAATGAACTTATGATGGCAATCCTGTCCCAACTATGGTCATTAAGTCAAGGGCTACCTGTATATGAACACATACATATAATATAGAATCCACCTGATTCCCAGCAACTCTAGGCAGCTCATAGAAAAAAAAGCAACCAAAAATAAATCATAAACAACTTGACAAAAATACTTTTTGAAAATCATCTAACCATCACCCTATCCCAAAGAGAGAACAGCTAAGTATGTAATAATTTCTTGCATGACCTCAGGGTGGAACCATCCAGACCTCAGCAATTATCGAAGGCAGCTACCGCAGCACAGAAGGAATGGTTTCTGGGTCCCAGTAGACCATGTATAATGATGGGATCCAAAGCATATTGTATGTGCCTGATACCACTGGATGGACAAAAATAACGGGAAATAGGCAACCCCACAGACAACAACCAGACCCCAGCCCATGAAGGGCTTTATAGCCGATAACCAGGACCTTGAATTGTACTTGTAAGTCAATTCGTAACCAGTACAGCTTATGAAACCGTTGGATCACCTGAGCATATCAAGGCATGCCTCTTACTACCCATGCCATTGCATTCTCAATGAGCTGTAGCTTCTGAGTGGTTTTCAAGGGTAAGCCATATAGAGCGTGTTAAAGGAATCCAATTGTGAAATGATTAAGGCATGAGTGACTATCTGAATGGCGTCCTAGTCCAGGAAAGGGTACAACTGGCATACTAGATGTATCTGTGGAAGGATCCACTTAGCTGCAGCTTCCATTTGCTCTTCAAGCAGGAATTGTAAATTCAAGATGACCCTCAGATTACATACCAGTCTTGATGAACAAGTCCAGTCCATCCAACACCAAAGATGGAAGATCCCCAGGCCCAGAGGCTCCAAAGGCTTGGGACAGGATTTAACCTAATTGTGTTCCAGTTGTGCACAACTTCCATATACTGGGACAGAAACTTGACAGCATCACTTGCTTCTCCTAGAATTTAGATGAATATTTTGGTATATGTACTACACCAGGTGTCAAACTCAATTTCATTGAGGGCCGCATCAGGGTTGTGTTTGATCTCGGGGAGCCTGTTTTTGCTGGCAGAGGCACCACAGGCCAGTCCTTCGCTGTTTCCTGGGCAGCCCTGTGTTCTAGATCTAAACACCCCGTGGGCTGGATATGGCCCCTGGGCCTTGAGTTTGACACCCTTGTACTACACTGATGCACTGATGATTCTTCGCTCTGAACTGACAGACGACCTCACATAGCATTTCTACATAGATGTTAAACAAAAGGGTGACATTTTGAGATGCTGTGGACTAACTGAACTAACCACAAAGAAAAGCATAGCAAAACAGTGCCCTCACTCAAACTTTGCAGCCAGTCTAAAAAAAAACCATGACCACCTGTATCAAAAACTACTAAGAAATTAAGAAACAGAAGGATGATTGCACTACTCCCACCCAACCTTGCCACAGGCCATCAACAAGCATTTCCAAAACTATCTTTGTGCTGTAACCTGCTTGAAAAGGGCCCAGACAATCTATCTCCTCCTGGATCCTCTGGAGCTGAAGCTCCACTACCAAGTATACTTTGGTTCTCCAAAGACCTGCAAGAGATGAAGTGCCAGAAGAGATACCTGGAGCAGCAATGATGAAAAATTAAAAGCTGGAGACTGGGCAGAATCTGTCCAGGGCTTTGATGGTTTCTTGAGGAAAAAAACATACCACAGAAAGACCTTCTCTCTCAAAGAAGCAAGTATCACTACATGGACCCAATTGCATGTTACCTCCTAGGCCTTTGACCAACCAGGAAAAACATGAATCTAACTGAGATAGATAGCTATGCTCAGAGTTCCAGGGACTCTGTCCACTTCATCAGCAGTCACAGAAATCCTATAGAACTCTATCTACATATTTTTCACTGCACTATCCAACTGGAGTCCAACTCTGAATAAATCTGAATGATTTTATCCGCCAGATAGCAAGAATAATCCTTAAACAGCACATTGACAGCACATTCAGGTTTAATCAGACTTGCTCCTAATCTTTCACCACTAGTGTTTTAGGCACCTCTTCTGGAATTTCATCTCCTGCAGCTCCTTGGAAAACTGAGGTGCACTGCAGAAGGAGTACATATAAGAAATTGTAAAGGAGCAATCCAATCCACCTCAGCTATCTACCTATTCCAGTTGAACTATAACCATATCCTCAGAGAAAACCCCAAGGTCCCTCTGGAATCTATCCGGGTATTAGAATTTGTGAAAAACTACTTCCTTTTTTCTGTAATTGGAAAACTTCACTTAATTCTACAAGAAGTTTCTGGCAGTTTTATTTCCTATGTGATCTCCAAAAACTAATGAATTAAGTTGCTGGGCAACCAACCAAGAAGACCTCAGCAGATTAGAATTTTAAAAGAAATGATCTTTCAAAAGTGTGAAATTACCAGCTATGTGGCATACAACATGACAACCTTCTAGAAAAGCAACAGACACCTTCCCTTAACAGTCTAGTGCTCTTTTTGACTGTATACATTCTTAAAGCAATACATGATTTTATTGGCTTATATTAATATGAATGACTAGCTGAATACCCATGCTCGGCTACGAAGCTATATGATTGGGCTTGATAAATCAACACAGAGTTTGAAAATTAATGAGTAGTTACAATCGGCCTATCCTCTCCCCTTCTTCCCTCAGGCTGGTCCCACAGAAGCCTCTCCTCTCTATCCCCTTCTCTCCCTCAGGCTGGCCACATAGATCGTCTCCTCTCCCCTTGTCTCCCTCAGCCTTGCTCCACAGAAACGTTTCCATTCTATCCTCTTGGGATAGGGGGAGTAGAACATCAAACTAATTACCATCAGAGTGTGTTATAATAATATAGGAAATATTAATGCTCTCATGGTCATTTCGAAAAATCCTTTCTTTGTGAGCACCTAGAAGCCAAGAGGAACATATGTGCCAAATTTCAAGTTTGTAGGCTTTATGGTTCTGGAGATTTCGTGATTAATGCATGAGTGGTTTTGCTTTTATATATAGAGATAGATTACATTTAAAATAATATGTAATTTCTGCAAGTGAACTGGCTTGTTCATTTGCTGACACCAAAGATGAGAAAAAGCAGGTATCATCAGATACAATTTATAAAAACAATATTATAAGATAGTTTGATTAGGGAATTGATGGCTAGGCCAGGAGAATGGGATTCTAAGGTTTCCTCTAATTTCATAGTAACTGTTACTTTTATGTCAAACTGTTGATAATTTATCTCTTACTAAATGTGCAAATATATATGTATTGGCCTGGGTCAGATATATAAGTGAGAGTGTTATTATTTTAATTATTTTGTGTCTATGGAGATTCTCAGTCATCCAGGTCATGGCTGTTCCAAAGGTGCTTTTTCAAGAGGCAACTAGATTTTCTGATTTTTCTTTTAAGACGTTTTGCTTCTCATCCAAGAAGCTTCCAGAAAAAGCAGAAAATCCAGTTGCCTCTTGAAAAAGCACCTTTGAGACTTTTGTTATAATATATTGCATTTTTAACTGCAAACTTCCCAGGGTAAGTACGCATTAATATATGTATGCATGCATGCATGTATGTATGTATATACGTACGGATGGATGGATGATGATGTGCAATTGTGCATATGTATGTATCATATTTCTATGGTCACCCATCTCATGAAATGTGATTCTGAGTAGTATGCTATCAAACAAGAAGAGCCATTTTTTAAAAAATTGAACAAACAGAAAAATTAAAAATGCTATTAAAAAGCTTAGGAGATACTGTCAGATACCACAAGCAATGGAACAACCTCATCAGATCACCATTCCCTTATTAACCATTGGCATGTTGACACAACTAGGATTTGAGGAACTTCTGGAAGTCCCATCAGCAGAGATAGGGCCAGTCTCACTTCGAGGCTAAAGTTTCACAGAATAGGTGCCAGAGCAGAAAAGGTCTGTCTCCTGGATCCCATCAGATGTAACTCTTTGGCAGAAGGGCCAAAAACATATTTCTTCTGCAAGACCTCATGGGATGGAGAGATGTAATCAGATCAACCAGCTCAAATACTTGGTCCCATGGCATGAAGGACTTTAAAGATAAAAACAGCACCTTGAATTGGACTCCGAAGCAGCCAATGCAGCAGGTGGAGCAGATGTGTAACATATGCCACTCTAGAGGCAAACATAACTGCCCACAGCACCATATTCTGTACTAGCTGAAGCTTCCAGATACTTTTTAAGGACAGTCCTCATTACAATAGTCTACCCAGGCCACCAGTGAACATGAACAGAGCTCTCTGATTCAGGAACAGGCACAATTGCAACATAACACAAAGCTGTGCAAAGACCTTCCTAGCCACAATTGCCATCTGTTCTTTGAGCAAGAGTCATCAGTCTAGGAGGACCTACAAGATGAGCAATGGTCCATCTGGTGCAGTGCAATCCACCCAGTACCAAAGACAGCATAGTCCCAGAACAGACAGGCACAATTAAAAAACCAGAGCCATTCAAACTTTTTAGGGTTAAGTTGAAGCCTGTTGTTCCCCAACCAGATCCCATAGCCTCCAGGCACTGGGATATGACATCAACAACACTGTTTAATTAGCTTAAGGGGAAGAAATGTATAATTGGGTGAGGCATCATCAATGTACTGATAATACCTCACCAGATGGTTGACCGTAAGCTCACTCAGCAATTTCATGTCGATATTGAATAGGAGAGAATAGAGCACTGAATCTGTGGTACTTGCATAATAAAAGCAGAGGGCAGGATTTTTCCCTTCCCCCAATAATTACCAACTAATATCAACCCCAGAGAAAGAAAGAGAACAGGCACAATAGTGTGCTGTCTATTCCCAATCCCCAGAGCTAGTCCAGAAGAATCCATCAAAAGCTGCTAAGAGGACATGGGCCATTCCTATCCAGCTCCTGCCACCAAAAAGCATGACTAATGCTATTTTCATCTCAGATTCAGACCTGAATGCTGACTAAAAGGATTGAGGTGACTTATAAATATTATTAAACAAACAAACAGATGTTTATATCACCTTAAATTTATCAGCCTTGATCTCATAAGACAGTTGCTGGACTATTTAGAATTTTGAAATATATATATTAGCAATACTTACAAGGTAATATGTTGGGATATCTGTTTTTTTCTCTATTTTCCTCTTTGTTTGCCATCTCAAGTGTTCCTTGCAAATATCCAGGTGGTAATGACTGTAGAAAATATAAATTATCTGACTTAAAACATCAATCAATAACAAAAAATGGATAGCTAAAATACATTTTAACAGTTTATGAAATTTTATATTATCTATATTAGAATATTAATTGCCATATATTCATCCTTAAAGTCATCTGAAAAATTACTGAATGCACCAAGCAAGAAACAAGCTCTATTCCTAAACTAGATTTTTTTTGTTATTTTTTCTTGTGTGATATAAACCTCTTATCTGAAAATGACTTATGTATTATGGATATCATAAATCTATCCTGAATAAGAGCTGTCTATTTTTACTTAAAATTGTTAAATAACCTTTTTGCTTAGGTTTGTAAGTATTCATATTGGTAAATATAAAATTTAACTGAAAACAGAGTTAACAGTAATAACTATAGAATTCAACTTCTTAATAGCATGCATTGAAAATAAGAAATTACAAATGCACAAGAAATGAGCCAATCATATCTGTGTGACTCTGATAAAGGTGGAAATTTATCAGAGGCTGAGCAAAGCTTTGGTTTTTCCACAATACACCTTAATTGCACACTCAGTAGGGTCAAAAAAATAAGAATCACACAATTGAAGCCTTATGCCTTTACACATTCTGTATGTTTGGTGTTGATGCAGGTGCAAAAGAGGTGCAGTGTCATGTATATAAATGGAAGTTGCAAACAGTGCTGAATATAAATTTACAGATGACAGTCTAACCCCATCTTGAGCACATCCAGTGAAGGGAATCCATCATTTGTGGATAGTGGCTCCATTTTCAGACCATTTTTCAAAGGACTTAGTGTCTTATTCTCTGATAAACATCACTGGTCTTCTCTGTTCATGTTTTTGGAAATATTAAAAGTGTGATGCCCAGAACAAGACTGGACACTTGAGGGACCAGATCTATACAGTATAAGGTGGATTGATAAAACTTCTTTGTATATATGTTTTTCCCCATACAATCATATTTGATTCTTGGAGACTGCCTGGACAAGTTCCTATAGTTTTCTTGACAAGGTTTTTCAGAAACAGTTTGCCACTACTAAGTTAAAGAGCTACCCATGATCCATGCAGGCTATAGCTACTGCAATCTTTATCTTGCCTCTAGTTTCAAATCAATGCTAAATGGTGTTGTCCTGAAGTCAATCCAGACTTCATAGACAAAAGAACTGGCTTTATCTTTTGATTTACTGCCAATCCATGCCACCACCAGGCAACAGGAAAAACATCAACCAATCATAACATTGAAACCAGAATGACGGAGGGCTGATTTCTCAACTCTGGCTTTCTTTGGAGGGTTATTTGTCTGCTCCTCAGCACAGACCCCCTCTGAGAATTAGTTCAGTTCATTTTCAAAAATTCAGCATTAATTCAATTAATTCAAAATCATACAGAAAGATACCAAAGAATAAATATCCCTCAAAAGAAGAGAAAGATATTTCCAAGATTCTGCATCTGGTTAGGTTTTATAAAGTGGGAGAACTAAACCTGATATCTTGAAGACTTGAAATTAATAAACAACAAAGGCAATTCTGTCAGAAAATTACTGTGTATAATTTCAGATTTAATTTGTACCTAGTATAGTTCTGGTCAATCCCTATATCCAGATCTGAGCAAACACACAGGCCACTCAGTATAACTGGGGGGAAGGGGGAGAGACAGAGAGAGAGAAACGGGAAGGGGAGGGAGGGGATAAAATAATGGAGCTCTGCTATCTTTCTGTTGAAGCCTGGAGAGAAACTGGGAAAAAAAATAGGAGGAGGTATGGATGGTTATGAAAGGGACTCAGGAAGAAAATGCTAATGAAAGCAGCAAATTCTGGGAGAAAAAAATAGCTATCTGAAGCTGGATAGTAGTGGTAGGATGAATTAACATGCCCATCCCTTCCCAAATGCAATTCTAATGACACCCACAATAAGTCAGCTGACCTTACACATTTTGCACATCATGAAGCTGCAGCAAGAGAGCGTTAACTTTAAATCTGAGACATCTTATTATAAATTACAGCTATTTCGCTCAGCGAGAGCTTAGGATAAACTGCAGATGAGGATCAAGTTCTATAAATACTTCTTGGTTGTTGAATGGAATAAATTGCACCTCATAACTACTTACTCTATTATTGTACATATATATCTCACAGGGAGAGAATATGAATTGCATATTTCCAAATTAGACGGGGCATTATGTTGTATTTCTACAACTAGTAAATGTTAATTTACAAATAAATGTTGTATTTCTACAACTGATTTTAAAAGAAGTTACAGTAAGTTAATACTGCAGGCTAACTCACTATTCACTCCAGGAGTTTGATTCTGAGCCGCTCAAGGTTGATTCAGTCTTCCATTCTTCTAAGGTGGGTAAAATGAGGGCTCAAATTGTGGGGCCAATATGCTGACTCTGTAAACCACTTAGAGAGGGCTGTAAAATACTATGAAATGTTATATAAGTCTAAGTGCTATTGCTATTTGGATGGAGACTTATATTAATCTTCTTTAACCTGTTGGCATTATTGCTAAACTGATCAGAAGCTGTCTCTACTGATCATATGCTATTTGCAATATGAAGGAAGATCAGCCTTTTGACAAGTAACAAAAGTGGGTATATATGGATACTTGAAAATGCTAAGAAAATAATAAGGGGAGCAAAGCTTATAACTTATACATATAAATAGTTGACTTTGTATAAAAAAAAGAACACTGCTTTGGGGGGGGCAAAGCCCTCCTAAGCAGGTATATACAAAAGTATGAAGGCTATTGCTTAACGCATTATAAGCCGCCCTGAGTCTCCGGAGAAGGGCGGCATATAAATCAAACCAATAAATAAATAAATAGATCCCCTCTGTGAGGAAGATGGACGGTTAAGAGTTTGATTGATAAATAAATAAATACATTATGGTCTTAATCATTATTGGGTTTAACTCAGATGCGCACCCTGAAGATTTTTCTTTGAAAACTAGCAAAAACCAGGTTAAACAATTAGTGTTTACTAGCTAATAAGGAAGTCTCTTGTGTAGGTTACATTCTGTTGCCACAACATAAATGTGTCATATTTGTTGCTTCAATATGTACGCTTGCTTTGGCTTTGTAATTTTTTTCTTTAAACAGAACATCCCCCACCCCATCCCCTACTCCACCCCAACCCCCTTCTCTCATACACACACACACACACAAAACAGGAACATAAGTAACTGAAGACTGACATGAATAACTATAAACTAAATATACTATATATTATTTTGATACTCTGGTTTTTCTTAATTTCACTTCAATATATTTGACAAAAATAAAAGTAAGAAGTGAGCTTTTATGGAAGCTTTTAAAAAAATTACTTTGCCCTTTGAGTACTTTCATCTTCTTTGCATAATCAGACAAATTGTGTAAAACTGGAAAACTGAACTTCCCTTTGTTATGTGGGGCAAGGGAGTTTTTTTTTAAAGATTTGTTTCTATTTCAGTTTTTCTCCAGAAAGCCGCTTGAGAAACAAACACAGAACAAGCATAAAATCAGCTTTCATACCTGCTTTAAGCATGACCATTTTAATTGGAGATTCGTATTGTTGTCTTTTCCTAACATATTTAACCACACAACTCAATATACTCACATTAATTCAGACTTGAAAAGGCAAGTTTTAAACATGTAATCATAATCGCTGACATACAGTCCTGCCAATTACAAAGCTACACTCTAAAGGGCATGATACCATGCCTGGCAGTTTAATTGGCAACCTTTTCACTTAGATCAACTTAAAATGAATGTAAACATGTGATCATCATAGCTACATCAGAGAACTGCTGAAACCCAACCAGAACTGAAGGTAAATTCATTTTAATGCATCTGGCCTTCAGAAGCTAGGAAGAGATTATCTATCAGCTATCCGCCAGCCCAACAACCCAGGCAACCACAATGTAGCAGGAAGCAAAAAATATATTCTGAACTCTAAAGTGAGACACTATATTTAGTTTTAAAGCAATCTTTCTTAACTTGGCACCCTTGAGATTTTTGAGTCTTCAACCTCACTATTTCCAGCCTCCATGAGAAGGAGATTGAAATGGGATAGCTGTTACGATTATCTCTCTTCATTTTTACTATCCATTTTTTTCTTTTAAAAAAATCCTATAAGAAGGTGAAAGATCACAACTCCTACAATTACTTGTTCTTGGCCTCTCTGGCTAGAGCTGGTGAGAAGCACTTATCAAATGTTTTGCCACAGCATTAAAAACTGGATGGCTTTTAAAAGGCAGGGTTTATAATTCTGGAAAGAAGAAGGATCTATAAGTATGAAAGAAGCAACATGAAGAAGGGACTAATGTCACATGAAGAGCTAACATAACAATAGCACTTAAGACTTATATACAACTTCACAGTGCTTTTGCAGCCCTCTCTAAGCCGTTTAGAGAGTCAGCATATTGCCGCCAACAATCTGGGTCTTCATTTTGCCAACCTCAGAAGGATGGAAGGCTGAATCAACCTTAAGCCTGGTGAGATTCGATCTGCCAAACTACTGGCAGCCAGTGATCAGCAAAGAAGCCTGCAGTTCTAACCACTGTCCCATGAAGGCTCAATAAAATATCCATGGTTAGGTTTAAAACCATGGTTTTAAAACCAGAATGTTTGGGTCCAAATAACACATTAAGAAAGAAGCAGTCATATTTCATTATTATTTTAGTATATGAATCTTTCCTTTGTCACCTGGTTTTAAATATTTTGGAATCGTTATGACATAATCCTAATTCCCAAGGCTAAAATTTAAGGATTCTGTAAGATGTAACTATTGCTGGGAGTCAGGAATCTTATATTATTACAGATAGTATTAATATAGATTATTATTCATGATAATGTAAAACATCTAGAAAAACATCAACAAATTTGTCACTTAGCTCAAGGCTGTCAAACTCGCGGCCCATGGGCCGGATGCGTCATGTGCTGGCCACGCCCATGCCCAGTTTAGCGAAGGAGAAAAAAGTCCCAATACATCACATGATTCTACCATGACAACACAAGTTTGACACTGCTGACTTAGCTGAATAGCAGCAAGATATAAGATTGGAAATCTCATTTCCAAAAAAAGGTAGAGACCCCTTTAAACTCTGATTTTGTTAATAATAGATATAATAAGAGTTTATGCAGCATAGGAGCGTACAATATCTGAACAATTGCAAAGCATGAAAGTGATAAATACAAAAGCAATTTTTATTGTTGACTTAAAATTTTGTTCATTTTATTTGCAATCTTTCATTTAAGAAAACCAAAATGAAGTAACAAAGGAAGGGCAACTTGCATTAAACTCTTCCCGAAACAACTTCCCATCATCAGCTGCTCTTATCCGGATTTCTTCTTCCAAGAACTCTACTGGAATAGGAAAATACTTCTTTAGTCCAGAAGGAGACTGTCTGAGAAGCATCACCCTCTGCTGTTCTGTGAAAAGGAAATGAAAGCACACAGTATGCATTTATGTATTTATATTTCAGATTTCTAAACTACCCACCTCTCTCAGAGGGGCTCTGTATTGTGCCCAGTATAATCAACATATAAGCAATGTATAAAATTAACATTAAAGTGTTAAAATTAATTTAATATTATTTTTAATTATAAGATTACAACATTATAAATTCCAAGATGGCCACTCCATTAGTTAATACAGGCAGGGGGGCTCTCATGGGGCTGGCCGGCCTGCAACACAGGTGCGTGGTTTTCTGTACCCCTCCTCCGGCAAAGCCATAGAGCCAAGTTTTGACTTCTTTGCAGAAGGCCAGGACAGTGGAGCGTTGCCTCTTGTCTGGGGGCAGATGTTTCATAATGCAGTGGTAATACCAGAAAGGCTCTCTTCCTAGATCTAATTAGCCAAAATTCTTTGACTGACAGATCTGCAGTACTCTCCATGTTTGATTGAGTGGGATGGACTGATTTGATGGGGTGAAGTAAATTCTATAGGTAGCCTGGCGCCTAAGCCAGGTGATGATCAACACCTTGAACTGCACCTGGGAGGCAACTGACACCCAGTGCAGTTCATGGAGCAAGGATGTTATGTTTGTCCTTCATTGGGCACTCAATATGGCTCACACGGCTTCATTCTTCCAGATATTTTTCAAGGGTAGCCCTACATAGAATCCATTGCAATAATCCAACTGGCTGTATTTGGCTATGTGCACAGCCAAAAAGCAACAATATTTTACTTCCATTGCTCATTTAAAATAAAAACTTAAAATTAAGACCACATATGTACTGCTAACATAAATGGAAAACTTCACAAGAATTACTAGCTTTACAGTCTTTTCAAATTCATTTTTCTGAAAAATGTATTCTGATTGCAAGAATGATGTAATGGATTTACATCTGAAACCAGTTAATGTCTCAAAAACTAAAGAGCGCATACAAATAAATCAGAAGAATGATTTGGAAAGCTTTCTTATTCTGGATTTACAAAAGGAATGTCTTAAAAGTACTGAAACTGTTAATGCAAGAAATGTATGTGTTATTGTACTGTATTGTTACATTATGAAGTTATGTGGCTGTTCAGCATGTACAGAAACTCAAATTTCTTTTGATCTTCCTCCTTTACATGTTAATTCATATTTTTTACAGTTCTGTTTGTCATGTTTGTCATTTAGTTCCTTATTTAAAATAAATAGGCGTGCAGTTCAAAATTGATTCCATGAAAATTTACATATAAAAGTAGTTCTACATCTAACACATATTTAAATGGAATTCCTGAAATTATAACTTGATACAATGCAATGTTTTAAAAAAGATTTTTCTGAACCAAATTGTAATATAAATGCAAATGTTAAAATGTGAAAAAAAAATGTGAATATAATACATGAACAAATCTTCTCTAAAGAGTTCTCAGATACACTAACAACTGAATAACCAACCCTGTGAAATCTATTTGCTTCTCTTTTCAACATTACATTGTTTAAAAAAAGTATATCTTTATACACGATTAAATAAAGAAATAATTACCTTGCTCTTCTAAGATTCCATTTGGCATTTTTTTATCAGTGGAATTTACAACCGCTTTTCTGTGTCTTCGGAACCTTAATAAATATAAGAAGCATTTAGAAAACCACAGTATAGGTCTCACGTGATTAAATAAATTACAAAAAATATTCTATATTATGGCTCACAAACCAAGTAATTCTGGAGAAGCTTTTTCTAATCATTGTTTTTTCCAGTTATAAATGTTATATTGTAGTTGATGCACAAAAACGGTGTGTAACATCCTCCACTGATGAATGTGGGAAATGACAGACAGCACAGCTGCGGCTATGCAACTTTCATTTCCTTATGAGATCACATGGTAATAACAAGAAACAACTAGTTCCACATCAAGATTCTGATTCATACATACCTAAAGAAATAGCCAGCTAAAATAATTAAAATTATGAACACTAAAATCAGGATCAGCATTGAAGTCAGTAAATGCGATGGCTGACCATTTTTTCTTGGAGGATCTAAAAATTAAAAACAGAAACATGAGCTGGTGCTAAATTACCCATTGATAACAAATAGAGAATTAGAAAAGCAGAAGCATATGACTTATAAAGTGTTTTGTAAGTAATATTTTTCTGTCGCTACCAGATATAAAGACAATTTATTATGATGAAAATTATTTTAAATATTTTAAAGAAACAAGTTAAAGCACAGAAATATTTTGGAACTCTTTTCCTTGTTAGTACTTATGTGTACTGTATATGTAGGTAGTCCTTGACTTATGACCAGAATTAGGCCCAAAATTCCTGTTGCTAAGTGAGACAGTTGTTAAGTAAATTCTATCACATTTTACAACCATTCTTGCCATGGTTGTTATGTGAATCACTGCAGTTAAATTAGGAAGTGAATATGGCTTCCTCATTGACTTTGCTTGTCAGAAGGTTGCAAAATGAGATCACATGACCCCAGGACACTGCAACCGTCATAAATATGAGTCAGTTGCCAATCGTCTGAAAAATGGTCATAAGTCACTTTTTTCTGCATCATTGTGACTTTGAACAGTCACTAAATGAATGTAAATCAATGACTACCTGTACAATGGCAGATGTCACTCTGCCACTGCTTTTATTGTAATGCATGTAAAATCTAAACAATCCAATGTAATATGTTTTTATTTATTGCAGGCTGAAGCTGAGGAAGCTGAGGAAATGTGAAGAACTAGAGTGTAAAGGGAGCACAACAATAATTCCCTATGCCCTGTTTCTGAATGATTAAAATAAAGAGCCAAGCATTCAATCAAGTGCCCACAAAATATCAATTTTATCAAAATTATAAATAATCAGTTAACCTCAAACTGCAAATTATTTTTAAAAAATAAATGGGAATTAATATTTCTTTCTAGTATCATACTAAATCATGGTATGGTATGGTACATCATGATATGGTATACATGGTTTTGCTACAAAGGATAACAATAGTAGATATGTGACAAAACTAAACCGTAATACAGAGGTGGGTTTCAGCAGGTTCTGACCAGTTCTGGAGAACCAGTAACGGAAATTTTGATTAGTTCAGAGAACCTGTAGTAAAAATTCTGACTGGCTCCACCCCCATCTATTCTCTGCCTCCCAAGTCCCAGCTGATTGGAAAGAAATGGGAATTTTGCACTAACCTTCCCCTGGATTGGGGAAGGAATGGAGATTTTATGGTATCCTTTCCCTGCCAGGCCCACCAAGCCATGCCACTCCCACCAAGCCACACCCAGAGAACCGGTAGTAAAAAATTTTGAAACCCACCACTGCCGTAGTATAACATTTAAGAGGTTCAATATTGTGAATGATCCCTCATGATATTAACAGCAACTCAAGAAGAAGAAAGCAAAAAATGAGCTATGGCAAAAGAAATAAAAAACAGTATATACTAATAACACATATTTGTCACAACAATAACATGTTTTCAAAATACAGTAATCCTCAGAAGATACTCTTCATGCCAAAGTATGTCAGGACTTTTAACCCAACCTAAATATTTAAGTTCAGAAGAAAGTGAATTGTTTTAACCTCTATTTAACTTTGTCCTAAGCAATCGCACAAATAATGCTTATTAGAAGAATTCAGTTTAAATATGGAGTTGAAAAAAAGTTTTAATACATTGTCAGGTTTCTCCTGAGCATGCTGATGATAACTCTCTTGCTTCGCAGAGTTCTTATTTTGGCTGTAATTTTATCTGTAATCACTAATTTCACAGTTTGGGGGGGGGGGATAAACTTTCTTAAATGATGTTTACTGTGGTCAATTTCTTTACTCAGTGATTTTCCTCATTATGCCAAATTACACAAGCATTGCAAATTATATACTACAAAGAAATCTGTGTGAAAATTGACATTATTTAATAAGGATTTTACTAACAACAAAGAATATATTGCTCAATGAAAATGTTGAGATAAAATACCTCTGACCATTTTTTGTACAGCATTGAAAAGATACCCATAAAAATGTTTGTAGATTAGGGATTTTGTGAGATTTATAATTCAACCTCTCGGCCACAGTGCTATTTCACTGAAAATATGCTAAGCGTAAATTTGGAAAAAAGATATATTATCTACCAATTGTATGCAAACTTTCCATTCATAAATTTCCCAACTCATACTAGGCTTTAAACGACAGCACACTTTATAGACTTCCTGTTTTAAAGGTAATACAACATAAGGAAATGAATGGTGTTCTCAAAATTACAATTTTCAAGTCGTCATCTCTTGCCAAGATACAAAAGACAAGAATAGTAACAAAGCAACTCTAACAAAAGGTACACTGGATTTGCCCACTTGAATTGGGATCCGTCAGATTTAAGAATTATTTTGTGTGACTTCAAATCAAAAGAAGCAAAAGATGAATTGAAAGAAATGTGCAAACTATATAATCCAGTGGAACAGAAAGAGAAAATCAAGCAAAGAGCAGAAATATACAAACTAATTAGCTTCTTCAATAGCATGAACACTTGGGTATACCTGCACAATAGAAACTGAAGCTGAAAGAAAAAGAAATAGCAGAGGTCATGCAAAACAATGCTTTATGTAGGAATTTATTCTGAGTTTAGGTAATGCAATAAAATATTACATTTAATGTTTTTAACTTTAGGTTTTATTTCCATGAAATACCAAATGGGCCTTAAAATCAATCCTCTATATTCCTAGTCCAACAGGAGTGGAAAAAATGTATTGTTGCTGCAGCAGGCTAGTGAATAAGCAAGTATCCCAAACTGGAAATCAGGTAGCAGCAACGGAAAAAATTCCACATCACTTCTTTACCAATTACTATTTTGTTAGATAGAAAGATGAACCAGAATAGCAAACTGATAACCCTGTCACATTCAGCATCAACATGTTAGTTTTAAAGCATTTCCAGAAATAGCTTTATAAATCCAATCAAATAGTAATTGAACATTGCATTTTTCCTGTTCTTAATTTTTTACTGCTGCTGAAATAATTATTATACCATAGTTAGTTTCCCAAACTTTAGACATTCGACTTTTGAGGTCTTCTAAGCAATGGTGAAATGTAAAATTTATTACTACCAGTTCTATGGGCGTGGCTTGATGGGGACGTAATGTGACTGTGCGCGTGGCCAACTTTTTTAGTTTTTTTTTTACTTTTAAACATTTTTTCTACAACCTTTTCTTTTAAAAGGCTCTGACGATCCCAGCTGAGTTGCCTGATCATCAGAGGCTTTTGTTTTCTTTTAAAAGCATATTGTTTTTGCTTTTAAAAAAAAAGTCTCTGACAAACTAAGCATTTTTTTTCTACAACCTCTTCAGCCAAAGAGGTTGTAGAAAAAATGATTTTAAAAGGCTCTGACGATTCCAGCTGAACTGCTGAGGCTTTTTTCTTTTATTTTTAAAAGGTTTTTTTCTGCCAAAGAAAAAATGCTTTTAAAAGTTAAAAAAAGCCTCTGATGATCGCAAGGCTCAGCTGGGCATGAGGGGCAGAGGGGCAGGGATTTTTCTCTGAACCACCCGCCATCGCTACCAGATCGGGCGATCCGGTCCAAACCTGGAGCATTTCACTCCTGCTTCTAAGTATGAGTAGTTTGGAGATATTTGGTTCAAATTTGGCTACAATTTTTAAAAGTTATTTGTAGGTACTTTTGTGACCATTTTGTGACTGATATGTCCTCCCATGGTAGCTATTTTAGGGTCTTCCATGTACCCCTGATGATATGCCTTTCTCCTGTGTCCAAGATGGAAAGAAACAGAGAACATAGAATAATAGGGTTGGAAGGGACCTTGGAGGTCTTCTAGTCCAAGCTCCTGTTTAAGTAGGCGACCCCATTCTATTTGGAAAAAATGGCTGTAATTTCTTTTTAAAAACCTCCAATGATACAGCACACGCAACTTCTGGAGGCAAGCCATTGTACTGATTAATTGTTCTCACCGTCAGGAAATTTCTCCTTAGTTCTAGGTTGGATCACTCTTTAAGGATATTTCACTCATTACTTCTTGTCCTGCTCCCAACAACTGAACTCAGAACCAAACTCAGAAATCTCTGCCCACTCCCAAAAGTCCTTTTTTCTATGCCTTCCAGATGAGGCCAATATGAGGGCAGGATGGTGTTTGCGCCTGCTGTAGCTGAAGAAGCAAGAAACGAGGAAGGAGAGTCTCCCTCTTTTCCACTGTTTGCCTTTTTCTCGCTGCTTCTAGCATGGATCCCTTAACTTTTCCCACCACAATCCCTGACCTTACCTGAAGCTAGCAAGCATGGAGATAAGGCAGGCATAGCATGGTAGGAGGCAACAAATTAATACTCGCCATTAGCTCCTAACCAGAGGTAAAAGAAAAGGAAGGCCCAGCTGCCTAATGAAACTTTTCTCTCTAGCATTTAAAGAAACAATAGCAATAGTAATAGCACTTAGACTTATATACCGCTTCATAGTGCTTTACAGCCCTCTCTAAGCGGTTTACAGAGTCATCATATTGCCCTCCCCCCATCTGGATCCTCATTTTATCGACCTTGGAAGGATGGAAGGCTGAGTCAACCTTGACCCTAGTGAGATTCAATCTGCCAAACTGCTGGCAGCCGGTAATCAGCAGAAGTAGAGTCCCGTAGCCACAGGGGAAAGGTGTAATGAATCAATTGAACCTACTGCTCACCAGCCTCCTTCAGCTGCTATCTCTATGCAAATCAAAATGCTTGCAAAGCTGCTTTTTTGAGATTTTTCCACTGGATAACTCAAGTTTCTTACCAGATTAACAATCTGAATGGTGCTTAAAGCTGTGTCCAACACTTCCTGCTTAATTAATCGTATGCCCTTGGATCTACCAAATTTCCTACCACTGAGATATAAAACTGTCACTGAATTCAGCCAAGTGTTTATTTCAATAGACTGGAGAAGATAAATCACACCATATTCTAGTTATTCATATTGCAACAAGGCTCAGAAGAGAATGCCAAAATATCATCTTATATTTGTAAAGGATCTCCTTGGTCTTTCTACTGCTCAAATACTACAGTTAAAACTTGTAGATAATTTTAAAAAATTTAATTTAAGGTGAAGGTCCACACCATTTCCTTCATCATTTAAAAACCCAAGAAAATGGAATTATTATAATGCCAAGATAATACATTGTAAAATTTGATATTTCAAGCCACATAAAATACATTTTCAAATCAGATTCAATCTTAGACTGCAGAGAAAAACAGACTCAAATATCTCGAAGAAGTGTAGCGTTCTCATTTTCCTCACTGGATTTAGAAAGATGTCCAAGTAAAAATGTCTAAACCAACTACAATCAATTGTTCCACATAATTTTACTGGGACATAGCTGGGAGTGATTCTAATTCAAAAACTACCATGTGTCAGAATGGAAGTTATACAGTTGTTCCTCATAATGATAAGTCTACATTGTTCCGCAGAAGGATTAGTCTATTTTGTCCCCATCCCCCCCTATGTGCCATCAGTTTGGAATCTCCTTGTTCTGCCAATAAAGATATACCCTCTTCTTTCCACATGCAATATTTCTGATCAGGATTTCTTGGCAACATGCCTGTAATTAGCAGGAACATATGCACAGGAATGTTTTTTAACTATGTATTTAGTTACTCAATGTCTTATTTAGCATTCAGTAAAGTGGAAATTAAGCGAGAGTCATCAAGAACTTCTTTAGTAACCTTGGGTAAAATTAGTCAGCTTCTTTTTCAACATCAGTCAATAAAATGCCTCAGAGTTCATGCTTCCTTTTAATGCTATTCTAAGAAGAAGAGCTTTTCTTTCCCTAAATTTGAGAATGCTCTATTGTACATTTTACTACTCAGTAGTTGCTTTTCAGAACTGAAATTACATATATTATATACAGTATATGTTCATATTCCCAATACAGATAGTCCTAAACTTATGTTTGTTCAAAGTTACAACACTGAAAAATGTGACTTACGACTGTTTTTCAAATTGGTGACTTTTGCAGTATCCCCATGATCATGTGATCACCTTTTGTGACTTTCTGGAAAGCAAAGTCAATGGATTCACTTAACAACTAGATTACTGACTTCGTCAACTTCAATGATTCACTTAACAACCGTGCCAAGAAAGGTCACAAAATGGGGCAAAGCTCAATGTTTCACTTTGCAACAGAAATTTTGCACTCAATTGCGGTCGCGGTTTATATACGGTTTATATACAGGTAGTATATAAACTTAAATTACATTCTTAATATTATGGAAATAGGACAAGCAAGGTATTTAAAAAAACAAAAATAAAACTGATTGAGTCATAAATATAATAATATATGTATTTATTAAACATTATAGGAATTTCTGCTACACCATTTATATTTGATATAGACAGGTGTGGATTGCTACCGGTTCGGTCCAGATCTTCCACCCACCTGCCCGGACGTCATCACGGACACTCTGCACATGCGCAGAAGCTTCTGCACAAGCGCAGAAGTGTCACGCGCGACCAAAGCAAGCACAAGTGTTTATGCGCTCCTGGTAGCAAAGATAAGTGAAACCTACCCCTGGATATAGAAGACATTATATAGCTTAAGTCCAAAGTCCCTAGAGTAATTAACACATGACCAAGCTCAAATATTTTAATTAATATACTGAATAATGCTCTGAACGCAATGAGCCTAAGAGAAATCAAGTGTAAAGGACTAGTTGGGAGATGAAACATTAGAAGGAAAAGGAAGTATCGTGTCCAGCTTGTGGTTGATAGGTCTAGGACTTTTACCTGAGAAGTTATACAAGGAGATATTCAGTAGGCCAAGTTATTGTTCCCTTTTTCTAAGAAATTCCAGTTTTTTTAAAAAAATAGTTTTCTTTACCAAATGAAGCAGAGCTGCATATCAGCAATAGGTTTACTGAAAAACAGGACATACTCCTGAAATTGTAGTCACGACACTTTTTATTTTTTATTTTATTTATTTTTTTTGTCCCTTTGAGTCAATTATTCACTCCTGGCAATTGCCTGAACTAGCCCTTGCAGTTTTTGGTCAAGGTTTTTCAGAAGTAGTTTGCCATTGTCTGCTGCCTAGGGCTTTTCTCCACAAAGTTTAGGTTTGGCACAAAAACCCTAATGAATTATTACATTATAGTCCCTCTGGAAGAAAACTATCTTCCATAATAAATAGCTAATTCTTCCATAAATCAGTGGAGTACAATCCATTCAGGGAAGAAGAAAATAAGAATTTGGTTTTGAAGTTTTAGAAGTAATGAACCGGAAACATCAATTCCTTAAGGTACTAACAAATTTAGGAATCATCAACATAAACAGGGCATGAAGTTGAGGGAAACTGGAATGTTCTTATGTATGCAATATTCCATTCTAGTCACAAACTCGATAGTCACTAATAGATTGAGATTCCATGAAATTGCTCAAATCTTTCCATATTTTATCTCTGCCATTTGGAAAACTAAGTTTTTAAAAAAAGAAATAATAAAAAATTAGGCACAAAATTTAAAAAGTTCCTTTCCCACTCACATGATGATATTATTTGGTAGCACCTTTCTGTTCCATGGAGTTCTTGGTACTCTCTGAGCTTGTTTGCAGACATTTCATTACCCAACTACCATAGGTAATACTGGTACCGTCATGTGAGTAAGAGTGGAATTGGTTCCGTTTGTTTACAGTAATTTGCCTTGGGGGGGTGTGATTTTTTTCCTTAATAGTTCCTTGATTAGAATAGTGTTTTCAGATAGTTTATTTGTCTGATGTTAATTATGCTTATCTGGCTGCTGGAGAGGATGTGTGCAAGTCTGCTTCCTTTTTACTTTATTTATATTTCATATTTCTTAACCACCCATCTCCCTCAGAAAGGGGGTCTGGGAGGTGTACAATTTAATCAATAAAGTTAAGCATTAGAAAGAGAATAATTTAGGATTATTTTTCTCAAAAAATTATAAAATAACATCATAACATTTCAAAAAGATGGAAGTTCCAAGATAATACAGGTGGGGGAGAGGGCTCTCATGGGGGCCAACCAGCCCATATCCTTCAGAATGGGGCTTCGGGCAGTGCATAATACTTGGGTGCTATGGTGATGTTGTATGGTTGTAATCATCTGTAATTTACAAGAAGTTTTTTATGCATGGTAATATTATCCATTCCATATGTCATGTTGGTTGTGCTGCAGTTGATTGAGTGGTCAGGCATTTTTTTTTATAAAGTTGCACAGGTATTTATTTTGTTGGAATGGAAATGTGGTTTGTTTCCTTTTTCTGGTATTCTGAGTTGCTGTAGTGAGTTTGTATTAGTCTGAATAATGTTCTTATCCAGCTCCAGCGTTAGATTGCTACTTTAGTATGGAGGAGTTTGTAAATGTGAGTTGTTTTTAAATGCATTTCTAATTTGGCATTGTTTCCTTTGCTGATAGGAATAATTTATTAGTAATTAGTAATAACTAAAGAGAAAAGAACAAAAAAATGAAACAGGCCAATAAGATAGAAGATAAAAAATAGATGAAAGAAGATATCTACTGATTTATCAGTGGCATAAAGAAAGTGAGTCTGGAAGGTGATGTTATGTTATTATGCATTGTTATACACCACTCAACTCCTAGCAACTTTAGTTCACAGATAAACCTCACAGAACAATAAAATAATGCAATGATAAAAAGAAAGAACAAAATATGTCCAAACCATACAATAAAAGCAAATTGATTTTACCCAGAAGGTAATGTTCAATTGTTTAATATCTAAACCATTGGCGTTCTAATGATACTAACAAATCCACAAAACTGACTTATTCTCTTGAGTGCCTCTGAATGCACATCAGGTAAAGGAAAGAGTTTTTTCTGTAGACTAGCCAGAACAATTTGACAACAAAGGACTATTAAGTCTAAATGTCAAGCTGTATCAAAAGGGCAACACAATAAAAAACAAGTAACAGACTCCATTTCACCCTGCTGGCAAGGAAGTAGTCAATCTTGGATTAAGCAGCACCCTTCAGATAGAACAGAAGGGAGGGACATAGGTCTTGCCAAAGAGGAAGTTCTTTGCTGTGATACAGTCAGAATGTTTGTCACATAATCTGCTGGGGTAAAAGGTCATCCATCTATACCACCCCTGTATGAACTAGGGATATATTCTAGTCATTGTGAAGGTCAATATCAGAAGCAATAAAATTGTAAAGAGAAATCCTCAAGTCTAAGCTGGGGAAGTCTGCCAGCATAGGCTGAGTCGAAACACTGGGCCAGGAGGGCGGGGTTATGCAAATTATAGTCGACTCAGCCAATACAGCATAGAGGGAGTCAATCCCCAACCTGACAGACGGCCCTTTCAGGCAGAGAAACATTGGCTTTCAATTCTAAATTGGCTGCTCTAATCTTGATTAATTTAGCTATTGAACTGAGAGGCCATGTTTTCTAAGATAAGTTCATTGCTTTTTTTTCAAGCGAAGTAAAAACCACCCAGGAGAATCATAACAGCCAAAGAGCTTTCTATTGAAATAAATATAGTTTGTTGAAGTAAGGCCCCACTCCTTGGCCGACAAAGATTTGGGAATGTTATAGAAAATAGATGTTAATTTTTCTACTGGACTGCTTCAGTGGACATGAGATCTTTATCAAAGGAAATCTGGGAGCTATCATACTACAGAAAGCTAATCATTTTAGCTCTATAGACATTAAGAACAGTGGGTTTACATAGTTACTTTCTACCTCTACTTCCTGCAAAATATAGGATTGCGCTAGCAGGTTCATGAGCTAGGATCTTTTCATTATTCCTTCCAAAATTGCAAATGCCTGAAAGGTTATTTCTAGAAATTTAAAAATCTTAGCTTGCTGGATACTAATACTCTTTATTTTATAACAATACCTTTTACTGAAGACCAGAATAACTACAGCAAGTCTTTCCTCTTCAAAATGCAATGCAATATAATCTAAAAGTTACTTAGGTTAACTTGAGTGTGGAGCAAATCTGCATAATGGAGAACCGAGAAAGGTTCATCCAATTTGAGTGGACGGAATTCAGTGTGTTTTACAGCTTGGATTATGGAGTATGTAAAAATTAAAAAGAAGAGGAAGAAACAGATAACCATTCTTCACTCATTTTTCATTGGGAATTAGCACCAAGAGACATTCTGGAAAGTATCTTCATATGCTTCCATTCAATCAGAGGCTGCCAGAAAGATGCAAAATCCATCACTCAGAAATAAATCAAACATCACTTTAACAGTGATGAAAAACAATGTTATATCAGCCTCCTTTTGGATGATATGCATATTTTCCCCACGAAATGTAGTAGAATTATGGGGTGATCAAAAATGAATCTATCTGTTAAAATCCAGGTAACTCCTTAAACTGAATCTTATTATGAGCCAGCCAGCAATTTCAAATGTAGGCACAGAATATAGTTTACTAACTGTAATTAGAAAAATAACTGAGTAGTAATTAGCTTGATCAAAAATTAATTATTATTTTTAAATGAGACCAATTTTTCAAGATCTAGTAAGCATGACCTACTATATATGAGTAAACAGCAGGCCCACTAGTTGGGATTTGCCTTTAGTAATTCAGCCACAAATAAATCCTTCCTGAATGCCTTATTACAGGGGTGTCAAACTGGCGGCCCTCAAGCTAGATGTGTCACATGCAAGCCACACCTACCCTCCGCAAAGCGGAAAAACATCGCAATATGTCATGTGGCGGTAACGTGACATTGCACGTTTGACACCCGTTCCTTACTATGTTACAACTGAAGGATCAGAGTGAATGTCTGCAAGGATTATGAAGAACCAATCTGCCTTTAGGATAGCTTTAGGACTGAATCATTTAATCACTGAATGAGGAAATGCTTCAAAATGATCAATCTTTAGAAGTAATTGACCTAGATACAACTTAACCCTTTAGAAAAGAATAGATTTTCATACTGAGAAGTTTATAATCATGACTATTTGACCTATTGTACCAATTATAGTACAGCTTTTGTTTTTTCTCCATTTTAAAATAGAATTATAACTTTTTTTAAAAAACCAAGTCCTATTTTTTGAACTAATCATCATTATTGGCTAAATAAGTTCTGTAATGTTAATTAGATTGGCCATAACACAATCTTGATCAAACCATGACTTGAATATGGATTAGATTCTCATATTCTTCACTGGAGCTTTAGAAATTAATATTTTCTGAATTATGAAGACTATTCAATGAAATCTAAATCATACATCTGAATCTTTCTTCCCAGTAACGATAAACTGGCAGAACGGGTTGGCTCTAAAATTGCTAAAACATTATCATATTTCCAGCTCTTTAGACTCTAATTTAGCATACTCAGAGACCAGTTACTCATTGATAATAATTAATAGTAACTTTGTGTTTAAAGCATTTTGTTCATTCTCTAATTGCATTTTATATATACTTGCACATATGACCTAAGTTGTATTTCTTAGTGTATTAATATTAAACGAGATGTATTATCTTTAAAAACTCTAGTAGTACATAGCTGAATGTTTATGCTTGCTAGAAAACATGGAAATTAAAGTCTAAAACTTCGGAAAGAAAAATATATAGATTAACACTATATCAAATCACCAAAACTGAAGTTTTTCCTACCTGTTGTTGTTTCATTATGTGATGCAGTTCCATTGTCGTGTAATGCTTCAGAATGTAGAAAACTAATGGAAATTAGTAATATTGAACAAAAATATTCCATCTTGGATCTGCCAAAGAAACAATAAATAAATAAATAAATCTGAAACAAATATTTTAAAAGTCATATTAACAGTATAATTTCCTCACATCTGTCAGAGAACTTAATTTAATTTACTATTAGAATAAAAATTTACTCTGTCTCCAGTGGTCTTTTTATTTTTGTCTAATTGCTAGTTCATCTGCCAGATCTGAAGACTTGTGTTGTTTCATGAAAATATCTGTAAGAGAAAATGCTTTTTTGATGCTACTTAGTTGATGCTTTTTCTTTAACCACCTCGTTTCTCCCTTTTTGAGGATCCCATCAGTCAAACACAACTTTCTCAGACTTCCCATTGTCTTGCTCTAGTCAGTCTTCTTTCATGTATTTCTTTGATTTGTTTCTAATCATTCTGTTTATCACATAATCACATCAACATACTTCTTCCTTAGAACATTCATATCCTACTCTCCATCATTCTACCAGTATTTGTTCATGAAAAAAAAATATTTTCCCATCTTCACTTTTCTCTCCAATATAATTGTTTGATACATTAAATATGACACTCTACACCAGGGATCCGCAACACCCAATCCGTAGACCAGCGCCAGGCCACAGGATGCCAAAAACCGGGCAGCGCAAACAAGCAAAGCCCCATCCGCATGATGCACGCAGCACATGAAACGACACCCCCTCCAGTTCACAGAAAACCTCTCTCCACAAAACCAGTCCTTGGTGCTCACAAGTCTGGGGGTCACTGCTCTACACTGCCTGATTCAAGTTATGTAATATTCTCTAGAAACAATTCAAGTTCCCTTGACAAAGAGATTATCCATCTGTAGTAGAAAAGTATACAGATAACTCCAAATTCCTAAATTTATCCCAAGCATTGCTTTTATATGTATACATACAAACATTTAATAGTCAAATCCTTGTCATAGTCCCTGCTTAGTGTTGGAATCTTTTGCAAATCATTCTCATTTTTTGTACACATATACCACAAACACATGCAAACAGATCTGTAATCTCTTTCACTTCATTATACCATTAACCATCTTTTTTCTTACTTCCTATTATAGCATAAGCCTAGACAATTCTCTGTTACTCTGTAATTAATCATTCTATTCCAAGCACCATCTGTATCCTTTTTTTTCTTTTACATCCACTTTGCATTCATTCATTCATTCTGTTGGGAAATTATTCTACTCAGTCTTTCACTTTTATAAAGGTAAAGGTTCCTCTCGCACATATGTGCTAGTCATTCATGACTCTAGGGTGTGGTGCTCATCTCCGTTTCAAAGCCAAAGAGCCAGCGCCATCTGAAGACATCTCCATGGTCATGTGGCCGGCATGACTAAATGCTAAAGGCGCACAGAATGCTGTTACCTTCCCACCAAAGGTGGTCCCTATTTTACTACTTGCATTTTTTATGTGCTTTCGAACTGCTAGATTGGCAGAAGCTGGAACAAGTAACAGGAGTTCACCCCATTACATGGCACTAAGGATTGGAACTGCTGAACTGCTGACCTATCGATCAACAAGCTCAGCATCTTAGTCACTAAACCACTGTGTCCCTCTTTTTCACTTTTTTTACTTTTATATCTTTTTATTCCTAAATTAGCTGGATACCTGTGCTTCACTACAAAACTATGTGATGGGGCTTGAAAAATCAACACTTACAGCTTGAAAATTAATGAGTAGTTATGATCGGTCTCTCCTCTCCCCTTCTCTCCCTCAGACTTGCCCCACAGAAATGTCTCCTATCCTATCCCCCTTCTCTCCCTCAGGCTTGCCCCAACGAAACAACTCCTATCCTATCCCCTTCTCTCCCTCAGGTTTGCCCTACAGAAGCCTCCCCTATCCTATACCCTGGTTGCTGCTGTGAAAGTAAAACTGAAACTGAAACTCCTCTCCTCTGCTTGTGTTTTGTATTTGGAACAGATTTCTTTTCAGGTGGGGAGGGGGAGTAGAACTCCTTAACATCAGAGCCCGTTAATTATAATATAGGAAATACTAATCCTCTGACAGTCATTTTGAAAAATCCTTTCTTAGGTAACACCTAGAAGACAAGAGGAACACACATGACAAATTTCAAGTTTGTAGGCGTTATGGTTCTGGATATTTTGTGATTATGGTATGAGTAGTTTTTGCTTAGATAGATAGATAGATGATAGATAGATAGATAGATAGATAGATAGATAGATAGATAGATAGATAGATAGATAGATAGATAGATAGAGATAGAGATAGAGATAGAGATAGAGATAGAGATAGAGATAGAGATAGAGATAGAGATAGAGATATACATACATAAACCAAAACGTAGCCAAGACACTTCCAATTTTACGTGGGAGAAAACCCAAATAACCAAAGACAAACACCTGCGAAAACCTCAGAAAACATACACACACACACACACACTGCTCCTAGAAGCACGAAACCGAAAACACCAGCCTAAAGATGACAAATGAGACTTCGTTGAAACGTCGCCAAGACAGTTCCAATTTTACGCGGGAGAAAACCTGAATAACCAAAGACTTACATACAAACACCCGCAAAAACCTCAGAAAACATACACACACACACACACATACATGCACACACACACACACACACACACACACACACTGCTCCTAGAAGCACAAAGCCGAAAACACCAGCCTGAAGATGACGAATGAGACTTCGTCGAAATGTTGCCAAGACACTTCCAATTTTACACGGGAGAAAACCTGAATAACCAAAGACCTACATACAAACACCTGTGAAAACCTCAGAAAATGTATATACATACATACATACATACATACATACATACATACATACATACATCTCTAATGGTCTGTCTGCCTCTTATCAGACTCTTACGTTTAATGAAGGATATTTCTCTTGTGTCATTCATTAACACTCCAAATCTTTCATTATTAACAGTTAAATTGATCTACCATAATTCAAATATGGTTTCAGTTGATTTCTCTTTTATGTATATGTAGAAATATACTTATTCTTAACTACTTACTCCATAAAATATCTTTTCCTAGGAAAATAGTGAAAACTAGTTTCCATTTTTATTTGTTCCTGGATGGCCAATCAATTTTTGTGTACTTTCTCATCTCTATGCCACACATCCATTCGTTTCACCTAATTCAATTTTTTTTCCCCTCTGGAATGCATATACTCAAGAGTGTTGCTATTTTCTCGAAACTCATTACCACTGCTTATTGGAGCAAAACATACAACTCTCACTAATTTATCAATTCCTTCTTTCATACATTTCCAAGTAATCTAATTAATGCCAATTCATACCTTGTGCTATATTTTAGCCCTTTCATTCATAATTAAATCTACATGTCCTATTTTCCACATATATTTATCCACTAAATCACAGCATCTATATGTTGAAGGAGCATGCATCCATGTTTCCATTATCCCTCAGTTTAACAGTGTAGCAAACAATGAAGCAAAGTCAATCAAAAGGAGAGCCAGAACCAAAAGTGGTTGTGATTACAAATGTGCTACTTACCTTATTCAGAATGCAACTTACATTCATTTTTACTCATTGACATGCCATCCTTTCCACCAGACTCTGGGTGGCTTACAGAATCACATCAATAAACTCTAACTATAAAATCAACATAAAATTATTCAGCCAGTCAGTCACCTAATAGCTAGAGCATAAAATTATATATCTTCAGGGACAACAGCAGCTAACCTTCCTTCAACCTATTTTCCAAAGATTCACTTCAAAAGGAAAAGAACAAAGTCAGCACACCTACAGAGAAACCTTGCTTCTATACTGCCATTTCTCAGTCAATCCGGGAACAAAGGATCACTAGCAGACCTTCCCTAAAGCAGCATTTGTCAACTATAACAACTTAAAGATGTGGGGGACTTTGAGGCCCAGAATTTCCCAGTCAGTATACTTGGAGAAGGCAGTTCTTTTAGAATCAAAAACTGGAGTTATGTCAGGATTTATAATAACAAGTCCTTTGAGTAGTATCTGAAAACCTAATGGCCCTCAGTGTAGTCCTAGACTTACGACCACAATTGAGTCCAAAATTTCCAATGCTAAGCAAGACAGTTGTTAATTGAATTTTGCCCCATTTTACCATCTTTCTTGCCATAGTTGGTAAGTGAATCTCTGCAGTTGTTAAGATAATTAACATGATTAAGTGAACCTGGCTTCTCTATTGACTTTGCTGGTCAGAAGCACTGATGGGTTGCTCCCAGTTCGCACCTGTTCTATAGAACTGGTAGTAAAACCGGAGGGAGGCTCCACCCACCAATCCCGATGTCATCAAAATATCTGCGCTTGTGCAGAAGAGCGTGCACACATGGCCCCGCTACAAACTGGTAGTAAACGTAAGTAGAACTCACCCCTGGTCAGAAGGTTACCAAAGGTGATCACATGACCCCGGGACACTGCAACATTTATAAATAAAAGTCACTTGCCAAGATTCCAAATTCTGATCACATGACTGTGGAGATGCTGTAATGGTTGTATGAAAAATGGTCATAAGTCACTTTTTTCAAAACCATTGTAACTTCAAATAGTGACTAAATGAATAGTTGTAAGTTGAGGGCTACCTGTACTCAAGCTGAGCATAGTTCTGCTAAACTGGGCCTGACCTATTTGCAATCAGATACCTGGAGATCTTGAGTAGACACCCCCAGTAAAGTGCATTATAGTAATCTAGGTTATACCTTTCAACGTCTATTCAAGGAATGGCTGTATCTGGTGCACCAGCCACATTTGAGCATAAGCTCTCTCCACCTGCTGCTTCACGAGACTGGTTTCATTTGGGCAACTGTAGTCCTAACCAGAAAATAACCCTGATATTGGGAAAGATTGAAGGCAAAAGAAGTGACAACAGATGATGTTATGGTTCAATAGTGTCACTGATGCAATGAACATTTCAGCAAACTCCAGAAGACAATGGAGAACAGAAGGGCCTGGTGAGCTGTGATCCATGTGGTTGTATAGAGATGGATATTGATTTAGGCAACTGAACAACATCAACAACTAATCCCTATCAAAAATTAAAGAATACACTAAAGATACAGTAGATCTAGTACTTTCTGATTAACCAAAGTATACTCAATGTCTTCCTTGGCTTATGTAAGATCAATTAGTTCTGAGGTCAGAGGACATATAGGTTAATATTGATTAATGGGGATATAGAATGGCACAGTTTACAAGCCTTCAGACTGAGAGGCCTGAAGATTGATGAGCTAGCCTAGTGTTTCTCAGTATCAGCAACTTAAAATATCTTAAAGCTGCTGAAACTGAAAAACATTGGCTTACAGGCTCTCTACTGGTGGCACAGAGTAAAATAGGCCAATGTTTTCGACTATTTACTCCATATTCACAGCTGTCAGTATATCCATTTGGGAAATGAAAAGCCTTGGCACACCCCTAACCACGTTTTTTAAAAATCATATCATAAATGTTGGAAAAGATTCCGCACACACAAAAAAACTTAGTTCGGTAAGAAGAGAATTTTATTTATCAAAAAATAAATAAAATTTTAAAAAGCAGTTTGCAAAGTGTGGTGTGTCTCGGCGGGAAACTTCAACAGGAAGTTCTAAGCCAAAAACTACACCCCTAAATTCAAAAGCAAGACATTTTATACACCCTAACGCGGCACCCCATTCCCTCCCCTTTGGTCCCATTGGATAGGTCCTCCAGAGTTACAACTAATCTGAGGCGCCTATTAAGAATACATTAATCCCCTCCTGTCCTTGTTTGCTTATGCGCCATTATCAGCCAAACTTCCTAGCTACGTGCTGTTTTAGTATGACTAATTCCTAATGGTTGACAATACAAAGGATTTTATTTTTGAATTTCATTGTTTCTTACATAAATATATGGACTTATGGGAAGTGATTTCTATACAATTAGGTTTCTATGCCTACTAGTTCTTACGGACGATGGATTGTGCCTCTTTTTCATGATTCTTGCCTAAACCCTTAAAATAAGAGTTAAGAATAAAGAATAAAGAGTAAAGAGAATTTTATTACTCAATAATAAAGCAAAAGTTATCCTGCAAATGGGGGGAAGGGGAACCCAGTTGTCCTGGTCCTTAGAGTTTTTTCTTACAGAAAAAATATGGCAAACACAAAGACATGCAAACCTGACCAGAATATATAAAAGCAGTCTTTAAAGGGAGATTTTGTTTTGTTTTTATAAAAATGGATTTATTTTTAAATCTAAAAGAAGAAGAGAGGATATTTTGAAGGACATTATGGAAAATAAAATGCTTGTGCTCCACTATGGAACGATGTGATTGGGCTTGATAAATTGACACAAGAGTTTGGAAATTAATGAGTAGTTACAATCAGCCTCTCCTCTCTATCCCCTTCTCTCCCTCAGGCTTGCCCCATAGATCCTCTCCTCTCCCCTTCTCTTCCTCACAGATCCTCTCCTCTCCACTCCCCTCCTCTCCCTCAGGCTGGCCCCACAAAAGCCTCTCCTCTCCTCTCCTCTCCTCTCCTTTCCTCTCCTCTCCTCTCCCTAAGGCTGGCTCCACAGAAGCCTCTCTTATCCTACCCTCTTCTTTACCTCAGGCTGGTCCCATAGACCCTCTCTTCTACCCTTCTCCCCCTCAGACTGGCCCCATAGATCCTCTTCTATCTTCTTCTCTCCCTCAGCCATGCCCCACAGAAACGTCTCCTATCCTATCCCCTTTTCTCCCTCAGGCTTTATAGCCTTCTCTCCATGAGGCTTTCCCCACAGAATGTCATATGCTATCTCTAGAGTTATTTTCAAGTTGGGAGGGAGAACAGAACGTCTAACTAATTAGCATCAGAGTGTGTTATAACAATATAGGAAATACTAATGCTCTGATGGTCATTTCGAAAAATCCTTTCTTAGTGAGCACTAGAAGCCAAGAGGAACATACGTGGCAAATTTCAAATTTGTAGGCTCTATGGTTCTGGAGAGTTCATGATTAATGCATGGATGGTTTTCGCTTATGTATATGTGTGTGTGTGTTATAAATTAATTTATATGGTTATTTTTTACACCTTATTTTTATAAATAATTACGAAAGGTGGTAAACATACCTAGTACTCCTTCCACCTTCTATTTTTCCCACAACAACCCTGTGAGGCGAGTTATCCTGGGAAAGAGTGACTGACCCTAAGTCACTCAGTTGGCTTTCATGCCTACGGCAGAACAAAACTCAGTCTCCAGGTTTCTAGCTGTTGGTTTATCCACCTGACCAAACTGGTTCCATTAATGTCTGTCATTAAATAATTTGTTATATTGTATAAAGTCCTAAACACTTAAAACTAATCTGATTTTACTCATACATCAATATAACAGCATTTAACTGCACAAAATGAATTCTGTGACAGTGATTACTTTAACAAATAGTCTGGATGTCTCTGCATCAATTTCTGGATGGGACAGAATATAAATGCACTCAATTAAAATTGGATAGATATGCTTCTGTTACCTCAGATGCAGTTTATAAAAATGATAAACATCAAAAGTATAAATGCCTACATTGCCTGTTCAAAATACCAATGCATAGCACAAATTTAAAATAATTGTTTGTGATAATCTGTAGAAAATTGTAGGTAGACCTCAATTTACAATAGGAATTGATCCTGAATTACAATAATAAGATTACAGGTAATTAAGGAGGGCACCACATACTGATCTTACTCTTTTGTAGCAGGCATTAAGCAAAACCATTTTCTGCAATGGGCATTTGTTGCTGAAACAAAATTAAACCCTGTTTTTTGGCAAAAAAAAAAGTTATAAATTATGATAATGTGAATGGAGATACTGCAAACAGTTGTGAATAATCACTGCTTTTTTATTGTTGCACAGCAGATGGCGCTATGTCTGCACCATCTAACATATTTTGAGTTAAACCAAATATTGATTTCCTGCTTTTCCTGAAGATTTTTTGAGAAGTAGAAAAAAAAGGATCACCAGCAACTTGAATTTAAAAAATAGTGCTAATGGAAGAAGCAACACCTCCCAGAACATTTCTAAGAATAATTAGAATAATCTGTAAGATAAATATATACTGTACAGCACATCTTAGAAGTGTATCAAAGTTTCATTTTCAGGAAACAACCACCCTTTTTATTGTAGTAATCAAAATTAAATGCAGATGGTTGATTGGAATACATATTCTAAAGGATAAGACTTCCTCCTGATTCTCGATATAAATTTCTACCCTATTTAATATGTGAGTTTTGATCCAGTATAAGCCTTCTGTAAACAGAAGTAGGAAAGAAACTTTGAAAGTTTCTGATTTCAAAAGAGCTTTTTTGCTGTTTATATGGAGGGTGAGGCAATATTTACCAGCCCTCCTCCTATTCCAGTTCCTGTTTTATCCTGAAGGTTTCAACTTGCAGTTCCAATTATATAAAGTTATTATTCTAATATTTATAATCTTTGAATATAGGGTACAGGTTGCTACTTAAATCACAAACATAGAAAAATTAACACAAACACAAAAATCTTTATTATCAAAAACAATATACAAGAATGCATTGGATGAGTGCTTGCAGAAGACCATTTATTAAGCAAAATGCATTTAATATATACAGTATCTTCTCCTTCTCTTCCTTCTTGTTACTCCCATGCTATGGCAGCTTAATATAATATAATTTATATAATTTAACATATACAGTATACATATATGTAAAACTTTTTAGAAGTTCTTGTACATTCTGTATAAATATATACCAAGAGCCTTGGTGGCACAGCAGACTAAAGTGCTGTTAATTAGCACCAGCTGCCTGCAATTACTGCAAGTTTGAATCTCACCAGGCTCAAGGTTGACTCAGCCTTCCATCCTTTCAATGTAGGTAAAATGAGGACCCGGATTGTGGGGGCAATAAACTGACTTTGTATAAAAAAAGAACACCGCTTTTTGGGGGGGCGAAAGCCCTACTAAGCAGGTATATACAAAAGTATGAAGGCTATAGCTTAACGCATTGTAAGCCGCCCTGAGTCTCCGGAGAAGGGCGGCATATAAATTGAACTAATAAATAAATATGCATCAGATAATCAATAAAAATTACTCAACTTGAGAACTAAGCCAATAATTACATTTAGTTCAATTATATCTGAAACTACAGTGATAACTCAAATAGAATTCTGAGTTCGCAAATGTACAAACAAATATGGATTCCATGAGAGAATTTGGTTAAGCAAAATATATTTCATCCACTTTCTCCATATACAGCAACTACATGAAATATATCACAGTAGTCTGTAAATAAACAAACTTTATGGTCCTAAAATGCTTTCAGACATTTCGGGTGTGATTAAAATATTCATATACTTTACACCTTTGTTTCATAAACTGGCTAAACCTCTTTATCAAAGTCTAATACAATATAGAAACTTAAGACAATCCAAGATTTTTAACTTAGAGATAAGTTAATACTAAAAACAAAAGTAAAATTAGGGGACAGGAAATTAGAAGTGCATGGCGTCCAGACGTTAAAATAAAGAAACTAGATGGGCTAAGTGGCAAATTTCCTTTGCTCTACAATAGTTAAAAGGATCAAAGTACATATTGGTTTAGTTAACGAGAAAACAAGAGTTGTAAATGATATTTTCTCACATACATAACTAGTGTCACTAGCATTCTCCAGTCACACAAACATAAATTTTCATTTCTATGAAAATTTCATAGAAAAATTCTATGAAACACATCAAAACAAATGTTAGTTTCCAGAACTATGGTGATTTAATCCCACAGGTTTAAATTCTGCATTAATGGATATTGGGTAATAGTATATAATTCTAACCTACAACTGAGTAGCACTTAACTCTAATAATAATTCAAATTATTAATGAATGAAGAATTAGTTCAATAATTTAAATTCAAAAGGGTATGGTTTATTTTACAGATAAATACACAGTTATCCATATTTCAAAAGAGAAAACTACCATATTTTTCAATGTATAAGACACACTTCCCTCCCCCCCAAAAGTGGGTAAAAATGTCTGTGTGTCTTATAGAGAGAATATTGCCAAAGCTCCGCCCACCCGCCAGTGCCCACCCTTCGGCCTCTGCCTCCCAGCAATTTTCCTCATTGCAGCAAAGAGCAAACAGCCTGGTCAGTTAAAGCACAGCCTGATTTAGCATGAGCAGCTGATTGGTGATTGGATCTGCCTCCTGGAACACCGCTATCAGTTTTTCCAGACTACGGAGATTGCTGCCACTGTTACCACTGATAACCGCCGCCTATCGCCACCTCTGCATGCCCCATTTTTGGCCTCTGCATGCCCCATTTTCGGCCTGTACACATCCCGTTTTCGGCCCATTCCAGGCGGCAGCAATGCCCACCACTGCCTATCCCCGCCGCCTGGAACAGGCAAAAAATGGGGCATGTGGACACCAAAAATGAGGCGCGCAGAGACTGAAAATGGGGCGCATGAAGGTGTCATTGGTGGTGACGGCGATGGATGGCAATGGGCGGCGGTGGCGATCCTCGCAGACTGGAACAGCTGATAGGCGGTATTCCGGAAGGCAGATCCAACCGCCAATCATTTGCTAGTGGTAAATCAGGCTGTGCTGAAGCTAACCAGGTTCTTTGCTGTTTGCTGCAAGGAGGCAAACTGCTGGGAGGCAGAGGCAGATTTTTGTTTCTTGTTTTCCTCCCCCAAAGCTAGGTGCATCTTATAGTCCGGAGCGTCTTATAGTCTGAAAAATATGGTATCTTGTTAGCAAATTCACTTTCTAGCCCCAAAATACTAAATAAATCATATTTTAAATAATGGCGATTTCTACATAACAAATACAAGGCATTATTATTGAAGATTATTTAGTGATTTGTTTCATATCAACAGATTACACTTAAGGCATTAAAAAACTAAAAGTTCAGTTTAAAACATTATTTAGAAACATATTAACAAAATGTATAATGTTTTTTCAGCTTATCAACTAAGCAATTTATATGTCAAAGGTTATTTGAAAAAAAAAGTTCTTGCAAACCAGCAGGAAGGAAACAGAGGAAATCATCTGATCTTCACAGGATCTTTTCCTGAAGATATTGGAGCCCACATAATTTCATAAAGGGAAAAAAACACTTTTAAAAAATAGCCTGATCCCAAGTCATTTTATAAAGCATAACCAGTACTTTGAGTTATGCCAAGCCAATGAATTTATTTTAACAAGGGATATTCATGCTTATTACTTGCTTCATTCAATAGCTTGCTTATTATGCTTTGAACTGCCAAAAGGTTTTGAGTATCTTTCCGAGGTAACACTACTTAGACTATATTAAGTTGCCCAGACAGGAAAAAACTAAAGTAGGTGTTATTGAGGTTAGATCTAATTTCCCCAGTAATGGCATGGCTACTGAATAACCTTTAACTTTATAAATACACTTCTAGGAATTTCACATCATCCAACGCAAAATGAATTTCTTCTCTTTGATCTTTTTTTTTTTTAACTGACAAGAAAGGATTTCTGTTTCAATTGAGTGTAGGTTCCCTTTCTTGGCCTATCTCAATTTATTACTGACATTAGAGGCCAATGCAGAATTTCAAGAGCTGCTCTGAATTTGGATGGAAAAAAATAATATTGTTACGTATATGGATAATAATCTCTGGATACTGTCTTAATGCATTAGTGGCTTAATGCATAAATTCATATAGAACAAGATGGAAATATGAAGAATGTTAGGCCAACAATCAGGAGTCACCCAATAGGTCCTGTGGGAAGAATTTGTGCCATTGTAGTTATCTCTAAATTCCATTGCCATCAGATAGGATTATCAAGTCATTGAAACAACACAAACAACAGAGACAATAATCCTGCGCTTGATTCCCAGTACAGATTGTAAATTAAAAGCTGTCACTGTCCATATCCTCTGAAACTTAGACAGCAATTCTCCTGATATTTTAGTCTTTAACACGAGTTAAGGAGATGGTGGCACTTGGTATCCTGACCAACTGAAGTGATGAAGTGCCTTGAGTGTTGAGTAGAACACCAACCAGTATGAAAAAAATCCCATTTGTTGTAAGTTTGATTTAAAAATGAGCTGGTTACTGATACATACTATAATAATGCCTGAAAACCTGGATAGTCATTTATTGGAGTTGCTTAAATCTGAATTCCTGCACTGAATAGTGGATTTGGATTTAGGGGCTAAATGGCTTCTTCTAATCTTATAGTTTCATAATACCATATGGTTAAGCAGAGATATTTAAGATTAATAGTTAGGTAAATCAGTTCTCAGAATACAATATCTTTATAAATTGTTCTTGGTGAGTAATTTTTTGGAAAAATATAGATAATGGCAATAGAGGTAATCCTTGACTTACAATTGGTCACTTAGCGACCATTCAAATTTACAATGGATCTGAAAAAAGTTACTCTCAATCCGAATTTGAAGTGTTGACATTTGCACCCCACCCCGTGGCTAGGTGAATTCATTTTGGGCACTCAGAACTGGCTCACATTTATGCCTGTTGTAGTGTCCCATAGTCACGTGATCATAATTTACAACATTCTTTTGCTGGAAACTTACATTTACTTCTTCTTTCCAGCAAAAAATGCCCATTGGGAACAATGGGTTTGCTTTAACAACATGGCGGTTCCCTAGGTAGCTCAGTGGCTAAGATGCTGAGTTTGCTGATCAGAAAGGTTGGCAGTTCAAATCCCTAGTATAGGTTTCCTGCGTGAGCAGGAGGTTGAACTATATGACATCCAAGGTCCTTCCAACTCTGTTGCTGTTACCAACCACGCATTCACTTTACGGTGGCTACGTTTGCTTATCAAAATACCACGTAGGCGCCTTGACTAATGATCATCATTATTTACAACTGAAATTCCTGGTTTCATTATTGTCATAAGTCAAGGACTACCTGTATGGCAAATCAAAATAACAGTAAGGTACAAAATTTTCTTTTCTAGTTCCATTCTAGTTTAATTGAAGCAGAGCTTTCATTCATTCATTCATTCATTCATTCAAGATGGTGAACATATCAATTATTTATTTATTTATTTATTTATTACAGGTATTTATATGCCGCCCTTCTCCCGAAGGACTCAGGGCGGCGAACATAAGTTAAGAAACATGTACAATAAAATTGTATTTTAAATCAAATAACTAATTAATGATAAATAATAAACCCAGAATCAAAGTCAGCCTATTTGCTTGAACAGCCAAGTCTTCAGCTCCCGACGAAAGGAGCGGAGATCAAGAGCCGTCCGGAGTTCGGTAGGTAATTCATTCCAGAGGGTGGGAGCACCCACAGAGAATGCCCTACCCCTGGGCACCGCTAGATGACATTGGCTTGCCATCGGGACCCTGAGGAGAGCGGCCCTATGTGAGCGAACAGGACGGTGGGAAGCAGGCAGGAGAAGGTCCTGTAAATATCCTGGACCTAAATCATGTAGGGCCTTATAGGTGAGAACTAGTACCTTGAAGCGGACCCGGAGAACCACTGGTAACCAGTGCAGCTGACGCAGGAGGGGTGTTATATGGGAGTAATGAGGGGCTCCTGTAACAACCCGTGCGGCTGCATTTTGGATCAGCTGGAGTCTCCGGGTGCATCTCAGGGGCAGGCCCATGTAGAGGGAATTGCAGTAATCCAAGCGGGAAGTAACCAGGGCATGAGTGACTGTGCGAAGGTCATCTTGGTCCAGGAAAGGGCGCAACTGGCGCACCAGGCGAAGCTGTGAGAAGGCCCCCCTGGTCACAGCCGTTAGATGGTCTTCTAGGGGCCAATCGAGCATCCAGGAGGACACCCAAGTTGCGAGCCCTATCAATGGGGGCAAGTTTTTCTCCATCCATCAAAAGTGATGGGGTTTCTGAAATCCGAGATGCCGGCATCCACAGCCACTCAGTCTTGGAGGGATTGAGTTTGAGTTTGTTTCTACCCATCCAGGCCCGTACCGCCTCCAGGCAACGGGACATCATGGAAAGGGCATCTCTGGGGTGGTCTGGGGTGGAGATGTATAATTGGGTATCATCAGCATATTGATGATATCTCACCCCAAAGCCACGAATGATCTCACCCAGTGGCTTCATATAGATATTAAAGAGCAGGGGGGAGAGAACCGACCCCTGAGGCACCCCACAATTTAGGGGCCTCGGGGTGGATCTCTGCCCTCCTGTCCATACAAACTGTAAGCGACCCGAGAGGTAGGAGGAGAACCACTGTAAGACAGTGCCTCCCACTCCCAACCCCTCAAGTCGCTGCAGTAGGATACCATGGTCGATGGTATCAAAAGCCGCTGAGAGGTCAAGTAGGACCAGGATGGAGGAACAACCACCATCCCGAGCCCGCCAGAGATCATTCACCAGAGCGACCAATGCCGTTTCCGTGCTGTGTCCGCGTCGGAAGCCCGATTGGTACGGGTCAAGGTATTCCGTTTCCTCCAGGAACTGTGGGAGCTGTTGCGCCACTACAGTCTCAACAACTTTTGCGATGAAGCGAAGGTTGGAGACGGGACGATAGTTATTAAGTGAATCTGGATCCAGGGAAGGCTTCTTGAGGAGAGGTCGAACCACCGCCTCCTTAAGAGAGGCGGGGAAGTTCCCCTCTCTCAACGAAGCATTGACAATTGCCTGGATCCAGTCTCTAGTCACCTCCCTGGCAGCCGAAACCAACCAGGAGGGACAAGGGTCCAATAAGCAAGTAGAGGAACTAAGTTTGCCCATAATCCTGTCCACTTCCTTGACAGAAACAGAGTCAAACTCAATCCAGATATTGTTCTCAAGACCCACCCTAGTCTCCCGATTGGATTCTGTCCAGTCAGAGTCCAATCCGATCCGGATCTGAGCGATTTTATCATGCAGAAACTGTACAAAATCCTCAGCTCTGCCCTGTAAAGGGTCTTCCCTCACTCCCTGATTGAGGAGGGAGCGGCTCACACGAAACAGGGCCGCTGGGCGGTTTTCTGCAGATGCAATGAGGGCGGCGAAGTAATCTCGTTTCGTCACTTCCATTGCCACTAGATAAGACCTAATATGGGTTCTTAACTGTGTTCGGTCAGATTCAGATCGGGAGGACCTCCAACGTTCCTCTAGACGTCTTTTCCGACATTTCATTTCCCGGAGCTCCATGGAAAACCAAGGAGAGACCTGGGATCTGCGGCGGGTTAGAGGCCGCAAAGGTGCAATTCTGTCTAAGGCGTCAGTAGCTGACCATTCCCAGGATGCCACTAGAGCCTCAGCTGAATTGCAGGATTGAGAGGTGGGGAATGTCCCAAGCTCCTTTAAGAACCTTTCTGGGTCCATCAGGCGCCTGGGGCGGAACCATTTTATGGGTTCCATCTCCATGCGGCAAGGGCTGGCAGATTGAAAGTCCAGTCTAAGGAGGGAATGGTCAGTCCATGACAGGGGAGTGATGGAAAGTTCCCCCCTACCATGACCATTTATCCACTGCCCAGAGAGGAAAACCAGGTCGAGTGTGTGTCCTCCCCTATGAGTTGGGCCCTGAATAACCTGAGTCAGGTCCATGGCTGTCATGGAGGCCATGAACTCCCAGACTGTCTCAGATGACTTGCCGATCGAAGGCAGATTAAAATCTCCCACAACCACAAGGCTGGGGAGTTCAAGTGCCACTTCAGTCAAGACATCGAGCAGTGCAGGCAGGGCTGTGGCAACATAGCTGGGAGATAGGTATGTGACCAACAAGCCCGACTGAACTCCAGGGTCCCACTTTAATAGAAGAGACTCACACCCGCCTATCTGAGGGACAGTGACCTCCTTAGGACTCAGACCCTCCCTGACAACCACTGCCACCCCCCCGCCCCTTCCCTGGCATCGCGGCTGGTGCAGAACACGAAAGCCTGGGGGGCATAAGTCAGAGAGAGGGATTCCCCCCTCTTGCCCCAACCAGGTCTCCGTGATACAGGCCAGGTCTGCACCCTCCTCATCAATAAGGTCTCGTATGAGGAGGGCCTTATTCATCACAGACCTGGCATTCAAATACACCAGACGGAGACCAGGTTCCCTCGCTCTCATATCCCCAGGAAAGCAGGGTGAACAGGAGGTATGGGAGCAAGCCACCATCCGAATGCTTCTGGTGTGATGCTCCCCCCTCCTACTTTGATTTCTTCTGCCCCTTCCCACCATCACAGGTATAGAATGTCCCACCCTCCTCTGAGCATCCCCCACGACTCCCAACCCCCCCAACCCGTCGGGACTGTCAGCATGGCATGGCTGCTGAACCTTAAGAGACCCCCCAGTCTCATTTTTATTATTAAAAACCACCCTCCTCCCAGATCCCCTTAAAATTGGATCTAAAAATTTATTTAAAAAACCCCATAGCTTCCGTTTTTTAGCATACCACCTCTCAGGGTTCCAAAACCCATCATCAAGGGCAGCCCTCGATAGTTGAGAGGGCCAAACCTGCGAGAGGGGGGAGTCTCGCAGTGTAAGGAGCTCCGCAGTTGAATACATTGAAGAATAGCAACGAGCTGAGAGTGATGAAGGATCATTTTCTTCTAAAGGGTGTTAGAGATAGTTAAAAACAGGTAGATTAAATAAGGGAGGAAAAGATGTTAAAGAGAAGACAATATGCTAAAAACATCAGAACATCATCGCCCTCTCACAACGATGGGAAGTCTTGTGATTATAATAAGTCTCTTCAATGGTGGGAAAAAGTCTCAAAGGCTGCCCTCTCACGGTGACCAAACCAGAGTCATAACATCAAACAAGAAGATGGTCCGTCCCACGATAGTTCAAGACTCTCGGTGTCTGTGTCTCCTCCCATCCTGACACCAGCAATAGCCGAGGCTTAGTTCAGAAAAAAACAAGGTGTAGTCATAGGATGGAATAAATGATTGAATAATCCGGGTAATCCAGGGAGGACAAGATGGTCAAACAATGGTCAAATAAGGCTGCAGATCAATCAATAGCTGTAAATTTATGCTGAGTGGTCATATTAGGCCTAAGTCTAATAAGGGGGGGGAGGAACAATCAAGGGGGGGGGAAACAACTGTCATCCCCCAGCTAACAATCCTTAGTCCCTTCCCCATGACCTTGATCTTCAGGCCATTCAGCCCATTAAGTTGTTAAGCCCCCTTCCATGCTTCAGAAAAAAAGGGGGAGTGTCCAGATCCCTCAAGACTGAGGGATCCTAACATTTGTAATGCTGCCCTTTTCTCCATCAATAACGGGGCGTCTTTGCAGCCAGGCCTCCAGGTACTGCCATCGCCCTCCAGCTGTCTCAGCACTCCTGCCAGCACCATTGTTGCCCTGGCAGCCATCTAGGCCCTGACAGTTGGGCCTCAATTGTGGCGTTCTCCATACTGTTTTCTAACTTTCTTCCCGACAGTCAGTTGTTCCTCAGGCTCCATCCACGGCTCTATTGAGTTGGCAACACCTCGGCTCGCTCGGACGGGGGTCAAAAGATGGTTAACTGACCCCCGACACCCCTGAAAATGCCAAACATCGCCTCCCTAAGCTCAGGGTTCACTGCAGAGCTGCCATTTTGGTCTGTTGCCCAACGGAATCCCTTCCAATTACACCTCCTTCTTCCTATTATCCCCACAACAACAATCCTGTCAGGTGAGTTGTCTGAGTGTGTGTACTGGCCAAGGTCAGCTAGCCAGCTTTTATGCTTAAAGTGGGATTAGAACTCACAGTCGGGGAAAGGGGGGGGGCGATGGCTCAGCAGTTAAAGCTGACAGCCTGGGTTCAAGACCCAAGGGCCATGAAACAGGGTGAGCTCCTGTTCCTGACCAGCTCCTGCAAACCTAGCAATTCCAAAGCATGCAAATGTGACTAGATAAATAGGTACCACTTTTGTGGGATGGTAACAGCTTTCTGTGAACCTCGGCATATAGTCATGCTGGCTGTTAAGTCCTCGCCTCTGCGACCTAGGCGGAGCTGTCCCTGTTACTAGCGTGCGCTGATTGGCCAAGCCACGAGCAACATTCTAGCGGGAGATTAGCTAAGTTGTTATTGGTTGTCCCCCTGTGGTCTCTGGCTTTTAAAGAGCTGTCTTTATACTCTGAGGTCTTCTTGTTCTTGTTCTTGTTCTTTGAATCGTTAATAAAGTTGTTGCTTACTGACCTCCGAGTGCCGCCTGGTTCTGGAATAGAACATTGGCGACGAGGATGGGATTGCTCGGCGTGTGAGCTCTGAGGCATCCCAGCGATTAGTGTAACGGAGTCAGTAGCGCGTGAGGCAATTTCCCTCACTACGTCGACATGGCGACGTTCTTACCAGCTTTTTCACCGTATGTGCCGGCATCTGAGCCATGGGACGCTTACATTGAACGCTTTGAATGCTTTCTCCAAGCTAATGACCTGTCCGGTCTCTCCGGTGCCAGGAAACGAGGGTACTTCCTCAGTTCTTGTGGGGGCGAGATCTTCGGAACGGCTAGGGCCCTGGTTGCTCCTCAATCCGTATTTGATGTGCCTTGGGAGTCGTTATTGGCGAAGTTAAAAAATCATTTCTCCCCGGCTCCCTCACGCATCGCGCGACGTCATGCCTTCCGGCAGCGATTGCAAGGTGAGGGCGAATCCGTCAATGACTATGTAGCTTCCCTGCGTGCCGCTGCCCTCCACTGTGAATTCCAGGAGTTAGACGAGATGTTATTGGACCAACTCGTGTGCGGCATTAAAGATTTAAAGCTACAGCGGCGGTTGCTGGCCCGCTCCGAACTGACTCTCCAGGTGGCCCTTGATGAAGCCCGGGCCGCAGAGATGTCAGACAAGTCATCTGCTGAAATTCAGAGATTCCAGGCTTGTACCACTGCTGTGGGAAAGCATTCGGCTGTTCATCAAGGGAATGCCGTTTGTGAAGAGTTTCCTGAGGAGGATGAGCGAATCGGCCGCCTGAAGGTTTCGAAACGCCCTACAGCTGCTGTTAGTTTGCCGCACGCATCCTGTGAGGGTTGCGGAGGCCCGCATCACAGGGCTGACTGCCGATTCAAGTCCGTTGTTTGCCGCCGTTGCGGGAAGAGAGGGCATCTGGCCCGGGTCTGCCGCGCAGCCATTCCAGCCGTTTCCGCACCAGCTGAGGGCCCTAGGAACCGCCGCCTGCTCCGAAAACCTGTGCCGCGGCGTGCCGAGTGTTTTGCAGCTTCTCATCATGAAGATGTTTGCGACGTTGATCTTGCCTCCACTTCATCTGCCTCCCGTAAGATCTTCATTACCGTCTGTCTGGAGGGGGCTGCCTGCCGTTTTGAGGTGGACACTGGATCGTCGAGATCCCTCATCGCGTGGTCCACCTTGTCCCGTCTTTTACCCCACTTGTCCCGCCAACACTTACAGCCCTGTTCAGTGACCTTGCGTGATTATCAGGGCAAGGCTATCCCCACCCTGGGATGTGGCTTCTTCCAGGTGTCTTATGGAACGTTCTCTGCCAGGCTTCCCCTCATTGTAGTGAGAAATGACCTGCCGAGTCTCCTAGGGCTGGACTGGTTTGCCTCCCTGAATCTTACTGTGTCTGGGGTGCATTCCATTTCTTCAGACATCGCAGGGGTACTTGCGCAGGAGTTTAGCGATATATTTGGAAAGGGCCTGGGGAGATATACAGGGAAGCCCATTTCATTTAATCTTGATCCCCAAGTGGCCCCCATCCGTCTTAAACCACGTCGGGTGCCGTTGGCATTGCGACCCCGGGTTGACAGGGAGCTGGACAAGTTGATTCAGCAAGGGGTTCTTGTGCCCGTGGATCACTCGAATTGGGAGACCCCTGTAGTTATTCCCCTTAAACAAGATGGTTCTATCAGGATATGCGGGGACTATAAGTGTTCTATCAATAAGGCCCTGAGTGCCAACTCGTATCCGGTGCCTGTTGTACAGCACCTTCTTCACTCGCTGGGCAGGGGTCAGGTGTTTGCTAAATTGGATCTAGCTCAGGCCTATCAACAGCTTCCGGTTGATGAGCCCACTGCATTGGCCCAAACTATAGTCACTCACCGTGGCGCTTTTAAATGTACGCGCCTGCAATTTGGGGTGAGTGTGGCCCCGGGGATTTTCCAATGTTTAATGGAGCGCATGTTGCAGGGCATCCCCGGGGTTGTTCCCTATTTTGATGACGTTTTTATCTCCGCCGCCGATAATTCGGATCTCCTTTCCAAACTGCGCTCCGTTCTCTCTCGCCTGCGCCAGGCCGGGCTGCGCCTTAAGCGTGAGAAGTGTGCCATTGGGGTGCCAAGAGTGGAGTTTCTGGGGTTTTTGATAGATGCGCAAGGCATCCATCCTACTCCCTCTAAAGTTTCCGCCATTAAAAAGGCTCCCGCCCCTACTTGCAAAGCTGAACTACAGGCTTTCCTGGGGCTCCTTAACTTTTACGCGATGTTTTTGCCTCATAAAGCATCCGTGGCTGAGCCCCTGCATAGGCTGCTGGACGCTAAAGTTCCGTGGCACTGGAGCCCTGAGGCGGCTGCCTCGTTCCGGGCTGTCAAAGATCTTTTGACATCGGATGCTGTTTTGGTGCAGTATGACCCTCACCTTCCACTCTGTTTGACCTGCGATGCGTCACCTTATGGTGTTGGGGCTGTGCTCAGTCACACTTTTTCCGACGGCACTGAAGCCCCGATTGCTTTTTATTCCCGCACCCTATCTGCCCCCGAACGTAACTATAGCCAAATTGATCGGGAGGCGCTAGCGGCGGTGGCCGGAATCAAGCGCTTCCACGATTACCTGTATGGCCGGTTTTTTACCCTGGTGACCGACCATAAGCCGCTGTTGGGTCTGCTTGCTGGGGATCGCCAGACCCCCCAAATTTTGTCGCCTCGCATGTCCCGCTGGACTGAGTTTTTGGCGGCGTATTCTTATCGGCTGGTGTACAAGCCGGGTTCGGCTATTCGGCACGCCGATGCTCTTAGCCGTTGCCCCCTTCCTTGTCCTGTCCAGGACCCCGCTCCTGCCTCCACCGTTTTCTATTTGGAGGACTCACAATTTCCTGTCACCGCTTCCGACATCGGAGCGGCCTCAGGTTCCGATCCTGTCATCTCCCGTGTTATCGATTGGGTGCACAGGGGCTGGCCGCAGGGTCCTACTGCCCCAGAGTTTTTGCCGTATCTCCGCCGGCAGCACGAACTATCCTCCCTGCGGGGTTGTCTTCTGTGGGGTTGTAGGGTAGTCATTCCCCCCAAGTTCCGGCAGCAGATCCTGGCTAGCCTACACCAGGCTCACCCCGGGGTGGTCCGCATGAAGGCCCTGGGTCGTGGGTACGTGTGGTGGCCTGGGCTGGATCAGGACATAGAGCGCTGTGTTGCTACCTGCCCAATTTGCCAGCAATCTAGAGCGGCCCCTCCCGCTGCGCCACCTAGGCATTGGGAGTCCCCCAGGGCTCCGTGGGCTCGTCTGCATATGGATCTTGCAGGGCCCTTTCAGGGGCGTTCCTTCCTAGTGGTGGTCGATGCATATTCTAAATGGGTGGAACTGGCTACAATGACCACCACGTCCTCGGAAACGATAATTAGGGTTATTCTGCCTAGAGGATTTGGGCATTTGGCACAATATGAAAATATTTTAAAATGCAGGCTAAACCTTAGTCAGCTGCAACACAAAATAAGATTGATTGATTGATTAGATTTGTTTTACCTTCCATTGATAGTCGAGATTTAGGCTACATCAGAAAGAAAATCCTCATTTTAAATAGAGCAAGTCAGTAATTTTCCCTCTATCTCAGATTTTCTCTGTGGCATAAGGATATTGGCAGAGAATTTTAAATTTCTCATTAATATGTTTAATATGGATTCCTGAGATGTCCTGATTCAGCTTCAATCGGTTAAATTTCCAACTACTTAACCATGGCCTTGGGATACAAGATTAGGATAGACAAAATAGAAGCTGGGTTTATAATGTTTGTAATGTAATGTTTAATGAGTAATCACTGAAGTAAATAGTAAGTCCAGCATTTAAGAGTCCAATTTTTAAGAAAGGTTCATGGGGAATCCAGGAATTTATAGGCCTATCAGCTTAACATCTGGGCTGAGAAAAATAATGACAGCTGGTATGAAAGATATAATTGCCAAACATCTGGAGATACAAGTCTTTCTCAAGGATACCCAGCATGGATTAACTAAGGGAAGTCCTGTTTAACTAATCTACTAGAGTTTTTTAAAAAGTATTAACAAACATGTGGATAAGGATGAACCAGCAGACATCATCAAATTAGATCTTCAAAGAGCCTTTGATAAAGTCCCTCACCAAAGACTTTTCCATAAACTTAACAGCCATGAAATACAAAGGCAGGTCCCCTTGTGAATAAGGAACTGCCAAAAAAAAAAAGGAAAAAAAAGAGAGAGAGCAGGACTAAATGGACCTTTAACAAAATAAAGGTTCCCCAGATTTCTGCCCTAGCACTGATGCCTTTAAACATTTTTAAATGATCTGGAAATGGGTTTGACCAGTGGAATAAGAATACCCATGTTTGCTGATGACACTAAATTGCACAGAGTGGAGAAAGAGAAGATTTAGAAGAGGGCAACTGAGATGATCAAAGGGCCGGAGCAACTTTCCTATAAGGAAAAGTTTCAACATGTGGGGAAAGAGGCAAATGAGGGTACATTGTTAAGATGTATAAACTACGCATGATGTGGATTAATAAACAAGGAAAAGCTATCCAAAATACTACAACCGGAGGTCAGGTCACCAAATGAAACTGAATCTTTGAAGCATTAAGACAAATAAGAGGATCTTTTTTTCAAAACCAATTGTAGCTTTATTCGATATTCCTTTCTAGCGTGGCTGGCTTCAAAAAAGATGCGATATTCCTTTCTAGCGTGGCTGGCTTCAAAAAAGAAATTGACCAATTCATGTAAATCATAGGGAAAAATGAGTATTAGCCTTAATGGCAATGTGACTGTTTCTGAAGGCCATCTGCTGGGAGACTAACAGGCTTTCTTGCACCATTGTGAGAACAAACTGCTGGACTGGATGGGTGAGGAGTCCAATCAGTGTGATACTGCTTATTGTCTTATCACACTTCTAAAATACAAATATCCAAGCCACAGGGGGGAAATATTATTTTTAACTGAATCTCTGCTTGCATTGTGATAAAGGAAATGACAAAAGGAAAAGGAAGGGAACAGAATGGTAAAAAAAGGGAAGTTTATCTGTAATAAGACATTTTAATTTGAAAAAATTACGGTTAGGTCTTTTGCAATACATAGGTAAAATGCTAAGGTACTTCTAGAATATAACTCATAAAACGCAACATGCAAAAAACATAATTGGAAAACATCCATTTTACCCACAGCTTTATCTATGCTGACAAAGCAAGACAGCCAGAATGTTTAAAATGAGGTCACATATTTCATCTGGGAATATTGTAAATTGACTTAGTGATTTTAATACGAAAGAAGTTTAGAAAACTTCAATTAAAAGAAAATAAAGTAGAGCAGGAAATCCAAGGGAAGTAGACCAGACATATGGGAGGGAGGGAGGAAGGGAGGGAGGGAGGAAATCATGATGAATGGAGGGAGGGATGAAGGTAATGGAAATGTGGGTTAACCTTAAAAAGCTGATCCATAATAGGCCACAAACAGACTCTTTCATAAAGGGTTATCTTCATAATTATTCTAATAATACATCATGAAGCTTTATCTATATAATGTATCAAAACTTTATCCACTTAATTTTTAAAAAAAACAAGTACCTAAATGCATCGATACCTTAAGATCACTAGATCCTGAAAAATATCACTTGATTTTACTTGATACAGACGTGTGCTCTATAGCTGAAAATTTATAAAAGGATGAAGAATTAAGCAATAGACATGGCTGCCGGATATTTCTGGATTTGGTTTTGTGACCAGGAGATACTGGTTTATCAAAAAGCTGGTGGTGTATGAATCTGCAATTGGAGACGCAGCAGAAGCCATCAGGATCCAAAGAAGAGACTAAACTGCTGAGAGGACTGACTGACGGAGAAGGCTGCAACTTTTGAAAAGCAGTGATTTTGGAAACCACTGACGATATCTAGAAGAAGGTGTTGAAATCAAAGCTGTCTAGAAAATACTTCTTCTTCTACCACCTATTTTTACTTAAATCCAGTAGTGAAAGAACTGAGAGAAGTTGTCTGAGTCAAGGAAGGATGAAATGAAACAGATAAAAGAGACTTCTGAAAAGTTCCATTTGGAATGATCTATCTATTGTGTAAACTATATGTGTAGTTAGCCACTTTATCTGTTGGAAATATAGACAAATTATAGCATCACCACATAAAAACTATAATTGAGAGACGAGAAGTGTGTATTTGGAGAGTATGTTCCCTTCAACACTGAACAGCATGGATTAAAATAGGCCCACCAGCAGGAAAATGGACATAGCAAAAAAGCCCAAAATGGTAGTCAAGATTCCAGGAGCTCCAAATCAGAAAGGCAACATGCTACAAATTGAGCAAGGCAGATCTCTTAGATGTCTTTGAACATAAAGAAAATACAACAAATCAAATGAGAGAGTTTAAACAGGGACAATCGGAACTCAAGGGCAAATATGCCTACAAGTGAAAAAGAAACTAAGGAGGTTTGTCAGGTACTGTGCCTAATTGCAGAGAGAGGGCAGAGTTCTCACCAAACAATTCTGCAATTTTTAGAATATTCAGACACAGTATGTTTTCCACATACATAACTCATATGTGTTACAGGAAAAAGGTTGTATTGAATAGAGTTTAGTCCTGAAAGAATTCTGGGGGTTTTTTTGTTTCTTGATTTTTAAAAAACCAAATAAATAGACTTTTACACAAGCAGCCTTTAATTTTACAAGCTAGTCAAGCTGACATTAGCTTCTCTTTTTATTAGATAACTCATTATAGAGATATCAGCCTCATTTGCTGATTGATTTTTAAATTGACATAATTCAAGTTACTAGATTGCAAGGATTATTTCCCATGAGAAATGAATTGAGGAAGCAGCAAAAATCCTTCAAGGAGTTATTTTGGCTAAACAAGTTCACCTTACACAAAAAGGCATTAACATTAACACTTACTACGTTCCAAATGTAGAATATAAGTGACAAAAGTAAATAAATAAATCTAGAATCAAAGTAATACTGCATGCTCTTTTCTCACTGCAAGAATAGAACGAACAATGTGGCTTCGGCATAGCTGGATGGCTTTCAGTTTTAATGGCAACAATAATATAAAGAACAGAAAGGACATATTTTATAGGTAGAAAGACCCTACAAGTAGTAAGTTGGACAAGTTAGCTGACTTAAATACAGAGATTTGAATCACGCAAAATTATCAGTGAAATTACTATTCTCCTGCAGTCTTGATCAAGAGCACTGGAGGGAACCTAAATCAAACCTTCGTCTTCCAATCAAGATCATAGAGCAAATAAGTCTTATCATCTCCCACCTTAGTATGCAAATACAATAGTTTTGTCCATTATTTAATTTCCTTGCTTCAACACAACAAACTTCATTGAGATAGCCAATTCCCTCCTGTACTTTTCAATAATACTCCATACTTCCAATAATACTTCAACAATACTCCAATAATACTCCAGGTAACATATTATTGCAAAATAAAGTAGCATTTTGTGAGCCATGTAGACAATATCCAAGGTCTGCAGACTAATCTATCATTCATAGACTAAAAACACTATTAGCACTTTAGTCCCCATGTGAACTCCAAATATATTCCTAAAACCAACTGAGAAAACAGAATAACTAGCAGTTTTCCAACTAAAGAGGATTCATCATGAATAGAATGGATTCATCGCATAAAATAATAAACAACTGACCTTGCACTGAAAAGACGCTGTGAACAAAATGGAGATATATATTACCATCTTCAACTCCTAAATATATAGAAGTGGTAGATGAGGCTGTATAATGTACTAATTAATCTACAAACATCGTAAAAACACTAAAACAATCTTTCTCAAACCATTGACTTTAAAATAATAACGCAACAAGCGCACAGTACATATTATGAAAATAGATCTCACCCTACAAAGCACCATAAAGTTCTATAAATGGGACTCCTAAGAACACCTAGGAAGCTAGCTTATATACATTCTGAGCTACTGACTAAACTCCCAACATACATAAAAACATTAGTATTTGTTTCAGGGAAGGTGGTAATGTGTTCTATCTTTAATCTGTTAAATCCAGCCATGCAGATATATTAAAAGCTATAAATGTTACAAAGTTAGCATTTGTACTAAAATACTAAAAAAAAAAAACCCCACACAATAAAATTTGCATTATCCTAATGGCAAAGGAAATATATTCATAATATTTAGCACTGATCATAGCCAAGAGATTTTGTTTAATCAAGCACACATTCAAGTCTTTCAGCTGTACTCTCTAGAGCTGCTATCAAGTTAACCATAACTTTTGAAAGAGAATTAAAATTCCTATTACTTTCTATTTAAATAAAACATTATTATATAAAGAAAACTCATGCCTAAAACAAACAAATATGTAATTGTCACTGCATTGAATAGCCATATTGTAGAACACTGAATTACAGATAAATATGTTCTAAAAAAATGTATGTATTTTTTTCTAAAAGAACATTTTTAGTCCTTGCATTATATTGAGAAACCCTTGGAATTCTCAAAATTTTGACAGTAGTTGAATTTCTAGGAATTGCTGTACTAAGACAATCAAGAAGTTGAGGAAGCCTAGTTCAAACATTTCTGGGACTAAACATTTTGCCTTTGATACAATCCTATAATGTAGATATGTAGATAGGTATGTATGCATTACATTTGTTTGCCACTTATCTCTCCATAAGGTAGAGCCTGAGTGGCGTAGGAGGCTAATGCCTCCTACTAAGGCAGCATTTAACATCCAGCTGCCTGAAATTACACCAGTTCGAAACTCACCAGGCTCAAGGTCGACTCAGCCTTCCATTCTTTCTAAGGTGGGTAAATTGAAGACCCAGTTTGTGGGGGCAATAAGCTGACTTTGTATAAATATACAAAAGTATGAAGTCTATTGCTTAACGCATTGTAAGCCGCCCTGAGTCTCCGGAGAAGGGCGGCATATAAATCAAATTTTAAAAAAAAGGAGACTCTGAGCAGTTTACAACACTAAAAGCAATAAAACCATTAAAATAAATGTTTATAATAACAATACAAATACAAATTATAATGAAATTATAATGAAACGATGGGGAGGGATGAAATAGGATGTGCAGAGAGGAGGAGGTCTTTTGGTCCATCAACCACCTCCAGGATAATATTATCCCATTGGGGCCCCAAGCCAGCTGGCAGAGCCAAATCTACAAGCTCTTTAACAGAGCATTAACAGCTAAACAGCCAAGATGCTGGGCAGGAGAGGTCATTTAATAAAAAGAGAGTAGCTAATTCCTGCATATATACCATGTGAGAAATATGACTATCTGAATTTTGAACATCTTGAAATCTCTTCCCTTGAATCTGAAGACACTTTGTTCTCTCCAAAATCAGCTAACCATTGTCCCCCGCTTCCATTACATCACATAGCAGGATTTGACTATGCAGCTACTAATTGCAAGCATTGTCTAGGAAAAATAATCTCTCCAATCGTCTGGATTATAAACTAGCAGTTACAATTATTCCTTGTACTGCACATACTAGGTGAGCTAAATTAAATCTAGAAATTGCATGTGTATATTTTTGATACTTCTCCATGATATTCCACAGGTTGTTTGATTTAAAAAAAATCCATGCCTGATTCATGGAAAGAAGCCTATAAGTCTTTGATATCCAAAGAGGGACAGGATTTAGCCTCTGTGAAAAATTGCAGGCCTATTTCTCTTCTTCATAGCGATAATAAATTGTATAAATCACAATTTTAGGTGAGAGATTTAAACAAGATTTACTGAAGTACATACATGGATGTGGCTTTCTATGCAGAAGAAAATGAAAGGACTACGTGAGAGTAGTATTGGACATAAATGAACATTTACAACAACACAGTGACATATAGCTTTGTAAATTTTTTGGAATGCAGAGAAAGCCTTTGACATTTTGAACAGGGATTTTATGTTTAATGTAGCTGAAAAGATGGATTTTGAACTGTTTTTTACAGAGATTGAAATCCATTTGCACATTCCAGAAAGCTGGGATCATGGGGAATGGTTATTTGACAAAACTATGTGAAATTCAGAAAAGAACAAGACAGGGGTGTCCTTTATAAATAAACTTGGTATTGAAATTACTAAACAGGGACATCAGACAAAACAATAAAGCAAAAGGATTACAAATCAAAGCACATGTATAAATTTAATGCTTTTGCCAATGACTTGGTTTTAATTTCTCAAGATCCACTGGAGGATATTGAACATGTTATAAGGACACTTAAAACGTTTGAAGAAATGGAGGATTTGAAATAAATAAACAAAAGACAATATTGACAAAGAATGTGAATGAAGAAGGTCAGACAGAAGAAAATTACATAGACCAGAGGTCTTCAAACTTGGCAGCTTTAAGACTTGTGGACTTCAGCTCCCAGAATTCTCCAGCCAGCTCTGCTATACTGGCTATAGAATTCTGGGAGCTGAAGTCCACAAGTCTTAAAGCTGCCAAGTTTGGGGACCCCTGTCATAGACAGTTAGGTACTAGTTTTAAATGAAAAACTTCAGTTACACAACAAAGCCTGAATAAATGTTCTGAATAGCAACATTAATGCCATTGCACTCAGTTTGAACCAAGGGTGGTCTAACTCTTCAGCTCTCAACCCCTTTGTGAAGTTTGATTTTTCATCAACCACCAAGGATTTATTATACAAAAATCATTTATTTATTTATATTTATATTTATATTTATATTTATATTTATATTTATATTTATATTTATATTTATATTTATATTTATATTCCGCCCTTCTCCCTGGGGACTCAGGGCGGAGTACAGCCAAGTAAAAACATAGAGTACAAACATTAAAATACGTTTAAAAAGATATATGTAAATTTGGACCCGTAATTAAAAAACAAAATTAATATGATTTTAACAGTGCTGCAAATAATAGCAACATTAATGGATAGTTTCATTGACCCTGGTTTTCTTTGGAGAACTCTGGTTTATACCAAGATACAAGTCAGCAAGGAAAATCTTCAAAGTAGGATATATGAAAGCATCTTGTTTGTCCCAATCATAAATGAGGAGAACCAAGGTTCAATTTAAGCCATAAAATGATTATTATATTGTCTGTATCAGATTTTGCAACAGACGCAACAATAACTTCCTACTCTTTATCAATTTAAGCCATGCACTTAGGAATCTGCTTAGGAAAGAAGCTTACAGATCTAAACATATTAGTGCTTTACTTCAGACAAAAAGAAACCCTACGCAAGTGAAACTACTTTTTCCGGTATATATATGTCTCTTCTCCAGGGTTTAAATTCTCCTACTCTGTGAGTTTATTTATTTATTTATTTATTTATTTATTTATTATTTCAATTTATAAACCGCCCTTCTCCTCGCGGACTCAGGGCGGTGAACAGCCAGAATAAAACATGATATATATAAAATTTAAAACAATTTTTAAAAATATTAAATAATTTCGGCCGACAATTGAAACAATCCAATTTAAAATCAGTTCCAATTTAAAACAGAGGATGGAATCAAGTCAGTCCAGCTAGATTAAACAAGTGGGTTTTAAGGGCCCGACAAAAAGTCTGGAGGTCTGATATCCTGCGTATCTCCGGGGGTAGGTCATTCCAGAGGGCAGGTGCCACCACAGAGAAGGCTCTCCCCCTGGGGGTCGCCAGCCGACATTGTCTGGCCGACGGCACCCTGAGGAGGTCCTCTCTGTTAAAGAGTTAAAGCAAATTTGACGTTCCTGCAACTGAAAGTACCTGTTGAGTGTTTATAAAATAGTTCTGACTGACTAGCTTCATTTTTTATGAGGAACAAATATAACATTTGGACTTTAATATAGTTTTCCAAATGATTCTTTGAAGTGCAGTTAAAGGATAAAAACTCTCTGAGTCTTAAGAATATGTATTGATGAAAAGCTCAATCTTGCAGTTTTAAATTGTTCTGAAAGAGACAAGAATGAATATGATTCTTAATTCACTATCTCAGCATGACAAATAAATCTTCCAGAGATATCTTATTAAATAGTACATAAATTTAAATATTAATAATGCCAATGTAGTCAAGAATGTGTTCCCCACTAATCAGTCAAGCTGAGCTGAAGTACATTTTAATCATTGTTCTTCTGATGCTTCCCACAGAATAATATCAAGTTTCAGGATACTCTTTTGTTTTGGTGGACATCAACATACAACTAAATCTCCTAAAGCCAGTAATTTGACATTCTTCACTCTGCTTAGTTTGGCAAACTTTATCTTAGACAACCATAATGACATTTAACACTAAAGCTCAGTCTCCACCATTGGAGAAAAATGCAGATAAGAATACAGACATTGAACCTGCAAACTTCCTTTTAAACAAATTGCAGTGTGAAAAAGAGAAATATAGAAAAATATAAATTTAAAAAATAAAAGCAATTATCTAACACATTACAGGTAGTTCTCAACTTACAACCATAATTGAGACTAAAATTTCTGTTGAGATATTTTTTAAGTGAGTTTTGCCTCATTTTGTGATCTTTGTCTCAGTTGTTAAGTGAATCACTGCAGTTGATAAGTTAGTAGCACCACTGTTAACTGAATCTGGCTTCCCCATTGACTTTACTTGTCAAAAGGTAGCAAAAGACAATAACATGACCTTGGGACACAACAACCGTCATAAATATGAACCAGTTGCCAACTATCGGAATTTTGATCACATGATAATGGGGATGCAGCAAAGGTCATAACTATGAAAAATGGTCAGAAGTCACTTTTTTCAGTGCCACTGTAACTGAGTGACTAAGCGAACTGTTATCAGTTGAACACTACCTGTAATTAGTAATGAAATTGTAATGCCAAAACAAACAAAAAACATTAAAGTGAAAATGAACCTTAAGAAATGAACATATTAACATTGTTGCTCTCTTTCAAATAAAATCAGGTTTCATTCCTACTTCAATCTGATTTTGGGAGTTTTGAATAGCTCTGCCTTTTCTTTATTTACCTGTAGGCATTCTGCTGCCCTGACTGAGCAGGTGACAATATGATTCTTTATTTTCCTTTTAGACTGAACATTCTAAAGTAACCCTTTTTGTTCTTTTAGCGTCCTTTAAAAAAATAAAGATTTTCATTTGGCAATTTTTATAATCGCTGCATGATCTGCATATACTTTTCCCTAGTGGCCTTTGCTATCCTCTCTCTTCCACAGTATATTTCTCCTTTTCGATGATTTATTAAACTTTTATCTGTTAATATATTGGCTTGCTTTGGTGTCCTCATCCCCCCCCCCCTTCTTCATTACAGTTATTTCCTGTACTTTTATGGCAACAACTGCTGTGCTTTTAGCATCTTTTAAACCATTCCACTGTTATGCATCAGTTTTAAGATAAATAAATGAATAAAATAAAAATGACAAGCAGGGAACTAATGTCATTTTGTCTTATTATTCCCTATTTCCTGCAAACTTCTGAATGATCTACGCATTAAAATGCTGTTTTCAACAAATCTGAAAAAGGACTTTGGAAGTAAATTGTACAAATTTATAGGAAAGTACAGTTAGTACTGTAATTAATACGAAAATGCAAGAATATTAAGACAGGCACCATTTTAAAAAATGTCTATGTAACCAAGAAAATGTCCCATGCTTAGGGTCAGATTATTCATTATCATTCACGGATCTGCCCCAAAGGCAAGCTCTCCATATAGAAAAGGTATTATTTGGATAAAAGATCACTCACATATCTCATCTTGCCTTGTATTTGTTTTGTCCAGTTTCAGCATGCACATTATTTAGTGATAGCAGTAGTTGTTTTGACTTCTAGAGACAATACAGTTGTAATACTGGTTGAATAGCACAAAAACATCTAATCTTCACTCCTATTCTGTTTTAAGCATTGCAGATTTTAGCAGATTATCATAAAGGTACATTATCAAAATCTGTCCATTTTGATTCCAAATTTCAGCAGGAATTATTATTCCTGGAAACTGGAAACCACATGCAGGTATGGGCCATCTCAGATCAGTTAATAGACTAATGGATACTAGGAAAAATTAGGTGAGCTTTATAATTTTCCTTGTTCAAAATTTATTAGTGTTCCCAATTCTTACAGCATCTATTAGGTGAAGGTATCTACATGTTTAATAAGCTGTTTAGCATCCTTGAATTGTTACCAAACATAACATCAGGTGCACTATATTTTGAATCAGAGCCAATACTCACGAATAGATATTAAATAACAAACTATGTGCTAAAACATAGTTAACCATAAGTAGTACCTTTCTATTGACTTTTGAATTTTCAACCAGATTTAAGGAACCATAGATTACACAGGATATCCTATTCCTCAACATATTAAAAAACTCACATTTTAAGTCTTTTCAAAACTGTAACCATGTCTCAAACAATCTTCAATCAGAGATTGCAACCTAAGAAAAACTCATTTATACATTTATGAATGAACTACATCTAACCTTAATACTCCTTATGCTAAAGGCATACATAAAAACAAAAAAAATGTGAACAATTACACCATGTATCATAGTAAAAAAACAGGCATAAACCTTGAAATATTAAGTATGAGTTAATATAAAAATATGCAGAATAATCTATTAAATTATTTGCTTCTTGGATACTTTCTTGTGTTCTGTTAACTTTAAACTTAGAAACTATTACATGCTATTTTATCATATAAAATTAAACTACTATATTTACCTCCTTTTCATTAATGAAAATTCTTATGAATAATAGCCTGAAGTCCATTTTGCTTCTAATCTGGAAGTAACTCCTTATCAGCAAACTGTTTTTCAGGAAATTCTGGCCAATATGCAATAGAGTTCTTTTAAAAGGCAGAGTAGTGGTTTCCTCACCTCCTTTTTTTATCCCTTTCCCACCCAATTCCGAATTTATAAATGGAAATCTTGATTTCTGACTTCCACCCAATTCCATTCTTATAAATAGAAATATTGATTTCTGTACCCTGTAATAGTTGCTTTGTCATGTGATAAACAGTCAAACAGCTTAAGAGAGTCATAGGAAAGGGCTGTTCTTTTTTAGTGTAAAATAGTTCCTCGTCTTACAGGAATAGGAAGCCTTCATTATGATCAGTGATTTAAAAATTACTAGCTTTGCAGTTCACAGTCTCTTCCATGCAGCTGCAGAGTCTATGCAATTCTTATTCTTTTAAAAAAAAGTATTAAGAAATGTCTTGAGTCAAGAAAGGCAGGAGAGAATGAGCGCTCTAGAAATACAATATACTATTTGAATCTACAAGGACAAAAATTCAGATCTTCGATATTTTTCAAACGTGGCTAGCAGCTTTGCAACAGTTCTTGCTTGTCACTTTTATTTTAACCCTGAAATGTGTACATCACTTTTTCCCAACTTTCTCAACTTCCTACATGACTAGCTTAACAGCATGATCAAATTTTAAACTACTGTAACACATTTACTAAATTTTAAACTTTAAATTGTAACATAGCAGTTTACTAAAACAAATATTTTGATGCAAACAGCAGCCTTAGTACTCTGAATAGAATAGATCATTCAGCTTTCTTATGTATCTCTAAGCACAGAAAGGTTTCTCAATTATTTATTTGTATGAGATGCCTTTTCAAAGGGAGAATGAGCAAATCTTAATAAGAGGTTCTAATAATTTTATTCTTCAAGATAAGAGTATTAACTCTCCCTCTTAAACCTTCAGGCAAGATTCTGGAGTCCAGTTCATCAGTTGAATTTTCTATGCTTTAGGCTTTCAAACAGTTTCCTTAAAATCCTGGAAACTTAACTGCAATTATCAAAAATCCAAACAGATAGCTTGACCAATGATTCAGGGGTCCTGGTATTGTAGTCCCAAACATCTGGAATGCATTAATGCCTATGTCAGAGTCAGAATGAGTATTCTCAACCCACCTACTGAGTTGCAAACAAGAAAAAACAAACAAAATACAATTATCAAATTTATCACCAAAACAAAAAATACACTGTGAAGCCCCAATAAATCTCACCACACTATTGGCAGAGTTCCATATTTCTTTAATTACACAATGCCATTTATTGGAACTACAGAAGTGGACCTTCTCTGTAGCAGCATGATAATACCATCAGTGACAAAATAATTATCAGTCAATTGCAAAAGGCAGTTTTATATGGAGCAGCTTACATTCTGTGACAATACCTTTAACACCAACATCTGCATATCCCAGTTCCTTGGGAAGGGTTCAATACATGGATAAAAATGCCAAATCCCGCCTAAACATCTGGCTGACTGTGCAACCAGCATAATATTAATGATGCCAGCTCCATCAATACCTTTTTTCCAGTGCCCGCGTTGAGAGGGGTGGGAATGGTCTTTTAATTGCTTTCCTAAAGACCAGCAGGGGTCAAATATAATTCCAAAGAAGGATGAAGAGCCATGTCTTAGGGCCTTTAGAAATACATAAACCAAGCACAGAAGCCTAAGATAGGTTATACTTCAAAGTTAGGCAAGAGCCACAGCATGCTCACTGTGTCAGATCTATTGGGTTAGAAAGAAACCATTGGAATAACTAGTCCCCTAAGCAATTTAGCCTTACAAGAAGGAATTTAAAGGTAATAATCAGCTCCTAGAATTGCACTCAAAAGCCCACTGACTCTCCAGTGGTTGTCCTATATTGGTGTATGTTTTTCAAGGAAAGATCTATGTAGAGCCTGTTGCAATAGTCCAGTTGGGAAGTGACTAAGGCATGAGTGAGCACAAACAGTACATCCTGATCTAGGAAACAGAGCAACTGGTTGCCAAAATGTATTTGTGTAAATGTATTTCATGACTATGTCTACCACTTGCTCATGAAACAGGACTATGAAACCACTTGCTTATGAAACAGGGCTTTCATGACTATGTCTACCACTTGCTCATGAAACAGTCCAGAACTGATAGATTGACTGGGTATGTGTGCATTCCAGCCAGAGTTAAAGATGGTAAATCACTAGATAGTCTCTAAAATCCATAGCCACTTATTTGAACAAAAGCTGATTCTTGCCCAAAGAACTTTACTGACTTCACGCACCATGAAAGCACATCCAAAGTATTATTTGGACAATCTGGGACAGGGATGTACAACTAAGCATCGCATAAGGGTATCTTAGGGGTAAGTTGATCCAAAGGTCAGTAGTCATGGTAGAGATGGTAAAGATGGTAAGCTACTGGATACAGAGAAGATTTCTACCCACAGCCATTCTGTGTCCAAAGTTCAGTTGAAGCCTGTTGTTCCAGCCATTGTGAAGGGACATCCACAATATCACTTACTTTCTCCAAGATGGAGATATACACCTGGGCGTCACCAACGTGCGTTACTTCATCTGTGTCATATCATATTTTTATACAGAGAGGGAGGGAGGGAAGAGAGAGAGAAAGAGAGAGAGTGTAATGGGCTTCAGATCCCTCAGCTGAGATATATATATATATATATATCACTTTTATTTTTCAGTATATCCTGTTGCATGCTTGGGGGTGTGCGTGCATATTTGTGTTTATCCTCAGAATTCACATCTCAACAAAACTCAATACTGCAGAATCTAGCTTAATGAATACTATCTCCACATGTGCTGATCTACAAAATTTAAATATAGCCAAACTGCTGTATATAAATATAGCTCCAAGCTGTTAACTTTACATAGCAATATGAGATGTCTTTAAAAAAGAAAAACACATTTGAAAGTACAGGTGATTAATTTGTAATTGTTAAATTAAACAATGTACTCACCTAATGGAAGACAATGCTATAGGCTGCAAAAAGAGAAAGAAAATAGTTTAAAATGTTATTGCTTTCTCCCATTTAAAATACAAAATACAAAATTGTTTTAAACTCATTATGCATACCATTAATTATACATGCAAGTGTTTATCTTCAAGTTAATTAGAAGAAACAGTTAATATGCTTTTTTATTTGTGTAACCCAGAGAGAAATAAGAACACCTCACCATGAAATTTGAAACAGTTAAAGGTACTAATTAACAAAGAGATATATATTTGGCTGAATGAACAGCAAACATAAATTGACAAAAGAGTTGTTCAGGTAGGGGTGAGCACATGATGAAAGGGGGAAATTGAGATTGCATATATCAACCCCTTTCCTAATCTCACAAAATTGCAGACCACTGGGGCTGAACTTAAAATGGTAAATGTGTTTTGTTTACTAATAGATAAACCCAGAAGTTCTCAGTTCAGCTACACTGAGATCTGAAGCATTTTCATTGTTTTGCGTTTCAGTTGAAACACATTTTGGTGGGCAATCTTACAGAACAAATAGGGCAAGAATGGTGCATATCTCCCATCCTTTTCTACTCAGATTGTTTACCCACATGTTGACTAATCTTTCCAGCATTTTTCACCTCTTCTTGGTTACTACAACGTAGGGCAGGTCAGATGAATATATGAAAATTGGGTTAGGTATATTAATGTGGATGATGTTCATACACAGACACCAGGAAACAGTCTGATATCAGATGGACTTTTTAGCAAAACAAGGTACAGATAGAAACTCTCTCTTCCACCTACAAGAAAGTAGCTATTAGTCTGTTAGACTGGGTAGGCAGGAAAAAGATTGGAACTTATTTCACTATAAATAGACTTCTATTCTGATACACAGTGGTTGTTGGAATTCTTTTTTTTTCTAATGACCTCTTTTTCTTTTATTTATTTCTTTTTTTACAATAAATCTGTTTAACAAAGTTTTTGGGCCCAGCCATTGAAGTCTTCTGCTGCAGTCTGTTGCTTACCCAAGCAAGACAAGTCTGACTTCTAATGAACACATAACAAAGAATAATTTATCCTATCTGAATCCAAAGGATACCATGCCTAATTGTATGCACTAAGAAATATTTGGAGTTATACTTCTCAAAATAAGTGCTTCATGAGAAGAGTATGAAAAGTAATGTGGTATACAAAAAAAAAACAAAAACTAATATACAAAGGAAGAGAAAAATCAAATTTTTTTCTGTCCTATGCAACCCACTAGTTCCTAATGTTCTAAAGCAGTAACAACAATGATGTCTAATCCATGACAGTTATTGGAAATGTGGAATTATTTTACATAAGCAAGAGTATACCTTCTTTTAAAGAATAGACTATAATATTCCTAAAAGAAATCTTTTTTTCTTTTGTGTTTCAAAATCTTGAACTCTCCTCTTTTGCCCTAAATTTCCCAGTTTGCACCTACCTTTTTTGGTGAGGAAAAAGAAAAAGAAATCTCTCTCTGCCTCATTTTGTCACGTTGCAGCAAAAAGCCTGCTTTACTTTCAGTTTCGTTTTTTCAGCATAGCTAGGGGGGAAAAAATCTGCTCCACCACTCTTTGCAGCTAGCAACAGAGCCTTGAGCAAAACAGCTGAGAGCAAATCAGCTGAGAGTTGAGAGGCCGATCTAATCAACTTGTGCTAATTAACCTGTGCTGAAGCTGAAAGGGACTGTTTTTTCTATTTTTGCAGGCACCGGTCTACTCATTTGTTTTCTTTTAACACTGATCATCTAGGGCTGCCCTTTGAAGCCCCACAGCAAAAGTTTAAACTGTTTTTTTCTCTAGCCATCAGCTGGGACTCAGGAGGCAGCAATAGATTGGGAATGGGTGGGTTAAGCGAACGGCAACTGGGCCGGGAACCGGTTTGGGGGCGTGGCCAGCCAATCTTATTACCAGTTCTCTGAATTATTACAATTTTTTACTACCGGTTCTTGCGAATCAGTGCGAACCGGGAGCAACCCACCACTGAATGACACCAACCACAAGGATTTAAAATTGATAGATGAAGCTATCAAAGTCACAGAGTTTAACTTGGTTCCAGAATCTGAAGGCATGTGATTATCAATGTTATTTGATCAAGGATACAAGGAAGATTCCATTTTCACATACGTTACTATGATCTTATCTATAGTATCTAAATAATCTCCACGAGACAAAATGATTGACTATACAGATGTTATATCTGATTCAGGTTTTTGGTTGTTGTTGTTGTTGTTTTAGGAATGTTTGTATGCTTCTCCAAAATGCAGCCTTCAGGATTTATTTGTCCATTTATTTTTCATGGACATAATACTCTAGATTTTTATCTACCTACACTAGTAGAAAAACTTTCAAAACATTGTTTGACAGAAGTATTTTATGCACACCATTTTCCTTCATATATCCAGATCTGGGTTTGTGTGCGAAAGAGTAGCAAAGAATTTTTTTTTACTCTAATGTAATCTCAATTACATTATCCTTCCTTCCTTCCCTTATAACTCCAACAAAATCTGTACAAAACCCACAAGTTTTTAAAATTATCTAATCCTCCTTTTTATTCTTTCTACAGAAAATAGGCCAAGAAATTAAGTCACAGAGGTCTGTGGAACTAGGATGATACAAATCCAAACACTAATATAATCTGTAGCAATGTATCTACTTTATTATGAATTTTACAGAATTTATCTATTTTGAAGGTTGTTACTCTGCAGGACACCCGATTCAGTAATTTCAGCTGCATTTGCAGCACACCAAAAGACACAGAGCTAAAGCTCATTTAGCAATCATTCTGTATTATGAAGTTTAACGAGCTGAAAATAGTTCCAGTAACTGGTGAATTGAATGAAATTGATTAGCTCTTCCCTTCCTATAACACAGCTGCCCTCATTACCTATAGTATTCTCTGAAGTCCCAACGTGTTCTCATCCCTTTGCTAAACCTCTGAGTGACTAACCTTCAATTTGAGAGAAGCAAAATGTCCCACATATACAATTATGAAGGCAATTTCTGCAGGCCCAAATCATTTAGGTATACAACCATGTAATTACAGTTGATTGTTATGCAATATATAAAGAACATTTCTATAAAAAAATATTGCTTAATATCTCAAGTGAAAATAAAATGGAATTTTTCATTCCACTATTTCTATTAATATTTTAAGTTCCATTTTTTTTCACATATTCTTTAGAAAGCCTGAAATTCCCAGGTATATCAGACATTAATACAATTGAACAAGTCCAGAGATATTTCATGAGAAGAGTACTCCACTCCTCTTCTCACAATAGAATACCTTATGCAACCAGGCTTGAAATTTTGGGCCTGGACAATCTAGAACGCCACTGCCTACGGTCTGACCTAAGCTTAGTACACAAAATTGTCTGCTACAACGTCCTACCTGTCATACAAACTCATAATAAACCACTCCAAACTCGAGTTCAGAAAATACGACATCAGCAACAGAGTGGTCAATGCCTGGAATGCACTACCTGACTCTTTTGTTACATCCTCAAAACCACCATAACTTTAACCTTAAACTGTCTACCATGGACCTCACCCCATTTCTAAGAGGTCTGTAAGGGGACATGCATAAATGCACCAGCATGTCTACCATCCCTGGCCTACTGTTCCCATTTATTCGTACTAATTTCTTATGTTTATACTTATACCTGTTTATACTTATATGTTTATATGTTATGTTTATACTAATTTTCTCATACATGCTTGACAAAATAAATAAATAAAAGTAGACTAGAAATCCTAAATGCCTGTTAATGGTCCTTTTATAGCATACAGCAATATAAACCAAATTACCAGTCCATTATTTATCAGTGCCACAGGTGGTAGATGAGAGCCACTTTGGTGTGGTCCTGGTATAGAAACCAGAAAACTGAGTTCTATTCCTGCAGTAGGTATGAAGCCAGTTGTATTCTTTGTATTCTTTGAAGTACAAAAGAAATCACCAATAATGTTGTCTTTTGATTCTAATTCTGCAATTTATATTATGGGGATACAGGGATTTGATATATCATCAGATAAGAACTGACAGGTTAGCAATTAGGCTTAAGTGGAATAAGGAAGAAAAGTTATTCCTGATGTATTGATATCAAATCTAGCATTTATTTTTAAAATTGGAAAACTATGCAAGGAAATATTTAGTTTTACAGAAAGATTTTTGTTAATATGCCTTGGAACAACATAGTAAAAATTATGTTCTACAATCTTACATTATTTGGTTTATATAGACTGATACTAAAAATAAAATTATGAAATGCATGTATAAATTTACAAAGTTTTCTTGACTTACAAGATCATCAAAAATAAGCTCAGCTGTTTAATACATTATCTTGGAGAATTACACATTCTATACAACATTCCATATCTTTTCTTCCCTGTGTCCCTTTCTCAAACATACACATACAGAGGTCAGAAAGAAAGAAAGGAAGTAATTACTAAACTTCCTGATTCCAAGCAGATGTTTCCTGGAACAGTAACGTGCACTGAGTCATGATGGCATATAAAGTAGCTATATAGGTAACATACTTAACCTGGTAAAATATGGTTACAGTGTTCTATGGATACAGTGTTCCCTAGATCTTATATAAACATATGAATTTTGGTTCACTACAAATAAATTCTGAAGTTTCATAATTATACTTAAAAGCCAGCTATTTACAAATAAGACCAATACCCCATTCCAGAATTATCCCTCTAGTCTTCAAGTGGGGTGACCTCAATCATTCCCTCATAAAATAAAATTCCTTCAAGCATCCTCATTCTTCAGAGACCAAAGTACTTGCAGGCATTGAAGTCTGACCTCATTCAATAGCTTGGGCTTGTGAGGTTACTGCAAATAGAAATGTTGAAGGAAATGTGGCATATATATGACATTGGTCCTACTAGCAGCGAACACTTGAGTAGCCTTTTAAAGAATAAAATAATCCAATCTGACACAATTTTGCTTTTGCTCATCATTTTTCCTGTATGTTTGCAAGATCCTTTTTGCTCTGTCCTCACCCAGATCTACAGCAAAGCAATCAGTACACGATGCAGTGAGTTTTGTTGATCAGCAAGTTTGTTGCAAAACCCAGTAAGGAGCATGACTGAGAGGGAATGACTGACCCATAGTCACTCAGCTGGCTTTATGGGAAGACTAGAACTTGGTTCTTCTCATTCCTTCTGCTGGCTCTCCTGATTAGGGTTACAGAAATCTGGAAAAAGATGAACATGTTCTCCATGTGGTAATGATAGCTTAAAATCAAGTATCATCTGACTTTTTTAGTATCTACAAACTATCTCTTCTTGAGCAGTTTTTTTTTTCCTCCTGGTGCTGAGCATTCTCCTAATAAATTCTAAGTGCAAGTTAAGAAGCTCAACTCTGTGACCATGATTTGTTAATTTAGTACCCTCCCACTGGCTTAGCTCTGCCTGAAACTGACAAGACCTCAATCAGTTATACATTTAAGATTTTTGCCTCTTAACCAGCTCAAGCACTATTGAAAAAAAAAACAGCCTTTCTGATGCTGGGGGAAAAAAATTCATCTAAATGTAGATTTAAATACACGGGGGAGTTTTTCACTATAATTTTTGTTGAGGGTGCCAAGTCCTTCCCCCCCTCGCCTCCAATTATCCATGTCATCCTTTGCATTTTCAGATATCTGGCATCATAATTCTTGACCCTCCTGTGTTGAAACTTTAAAATCTCTTCCACCTTAAATTCTTCCCCTCCTCCTCCATTAGAATAGTGTGGCTTAGCTGCCTAAGTCTCAAAGGAATTATTTCAGGATCAGGAAGGAACAGTGGAAAACTGTATTTCTAGAGTTTCTAAAAACAGCCAGCAAGAGGTCATAAGATTGTGCTTATAATTACCAGAAACAGACAAATAAGCACTGTAGCTATCTTCTTGGCCATGTTTATTAGTAGTCCCTAGCTTGCCCCACTGTACTGATGGACTAGTGAACATATAAATCACTTCCGACTGACATTACAGGAATGTCAGCCCTGCAAACTGATCCCATATTCTTATAACATTAATTATAATCATTATACTAAATTTATAACTTTAATAGAGTTTTTAATATTTTAATTTGTGTAACTTTAATCTGTTAATGTTTTAATCACTTTTATTTGTTTTATAACTTTTCAGCCTCCCAGAGTTGCCTTGGAAGGGGAGAGATGGATGGCATAGAAAATTTAATTAGTAATAAATATATAAATAAAATTATATTCATATATATACTTTTTATTCACTGGCTTATTCAGAAAAAGGTTCACAGAAACAACATAGCTGTATTTTTTTTTAAATTGCAGATAAGAATAAAGCTATAGAAGATATATCCATTGTGTTACACATACCGTATTTTTCGGACTATAAGATGCACCAATCTTTTTTGGTGAGGAAAAGAAGAAAAAGAAATCTCCCTCTGCCTCTGAGCAATTATGCCTCCTTGCAGCAAAGAGCCTGCTTTATTTTCATTTTCATTTTCAGCATAGCTTGATTAGCACAAGGAAAAAAAATCTGCTCCAGCAATTTACCTCTTTGCAGCAAGCAGCAAAGCCTGCCCAAAACAGCTGAGAGCATATCAGCTGAGAGTCGGGAGGCTGATCCAATCAACTTGTGCTAATTAGGTGGTGCTGAAGCTGAAAGGAGCTGTTTTTTCTTGCTGTTTGCTTGCAAGGAGATAACTGCTGCGAGGCAGAGGCCAAAGGTTGGGGGCCAGTGGTTGGGTGGGGCTACATTCATTGTATAAGACGCACCTAAATTTTCACCCCCTTGGGGGGGGGAAGGTGCGTCTTATACTTCAAAAAATACGGTAAGTCAAAGCCTTTATATAAGTTTATGCAACATCATTTACATTTTTTGCTCCAGCTTTTAAATTTTTGAGGATGTTTCTCCTGGCTTTTTTGATTTTGGCCACTCTTTTATTTAACATAAGAATCACTTGGTCTTTATTTGTGTAATGGGTCTCTCTAATCTCTGGTCTTCTCTTACCAAGAAATATTAATCTATATAATCTATATAGGTATAGATAGATATAGATATATAGGCATATAATCTATGTAGGTATTAACAAAATACCTACAAAGACAATTTCAGAAACAAAAAAATTGGGAAACCATTAATATCCAATTGCTAAATATAGCAGGTAAACTCAGATTTTTTAAAGAAACCAATTTATTTATTTATTTATTTATTTATTTATTTATTTATTTATTTATTTATTTATTATTTATTTATTTATTTATTTATTTATTTATTTATTTAATTTGATTTATATGCCGCCCTTCTCCGGAGACTCAGGGCAGCTTACAATGCATTAAGCAACAGCCTTCATACTTTTGTATATTTATATTTATACAAAGTCAGCTTATTGCCCCCAACAAACTGGGTCCTCAATTTACCCACCTTATAAAGGATGGAAGGCTGAGTCGACCTTTATCATTGTATCATTGTATCATTTTGATGATACATCAAAGCTATAATGCAAATGCATTGGTAAAAGCATTTCTTTCATGGATCTTTCCACATATGCATTTCAATTCTGAAATAAATTTATTTTAATTAATTGCATAATTGGGGAACTGTTCATGGTGAAGCTTATCAAGGCCAAGCAAAATGCAACACATTTAAAGGGAATTTTAAACAGGCAAAAAATAATTGTAACAATTCATTTTGTAGTAATTTTACAACATTACACCAGCTCCTTTTGTTCTTTAGATATAAAAAAATAATCTGAACAAGATAAATAAAAATGTTTTCCTCTGCACCTACAAAAATAAAAAGCTAAAAAAAAGCATTTTCAGAAATATCTTTAACCAAAAAAACCCCACTGTATTTTATTCCAAACTCACATTGTATAAAAAAGACCATACATTCTTTTAAATATTATAAGAAATATGGTACATTTTTAGTAATATTCTCTCCTTTTTCCCTCCGCCACACTCCTGCAATTTTTGCAAGTTCGCAAGAGTGATTGTATGAAGAAAGCAATGGCAAGCTGAAATGCATCAAGAAAACTGCAGGATTTGTCCAGACAGTTGCCAAGATTCCACATTGACTTAAAGGCATGGAGAAAGAAGAAATTAAAGACCATGAGCTATACAAAAGGCAATGAGATTTCTATGAGGTTTCTAGGATGTCTTGCTACAGTTCTGAAATATTAAATTCTACATTTCCTTTACAGTATCTAGGTAGAATCATGAAGCAAGTTAAACTAGGCACAGTTGGACTTTTTAGAGAAGAAATCTACATGTGCATGATTTTGAACTAGGAATCAACAGTTCTAAAAATTGTTTTGAACAACTAGTCTGCTTCAGTGCCAAATATTCATTAATTTGAAAGAGTATAAGAACAAAGTCATACTGAAACCTATAGCCCTGAAGATGGGCTCCAGCACAAGTCCGAAAGCTTAGAACAGAAAATCTCTGGTGCCGGTGACTGACCCAGATTGGATCCTGCAAAATCATAATTGTCTTGAGCAGAATTATTATTTTGTCTTCACTATCTGGTAAACAGGATATAAAACAGGATTATTGTTCACGCCCCAGTCTCCAGTAAGATGGGCTAAAGATTATATTAAATACCAAAGCTATATCTTCTGTCAGCATATCCTTCGTTTAATGCAGATAATTCTCCACTTCTGATTGGCAGCTTACACTAATAGGACTAAAAAGTTCCATGAAACAATTAAAGCTTCTATACTTACATGACAAAATTCCAGAGATATACAAGCCAAAGACAAGTTCTGCGAGTTTTGAATTTAAAACATACGTTGTATTAACAAGTTATGGGCAACAGTCCTTGAAGTGTATGTTTCACCTCTAGAGAGCTGTGAGACAAGGTTCACCAGAAAATGCCTGAGAGTCCTCTTCTAGCAGGCTTGCTAGTTTTATGCAAAGGTATGATAAATATAAAGCAACATATTGGCTCCAGGGCCCTATATGAAGCCTGAACAGTGTGAGGTTTTGTTTTTGTTTTACGCGCATTGAATTTCCTTGTGAAAGGGAGATTAATCATGGCTGGAGGCCATACAATTTCTATGCAAAACTGTGACTATCCTATCTGGCACTCCCTCTGCAGAGAAGGGGAAAAGGCTATGAGGATGCAGCCGGTAGCTAATTGGAAGAGCAAAAGGATCTACAAGCATCAGTCTAAAAAGGAAAGAAGCAATAGACTGTGACTTTTATGTCAATTCAGCTCTACTGGCAAAGGTAACATACAGCGTGATAGTGTTTTGCAAACTTAAGTGTGGTTTAAGATAAGTTGATTTAAGATACGAAAGATCCTTTAACTTTGTGAATGAAAATGTCTGCCTTTATAATGAAATCCAGATTTCAGGAATTATATAAAAGCAGATAAGGTTATACTTTCCAATTAACAATATGGTTTTATTTTATCTGTCTGCTTATTTCTAGTGAAGAATTTTTTATGTTATAAAGTGTATCATTGTCTTATTTAATATTTAAATTAACATTTAAGTGGCATATTTATTTCTTACCCAAATCTAATTTCAATGACATTATATTTTATTCATACGGGAAGGGTTCAAATCCACTTTAACTTTTTTAGAATTTTGTGATATTCTAAAATTTGAGAATCCCTGAATTAAGTCTCTCTACTTGCTGTACAAAAAAAAATCAGATGTTTTCAACAACAAAAACTATATCATCTCATTTTCCTTCCTAGCTTTAAAAATTAAAGCTGTCGTCTATAATAGTCTTAACTTGCTATCTGCAAGATATGTTGCAATTAATTTACTTTCTGTTGTTTTTATATCTTTCTATATTATTCCACTAAGCATTATTTAATCAGTATGAAACCCCCTTTTGTATTTCAAGGTCAGTTATTCATGTTATCTACTACACCATGAATTTTATTTCTACTGCTTCAACTTAGTTTGTCATCATATACATCATGTTCAATTTCTTGATACCTCTCAATAGTCCTAACATTTTTTGTTGAAGTAGGAAAAAAAACTTACTTGAAGTATATACAAAAGTGTGTGAGATATTGATCATTGATTGTTATTCTTTTCAATGAACATATCTACAGTATAATCTCATACCATGAACTACTTCTTAATTTACATTAGTGTTTTAAATGAATTCATCACATAAGTTATGACGTAAAAGAGACAAAACTCGAGAGGAACATTCTTTTAAAAAATTTACATTCTTTAAAAAAATTTACAAAATTTATTTTTATTGTTTGTTATATTTATTTTCAGCGTTTTTCAACAAATTATTTCTTCAGCCACAAAAGCTGTTTAAAATGTCTAAATAAAAATATCTTTATTTTGCAAATCATAGATACACCATTTCAGCACTATTTGAAGCTAAGGATTATTTTCAATTTGTTAGTAAATCTTAATAATTTTGAATTTTAGTGCAGCCTACTTCCAAGTACACGATTTGGATTGCTGCTTAAATTTGACTGATATAAAAAAGAAAAAGAAAAAGGAGCAGCAACAATTGAAACTACAAGTATAAACACATCTGGCATAGTTTGTGACCAAAGTACAGTAGACGTCATTTTACTGGCATCTTGGCTGAAGCGATGATACACATTGAATTCTATGCAGATGGCAAAGTATTCAAAAGCACAAATACAGTGTGGTTCCCACTACAGATAAATAGGCTAAAGGAATTACACCCTTTCTTAGCTAATTAATCAAGACAAAGCTATTACTTTACCACATTTTAATATAAAGTCTTATTTTTAATGAACTGTTCAGATTTATTTCAATACACATGCTACCTTGACAACCTCCTTATTTCCAAGTATTAACATTACATTTGAAGAGAAGCTAATTTAAGACTAAATTCAGAAGTGCAAGTAATGGAATTCCCTGTGACAGTCTAAGGAACTCAAATTTGGATTCTGAAGAAATAAGCTAGAAAGAGTATCGATGCTTTTGAAATATTGTGCTGGGGATAACTACTAGGAATACCAAAAGACCAAATAGATCATTGAACAAATCAATTCAGAGTTCTCCCTTAAGGCACAATGACCTATTTTGGACATTGTGACCTAGCTCTCTGGACCTAGCTCTCTGGAAAAGGCACTCAATACTAGGGAACGTGGAAGACAAAAGAAGATTATCATCAGCAAGGAGGATGGACTCAGTTGCAGTGGTGATGAGTGCATGCTTAGAAGATCTGAAGTATCAAGCTAGGAACAGACCATAATAAAGGCCATAATGGAGTAAATCTATGTAGTTGCGTAGAGTCGATAATGATTTGAGCGTATGTAATCAATCATCATGAAAAATATAAGTGATTGCTAGGAGTTGACACTGGCTTGATGACCCATAATCAGTCAATCAAGGATAAAAATAGAAGCTCAAGCCTATAACAAACCATTTATAATGCCTAGTAAAATAATTAAATGTAGTGCATTAAGCCATAGCAGAGATTCAAAATAAAAGTATCGCAATATATGTACAGTAATAACATGATTACCAAGTTCATGTATTGAACAAAATATCTGAAATCAATACTTTAATACTTTCAAAGATGAAGGAATTCAAAAGTATTTCTTTGATGAGTATAAGAAGTAAAGAAGAAATATGCTTTTTTGCTGAGTATATTTAATTTAAATTTTAAAAATGGTTGAGACTTGACTTTTAATACGGTAGGATGTAAGTATTTTTCTATCTCCTGGGGATAAAAAGTGATGCTTGAAATGTAATATTGCCTCTGAGACAGTCATCATTGTAGTAGTACTATTATATCTGTTCTGTCAGAATTAATTTGGGTACCTGTTGCTTGGTTAGTTGGTGAATTAAGCATCAGTTGCTATGGCTGAGCATGAATATGGAAAGATGAAACTTTGGGATATTCAGGATTCTTGGACTGAAATCAGAGATGGGTTTCAGCAGGTTTTGACCAGTTCTGGAGAACCGGTAGCAGAAATTTTGAGTAGTTTGGAGAACCGGTAGTAAAAATTCTGACTGGTCCTGCCCCCATATATTCTCTGCCTCCCAAATTCCAGCTGATTGGGAGGAAATGGGGATTTTGCAGTAACCTTCCCCGGGATTGGGGTGGGAATGGAGATTTTACAGTATCTTTCCCTTGCCACACCCACCAAGCCATGCCATGCCTACCAAGCCATACCCACAGAACCAGTAGTAAAAACATTTGAAACTCACCACTGGCTGAAATATTTATTTATTAAATAAGGTGTGTGTGTGTGTGTGTGTGTGTGTACACATCTAATCTTGGATTTCTCCTTCCATAAAAATCACTAATACGTTGGTTTTTAGGGAATAAACATGAAGCCAGTTCACTATGACCAGGATGAATTTGGTATTATTTGCAACTTTATCTTACTCAAGAAAGCATAGCTGAAGGATAGCTTAGTGAAATCTGTGAGCTGAACTATTCTATGTGTATTTATTTCCCAATATAAGTTTTTTTGCATTCAAAATCCAGTCTCAGTATCAAAGGCAAGAAAGCCTATTATATTACAGGTGATATAATCAAAAGCAAATAAGGTAAAAAAAAGGATTATTTTCATATAATATAATGTTAAATAACAGATAGCTAGGTATGGTTCCACATTTCCACAGTACTCGCATTTTTTTTTTTTGTTTAAAGTCTTGATCATATATGGCTTAACAACTTTCTAAATTGAAAACATTACACGTATATCCCTTATTCAACTACGGCTTTTGAAAAAAAACCAGCAACTTGAACGGATAAATAAGCCTGTTTTCATATCAACAGTTAATGTAAGCATCTTTTTATCCTCCACCCCGCTGCCTTCTGAGAAACTTCTGTGAACTCAACATGAATGCTTCCTCCACATGAAATAACACAGCTGTATTCATTTATAAAACAAAAACACCACTGTAGGAAAGTATGCTGCTCTTCATTTCGTTGGGTTATCAGTCCAACAAAAGGGTAATGTTAAAAATGGAAGGAACGCTATCTGGAAAGGTCAAGCACTTGTTGAAGTAAATCTCCAGCGCTTTTGTGACATACTAAACTTTAGGTTTGTGGAAGCATTTTAAAGACATGCTTAAAAAGGAATGTTAGCATAAACAAAGCATCTTTTCTTGGAATGTTGACACAACCAGGTTTTCTGGAAGGCTCATGGGCCTGCTTCAAGGCTGAGCATGATCATTTGCATGTGTGTGGCCATGTACAGACAACATTTCCATGGGAATCTGTGTGTGCATGTTACACACAGAAGCACTGAAAGCCATGCAATCTTTCCAAAGGATGCAGTGTCTTTAACATTTGGTTGTTATGTTAGCACCAGCCTACTTTGTGAATGAAGCATCATTCAAATACCAGGCACAGTACTACAAAATGTTTCTGAATTATCAAAGGATATAATAGAAATAGCACCATAAATATGAATATGTTAAATACTGTCTAAAAGTTGTCTTAACTGTTTTAACATTATATCAATGGCAATTTTCATTTCATACATCAAAACATTTTTCCTTTCATAAATATATATTTATAAATTTGTAGTAGTCATTCAAGAGTGCATTCTACTGTTGTTCTTAAATGGTTAAAGCAAGCATCTACATTTTAAGTCACGGGTGTCAAACTCGCAGCGTCACATTGCCATCACATGATGTTTCACATTTTTCCCATTCACGGAGCTGGGATGAGCGTGGCCTGCGTATGACACATCCACCCCGCAGGTCACCAGTGTGACACCTGTTTTAAGCAAGCTGTATTGGAAAGAACATATAGTATATATGACAAAAGTAAGTATGCATTTCCTTTATATTCTATTTCAATAAAGGCTACTTTCTACATAAATAATCATGGTAGATATTATAGTTTGGCTTATGATAGAATGTCCTATTATTTATTTTAATTTAATGAAGTTTGTTACCAAGAGACAATAAACCTTCTAAGCTTTCTTCAGACCATTTATACATCTGTATATCTTGCTCATCTTTTCACCTTTTAAAAAATTAAAGTTTTAATACCCTACTATAAATTTTGTTTACAGGGAAAGGTTTGCAACTTCTTTGTTTTCTACATATTTTCCATTTCAAGGGTGTAACAACTGTTCACAGACCTGTGTACAGTATTATCTCTAGTTTATAAGCTAGTTATGAGCTAGTTAAAAGATCAGTCTCCTTTTTGTATTTGTACTCCAAACTCTTATATATTTTCTGTTTTCCAATTATTGATCAATAAAATAATCAATATAGTATATAGTTCTTTGTGATAACAACATTTATCACAAAACACATTTCAGTAATCCATGAAGTTGATTCTCTAATAAACGTACAAAAATGTTATTAAATTACATTTTACATTCAATGATATCACTTTCCTACTTTAGGTTTTCTCAGTGTTAAGAACTATATAAACAATAATAGGCACATATTTATATTCTTATTAAAACTGCCATCCATAAGATGATTTTCAAGGTTGCCAATATCCTATAGATACCTTGCATTTAATTCCCATCTGAAGTTTTATATGTATATTTTAATTAAAAAACCTCAAAACTACGAAGAAATGTGCAGCAAGCTAGGTCTTCAGAGCATTTTACATTCAAAGGATCAAATGATATTTTGGAGTCCATAAAAGCACCAGTGTAACACCTTTTTATAACTCCTTAAACTAAACATTTTTTTCTCACATACAAGTTGTTCCCTTCTGCAACTACAGCAAAATCTGAAAAGATGCATTTGGTTTAACAAGATACTGAAAGGGTCTTTTACCAAATCATTCTATTTTGCAGCCCCAGTGCAAAACTAAGTGCCAGATTTCAGTACCGACTTTGTTTCCAAAAAATTATTAAGAACTTAAATGGATGTTGTAAGGTTTCCTTAAAAATATACATACAGGATAAGTGAAACCCAGTATTTTCTTTGGAGTATTCTCATTTGCCCAGGAAAAAAATGTCAAGAATAAACAGAATTATTCCTTTCAGTTAAAAGTGGTTCTAAATACATAATTCAATTAAGTAGAAAAGTATTATGATTTAAAAAGTGAATTTACCAAAGTTTTTGTGAATTGAAAGGGTTTAAATGAGACATTGCAAATCATCAGTCAAACTAAAAATTGAAAGAATGGTTTATGAAACAACAGTATCTAAAATAGAACTGGATGCTTTTCATTATTGTTGGCCAGAAAGGACGGCTCCCTCCCCTCTCAAAAGGGCCATCTGGGTGGGAATTGCTTGTATTTTCCTGCCCTATCCTGTTGCTGATCCTGCTTAGGTTGGAATGGGCGCTGAGCCCTAACTGAACCAAACCTCCTGTCAGGCCCCCGGAAAGACTGGCGCCTGAAATATGGTAGAGGACGGGACTCTGACATGAAAAAGATGGAAGGATCTTACATTTCTCCTTTGTCTCCACAAGCAGCGGCTCCAGCGACTCTCCAAACAGTTGTTTCCCTGAGAATGGGGCAGAAGCCAGTCGCCACTTTTGCTTGACATCCAGGCATAGAAGATGCCTGGAAGCCATAGATTAAGTGATGGCATTTGAGGCAAATCTCGCTGCTCCAAGTGTCACATCCGCTGAAAATTCAAGAGCGGCCAACAACTTATTCAGGTCCTAGTGGACTCGCACTTCCGTCACAGAAATCTTGTCCTGCAATTGTCTGAGCCACATTAAAGTGTCTCTGTCAAAGAAGGATGCTGCTGTTGAAGCCTTCACAGCCCAAGCCGCTGACTGGTGAGCCTTTTTTAGGGATTGCTCAGTGCTTCTGTCCTCCGGCTGAAGGGCCTCTTCTGGTGCATCCGTCATGACGGATGAAGTCACCAATGACACAATTGGTCCATCCACAACTGACACCTGAAGTGCCTGCGACACCTCTAGTGCCATGTTAAAAAATCGCTTATCCAGAGAGCTAGGATTTTCTCCTGCCCTTGGGGTGGGCCACGGTTTGCTAACAATGTCCACGAACAACTGTGGAGCAGGAACCACCTCAGTTTTAGTCTTGGGTTCAGAAAAGAAAGATCCCCTGGCTTGCGCTGACTCAGGAGGTGGGTCTGCCGCAGGCAGATGTCCTGCCAGGCGTGCTGTGCTTGAGGCCATATACAATAAGGATTTAAATAATTGAGGTCAGAAAAGACCAACAAAAACTGGTTGTTCAGGAGATAAGCCCTCGTCCTCTGAGAGCTCCAGCTCTCTATCCATGTCTTCCTGAGAGGCAGAGTGAGTAAATGAAACTGGGGAGTAAGACCTCTGAGGATGTAACAACTCTCCTGAAGTCTGCCCTCTTATGGGCACATCAATAGACCCTGAGTAGTCTGGCCTGTGGCTGTGGCTGCATTGCAAACCCGCTGCTATGCCTCTTTCAATGGCATGAGAAATAATGGCCTCCATGTTAGATGGAAATTGACCTTGCTGTTTCTCCCCTGATCAGATTTCTGATGCAATTCGGGTAAATGTGGCCTCTGCAAGTAAAACCTTAAATCTGACAGGCTGTTGCCAAGCTGTAGAGGCAGAAAAGGGATCTGGGAGGAAGCCATACAAGGTTTCCCTGTTGCTGGGAAGATTGCCTGCTAAAGGCTGCTCAGCAGCGCCATCTGGTGACAGAGAGCAGTTAGGCCTGCTGTCAGAATCCTGAGGCAGAATAATGCTGTTCTAGATAATGGCGGGAAGAATGTGTCCATGAAGCTTGAGGCAGTTGTTCACAGCTGGCTGATGCCCTGGCTACCTCCTTATCAATCTCCTTCTGTTTCCTAGCCGCATCTCCCTGTGCCATTTTGGATGGCTTAGGGAGCTTCTTCGATCTCTTGGAGATCTTCGCAGCTGCTTTTCTGCTTGCAGACCTCAAGCCTGAGGTCTCCGCACGCTTTCCTCCCGAAATGCCAACCTCTGAGGTAGCCAAAGTGACAGGCAAATTCCCACTGACGCTGGGTGCCACGTCTGCCATTTTCTGGCAAAGGCTTCTGCTGCAAGCAAATGGAGCCCCGGGCTTCTTCTGAAGATGCTCAGGAGAGCAGAGGCTCGGGAATTGTGCCCATGTCCGAGGGCTCTTGCCAGCTTTCCTTGAGTATACCTGTAGCGGGCAGGGACCCTTTGAGTGTGACAGCAGCGGTGGCAGCTGTCACTGACAGCCCAGGCTTACCTGTCAGCCTGGCTGTCCTTCGACCAGAAGCGGAGCACTAAGCTTACTGCCAAGCCAGAATGCTTCAGAGCCTTGTCCTCAGGCTCCCGTGTCAGCGCTGCTCGACTGGCTCCCCAGCAGAGTCACCGGCCAGTGACCTGACTTGCCGCAGGGCGGCCTTCAGCAGACTCGAGCTAAAAGCTCTTCACACTGGGATTATTGGTGGCACAGCAGTACGATGGTGATATAGTTGCCACAATCAAACACAATTAAACAACTATCAGAAATCCAGAAATAGATTGCCCTATGCAAAACACACATCTGTCTTCAGCTAGGACTGAGACAAAAGCTGGGGACCATTGGTGTAGGTGTGTCCTCGCAGCTTTGACAGTCTCAGTCCTATTGGCTAGCAGATGAGGACAACCCATTCCTGGATGCTGCCTCCACTATGATGGAGAATGACAAGGATGGAGCCTTTCAACCAGTGGTATCCCTTTACATTTGCTATCCAGGATAGCTGATGGAAGCATATGGCATTGTGCAAAATGCTTTCCAGTATCAGACCCTTTGTCTCAGGGTTTGTTTTGCCTGATAACATCCTCAAAAGTATTGAGAAAAGCCTAGTTTAACAAGATTGTAATCAACAGACTTGATTCATGAAGAGTAGAATTTAGCATAGAGGATTAATGATATAAGGCCTTGAGAGAAAAAAATAAGTTTTAGCTAAAGATTTTAAGAAGCTATACAGATTCTTGCTTCAACTTTTATCAATCTTGTCTCCTGGAGTAGAAGTGCATTTGAAGCACATTATAAGAGTGGCATCACAAAATAACACCCATAGTTACAACAATGATATTCCTATGACAGTATCATCTAGCTAGATCTAGGAAATGTGCTTTCTCTGCCTCTATGGCTGTCTTAAGAAACAGCATCCCAAGACCTGGATAGACCTAACCCCGTTAGCCTTCTGGAAAGCCTTGAAAACCTGGCTTTTCCCACTGGGGTTGGGACCAGATTATTAATAGAGCCTGCTGTATTTGCTAGGATTGGACTATAATTATAGGGATCTGTGTTTAATAGCCTAGATTGATATACATTCCTAGATATAAATTCCATAAATACATTAACTTTTTAATTTTATTACCGTAAACACTTTGTATCATCTGCAAATTGTCTTACTCTTCCTTAAACCTAGATTGTATAAACAAATTAAAAGCATTCATCCTTGAGTGCTCTACTTTGAGTGTTTTTTCCACTTCAAAAATTGACATTTAACTCTCTTCGTCAGCAAATTATTGATCCATGAAGTACGTGTTGCCTTATTCCACAACTGCCTTCTCAAGCATCATTGGGGGCAGACTTTGTCAAAAGTTCATTAAAAGTCCAAACAATGTGTGCTGGACCTTGCCTATTTGCAATTTTTATTGACAACCTCAAATCGTCTACAATATCATCAAGAATTTTCAGGTGGATACCAACTGTATTCAAAAATATATTTATTTTAAAGTTGTTAATTAGATTTCTTATTTCATTTCATTCCAACAAGAGTCACTTTCTTTTTCCAAATATATTAATGCTATTTTTCATGTTTCCTTGCAACCTGGACTTGATCCTTTAAAAAAAACTAAACAATTCTTTTAAATTATTCTTTAAAAGTCAAACATAATTGCAGTAGACATTTTTTTAGAATTTCCCACTTTATAAGCATCTTGAACAATGGAATCATTGACACTGTTTTCAGTTGATTGTATCAACTATTATTTAAGGCATAATCTTTAAGTTTGTATTGTTCATGTCCAAAACACAAAATTGCCAGTCTTTTCTAGACCAGTTTAATTTTATTTTCAATTTGAAGAATCACTTTGAGTTTCTTGATAAGTTTTAAAATTCTATCTGAATGGTTGAAACAACTATCCAGATTTTAAGGTGAAGTATTTTGAGTCAGAATATTTCAGATTCAAAACAGCTTGAACTCCCCTAGTAATATTTATTGTAACCTACATACGGCATTCAGAAGAACGACATGGTTTAATTCATTAGATATTGTTATACAGTATCTGTGCAAAATTAATAGTATATTTTATGGCATTACACAATATGGTAAAGGATCTACTATCATAACAATAAAAGATGAATATCATTATGCATATAAATGAATAGATATAAGAGCACAATTTCCATTTTCTTTAAAATTTCATTAACTATTCCATCAATTAAGTTCTAAGGCTATGTTAGTGATAATTTTAAAATACTTTAAAAATATATCTAAAAATACGTCTTGTCTACAGACTTATTTCTTCAGAGAGAAATATGTTCCGCTGCCTGTCAACAATCCGTTGTAGACCGTGACTTACAACCATTCATTTAATGACCAGTAAAGTGATTTATGACCGTTTTTCACATGACCTTTGTAGCATTCCTGTGATCATGTGATCAAAATTTGGACACTTGATGATTGACTTGCATTTATGATGGTTGCAGTGTTGTGGAGTCATGTGATTACTTTCTGAATCTGCGGTGGAAGATGAGCTGGAACAAGAACTGACAGCGACTGAGAAGGCAGTTCCATTGGCCTTGGAGGAAACTGGGAAAGAGCAGAGTTAGTCCAGGCAAGGCTGTTAGGAATTAGCAAGGCAGGCAGGGAGGAGAGGCAGAGCTCAGACGAAGAGCAAGCACCAACCTCTCCCAATCCAAAGGCTCGAAGAGTACAGAGAAGGCATGATCAGTGCAAACGGAGCAGGCCACGCACAATGACAGTGTCCCGCCCAGCTTCACCAGGCACACCTGGGGAATGAGACTTAAGGACATGCCATGGGGGGGAGCATTTGTCGGGAACAAACACTGAGTTCCTGAAGTGCTGTGTGCCAATGTTTGAACTTGCCAAGAATCCTTGCATTCCTTGTTGGCGTTCTGGACTAATTATCTGGATCTTTTGCTCTCTGAACTCCTTGCTTGGCTCTTGTTTTGCCAAATAAATTTGGGATTTATTGCCATTCAGCCTTGGTACAGACAGCACTGGGCTGGACTAATCGCAGGCAGAGGCTGCTTGAGGTTTGTGTGGGGGTTTGTTCTCACTCTGCTCTGGGACTTGCCAGAAACATGGGAGCATTTGGGGAGCTTTGGAGCAATAAAGGGGCTTTTGAACTGCCAGCTGTTTTGTTATCTCTGTGCTATGCCCTGGGTGATTAACACTGACCTTCTGATAAGTAAAATTTCACTTTACAACCATGTTATTAACAATTGCAGTGATCCACTTAGTAACTGTAGCAAGAAAGGTCATAAATCAAGGCACAAATCATTTAACAACTGTCTTGCTTATCAACAGGAATTTTGGGCTCAATTGTGGTCGTAAGTCAAAGATCACCTGTAAGACTACATAAAACACAACACTGAATATTGGTAAAGTTTCAGACAATAACAGCACAACACTTCAATCTATGAATAGAAATTGCATTATTTTATTTTTGTTTATATTGTTTTGCATGTCACAATCTGAATTGCTTCATTTTCAAGCGTTTCTAGTTTCTATTTCTTAAAATTTGTTTCCTATTTGAATTTTGCAAGATCCAGTTTTAACAAGCATAGTACATATCAGCAATATCAAAACTGTGAAGAATTCAAGACCCTTCATTTTTTTTCTCTCTTTCAAGTTAGTGGTTGCCTATGGATACATAATTCTTTTGACAAAAGCTTTCCTACCAGAAAATCAGGGACAAAATTCATTTTGTATGTTAAAATAGTTATCACACAGGAATATGTCCAGTATTTACTTAATTATTAATAACACATGTAAGCTAAGATACATCTAAATTCAAAAACAAATGGTTTAATAGTGGAAAGCAAATAAAAGCCAATAGTGGAAAGCAAATAAAAGCCAATTTACACAATGAATCAAATGTCAAAATGCTTGTCAACACATTATACAATATGGTCTCCAATGAAAAATACTACCTTTCTTGACCTACTGTAATAATTTCATACATATTAATTTGAAAGCAAGTGTTCCCCAGTGCATATGTCTTTGTAATCTTGTGAAATATCTCATAGAACATTATCTCATATTATAATAACAGATTTACCATTACTATACTATGGTCATTTACAGCTTTAATCATATATACTGATGAATCTGTTCATTGAAATATCTTATGTCTAATGATCAATTTTCTACTTTATTAACAATAGTAACTTGGGCTGAAAAACTACAGAGTGAATATGTATTTAATCTATGTGTTGATTTACAGAAAGAGTTTTCTTAAATAAGGTATAACGGATCCAGAATTAAGATAGGAATGCCTTGAAGTAAATGGTGTTTCTTTTAAATTCAGTAAGGCAGTTTTTTACTAATACACTGCAACTGCTAAGCATATTTTATTGTTTTTCTTTAAATGTAATTCTAATTTTGATAGTCAACTGAAATATGGAAGATGGCTAAGCACATGGAAATAAAAAATATGGTATTTCCTGTTCTAAAAGTAACTCAGTTTCCCCATATAACAGGACACAGAATATTTAACTGTAAAACAATAGACAATTAAACCTGCAACTCATTCTCTTCTCAAATCTTTCAACTTTGTTCTATTACTGTGATAATCAGATGCACTCAAAAATAGTAGCAGGAGAAAAGACTAGGTAATTGGCTATCTTGTATATTATGTTGTGACCTTGAGATGGTCTACCAAAAGTATAGTTCTAATTCGCTTTTCTTATGGGTGACACAGCTGTATTACTTTTGTATGAGCTGAAGACTGCAGAACAGTCTTTATCCTGCCCTGGATAAAGAGGAACCGTATTGTCAGAGTTAAATTAAACAATTTGCATTCTTTGTTGTTGCTGCTGTTATTTTAAATTAGTACTCCATCTAAAATTATCCTTATCTGTGTTTCTATTCTCATCTTCTATGAAACTTATGGTTTATAATAAAATATTGCAACATTATTTTTCATTGCCTAAACACTGCCCTAGTTATTTCAGACCCAATAAATTTTAATTTCTCTGGCTTATCAGACTGAAAAGCTTTATTTTAAGGAATGAACAAAGCCAGATAAATTAATAGAAAATTTTATCAAGCAGTTTTCACATTATCAGAAAGGATTATTTGAGAGACCTTCCAGATTATATCTATCTGTTCCATCAGATGCGGAAGGAGGAGCATGTCCCATTCATCTTGTGGGACATAGAAAGAGAACCTTTTACACCATGATGCCTAGTCTTTTGATCATTAGAGATTAAATTAACTCATAGTCATGACAATGAGATGGGCAGCCATAACAATTTAACTGAATAAATATTTAATTTTCAATTCTTTCCAGCAGGATCGTACTTCTGCAAAAGAAAAATGGAACAGGAACAAAGTTATATAATCAAGTTTTATAATCAAACATTTTGGACATTTGCCAAAAAATAGCAAATTTTCATTAATTTAAAAAATCTGGTGTGAAAAAGTTTCACCCATGAAGGTTCAAATTAATTTACTGATTTATTGCGAGAAATCTATCCATCTATAATGGTTAGAACCTGGTTAGGGTCAATAAGGTCAACAGCAATCAAAGGGTTGAACTTAGTACGTTTGTGGCTACGTAATGACTCTGAACTGATCCATCTTTTTACTCCTCCCCTGGTTCTGTGAGTCTTCCTCCTACATTTAATGATAGTATAAGAATAAGAAAAAACGCTCAATACATAAAAATATTTCAATAAATAAAGGACAAAACTCCAAGAGAAAAATATTTATGGTTTGGAACCATGATTAGGAAGGACATATATTTGTTTCACTGAATAAAAAACAATAATATCCAATATAGTATGAAACTTATTGTGACTACAACAATGCAGAGCATTGTTCAAGTATCAAAGTGGTAATTAACATATCAGAATGAAACCAATCCATTTCATAAATTTATTACACAACTTTTCTTTAAGAATGGTTCTCTTTTAGAAGATCCAACATCTCTGAAAAAAAAAAAGCCCATAGAGTTGCAACATACAAATGAGCTCCTTTTATTTCAAATGTTCCATAATATGAGGGCCTCCAATGAGAAAAAAAGAACACATAGCATAACCTAATTTGTTCAGGAGAGATGATTTAGGAAATACATAGATGCCTTACAGAATCTATTGGATGGAAGACTCTTTGCACAACACAATTTGCACTCAATACCAGTATATAGTAGTATAACTGATAAGTCTTGTTTGTGTGTGTGTGTGTTTACGTAAGAAACATATAAAAGTCAATTTATATGACTTTATATTTTGCAATAATATATTGTCTTTAAATTAAAAATGCTGACATAGTTAATATCAGTAATTAACATAGTTACATATGCTTAGATAGCTTAAAATAATAAAACAAACATAACGAATATAGCAAATTATATTTCTATTTAAGAAGTACAATTATGCTTGAAAGATGTAAACATCAAACATTTATTTATTTAGCCATTTATATTATTTAGCCCAATTTATACGGCTGCCCATCTCATGTTCTAATATAGCCATAGATCTCAAAAACAGATTCCAAAGTTTGTAACTTTATTCAACATAACATTAAAGTTTAAATGTCTTTAATGTTAAAAGTGTCATCAATGTATAATCTACAATATTTTAACATTTTAAAAAATGTTCCAAAAAGAATCCAATAATCCTAACGACCAAACCATAGACCTCTATGTTTTTTTAATGATGTCACCCAAAAAATCTGATACCCATCCTTTCAAATGCATTCTTCGGGTGTCTAAAAAATGCAAATTTTTTTGGATGCATTAATTTTAAGTCAATGAAAGTAGTGTAATATTCTTCAGAATATGCAACCAGTGATGTTCCTTTATCAGATATTCCAATTCTTTAGTCCATGCATCATAAATCTCAATATCAATTTTGAAAAAGTTATTTATTTTTTTTCATGCTATGATTTACAATTTCATGTAATTTCTTCCTCTCTTTGAAATGTACAGATACATAACATGTATATTCCTAGTGCAGATTTACTGGAAACCTCCAAACTTAAGAAAATACCAATCAAAAAACAAATGTGTTCAAACTGAAAGAGGCAATATCACAAAAGACGGAATTCTACTGCATACTGAAAGTGTTTGCATCTTTTCAATATGATCAAAGTGACTGAACATGGTAACATATGAGAAAGCATTTTTTGTAAAATAAATGCAGGTATGAAAAGCAGCAATACTGCTATTTTTTATGATGCTTTCTTCAACTTTGTCAAAGGGCTTCTGTTTATTTCAGAGTGAATAGAAAGATCTCCTTTCCTTGAAGGTTAAAGATGTTCCTTGTTTTCTAAGTTCTTTTGTAAAAGTTTGAATTCTCAGTAAATTTATTGACAAGTGATTCTTTTATGCATTTTCCCACTACCTTGAATCCTTAAAATGTTCTTTCTGTTTTCTATTAGGAACATTGGTCAAATCCAATTTCATGTTTATAATACTTTGTAAATTGTTCCAATATCTCATTTTTACTGCAGTGTCATAAAGACTAGCATCTGAGCAATCTGTTTAGTCATACCTTTGAACTGCTTTTTTAATAAACCAGACATGCCTTCAAAGTCTTTACTCATATTGATTTATTCTAATTTTAATTTCTGTTTAAAATTCCTGGTGGCTCAGCAGACTAAAGCATTGTGATTAACATCAGCTGTCTGCAATTACTGTAAGTTCGAATCTCACCAGGCTCAAGGTTGACTCAGCTTTCCATCCTTTCTAAGGTAGGTAAAATGAGGATCCAGTTTGTGGGGGCAATAAACTGACTTTGTATAAATATACAAAAGTATGAAGGCTATTGCTTAATGCATTGTAAGCCGCCCTGAGTCTTCGGAGAAGGGCGGCATATGAATCAATTTTTTTTTTTAAAAATTGTTCCATTGTACATTGAATTGTTATATTGTTATATATCAATTCCAATTTCAGTGAGAATGGTATTTGGATTTTAATTGTATTGTACTTTCTGGAGATCCTCCTATTCCACCTCCATTTCTTATTTTTGTTACTGGGAGGGGTGCTGCTTCAACTCTCTTTGAATCATTCATTCACTTTTATTCCAGGGGTGAAATCCAGCAGGTTCTGACAGGTTCTGGAGAACCGGTAGCGGAAATTTTGAGCAGTTCGGAGAACCGGCAAATACCACCTCTGGCTGGCCCCAGAGTGGGGTGAGAATGGACATTTTGCAATATCCTTCCCCCAGAGTGGGAAGGGAATGGGCATTTTGCAGTATTCTTGCTGTGCCACGCCCACCATGCCACTCCCACAGAACCGGTAGTAAAAAAATTTGGATTTCACCACTGTTTTATTCCTTTGCCTTTACCAATTATTCTTATCAGTCAGTTAAGTTTCAGTCAAAATTAAATAAGATTTTCATATAGCTGGTTCAGGATAAGCACAATCAGTTTAGCACCCAATCTTTCTGCTGACTAACCGAAAAATTAGAGATTGAAAATCAATTGAAAAAAATTGAAGAAACTTTAGCTTTCAATGAAAAACCCAGAATGACATTCCTTAATCCCGGTACTTGAAAAAAAACAAAATACATTCTCTATTGCTCAAAGTGCAGAACATGGAATAATCCAACTAGATGTTAGGAAAAAATTCATAACAGTAAAAGTGGTTTGATAGTAGAACCAATTATCTACAGAGTTTGGACTTTCACTGGATTTATTCAAGCAGAAGCTATCAGCTAACTATCTTACAGAGAACAGAACACTGGACTTGGTAACGAAAATGTTCCCTATCAAATCTACAAGTACACACACACACACACACACACACACACACACACACACACACAGAGAGTGCTATCTCATCCCATTCATGAGAATATGTATTTTATTTATTTAAAGCATTTATATAGCCACTTATCTTGTACCAAACGCTGGATGGCTCATAACCAAAAGAAAAAACAACTATTTACAATTTTAAAAATATTAAAACCACAAGTACAGATTTATGATGGCAATTTGGAAAAGTAATTTTTGTCACAAAGTAATGTGGTCAGAAAATGCAACTCTATCCCTCAAAACTACAAATTCCACAATCCTTGTTATAAATCAAATTCCACCATCATTAGATGATGCAAATTCCTGCTGGTTTCCCAACCAATTTAATGGGAAAGGTGGAAGGAAGTTGTCAATCCCAGGTGGCTTGCAAACAGGCCAATGGGCAGGCAAGTGGCTTCTGCCAATTGGGGGAGGTTGCAAGGACATGCAAGAGGCTGCCATGGTGAGAGTTGGAGAGTGCATGAGGCTGTGAAATTCGTGTGACGAGGCTTCAGAGAGAGATACGCAGGAATGCAGGAATATAGTATACACTATACTATATGAGCACTGTGATGTATAACTGAAATAAATTATCTATAGGGGTCTGATGTTTGGGCATGCCCTGACTACATGTATATATGGCTATATATTGTATATATGGCTATATATTTCAATAAATTGAAGAGGGTTTTTTAAAAGATATAAATTCTACCAAGTCTGGGCATTCACCATGAATTCTACTGTTATCATAGCATGTTTCAGTTTCTATATCTATACTTTATCTATACTCTAATTCTATATTCTATATAGTATTATCTTACCTATAAATAAATATGCACAAGTATGTACACGTATACTTTGGCAATTCAGTCATTCAGAAAATTGGAGAACATGCATATTGTAACAAATGCAATAAAGGACTAATATCAGAATTATATTTATTAAGTGTAAGCTGCATTTGTACCTATGATCACTTTAAATTCTGATATATGTACATATTTATATAACATTGGACTTAAAATACACAAAATTCAACAGGACAAATAACATCAATCAATTAAAATAAATTCATTATCGAGGCTGCAAAAAACCTCAAGGATAGAACTTTATCTTAAATATATTTTGCATTTGAATAAAGCATTAGCATTAAAAAATATTAATGTTTGTTTCAAGTATGAATTGGTTTGCACTGTTTAGAAAGTGGGAGTATTTCATTAAATTTAAAACACAATCTAATTGTTTTTCCTGATGGTACAGTTTCAGATTGGAACGAACATGTTTGGCTATTTAGTCAAACTAGTTAAAATAATTAAGAAACCGGTTACAGTTTGACTGATACCCTGAGCATCAAGTCATAACAAGTCCACATTTAATGTAGAAATTAGTTTTCTTTTTCTTTATAAATGTAACATTAGAATTTATAATAACCATAAAATATATGGGATATTCAGTAACAAACCTCTACAAATCAACCAAGTTTATATTTTATAGAAATAATAGTAAGAAAACTGATTTTGTAAAAGAAATCAGTTTATACAATATTGGCATTAGAACAAAATGCAGTTAGTATAATAACACTGGCCTTGGGCAAATAAACACCTTTATTATAAAAAGAAAATAAAACACAGTGCTTTAAAATAGTATGTTTCATTTATGAGACATAAAAAAGGCAGCTAACTTTAATCTAGCCTTGCAGAATTTTTGAAATCAATAGGAGAACTGTGACCAAAGAACAATGATTTGTTCACCACAAACGAAATCTTTCACATTTAGCTACAAATGATCCTCAAAAGGCCCTTTGTGTACCACAGAAACAAGATACAGACAGATGCAAAAAGCCATATTCCCCACAGGACATATTTTATACTCTGTATAAGAAATCTGTAAGCAAGCTGCCTTGTGTCAATATGTAACCCCTGGGGGCAATGAATATAAGAGCCCTGTAATCAAATATACGCAGGGGGCAACTATTTATTTTTCAAACACAGTCTATTAAGTAACACCCATCAGGGTTAAACTAGATGTGACATTTAGACTGCAATCCTACACAGACTTTTCTTGGAATAAGACCAAGAAAAGACCAACCAAAAGGCATTTCTGAGAAGATTCATACATTTCTTTTAACATCGAGGCTTTTAAAAAGTGTTAACATATACTTAGGAATAGGTAAAAATAATTTGGATTGCGGTGCTTAGATCAAAAGGGATTGCAACATTTTCATTTCCTAGTTCTAAAATAAATACATCTGGAGATGTTTTTTGTTTAAATTGAATTGGTTTTCCTCCCTAGGCCAATATCCATTTTGGATAATAGATTTCTTTAAAAATCATAGCAGTAGAAAAAAGGTTTCATGTTGCCCACCTATTGCCATTCCAGCAAAGAACCACTGAGTTGTTTATATATTTTAACAAATGCAATTCAATGCAAGACCATGTTTAGTTTAGTACTATTATTAATTATGTGTGTATCCTCCAGCTGTAGGCAGTATATTGTTAAATGTGTAAAGCATGTGTTAACTGTCCTCATTATTCATGCTTACGTGCACTGAATGCATCCCTACTGGAATCCATTAGTCATGTCTCTTTTAATACCAATGGTATTAAGCACATTTCTAATATTCAACCCACTGGAGTTGATACTGTGGTACTCATAAGGTAAAGCTCTTATCTCCTACCAGATCCTCATCCCTTTTATTTTTAATGTTTATTATTGTTTTTTAATCAGCTAGGACAGAGATATCAAATCGCAGTCCATGGGCCAGCTGTGTCATGTGCTGGCCACGCCCACCTGAGTTTAGCGAACGGGAAAGTGACAATATGTCATGTGACGACAATGTGACGACGTGTTTGACACCCCTGAGCTAGGAGGTTGACCTGCTGCAAAAGTACCAGCCTACAGGTCTAGAAACTATTTTATTTCCTTGTTGACTCACTTGCGCTTTGGAGATATTCTAGAATATTCTAAAGTGATTACATCTCAATGCTTTATTTTGACCTATGTGCAGAGTTTCCCACTCTTAAAAAGGAAATCTGGAGCAGTAGAAAGGAGAAGTATGTTGGTGGGGTATGATGATTGCGAAAAGGAACTCAAAGGATGGCAATATCAGCTCTAGATTTTATTCCAGCAGAAGTGTAACATTAAAAAGAGGAATTTGGGAATTACAGATGAGGGAGTCGCAGATTCCATATTTAGGTATACTTCCACCATCAGAGAAATACTAATAAGAATAATTTTAGAGCCAGACTAGGCTAGCATTGCACTGCTCTGAATGCATTGAAGATTATATCTAATCAAGTAACAAAACATCTGCAAGAAAACAAACAAGCTCAGCGAGCACCATAGGTATCCATAGGTTACAATTATGAGAGTCTAGGCTATTTAACCTGCTAACAAATTATTAAGAGCTTTTGAAAGTCATGAATTTGCTTTAGTTGCAGCTACTTTATTTTAATTACTTTTTCTATGCTTTTGGTTTATATAGCCATTGTTAAGATGGCAATTAGTTAACACCTACTTTGACACTTCTCAGAAGAAGCTAAACAGGCTGACCATAAATGCTTCAGTTATGGGAAGTGCTAGTCTAGCTGGCAGATTGTGGATTTGCGACTGTACTGAAGAATTTTGTAAATGGGGCCAATTATTGGAACAAGCAAAGGTAACATGACATTTTGCTTAAACTGTGGTTAAAAATGTCCTGGCTAAATTCTGGAGGTTAAAGACTCATCATTAGCATGCTAAAAAAATTTTTTCCAGAGGTGGAAAGAACAATGGACAACAGATTTTCATCTTGACTTCCTTGCAAATTGTTTTTCTTTAACTTGGGGATTTATCTTATGAGAAATAGGAATTTTGTGCTTGCCTCACCCCCTGTTGCTGCCTTTATGTAAGAGCATTTGTCTATCACTCAAACAGTTCTCAAACTATATTTAAATGCTTCATTTTAAAATAGTGACATTTCTCTGTAGCTGATTTTTTTTTTATCATTTACAGGCTGCAAATGACCAGAATAATATCTGGTTTTATGCCACTTGAATTCAAATAATTTTTGATCAGATTTCAGCCCATTATAATCTTATACATTCAAACTGCTAAAATTTACATTCTAAATTTCTTAATTTTTTTTCTTCCCATTCTAATAGCAGAAGTGTTTTTATGATAGCACCCACTATGCAAGAATACATCTGTTCCCAAAATGAACCCAATGTGATAGTAAACTTGTTTTATTCCTCCTATAATCACAAGCTGGCTAATTGAGTCCTCTTTCGAAACAGGAAAAGAAGCAATATTACACACTTGAAAGATTCCTTTAAAATAACAATTATATTGTGATAACTGTGAAGTATTGGCTTATTTGCTACAAAACCCTGAGCATTTCTCTTCTTTTGATAAATACAGAATGAAAGATTTCCATAGTAGTTAACCTGAGAACATAAACATATGACATTTAGTATTCAGAACAGCTCATAAAGTAGCTGCACTATTATAGCTTAATATATATATTATACACCAAAGATTACAGTCAATATTCAAATTCAAAATTTTACCCAATACTTATCGTTGTGACCATGAGATGAAAACACACATACAGAATTAAAAATAGTATAAATATATAGGATAGAATATCTTATTTCTTCAGCCTTGTCTACATTCTGAGTTCTTCCCCACATAAGATCTGGAAATCAAGGTTGTGATCATTACCTACATTGAAGATAGCTAGTTCAGTGACACTCATTTCTGATCAAACATGCACAGTGCAGGCAGTCCTCAACTTACAATCATATCTGAACCTGGCAATTACAGTCATAAGTCATGATGATTGTAAAGCAGGTCATCATGTGACTAGACCTGATTTTACAACCTTTATCGCAGCAGTCATTAAGTGAATGCCTCAGTTCTTAAGCAAACTTTTATATGGGGCAGTTTTTGTGGGGAACGGTAAAATATTGCAATCCATTGTAAATCATGGTCATGTGATTGCAGGGTGCTGCAAATAGCCATAAAGGGAGGCCAGTTGCTGAGTGCCAAAAAATTGGTCATGCAATTGGGGAGATAGCAACATCAGAATTTCATAATAGGGTCATAAGTTCCTTTTGGATGGTTGGTCATAACCTTGAACAGTTAAGCGACCAGTCATAACTGAAGAACTACCTATAGTAGGTGTCTATAGAGATTCTCAGTCATCCAGGTCATGGTTGTCCCAAAGGTGCTTTTTGAAGAGGCAACTGGACTTTGTGGTTTTTCTTTGAAGACGTTTCGCTTCTCATCCTTCTTGGATGAGAAGAAGGATGAGAAGCGAAACGTATTCAAAGAAAAACCACAAAGTCCAGTTGCCTCTTCAAAAAGCACCTTTGGGACTACCTATAGTAGACTATGCATTTATTTAAAATATTAAAACACCATTAAAAGGACCATGATTGCTTACCTATAATACTAAATTATCCCCATTCTGTTCTAAGCTAAACCAGGGATCTTTGGCTTTTATTAAACAATGTTTGTGGATCCAAACATTGCATGTTAGAAACCATTGTTTATGATTTAATACTGCATAAGAGCTGTGGTGGCACAGTAGTTAGATTGCAGTATTTATTATTGTAGGCTAGTTCTGCTGACTGCGAGCACTGGCTCAAGGTTGACTCAGCCTTCCATCCTTACAAGGTCGGTAAAATGAGGAGCCAGACTGTTGTGGGCAATATGCTGACTAAGCAGTTTACAAACTGCTAAGAGAGGGTTATAAAGCACTGTGAAGAGGTATATAAATCTAAATGTTATTGCTATACGAAATATTTTTGCAATTTCAACAAGTCTTCAGATTATCACAATGTGTGAAGTACAGAGAACAGCATAAAATACATACCCAGCTACTGTAATTTACTGACAAGCACATACTTGCCTGGCACTTGGGGATAACCTGGTACACCTAATATTATAGAAGGCTGGATTATTCTGTTTAGGTGTTCAGCTGAACATATGGAGGATATTATCTAAGGGATTATGGGAATAGTCCTGCAATTCTTTTTTAATCTGCATATATTTAGCTGAAGCCTGAAAATGAATTATACACTCATCTGTTCTCCATGAAAACTGTGACTTTGCTTTTTAGGGTCCTAGATCAAATGAAGAAATGAATTTATGCTCAAAACAATCAGAACACTGGACCTCAACAAGGATGCATCCATGGGCCTCTATTTTACTCTTCTTAGCCATCTGTTCATTTGGCACAAATAACATTTGAATGCCAAGAACAGAAAAGAAATCAATGCAAATTTTTAACAATGTTCCAGAACAATAATATGTAGCCCTCTAATTGTTTTGCAGCAATCTTCCCATCTCCATCCCATTCTTTTTAATCTAGATCATGGATGTCAAACTTGCCCTGTTACGTTGCCGTCATGTGACATTTCCCCATTTGTGCAGCTGGGGTGGACATGACATCCGGTCTGCAAGCCACTAGTTTTACATCCCTGATCTAGATGAATCATGAGAATTTCAAATTCAGAACCAATGAGAAAATTGATTTGGGCTTTTCTTAAAGAAGTTGTAAATAGCTACTGCTGCTATTTGACTAGTCATTTATGTCCAGGTACTGCAAAGCCCTTAGAATTAAATATTTAATGGAAGCATCGCTACTTAAGGCTAAGCCAAAACAGAGAAAGTGAGATTTATTTACAAGCACAAAAGATTATATAAAACAGAATTGGCTAGATATATACTGAGATTATAAGCATTTTTTTCCTACCAAGATTCTTCATGACACTCTATTATTACACTACAATATACTATGGCTTGCATAATAAAGGGGTAGAAAAAAACCGTTTTAAATTTGTGTCAGTTATAATCTTGCTGTTACTTGATCCATAAACAAAATGAAACTATGATGTTACACTGGTAAATATAAACTTGTCTTGTTTTTTTCTAACCAAGAAAAAAACTGTAATGCTAGCATAAAAATATGTATACATATTAGACATACCCGGCAAGGATACCGCTAGATTTAATTAAATTCATTTGTCACATTAATGCCCCTAAGTATCATATGCTACATATTCAACAGGGTAAGATTATTTAGTGCAGTACTAAGGGAGTTTAAATACCAGGAATTAATGAAATGCAACAATGAACAATTTCCGCTTTCAGTGACCCACACAATAATCTTAACTTTGCTCTACAAGATGTGATTGTAAAATAAGCACAGACCTATAAATTGCTCCTTAATTGGACAGCATTCTTAAAATTTATGAATATAAAGATAAAATGTTACTTTAAATTTGTTCCTTTATTTATTCACTTGTTTGTTACCTCAATCATGGAGTCAGGGGCTCACCATAATCAGCATAAAACAAAGGATAGAAATACAAATATATCATAAAAACCATACGTGTAGATTCCCACTTATTACTGCTCCCAATTTTAACTAGAAATCCATAACATGCATCTAGCAAAATTAGCTACCAACTTTCAAGTTTTGTACCAACTTCTATTCAGACCATAGCAGGCTTTGAAAGTATTGCAAGCATACAATTCTCATAAATCACAAGAAAAACTCATTAAGTAACACTATAACAGATTGCTCAAAACTGATAGTAGTAGATTGCTCTATACTGAAAGATTTAAGCAGTCCTGGAACACAGATGAAAGGTCTGATATAGTATCATTCCTGATTTTCAACAGCAAGTCATAACAGTGGTGCATGAACATATTGGCTGACAAATGTGCTACATAGGTTGTCAATCGCACCTATAATTCTAGATTGTTGCAGCTTACTTTTTCCATATATTGTAATCCTGAAGCCAATTTTCTGTATTCTATAATATATTACAAAAAGATAGAACTAAACCCCAGACCACTATTAAATACATGACTACTTCGAAAGCCAACTTCTAGCACCATGTGACATTTACTAAATACTTTGGTTTCTCATCAGTTATATAAATCTTTCACCTTACAAAATGTATCTCTTTACATCATCACATAATCCTCATGTCTAATCTTATTCCATGCAACTCACTTCTTCCAATATTGCAGTGTACAAAACCATGCCAAGAGACTGGGTTACTTTTCAGAGTGAGATGAGTAGCAAATAAATTTAATAATAAGTAACTTTTACCACTGATTCTGGAGAAAATGGCACAGAATAGTATAATTTTTTTTAAAAAAAGTTCATTATTGGCAGTCCCAAATTCTTCATAATGTATGGATTCTGTCTTAGAAGTCTATAGCTCTGAATGATACAAACTTCGGTGAGAATGGCCAGCTTCAGGCATAAACATTTATGTTGATCCTTAGCTTCTCATTTGCAAACTAGAAATTATGACTGAATGAGCTCAATATATTTAGCCTTGAGAAGACCAGGGAGAACATCAAAGTGTTTTTCAAGTACCTGAAGATGGTCACATAGAAAAAAAAATTCTAACTATAACAACAATAAAGATGAAAAACAATTACCTAAAGAGGTGGTGAGTTAAATAGGGTTCAGACAGAAACTAAGTTACTGAATAACTTGAATACTACATGTTGCTCCCTTTCCCTTTTCTTCAGATTCACTGCTAAAATATTGCTGATTTTTAACAGCAACTGTTAAAATGACCATATTGATGACATGGCTATTGCACTGTTTTAACCCCTCAAAGCTTTTAATTATAAAACGCACAACAACCTGTTAAGCATTTGGGGAGGGGCAATATTAATATAAGGTATGAAACACTCATAAACTTACATGAATTCTTCAAGGATAAATAACTATTTTGTGTACTATAATGCTATATAGAAACACCTAGATTTAATAATCACAAATAAATAGGTTTGGTTTATAAGGTCAATCATCTTCAATTTATTTTAGTATTTTTGATATGTGGTAATATATATCCATAATGTCGTGTGAGATACATTTATTATAACACAGAATATATTTGAAAATGGCAATTAAATTAACCTGTAATCATCTAAATGACTCTCTGTACAGGAGACCTAAGATCTAACAGAATAATAGTACAGTACTAAATCTTAGCCATTACTCATCTAAACTCAGGCTTCTCCATTCCAGAGAAAAGCACTGAGAAAATAAATTCCACAAATCAATATAAAGATTTTTACACATTGTGTTCAATACCACTACAAGTAAAGAAATGCAATCAGAGCATATCAAACAGGTGCTTAGCACACATTCCATTATACCAAATAGGCTAAACTATAGGCTAAAATAAAATAAAATATATATATATATTTAAAAATAGCTTCCTAGGATAGAGATGAATAACAGCTAAAAACTCCAATAAAAGGCCTCAGCCAAAAGCCATACTACAAATGTATCTTTGTTAACTGTCCCCAAAGCTCCCTTGTTTAGCCAAAATGCAAGAGATGCTATTAATCAAATGTTAACCTAGCCATCTCACAGTAGTACAGTAGTTAATCTCTGAGAATTTCAAAGTAATACACTAATTAATCTCGAGAATTAGCCTGCAAGCAAAGCACTCTATAAAATATGTCATACTGGAGCCAGCACTCAAACACTAAAATCTCAGATGCAGAGACTGAAAGCGTTACGTTCCCCAGCCCAAAATCGTATGAATGTACCATCTTCAAGTCACCTAAAAGGGAAACTTCACTACAGAATACAACTATATACTTTTGCATAGGATGGTGGAGTCAATGTCTCCATTCCAATTTCACACCACCGCCAATCATGTGGACAGGAGTGAACTACCTTAGAAGGTTGTAATGTTTTTTTTCCCTGCCCTTTAGGTAACCTTATCTACCAATAGTTTGATGGATGCAAGCAAACAGCTAAGTGCTCAAAATGGGGAAACAAAATGCTAGCTGGGTGCCAAAGATTATCCCTCATTGTAGTTTAAATGCAAATTCACTTTCATTCCTCTTTTCAAGTCTGAGGTAAAGCAGGAGGGAGGAGTCCATAGGAATGTGATGTGACCCTGTTGAAAACCCTAAAAACTTTAATTTTGTTCAAGTAAAGCCAGCTAAGACCAAGAAGGACATCAAGAACATACCCTTCAGACCTGGGGGCGGGGGGGGGAGGAGGGAGATGGAGACCTTTCCATTTATCATGGCAGTCCCCCCCCCCCGCTCTCCCCACCCCCCACCCAAGCGCACTGCTGCCTAGGCAGCTGACTGGGCTCGCTTTTCATTCGAATTCACCAGGCGACTTTCCTTCCCGGCCACCACCTGCCTGGGAACTGCTTGGCTTCCCTCCTTCATGGCGCTTTCTTTGCCAAGGGAAATGCCATTTCCGTTCCTCACACTCCCACCTCGGGCGGGCAACCAGCCAAGCAAGCAAGCAAGCAAAGGCAACGCGGGGCACGGCGCCCCAGCCTCTCCCCGCTCGCCTTCTCAGCAGCCTCCCTGCCAGGGCACGCTTTGCCCCGGGGCAGCAGGAGCCTCTTTGCGGCGAAGGGGAGGAGGGGTCGAGTCGGTCCATGCCTTGGCGCGCCACCGGGCTGGTAGGAGAAACCAGCTCCGCAGACCTCTGGCTGCGCTGGAGGGAAAAAAAAAACAGCCGGAGCTGGCCTTACTCCCGGCGGTGGGGAGAGCTTAGGCGGCGGCCAGCCAGAGCCCGTTGCCCCGCTTGGCCACCCGGCCTCGTGTCCCGCCGCCTGCTCGCTTCGCTTACCTTCCAGGGACTCGCCCAGCTCGGCTCCTCGAGGCACGCCGGCTCCTCATACCCTCCTCACACCGCCGGTTGCGAACCGAGGCAGCAAGCAGGGGACGCCCTGGCATTCACCCTACCCGACGCGGCTGCGGGAACCCCGTTCGCAACCAAGCAGGAAATTTCCTCCGTTCTCCCTCGCCTGCCTGCCTGCCTGCCTGCCTGCCTCTGTGTGCAGCCGAAATTCAGAGGCGGTGCCAGCGGAGCAGAGGAGCCGCCTGCTGTCGGAGAGGCGCCGTTGCAGCAGCAGCTGCAGATACTTTACCTGCTCTGCCTGGGAAGAAGGCACCTGGAGAACAGCAGCAGCCTTTTCGCACCTGTGTCAGGATAGCCAGGAAGAGATTGCACAGACAGATGGAGGCAGGCCTTACTTCAAAGGCTCACTGGAAAGGGACAGGTTTCTCTCTTTTTTAAAAAAAAAATTGATTTATATGCCGCCCTTCTCCGGAGACTCAGGGCTGCTTACAATGCGTTAAGCAATAGCCTTCATACTTTTGTATATTTTATACAAAGTCAGCTTATTGCCCCCACAAACTGGATCCTCAATTTACCTACCTTAGAAAGGATGGAAGGCTGAGTCAACCTTGAGCCTGGTGTGATTCAAACTTACAGTAATTGCAGACAGCTGGAGTTAATTACAATGCATTAGTCTGCTGAGCTATCCAGGCTCTCTTATAACTAGAGGTCGTTGATCTAAAAATGCTTCCGTGCCTAATATGAAGGAGGGGATATGAAAGAGAAGAGGAGAAAGAATTATTAAAGGGAGTCCTCAACTTACAACTGATGACAGCTGAGATAAAGTTTATGTTGCTAATTGAGAAATTAGTCAAGTGAATTTTGCCCCGTTACCGCTGTTCTTGCCACATTTATTAATTGAATCCCTGCACTTGTTAAATTAGTAACATCATTAAGTGAATCAGGTTTCCCCATTGACTTTTCTCGTCAGTATGTTGCAAAAGGTGATCACATGACCCCAGGACACTGCAGCAGTCATGAATGTCATAAATGTGAGACAGTTGTCAAGTATCCAAATATAAATCACATGACCATGGTCATAAGTGTGGGGAAATGGTCATACGTCACTTTTTTCAGTGTTGTTGTAACTTCGAACAGTCACTAAATGAACTGTTGTGAGTCAAGGACTACCTGTATTTTTACATTACTCTGACAGCAAGACTTTGGCTGATTTCTGAAGCCAAGTCAAGTTTCCCTTGGGTAGCAGTTGGATGGGAAAAATTAAGGCCTAGCTTATTTCCTGGTCCTGACTCTATTCATGGAGTTTTCTTGACAGGAAACAGATGTCATTTGCATGGCTTTCTTCTGAAAGGCTCTTTTGACTCTACAATCCAGCTCTGGCATTTGCTCCTCAAAGTACTAACAAAATAAGTGGAAGCCCCGCTTAGCTTCCAAACCCAGACAAGTTTCTCTATCAGGAATTATTGACTAGATTAGGAGAAAAAGCACTGTCAAACCGTGCATATCACCTGGAGTCATATCAACTTCAGCTCTAGACAATAAGTGATTGTGTAAACTATCATTCAAACCATCAGCTAGCCTATTGCTTTGATCAAAGAATTCTGTACATGTATATAATGAACTTGTTTTTACAGTTCTACTGTAAACACTGTCTTTAGCCAATTTGTGTGTTTCATTTTCTGTTATTTTTCTTACATCTTTACATCCCGTTGGGTATTGATCATATGATACAGAATGTTGTAAAAAAGCGATTTCCTCTTGTCTACTTATTGTATGAATTAGGCTTTCTTCTGACCAAGATTCATGGATATAAGTCAAAAGGAAATTAGAAAGAGTAATTAGGGAAACTATATCCACGTCAAAAATTTGCTCATACACATCTTTTCAAACCCTATTAATAATGTTTTATCAAAACATCTTTTGATCAACAATCAACAAATTATGCTTTGATGCTCCCAGTTTAATTCACATATTGTGCTTTGTAAATAGACTTTGTGGCCTATTTTAAAACTATGGTTACAGAAATCAGGTAATGTTTAAACCCTTTACCTGTGTGCAGATCTAAAGATACAGTAGGCTGGACTGTGCTTAGAAATGCATAATCAGTGTTGTTCTTTCTCACAGTCTAAGTCTATCCGTCCACAGTTACTTCAAAATTATGGTTATTTCTACTATGTTCTTCTCCATTCCCCATTTCAAATTCTAAAGTTACTTTGCAACTCCGTTTTTATTTCTTTTAACTGAACAAAGTTCTCTATGTCTATTTTTTCTTTCTTCATAATGAATTGCTTTGTTTGTTTCGTTGCTATGTCATATCCAACTCTTTACAACCAAAGTATGCCAAGCCGCCATGTCCTCCACTGTCTACTGGAGTTTTCCCAAATTCATATTCATTGTGTCAATGACACTATCTAACCATGTAACCCTCTGCCATTCCGTTCTCTGTCAACCTAAAACTAAGGAAAAAATTCCCAACAGTGAGAACAATTAACCAGTGGAATGGTTTGCTTTCAGAAGTTGTGGTGCTCCATCACTGGAGATATTTAAGAAGAGACTAGCCACTTGTCTCAAATTGTGTAGGGTCTCCTTGAGCAGGGGTTGGACTGGAAGACCTCAAAGGTCCCTTCCAACTGTGTTATTCTGTTATTCTTTTGCCTTCAATCTTTTCCAACATCAGAGTCTTTTCAAATGATCCAACTAGTCTTTTCCAATACTTTGGCCACCAAATGAGAAAAGAGAACTCATTGGAAAAAAATATTGGACAAGAATTACTTCACAAGTAGAGAAAAGATCAACTGCTTCTTCCCATTAAGTTACTTTTAGGGTGGATTGAAAGTGGATGGAGTATTTTCAGCAGTTGAACTATTTCTTTATCACTGTGCCTGTAGCTTACAATCACGGTTATTAATTACTATGAAAATTAAATAAGGGTTGAAGAGATTTCTAGAAGAGTTAAAACTTTTTGGGGAGATGACAAGTTTATTAATATCTGTTAAAGAGAAACTCAGGCCATTTTGTTTCATAACTCTAGTTTTGCTTCTTGCTTTTTCTTTTTCTTTCCTATCATTTTCTTTAAATCAGCTTTTTATTTTGTGAAAAATCCTAAATAAATATACATTTAAAAACCAATACGTTAATTATTAATTAATTATATTAAATATTAACTGTTGTTGTGTAATGTTTATAAATAGGTCATGGCTATAGCATGTTTTTAGACTATTTCATGAGGCACACCCATCAAAATTTGTTTTGTGTGTGCAAATATTTGGCAATAGAAAAACCGGAGACATTTAATAAATAATTTCATTAACACATTATTCATTTCATGGCCTACATTCTGGTGTAGTATCATCTCAGTAAAAACACATTTATTTTTCAGTCAATTTATCACAGCTTTGGATCTCTTTTTCTGTTCGAGAACATTACTGCCTTGCCCTCTGGCTTGAATAAATTTGATGGATTTTGCACTAATTTTATCCTACCAGATGCAAAACAAACTGGCCTACTGTTCTCCATAGGAAGATTTGCAAGTATATTTAACGTAATCAGAACACCATTCTCAAAAGTTCTATAGTATTTTCATGCTCATCAGCATTTTAAAAATTGCAGACTGAAGGAATCTAATCTTTTTTTGTTGTTGTATATAATTGTTGCTAGGAAAGTTTCCAAATAATTAATTAATTATGTTTAGGTGTAGTTTTCTTCTGTTCTTACTTCACTCACTAGAAAACTAGAATGGCTGTTATTAATTTTTTAGAAAAGATCTGGCACTCTGGCTTGGTGAAATATGCACCTGTGAATGTGTGTGTGAGAGAGAGAGAGAGAGAGCAGTGGTGGCCTGCAATTTTTTAAGCAACCGATTCTCTGCCCTAATAGCTCGCTGGGGGGCGTGGCTTGGGAGGTCATGTGACTGAGTGCGTATGGCCAATTCTATGTCACTTGTGTGGGTGGTATTTGTATGGGATAGGCAGGGTTGGGGAGGGAATCCAGGGGTCTCCGGGGTGGGGGTGGGGCGGGAGGAAAGAATTTGTCCATTGCTTGCACTGCTCCCCCTGCCGACTAGGAGTTCGGGACCCTTGTTTTAAGGATTCAAAAGCTTTAGCAAAACACAATGTGTAAAACACAATGAAAACATGAGGAATGTTTGTTACTCTTCACTCATCTTTCTCCTTCAAATCTGACAATCCATACACTTTATATTACATATATAAAGTGCATATATCTTTGTGCATATGTCATGAACTTTTCAAATAATGTGTGATGGTAGTCATGAATTGGTCTTTTTAAAATTAAGATGGTGATTGAATCATCAAAATTATTTGTTGCTATGCCAATAAAATCTATGCAAAATATTATTTTCCATCCATATGTATGATATCAACTCCTACACATATTCTGTGAGTAACTTTATTATGCATAAATGAGATTCTTTACTGCTGCATAGCGTGTAATATAGTTATTCTGGTTACTACTAAATGATCTAATATTTGCCTGAACATTGAAGTAAATGATTGGAAGATATGAAAACCACTCTGTAAGCTTTGTATCAGCCATGAACTCAAAAGATTTACTGTGGTTAATCATATGCTTTGTTTGAGCCAGTGACTTGAAAAGTCCAGAAATGTCAGATTAGCTGTTATCTTGGCTTCCTTGATCAAATCCATCTTTTCTATTTGCTCTAATTTTGCATCTTTATGATTTAGGCTGAGGCCTGGCACAATACAAACCATCAGAAGTACCGTATTTTTCAGAGTATAAGATGTACCTTTTTTCCCCCTAAAAGGGGGTGAAAATTTAGGTGTGTCTTATACACCAAATGTAGCCCCGCCCACCACTGGCCCCCACCCTATGGCTTCTGTCTCATAGCAGTTACTTCCTTGTAAGCAAACAGCAAGAAAAAAATAGCTCCTTTCAGCTTCAGCACAACCTAATTAGCTCAAGTTCATTGGATCAGCCTCCCGATTTTCAGCTGATTTGCTCTCAGCTGTTTTGCGCAGGGCTCTGCTGCTTGCTGCAAAGAGATAAATTGCTAGAGCAGATTTTTTTTCCCCTTGTGCTAATCAAGCTATGCTGAAAACGAAAATGAAAGTAAAGTGGGTTGTTTGCTACAACAAGGCAAAATTGCTCAGAGGCAGAAGGAGATTTCTTTTTCTTCTTTTCCTCACCAAAAAAGGTAGGTGTGTCTTATATTCTGAAAAATACGGTAAGCCAGGCAGACATAAATAAAATCATACAATCAAGTGATCAAAAACAAACTATGGTTTCATACAGCTTGCATCCCAATACCAAGTAATTCTTTAATCAAGAAAACTACATTAATAGTTAGCATAATCTAAAAATCCAAGTTCAAGGAGGAGATATTAAGAAAATATTTTCTTACATCCATAATCTCATATTTTATTAGTGATTATGTGGAATATTTTAGAATGGTACAATATTATACCTTAGTATTCAAAAGTAAATCTCACTGAATCTGAGGAATTGATTATACTTAAAGCTTAAAGGTTTCTCCAGTCCAGTTGTGACCGACTCAAGGAGTGTGTGTGCTCATATCGGATTCTCAGTTGAGGGACTCTGCTTTGTCTGTGAGCTGCTTCCATCATCATGCTGCTTCCGTCACATGACCAGCATGAAAGTATGGAATGCAGTCATCTTTCCCACCAAAGCAGTACCTATTTATTTACTTACATTTGCATGCTTTCAAACTGCTAGGTTGGCAGAAGCTAGGGTGAGAATGGGAGCTCACACTATTATGTGGCACTTGGGTCTCAAACCTGGATTCTCAGCTTTCCAGTTGACAAGCCCAGCATTTTAATTGATAAGCTATTGTGCCACTCTGATTATGCTTATTAAAGCAGAAAAATTAGCTATTCTTTATCACTTAAATTTCTGGACTACTGTCTCGCTGTCTTGGCCCATTGGCCAACTTAGTCTTTTTTGAGAATGACATGTGATATACTGCTTATGTAACTATTAACTAGGTTTCAGAATATGTATGTTATCACTGTTGTGTATGTCATTTTATTTTATGTCTCAAATTTATTCAAAATTTCAATTTCAATATCCAGGAAAAATGATGATTCAAGTGAATTCCCAAATCATACCTTTTTAGAAGGTTAGTTTAGTATATAAGAATACTAATTTCATCATTATTAATGTTCTACATACATACATTCTAAAATGCATTAAGTCTTGTTATTCCTTTGTGCCTATCATTTTAATAAGAAGGATTCTGCATTCCAAGCGCTGTGCAATCAATCAACATGCAAGGAAACCCAAAGGATATTTACTGAGGAATTTCCCTAGTGTGATATTGTTTTTTATATTTTTATCTCTACTTGTACGGTTCAATTTCTAATGATAATTGAAACTGTGGCTAACATGTATCTACAGTAAAATACTGAGCACCATGTGATCAGTTTTGTCCTTTATTGAGACTCCTAAGACACGGATATCTTAGTTAAGCTATGGTTAAAACTCTCTATTGAGAATTGACCTGACAGAACTTCACAACTTAGATTTTTATGTACAACACATTATCTTAGGAACCTTCTAAGTAATGGCACTCAGTGATTGCAGGAAGGTATACAGAGAGTCCTTGTTTACTGACTGCCTTGTGCAAAACATTTGCAGCTACAACAGTGGTAAAAAATTAAATATGTGAGCAATCCTTGCATTTATGATCTTTGCAGACCTGTAAAAGCCAAGAAAGCTGAAATAAGGTGGTAAGGGCAGTCATGCTTTCACTTAGCTATCACTTTCCTAAAAAAACCATTTCTCTTAAAAGAAATGCCCTTCAGATCTTCCACAATGAAGCAGTTCTTAATCTTGCCATGTGTTTTTTAAAGCCATGACCTTCCCCACCTCAAAAAATGGTAGAAATATCATGCATTCTGGGTGACAGTATAAATAATTGTTTCATCATTCATCTTATGGAGATAAAGATTAACTTTGAGGCTTCGTTTTGAAAGGCTCGGCATGTCATGAATTGAGGATTTTTCTTGTCACCATGGTAATGTTTTTACTGCAGACCAAAGTTCATCTATTTTATTTCTTTATTACCATTACCAGTACAAAGTTTATGGTGTAGGCAATGTGCTCTCATTTTTCAGGAAGAGTAGCAAAACTTTCATAGACTGGGATCCTCATCGAAAGAATTTGCAGAATTCCGTGTTGGTGGAGAAACCTTATTATAGTTTAGGGAAACTCTTTTCTCTTTCTAACAAAATGCCATCCAGGCGAAAGACCTTGATGTTCGCCTCTGCTTTTTTCACCAGCCTGTGCTCTTTTGTTATTGTTTGCATTGTGCTTGCAACTAAAAACTGGGTGTCAAGTGCCATTACCAATGTGAAAGAAAATCCCAATATGAAGCTAATAATTACATATGGACTTTTCCAAGGAGTTTGCTCAGATGTATCACCTGGAATTAGTTTACCTCACACCAGTTTTCAAGGTAAATAATAAGTGAAGGCAATAATGCTGGTCATTGACCAAAATTACTCTCTTTTTCTCTTTCTTTCTCTCTCTGTCTCTCTCTCCCCCCCCTCCCCCTATTGTTGGGAGTAGCTAGGTTTGTTAAACTTTCGGCCAAGTATTCATTGTTTATACAATACTGTAAAGCATTTACATTTACTTTAAAGTCTTTCCCTCAGGAGAAAATTGTTGTACAATAAATAAGCTATAAAAAGTTTTTACAAGCCAAGTTTAAAAACTTGGCAATGTTATTAGCTATATCAATAATAGTAGCAAAAATAATAATGTGAATAAACGTCTTGTATATAATGTACATTATTGTAAATTTTCAGGTAATTACAAAGGTGCATTTCACTAAAGCCTTCTATATAATTAATCTGTAGAATTCAGTCAAAGGCATATAAATTAAATTTTTTAAAAATGCAATGTAGCAATAGCATTGCTGGATTGTTTTTTTAAAAGAAAATCTTGGAAGATGAAACTACCAATGGTTAATCAAATAGTTCCATATTTCCAGCAATCCAATAGGAGTAGCAGCAGGAGAAGCAGACTAGGAATATATGAAATGAGGAAAAAATTACTCAAAAGTAAAAGAATGTGAGTGTAGATAAAGCTAGGAGAAGTAAAAAAAATAAATGTTTTGTGAAATAAATAATGTCATTTTACTTTAATAATGATTTTTGAATAAATAAATGCACTACTTCAACAATTAGATTATCTAGATAACTTTATAAGAAAATTACACACGTTCATGGAAGATAAAGTTTTTACAGCTGTTAATCAAAGTGCCATACACTGTCTTATATTACTGAGTATATATTTCTGAAGCCTAGTTGCTGTTGAATAGAAGCTGAAGTTTTATCAGGCTCATCTCCAACTGGTTGATCACTTTGAAAACCTACTCTGTTTCGACCAGTGGAAGCCCCAATTAAATGTAAAATAAATAAATAAATAAATAGAAATGGCAGTGATATCAAAGTCCTGCCCATTTTGTAGATGCATATGACAATCATCTTATCTGCCTCTGGATATCTTGTTATTTTCTTATTTTTTAATAAAATGTTTCAAATATCAAAATATATGGGGAAAAAAACAGAAAACCTTTGTTGCTGAACAAGCATCAGTGTGAAAGAATACCTGATCCTCACAGTTTTCAGTTCTATGCAGGGTATTTTCAGCGAGAACTGTCATTTATCAATCTATATAGTGTTCCTAAAAGGGACGCAGTGGCTCAGTGGCTGAGACGTTGAGCTTGTCAATCAAAAGTTCAGATGTTCAGTGGTTCGAATCCCTAGTGCTGCATAATGGGGTGAGCTCCCATTACTTGTCCCAGCTTCTGCCAACTTTGCAGTTCGAAAGCACGTAAAAAAAATGCAAGTAGAAAAATAGGGATCACCTTTGGTGGGAAGGTAACAGTGTTCCGTGAGCCTTTGGTGCTTAGTCATGCCAGCCACATGACCATGGAGATGGACAGCACTGGTTCTTCAGCTTTGAAACAGAGATGAGCACTGCCCCCTAGGAACAACTAGCACATATGTGCATGGGGAACCTTTATCTTTACCTTATAGTGTTCCTACTTGTGATGCTACAACAGTACTTTGATTTTAACTGTTACATTTAGTGAGGCTTTTCTATACTATATTGGCCTTTCTTACATTATTTACAATGTAGAACAAATTGAGCATTCCTATTTATAGATTTGCTAAATAATATGCAAATGAAATTGTGATGGGCCACAGACAAGAATCACCTGTGTAAAATTCAAAATAAAATCAGATAATCCAATAGGGTTTTTTAAAAAAATGATAAAGGGATAACCCTTAATTAGTATGGTTTTATTCTATTTTACTACTGCAAATCCTAAAAAAGGGTTAAGCAGTAAAACTAAACTAGAATAATAAAGAAACTCTCTCTCCACATCAGTATCAACAGAACAACTGAAATAGTACTGTAGTTATGTTATTCAGACAAACTAGTTCAGACTAGAGGCATGCAAATCTGACCATAATTAAAGAATGAATGTCCCTGGCCTAGCTAAATCCAAAACCACAGATGGATTGCATCTCAGAAGGATTGCATCTCAAGATTTTTTTTTTTTTTTTGCATCCATAGTCTCATAATGTTTAGCACTAAGACAATGTTCAACTGTATCTCCTGTTTAGGTCAGGGTTGTGTACTGATATAGACAGGATTTTGATTGACCTTAACTAGGAGGTGACATCTTCCAGTGACTTCAGCTACATATTAAATAGGACGAATGAGAGAGAGTAGAGCCTCAGGCGTTCCATAAAGAAGGACTTTAGGATTCAACATCTCTGTTCCTATTGGCACCAAATGGAACCAACTCGTGAAAAGAGAATGAAATAACTGTAGCACAATATACACCAATTCCAACTGTTAGAAGTGATATAGATGATATCACTAATTACTCACATCAATGAAAGGCAAGATCTAGTTGTATTAGGAGGACCACCCTATTACCTAGGTCACACAACAGTCATTCTCAAAAGCAGTCAGTGTGGTGTCAATACCAACCACATTATTAGACATGATAGCTAAGTACAGCCTCCAAACTCAAAGCTAACAGTTGTGAAAAGAAAAGACAATGGGATACAGGTTATTACAGTTATTACCGCTTACCCTCCACACCATAATGAGCTGTGATAATAACCTTAAGAAGAGGTGCCATAGCCAAGACAATAGTCATGCAATAGATATCTCAGCCCACAAAAGGAATGGGGCTGGATAAAGCATCTTAGAAGGGACCCTTCCTAGTTCTCTGGAAAATATAAGCAAGGGAGGGGAGGAGTGCAAGATTATATTATTGTAATTTGCAACAGAGATAGTGCTAGTTCTCATGGTTTTGGTTGCTTGTCTGGACTACCTCAAAGAGCTGACAGCCCCTTCTTCGACTTTTCAATACATAATATATGAATACCATTATTAAAAGCTGTGTATTAGATTAAATTAAGCTGCTTCTCTTTATTGAACGCCCCATTGGAGTGGATGGCTATGCTGAACCTAATAAATAAGAATAATTCTTACATCAGAATATATATTATTTTTCATATTTCGTGAGAGTACAAAATACATTTTATTATGTACCATAATACAACTGAATACATATCTTCTGCCATTCTTGGTGGAAAAAAGCAAGAGAACTAAATATGCAAAGACCTGTAGTATGAATTATACAGAGGCTGTAGTGCATAGCATTTCTTGGGTAGCTTGAAATTTGTTGGCAAGAGCAATTTGCTTGAATATTAAAAGGTCAGTTAATTAGTAGCCTTACCACAAGCAAGGCATCTGATATTATCCTCCAGATTTCTCATGAGTCTTCCTTGACTAAACAATAAATTTGATCTCTTACATTTTGCATTCTAAATGCGGAAACCACGACGCAATTAAACTAGCAGACACTTATTAGGCTGCCATTTGTGATTTATATTGTGTAATAAATGACTGTAGGGTTTCTTGGGCTTTCCAGAAGAATCCTAGAATGAGATGCTGTACTTCATAAGTTATTCCTCATCTCCCAATATTAAAAATGTTTTATTCTTAAATAAATCCCCAACCCATTATGTTTGAAATGTTTAGCCATACATCAAAGGTGACTAACAATTTTGTTTAGTTTAGGTTTGATTTAAAAAATGTTGCCAACATTTAGCCACTTCTAAGCAAGCATAAATATTTGACATTCTTATAAAGAAATCAGCTCCCTTTATAGACATTTCTGTGCACCCATACAGATGGCCTACTCTCAAGATAAACTTGTCATGATGTGAACAAAACAATTTAAGAAAATGCATAAGCATTTTGCTGTAGTATGTTTGAATGGGTATATTTGAGCAGAAATTGTCATGCCTTCTGCTTTTATTTTAAACATGCATACAATAATATATTTTGACTCTTTGTTCTATTTTTTAAAACACAAGATTTTGGCAAAGAATTGTGGGGTAAAATACAATCACGACTTTAAAATATTAAACCACTATATCAAATTATTAGTGCTGTACCAAAATGTTCTAGTTTCCTTTTACATGTCAGATAACAAATGGCTTCTATTTTTTTTCCAGAAAAGAAAAATATACTAGTGAAATTTTAATGGGAAGCAAATGCCTTATTCTTAAGCTTACTTTGATATTATGAGGCGGTTGAAACTAGGTGCCTTTCATCATGCAATAATCTCTCCAGCAGATTGCAGCTTCATTGCTGTTCTACTCTACAGATAAATTCCAGAGGAAATTATTATGAGGTTAACTACTCCCATAGGATTTAAAAAAAAAAATCAGGAAAAAGAGACAGCCAGAGAGGTTGCGTATTAGAGGAGAGATGTACAGCAGCACCTTATACCTATAAAGTAAGCTCACAAACATCAGAAAATAAAAGAATTATAAAGCAATTCTAATAAGATAAACAAGGAGCAGTTTCTACTACTATGTTCAAGAAATTGGAAATATTAAGAAATAAAATCAAAGACTTTTCTCAGGGTTTTTATACAGGGGTTATATACAGTAAGTAATAAAAGATCGGAAAAGAAGGTTCCTAAGACTGCTAAGAATGATTCCTAATTTCTGGGAGTCATAATGCTATTCAGATCCAAGAATAACGAATACATGGCAGGGACCTAACCACATTCTCAAAGATCTCAATAGAGATTAATGAACTGAATGAATTGTACATGTATATTCATGTACACTACATATATTTTCTTGATGTGATCAGAATCCTTATAAAATGAAATGTTACCATCAGTAACATTTCATACAAAGCTATATGCATTCAATTCTGCACAGATGTGCCCTGTCCAAACAATTAGAAGTATCCATGACTGTATGGAGGAAAGTCCATCTGCAAAATTCCAACTCTTGCTCATAAATTCCCATGCACAATAGTCAGTAAATGTTTTTATAGAGCTAGAACAGTCCTTCCTAATTTAATCAGTGTGTCAGTGTCATTTTATCTGGACAATATCCGTTGGGAAGAGAGAATTCAACATGCACTGTCATATTTGAAAGGACTCATCATCATAAATTGCTTCTACTTTTTTAATTACCTTTACAGAAATTAGTTCATTCATGTGGACATTGTAGAGCAGGGTCCCCAACCCCCAATTCGTGGACCACCACCGTAGCACAGCATGCCAGCAACCGGACCGAGCAAATAAGCAAAGCCCCATCCACAGGATGCAGACAGCATGTGAAACAACACCCCCTCCAGTCTATGGAAAAACTCCCTCCATGGAACTGGTACCTGGTGCCCAAAAGGTTGGAGGCACTGTTGTAGAGAGAGTGATGTTAATATATGGCAAAAAAAAAAATGAAATCAGAAGACTGGTAGCTATTTTTCCGACCACCCACTATAGGCCTCTAATGAATCGAGCTGCAGTTGATGGAAACCAATACTTTTAAATGTTTTGCTGGTCAGAAAACATGATAACAGCTTCTTGTGAAATATGTCTGTAACGATATTATTTGTATTATCTCTGCATCTTGTCAAACTAATTATAAATAATTATGTTTCAGTTGCAGGTACTCTAGGAAAAGATACTTTGAACATTTTTCATGGCGTAATTATATTTCTGCTGGTTGTAACTATGCTGAGTTCCTTCCTTAGTTCTGGATTTACCTGTTACAATGCCATCAGCAACCCATACCAAACATTTTTGGGGCCTACTGGAGTTTATACCTGGAATTCTGTGTCTTGTAAGTAATACACATTTGAGCAGATATGTTTTCAAATAATTGATAATCTAATACACTTACATTGAGATACCAAACAATTGCAATTCAGAATGAGAAAAAAACAAAGGCAACCATCTTGATATTTATCAATATTATCAAAATTCTACTAAATTCATTAACTGGAAGTACAAACAGGATTAAAACACATTAAGCAATCACATTAAAAATAATCTCTGGTTAACTTCATTTACTAACTTTCAAACTTAAAAATGTTCCTCACCTTTAATTACAGACTAGTATACGATATAAAAAACAAAACAAAACAAATTTTATAGTCCAAACGAATCTAGTAAAAATTAAGCATAATAATTAATGTTAAATGCTTTATGTTTAGATTTTAAGAATACTAATTCTGGGAGCAGTCAGAATGATAACATTTTATGGATTATATTTATAACAAAAAGACTCATTTACTCATTTGTAATCAAGGTTCATATATTTATTATTTATTTATTTATTTATGCAGTTTATATGCTGCCTATCTCCGAGGGCTCAGGGCGGCTCACAACAATAAAAATGCATAATTCCTCGTTAAAACAATAAAATTTAAAATCGAATTTAAAACAATTAAAATTGAACAAGAAAAACCTTTCTACCTTTGATGCTTTAATCTTATAAATATAAATTTAATTTAATTGTGTGTACAAACTTTTTTCAAAGTGCCTCCAGGCAGGAAAGGATTTTTGTTTTTAATGTCAGCTTATAGTCAAACAGCATGGACCAGGAAAGGAACAATTTAAGAAATCTGTGTATCTGGCATAACCATTGCAATTGGTTTGTTTTTCCTCTGATTTATGATATCTTAAACTTGAGGGGTGATAACACTACTTTTTTGCCTCTTGTACTCATCACAAGAAACAGATGAATTTTCATTGTTCTTTGGGTTTTTATTTCTCAATTTTAAATCCGATTGGGGAATAATTGAATAAATAAATAAATAATATGCAACTACTGGAATGCAGGAGGAACAGCAAGAGGAAGAGGAGGACACAGAGGAAGAGGAGAAAGAGGAGGAAAAAGGGTGAGGAGGAGGAAGAAGAGGAGGGGAATTAAGTCTTTCTTTGCTTTCTGTATTTCTAATCTAAAATCCTTATTCTCTCTCAAATCTACTGGTATATACCGTGTTTGCTTTATACCATATTTTTCGGACTATAAGACGCTCAGGACTGTAAGATTCATCTAGGGGAATTTTGGGGAGGAAAACAAGGGGAAAAAATCGTTCACCGTGACCCATTCTCCGTGGCCCACTCGCTGCGGCCCATTTGCCACCTCCACCACAGTTCATTCGCTGTGGCCCATTTGCCACAGCCCATTTGCTGCCACCACTGCATATTTGCTGCTGCAGCCTGTTCACCACTGCCCATTCACCACCACGGCCCATTCGCCACTGCCCATTTTCTGCCACCACTGCAGCCCGTTTGCTGCTGCCTATTCACCGCCACCACCGCAGCCCATTCTAGAACAGCTGATCAGCGCCATACCAATCCTCTCCCCCCCCCATAGCAATATTCACTCTATAAGATGCACAGACATTTCCATCCACTTTTTTTGGGGGGGAGGGGAAGAAGTGTGTCTATACTCCAAAAAATACGGTATATGTTTTATACATATATGTGTATGTATGTATGTATAACAAAAGGCCCACTGGCTCCTTCCATCACCAAGATAATGGAAATGACACAAAAGAAATGCCATTCACCCGATCCTATAAAGTGCTGATCCTATAAAGATCTGATCCCAAAGTTCCTTAAAAGTTAAAAATCTTAGGCCATCTGATCATTAATCTTTCATATCATGTCTATTTTGTCTCCTTGAGCCAGTAAGAAAAAAATAGTTCTTAGGAGAGCAGCCTGAAGAGTGAAATTGCAATAGAGAAAAACATTGCTTAGAGACAAAAAATAGAAATACACTTGCAGACAAAAACTGTTTTTTATATACATCAAAAGTAGTGAAATGTTATACTGTAAAATGAACTCATTCAGTCATTTCCCTGGAGCTACAACCCTTCAGTCTTCTATTAGACTTACATCAGGTTTCCTTTGATGTACTTTGCTCTCCTTATGATCCTGCCACTAAAATAACTCAATTTCTGATATTGAATTTGTCCCAAGAGATTCCTGCTTTTTAAAACAGGACTGAAATAATTTGTGCAAGGGAGAAAACTGTATTATCAAATATATAAATGCCCAGCAGAACCTATGCAAAATCCTACCACAACCCAGGCTTTCAATGTGAACTACAAAAACCATTGATCAAAACCATCACAGTGTGATGGCTGGAGTGGCGCGGTGGCCTAGAGGTAGCACTCTCACCTCACAATCAGGAGGCTATGAGTTCGAACCTAGATAGAGGCAGCTATTTCTCTCTCTGGGCACACTGAGAATATATCTGCTGAACAAAACTCCACATTGGTGACAGGAAGGGCATCCGGCCATTAATACACTCTGCTAGCTCCATTCAGTTGCCCAGTCTCCACCCCACAAGGAATTATGGGGTGATTTAAAAGACAATGATGATCACAGTGTGATTGCTGAGGTGGGGGGCTGGGGGTGATGAGAATTATCACCCGACATATGTGAGATATAGAATGTTGTTTTATAATATTTTGTATGCAGAAATATAACTCTACATGGATGATCCTTGCTATGTATCTCAATCCATTCTGGAAGCAAATGACTGACTCGGCATGTTTTACATTTAAGGAACTAAACACAACAGAGAAATGCACAATATCAGCAATCTTTTCTTTTTACTTTTAGGTATCTGCTGTCTCTTAAACCTAATATTGTTTGCAGTGAATGTAGAAGTAAACAAACTGTCTGCTGAGCTGGCCATCAAACATTGCAGAGTTTCCACAGGCTTTGAACAAAGCAACACATATGGATATTCATACTGGGTCATGCTTCTTATAATTGCCCTCAATGCTACAACTGTTATCATCATGGTTTTCTATCAACGGGAAAAGTATTCTAAGAAGAAGGAACGAGAGAGACCTTTGGACAGTGCACCCAAGGATGGGATTTTATTTTAATGTGATTATTTCTTCTGCTTTAAGATAAACTAAGCAGTCTCCTATTTCAAGATAAAGTATGGAGTTACGGCCATGTGAGGTTCATCGACTTACATAGTATCATGAGGTACAAGGAAGAGATAAAGATAAAGATAATATAATAAAGACTATTAGGACTGGCACTTGAAGGGTCAAGCCTTGAATTTCTGTAGGTATTATTATAATTGATAAGTTTATTTCAAGAACAAGTTTGGTGTAGTGGTTAAAATATCAGTTCAGAAACAGGGAGACCATGAGCCTAGTCCTGTTTTAGGCATGAAGACAGCTGGTTGACCTGGAGCCAGTTACTTTCCCTCAGCCTTAGGAAGGAGGCAAAGATAAACCATTTCTGAAAAATATTGGCAAAAAACTGTAGAGATTAACCCTATTTGATGACTTGAAGGCGCCAAATAAGAATTTTAATTTAACTTTATTCCAAAATTGTACAATAGGGGTACAATAAAGATTTACACAAATATGTGATTTAAAATCAAATGGAGTGCATAGTTTAATCAGTCTGCTGTAGAATTCTGCCGTATTAAAAATTAATTGCAGTTTAAATAATACTTCCACTTATTAGAGATATTCATCAGTTCTACATTTCTGTTCTGTTTTGCTTTGTCAATTTTAATTCGACCTAACTTGGACCCAATTCAAAGTAAAAGGTAAAATGTCTTTTAGGAAACCAGTATCTAGTATCTATGCTGACTAGCAAGGAGAATCCTCAAACAGCTATAACTTCTTCATTCATATAACAGAATTAAAAGTTATGTCAGGAACAGCAGAACATTTTGAGCACATGGATGGAACCGCATTTGAATGAAAAAGCTACAGAAATTTGGGAAACTAGTTTTCTTTATTTTAAAGAAATAACATGTTGTTTGTTTTATTATTTGATCAAAACAGATAATGTCTACAAGTAACAGCTCTGTCTTTGTGAATAAAGCCAGTGATAGAACAAAGTTTCCACCTCTTCTCTATTTATATTAACTTACAATGGCAGCGTTTTATCTTCCCTTCATTAACTCTAATACATTCCCAAATGAGTCATCAGGAGCTCAAGTCCTGAATGAACCAAATGGCAATAGAAAAGAAAACAGATCACTAGAAATAAAACTCTATCCAAGCTATTGTTTTCTTCTCTAGCCTTTTTGCTAGATACCTTTGTGTCTCTTGTCTGAGCTCCAAATAGAATTGAGTAGCATGGTTTTAGTTAAAGTGGGAAAAAACCAATAGCTTTTAACTCTATCTGCAGTTATATTCCAGAACTATGAATGTTCTGAACAGTTCTCTGTTCAGAAAACTGAGATGTAGCACTTATTAGAGCAGATAAAGAGAGCTAATTATTTATTCACAACGTAAAGTAAAATTCTGTCTTTCTTCTTTTATACTCTGAATCAAAGTCCTATCCACCATAACACTGTAAAGACCCAAGGGAAAGAGAAAAAATAGAATGTAGGATTATCTATATCAGGGCTGTCAAACTCCCGGCCCACAGGCCAGATGCATCATGTGCTGGCCACCCCCACACCCAGTTTAGTGAAGGGAGGAAAAGTCCCAATATGTCATGTGATGCCGCCATGATGACGTTTGACACACCTGATCTATATGGAAATAGGCTAGCGCTTTAAGTAGCATGACTCTAGAAATCAAGGTCAATGGATGTTGGGTATCTGAGGGAGAAGACTGGGAGTTTTCTCTGTTTAGTGACTAAACAGAATGCAATACAGTGCTGGAATTTGCTGTGACAGCCACATCTTGCTTGCTTTATATTTTCTTCCAAGCCCATTCCTTGCCAAAAATCCAGAGGTGCTAATGCCTTGTCTTTGAAACTTGGCTACTGATACAGATTTGGACTCAATTGAAGTTGGACTAGAATAAGACTATTGCTTTATCTGAATTGTATTTCTGCTATTGGTTCTCAAATTTTAACTCTACTGGACTCTAATAGGCTATCTGTTCCTTCTCATTGTTTCTGAAGATTGTGGGTAAAATTGCTTCAAAACTGCAACACAGGTATCAACCTTAATTTGCTTGCTTTTAATGTGAAACGTGACTGAAGGCTACAGCAGGGAAGAATATATGTAATACTTGGCCTAATTTAATGTGGCTAACTTAATTTCAAAAATCCTTTGCAAGTAAGCTGTTATGACCTCAGGCAAATTCAGTTTGTCTTTCCCCCAGTATCCTGTTGTATGAATTGGTTAAGAGAGTTTAAAGAAGTGAGAGAATAGATAGCACTATCTCTTTTTGGGCTCTGGCTCCTGCCATCCTTGCTTTAATCTTATTCACCATTTGCTTGCAACATGGTTCCCAACAGATGATATTTGTATTCTACAATAAAAGAATGGTATAGAACAAATCAATTACCCTCATCAAGCATTGTATTCAGGGTGTGCAAGTTATTACCGTGTTTCTCCAAAAATAAGATCCTGTCTTATATTTTTTTGAACCCTGGAATAAGTGCTTGGCCTTATTACAATGCGCTCAAAAGCCCGATTGGGCTTATTATCAGGGGATGTCTTATTTGGGGGGAAACAGGGTATGGAGCAAAGTCAAATGATTAGGGACTGACATCAGTTCTCCATTTCCATTCATGAATACCCAAGTGCAAATTTCATAGTAGAATCTATCATTAAATTATGATAGACAGTAAAATATTATCAGCTACCCTGATCCTAAGAGAAAAACAAATTCTGCACGCACAGCACCCAATGTGATCATTTTCTGATCCTGGAATAATTAACTATCACAGAAACAGTCATGCAAGAAAAAAAAGAACAAATCTGACTGTTCGCGCTTTAATTATGGCCTTAACTTAATTGAGTTTGAGGGTTATCTCCCTCAGATCTAAGTTCCATCATGCATGTCCTTTAGGGGCTGATTTTCACTGAACTCAATTGTAAAGTGGTATCAACTGAAAGCTGACCTGTATCTCTGCTTCTCTTCAGAAATCATCAGGTTTCTCTGCATGCCATTTTATATCTAAGTTCTGTATCAATAGCACCAAGTATATTTAACCCAAGTTTCCTGAAACCTCCAAGTGCTCAAGGTGATTTCTATATGAAAATGGATAATCTCCTAAAGTTTGTCCAATGCTGATAGCAGTTTCCTGCTGCTACATAGCAATTCAACCATGCTGAGCCACTTACTTTCAAAGTCCAAGACATGAGTTCCCTGATAATATAAATGCCCTGTTTCTATTATAAAGTCTGATTGTAGATTTAATCACGTTGCATGATGGATGTTGGCTCAGCAGAACAGTGACAATGCTCACTGAAGCTCACTGTGAAAATTTCTGCACCTCAAGCAGAATTGATAGTGCCTGTTAAGCCAGTGGGTACAAAATGTCTAATTATTTTAGACTTAAACATTGGTAGGGGTGTAAAGTAATCTATAAACATACCTCCTTCCGGATGTAGAAATATAAAATTTCTACATCCGGAAGGAGGATGTACTTGTTTTATTAATGAAATCTATCTTGTTAGTTCTCATTAACTAACCCCAGAACCTGTTTACTCAATCCTTGTCTTGAGATCATCACTGTATTTACTTACTGTAGACCACACCATTGAGGGAAATTGAGGTTTCTGAATTAAAACTCAGTTGTTGCATTGGATCTCTATGTCTTTGATGCAATAAATAATATGCAGCATGGGGGATGATTATGCACACAGCAAATGATTCCCAGGAAATTGCCACTACATTACTCTCTGTCCTTTTTCTACTTTGAATGTTTGAAATGTACATGAGAGAAGAACTCATGTTATACAATTGTATTGCAGTGGGCTGAAGATGGAATTTGATTTGTCATTATAAAATAACCTAATTCCAGATTAAAAATCACAGCAATAAAAAGAAATAATCCTTTGGCTATATTATGATCAATTGTGTCTTTTTTTTCTTAGCCAGAATTTTGTCTGTATTCATGACTGTACTCATCACATGTTCTCAAAAATAATTTGCACATGCCTGAAAGTAGTTACTTTGTACTTTTCTTATTGGATTGCAAATTAAATATAACAAACAGCAGCCCAGAAAGTCAATGGGGAAAATCCTTTTAAAACAACCACATCTTTTAATTTCTTTCTTTGTATAATGTAAACAAGAACAATGTTTCCATAAATGTTATTCTTATCATTTTCCTAAAGTGGATTCAGTACTAGTCTTGTCCCCAGGTGAGCTCCACTGTGATCAAACAGGATTGTGATAATAATTGTGTAAAATTTAAACAGCTTTATGGTGCCAGTAGATGGTGAACTTCAGTTTTGAGACACGCTTGTATAAATTGACCTTTTTTCCTCCTTTCTAGCTTTTTCAGAAAAAAAAATTCCATATGGTCTATTTGTTCATTAATGCTGGTCAATTATACCCAGCTAATTAATGCTGATCAAGTATAACTAAACGTGGCCTACTGTGTGTGCAAGAAGAATTGCAAAGAGAAAAGGGGAACAAAACTCAAAAGAATTTAAAAATGGTTTAATTCCAGATGGATTTTAATCAGAGAGGTGGTTGTCTGAATGCTTGTATACATGACAGGTATTTTCCTGCAGAAAGAATATGACAACTTTAGCTTGAGGATTAGATTTGGAAATCAGTGGAGAACAAGTTAGCTTTAAGGCATTCAATTTTCAAGCCTACTTTCATTTGAAAACAAAACCCAAGATATCATATCAATGGATGTATCCTACCACATCTATGTCTACTCTGACAGTGGTTGCCCAATTTGAAAGCCCATGAAAAGAGTATTTGTATTGTAGGAGTGTCAACCGTACCAGGTAGACCAGACAGAAAACAGATAAGCTAATTCTACTTTATTGTACAGCTATATTAACAGAATCTTGCAAGTCTGAAAGCAAAACTATCTTGACATCTGCTTCCAATATCTTAGGAAGGATTCATCCTAAACCTCGTGCTCCATCCACTATCCAGTTGTGGACTACACTCTCTCTTATCTGACCATTTCCTAGGCAGTATCTTTTACCTAGTTTCCCAAAGATATTTCTACATACTATTTCAAGGACTCTGAAGAACAACTTATCTATTTTTAAATTGCTTGTAAGGCTGTGTGAAGTAGCATAGCTTACTTTCTAGAGTTATCTTAACTACAGGTAATCTCAATTTATGACCATAACTGGGACTAACGACTTCATTGCTAGATACAATATCACTAAGTAGAAAATCATGTGATTGTGGTAGGCTTAAGGCATCACTTTTCATTCAGTCGTTAAGCAAATCACCAGGGATGTTAAGCAAGGCATCATAGGGTAGAGGTTTGCCATTTTATATCCATATTCTCCATTATCATGCTTATCGGAAGCTAATGGCGAAGCATTCCAATGATGGGCATGTGACCACAGGATGCTGTAATTGTCATTAATGCAAAGACTGGTTGCAAAACACTGGTGTAATGGTTGTTAAATTAGGCAGTCAGTAAGTGAGGACTACTTGTACCACTGCTAGAGCAATCTACCCCAAGGCAGTACTCACATAACCAGTTGTTCCACCTGTTATGTCTCCTGCACCACATAGTCATCACATTTTCTGGAAAGAGGACTCTAGATCCAGCGAAATGACAAATTCAGTTAGGTTTAGGGAATTAACAGTTAAAATATTCCTGCCCATTCTTTATTCAGTTCTGCCCTTAGTTATCCTCTACAGTAGCTCCAGTATAAAATGTGGATTTGGGCACATCTATCCATTATATAAATTAGTCTAGTAGGTCAAGTTTGTAATAGTTTTTGCTTTTGGTAACCTAATGTTTGTTAATAATTGACATACAATGATCATTCCCTGACTAATGCATTTTGAAATTTCTCGAGGGAAAAATACATGAAATAAATACATCTGCTGATATGAAATAAATGCATTTGCTGATATTTAGTAATGATTTGTTATGCATTCTTCATGCTGTGAGATTTTCTTTGACACTTATTGTAAATTCAAATAAATTCTTGTAACCTTACAATCTGCTCTTTTGAGACAGAGGTCACACCAGTTTATAAAATGATTCCAGGGAGACAAATAGTTTTAGTGTTTGTCCTAAGTTTATACCAATTACCATACGGATAGCTAAGTAGGAAGAGAGAGAGAAAAAAGACAGAGGGATGGAGTTAGGCAAGTCAAGCAGGTGGTGTGTAATTATAATTTCCCCCAGGAACACAGAAACATAGCTCAGACGTCACTTTGCTTTTAGCCAAACTAGGCATGCATTTCCTAAAGTGAAGCATATAGTTTACTTTGAAATGATTAACCTAACCTGGAAATATTTTCTCACATCCCTTTTCCAAGAGGTTGAAATTTTTCAAATATTCTTGAACTTCCCACAGATTTTTGGAAATCCGTATCAGCTATAAGTAGAGCTGTAGAGCTGTATCTTCTATTCACATGCATATACACACTTACAAACATACACTCTTTCTTACAGAACCAGGAAATAACAAGCTTCCCTTAGCCATGGTGTGCAATCTAAAGTGCATTGTTAACAGTCTCCAAAGAGCAGAAAATACAAGCTGTGCATCAGAATCTGCTGACTGCAGTGCTTTATAATTGGGAATTTTGTTTCAAAAGGCCATTACTCAGATCCACACATTGTAGTGTCTGTTCTGTCTTCCTGAAGAGGCAAGGCTCAACATAATTTGAAAAATGAAAGGACTGGATGGCATCTATAATATGTACAATAGCTTAGCTTTCTTTTAGTTAGATTATGAATCAAAAACTAAGATACACCAAAACTAAAATGAAAACTTTGCAATACAAATGGGACTGTTGGCTATTTAAAGAAGAAAACATAGAAATTCAATTTTTCTTGTTTATTTATGTGCATGTGATTGATTGGAGCTGAGTATTTGCTGGCTAGATGCCCTTCCTGATGCCTTGTGTGATTGTGAGTGAGCAGTGTAGTGGCCTACAGGTGGAGCTCTCACCTCACGTTCAGGAGGCTGTGAGTTCGATCCAAGGTGGCAGCGGATATTTCTCTCTCTGGGTGCAATGAAAAATTGTCTGCTGCAAACACCACATATGTATCAGGAAGGGCATCTGGCCAGTAAATGCTCAGCTCCAATCAGATGCCCTGACTCCGCTCCAATGCAAAGGATTATAGGGTCATTAAAAGAAAAAGTGTGTGTGTGTGTGCGTGTGAGTGTGTGTATAAAGATTCTGGTCTTTGAAAACAGAAAACATTATTCTTCCTTAATGGCCAACTCTTTTTATTCAGGCAACTTCACTTTGTCTTGAAGGTTTTTTTTCATAAACTTTGAAATTTTTATCCTTCTGAAAGTCATCTCCACATAATTCAATGTTTTTCCTGAGGTGAAATTTTTACAGAAGACTAATTCTGTCCCTAGGTTTTTCATCTTGAAAAGGTAATCATGAAAATTATGAAAATCATGAAAGTTTTTTTAAAACAACTTTATTCAATTTTAAAACAAAAATAAAAACTAAGAAGAATTAATCAAGAGAATAGAAGAATGAAACATGTTTTGTTCATCAGTCTTAAATAATCTTGTATCTTCATATTTTTGTTAACATCTTTGTTTATTCATCTTAAAACCAGCTAGTACATTTTATTTTTTTCATTAACAACTCTATCCCTTTCAATGGATCTTCCAATACCAAAACCAAATCATTTACAAAAACTCTCAAATTATATGTCTCTTTTTAAATTTTTATACTCATTATCTTTGTAAAATATTTCCAGTCTGTTTGCCAATATTGTAAATAATGTGTAATCATTATTTAGTAATAGGTTATCACTATTCGGTAATAATAGAGGAATAACAATTTTTAGTTGACTTTAAATTTGTGGGTTTTAGTGCAATATTAGCTTTTTTCGTGATGGCCACATCCTCTTTCCTAGTAGAATATAATTCATGTATTCTGAAGGGATTGTGAAATTTCATCTTCAAAACATCTATAATAAGCTCCTGGTAGTCCATCCAGACCAGGAGTACTCCTGGCTCAATCTTTTTTATAACTTCCAAAACTTCTATTATTGTTATAGGCTCATTCAAAATCTGTTTTTATATATTTGTTAATTGTGGTTAATTTTGCATTTTTAGCTTTTCATTTTTTTCGCAGAAATATCCTGTCCTTTATACAAATTTGAATAGTACTGATAAAAAGTTTTTTTGTATATTGTCTTTTAAAACCGTATCTCCTTCTTGAAGCTTTACAATCATTTTCTTTTCTTTCTCTTTTCTTAACTTATAGACTAACCAATTTACTGGTTTATTTGCAAAGTAAAAGTTTTTCTGTTTAGAGCAGGATTGTCTAACTTTGGAGTGTCCAAACTTGGCAACTTTTAAGACTTGTGGACTTCAACTCCCATAATTCCCCAGCCAGCAGAGATGAAGACCACAAGTCCTAAATTTGCCAAGTTTGGACACCCCTGGTTTAGAGTATAGTTTATTTTAGTTTCCATTTTTCTTACTGTCAACTAACTAGTCCAAATATAGAATTTTACGAATGAAAATATAGAATTTTAATTTGATATGAAATACATAGGCAACATTTTTTTTTGTCTTGACCTATAAAATAGCCTGGGTTTCCTATTGTGCCTTCTTTTTCAATTTGCTATTATATTGTATTAAATAACCCATAATAAAAGCTCTGTGTGTATCCCAAACTGTTCTTAGATCTTTAATTATATTGTTCTCATATAATTCTGTTAATTTCTTTTTATAGTCCTTTCTTTTTTTAATAATATTTCATTTAATCTCCATCTAAAAGTTGTAGGTTTCCTTTTAAGGATCAAGTTCACTCGGTTATAGTGAGAAAAGGTATTTAGTAAAATGTTGTATTTTTTATTCTTTTCTTATATTTCTTTGGCCCCTTTCTCACTACGGGGCTACTCTAGGCAATTTACAACAATAAAAATGAAAAGAAAAAAAAAGAAAAAAGTGTAAACATAATAGAAGTAAAATAACAGAGCAAGAAAATATACAAAGAAAAAGAAAACAATGAGACTACATCAGTATAATAACAAAAAACATATAATTAAAGTACTTAAATATATCCTATCTTTAAAACAACTGGAATCTGTCATTTGAATTTTAACTTGCCAAAATATTAAGTGATTAAAAAAAGATATTTTGGAGAACAATGAATTGAATATCCACTGAAAAAGTATAGTTTTTATAATAAAAAAGCTATCTGAAAACTGAAAACATACATTTTAATGTAAAACATGTCTGATTAATATTATTTTATAATCATATCTATACAAAATGAATGTTATTCTATGTAATTTTAAGGTCCTGTATCTATGCATATAGATTTTTATATTTTTGAGTCGATTGAAGAAAAGGTGTCAGCCTCCTTTTCACTTAACTGTAGATTTTAGTTCGCTGTTGCTGTAAGAGCTTGACATCTTTGAGTTTGTATGCCTGAAGTCAAGAATGGTTAGGGAAATGAACAGATGGCATAAAACAGTTCTTTTTTTTTCCTGCCAAAGCTATATTGGATGTTCTTTTTTTTTAACCAGAAAGTCTCATATTTATGTCTATCAGAAGTATCAGGAAGGCAGAAAGCATGTGGAATGAATGATAAAAGGATTATCCTTTTTTATGTTTGGCTTATCTAAAAATTATGTTGAACTAGACTTCTTCTCAGATATGCAGATGATGCCACTCTAATGCAGAGGTGAAATTTACTTCCCTTTCCTACTGGTTTGCCAATATGTGCCAATATTGGTTTGCCAATATTATGGCACTGTGCGCTCACTCCACTAGTGTGTGCCATAATTTCTGCGTGCGCAAAGCCTTCTGCGCATCCACAGAGGATTAAAATGTCGCAAAAAAGCAATATCATGACATCCGCGCGGGTGGTCTGAGTCTCCCACAGCTGCCGCTATTGGCTCGCCCAAGCCGGATAGAACCAGCTGAATTTCACCCCTTCTCTAATGGCAGAAAGTGAAGAGGAAAGCTTCGATGAGGCTGAAAGAGGAGAGTGCAAAAGATGGCTTGAAACTCAACATTAAGAAAACTAAGATCATGGCATCCGGCCTTCTCAATTCCTGGCAATTAGATGGAAAAGAAATGGAGGTAGTGACAGTTTTTATTTTCCTTGGCTCCAAGATCATCACAGATGGGGATTACAGCCAAGAAATTAAAAGATGCTTGCTCCTGGGGAGGAAAGCTATGGCAAAGTTAGACAGCATACTAAAAAGCAGAGACATCACCCTGCCAACAAAAGTGCTTATAGTCAAGGCTATAGTTCTCCCAGTTGTAATGTATGGCTGTGAAAGTTGGACCATAAGGAAGAATCACAAGAATGGCTCTGGTTAATTGGACTAAGGACTATCTATCTGAGGTAAATATAAAAGTAATTAACATTATATAATCTTCAAATTTATCACCTGATTTTTCATTATTTTCCCTGCTTAAAAATAATTATATTTCAGTTAATGACATCTTGAGGAAACTGTAGGAGATTTTATAACTGGTGAATTATGCTTAAGATCCTCCATCTAGTACAGATGACTTCTTAAGTTCAGTTGAAACTGTTGGTTTTAGCCTATGAAGTTTGGAACCTAAACTTTAGCCTATAAAGTTTGGTACCTAAGTATCCATTACTGCATTTTCAACTGGAATCAACCTATCCAATACAATTAAGTAGGAAGAATTTTATGTGATTAAACAAACTGAGATAAGGAGACAGTGTTTTTCTTAATGGGACCAATTTAACAGACTGTCTTATTTTTATATATTAAACTCTAATGTAAGGGTGAAGAGAAATTTGCTTTGGAGAGGTTTTTTTTTTTTTTTTGCAGTTGATGGTAATCTTTAGAGAAGTATGGTTTGATTTTTTTTAAAAAAGGAATCTCATTTATGATTCTGTTTTGTATTTTGTTTTGAGTTACTGTGGATTATTTTATTGTGGATATTTAATAGGTAATGTTGCAGCTATTGAGATAGTTAAAAATTAATATTTTATCATTTGTGTCTCTTTTTGCATGTTGCTACTTTTGATTTTTGATTGTAAGCTTCTATAACCTCATCAGATTTAATGTTATATACATTTAATTAATAAATTAAACTTTACAAAATAAAAATAATTAGTAGAAATTTATATAATTGCAATATTTAATCCATATATGTGATTCTGTGCAATAGATAAGTAAAACTGGACTAAGACTTGACTTAAATCTGTCATGAATCTAGTGATTTAGTTAACTCTTTCTATATCATTATAATGATGTACATGAACATGATGTGCTTAGAGGCTAGTGCCTGAAAAATCAATTAAAAATTAAACCTATTTATCAACTATCTTCCTAGTTTCTCACTTGAAGCAATCTTAGTCTGCCTCATTTTCCCTAACTACTTTAGCCTGGGAGGGTCATTTTTCATTTTTTCAGGTGTCACGTTTAATGACCTCTCTCAAAGATTTGCTGTAAGGATCGATATAAGAAAACTTGTAATGACTTTGATGTGCAAAATGTGCTTCGTAAATAATGCTATCAATTTTCCAAGGTAATCATTTTTCAAATATAGATCATCAAAGATTTTGCAGATTTACGAGTAAGCTCTAGCTGTACAAATTCCCTCTAGACTAACGTTCTCTCTTGTTCCTGAAAGCTCTGAACTCCAAAGAGCAGTTGATTATATTATTTCCACAGAGCTATCAGCAACAGCCTTCAAATATTTACAGTATGTTTTCTCATTTGCCTTTACAACACTGATATGTCCCAAGCAACTTTTTAAATGTTGTGTTCTCATGAAGTTGCCTTCCTATGATTGCCACTGTTGCCATGGTTGCAATTTGATTGCTTCAGTGACCATTCTATTGGTCAGGTGGGATAAGCCTGGTATCTGTTGAACGTTTTACGCTGATGGAGACATACCTCATTCTCTCCAGACTTTAGGCTCTTTCTTCCCAGACCATTCTGTTTGGGCAATTGAAAGTCTAATTCAAAGGCTTGGGTTGCCTGAACAGCAGCTGAACAATGGAGGTGATGGGAGCTATAGCCTGCCTGTCAGCTGCTTTCGGATTGCTGTTGAACATGGATTTAGCAGTCATCTGGATCAATGGATTTAATTATTTGATTAATCAAAAATAAAAATAAGTATCTTTGATATTTAAAAAGCAAAGTGCTTTTCTTATAAAGCCTAAAAAGCATAATTGTCACTTCTGCAACTGAAAAGGTGCATCGTAAAGGAGATTTTTTTTACAAGGAGACAATAAGAAACATTGCCTTTGAAAATGATCCTTCATCACGTGCTATAAACTAAATTACACTCTAGAAATAAGAACTGTAGCAAATTTCCATTGCTTCTGTATATTTTTTTGAAACCACTTTTTATGATTACGGTAGTAGATTTTAAGGAACCAGCTTGCCTATTATTGTAAGCCACCTAGAGTAGAATCCCTGTGAGATAGATACAGCAAATAAATTTAACAAATAAATAAATAATAAAAATAAACCAGGCTCTGATTTATTAGCTTGGAAGATTTGCTGTTTAGAGATGTTCAATTTTTTTTCTGGTCTGCTTTTGACACTGAACCAACTCCCAGACTGAAGAAAGATTATCACATGTTTTCCCTCAGCTAATAGCAATGGGAACCCAGTTTTCTTTATAGTAGCTCTGTTCAAAATCCTTGGATTCTGTTTGGCATGTGGCAGTAAACAGCCCCTGATGTAATGCAATTTAATGATTCATTGGGCTAAGGGTAAAGTTATGGAACTTTCCTATTTCTTGCAACAATCCAAGCAGGATCCAGGATCTGATATATGTATTGTATATATGTCCATGTGCACTATCAAGTATCACCAGATAATAGTGCAGTTCTTGGCTCCACATGCTTGGAATGACATGCTCATTCATGACAAGGAAGGTTCTTCTAATCATTTCAAGCATCTATACATCAGAACAAATTAGGATTTGTGCAGTTGCTGTTACATAACTTATATAAAGCAAATTTACATTCATTCAGCAAATTATTTGGTGGCCTAAGGTCATGTTCAACTTTTGGGAAGAGTTCCAGAGGGACTGAACTGATTATGAAGATGGGAATGATCAACGTTTTAGGTTTCTGTTTCCCTACCTGTCAAGGAAGAATAATGATGTCTTTGTTCCACAGGTTTTTGCCAGGAAGGGGGTCAAAAAAGTCATCCAAACTTGCCCATCTCTATTTTACATGCATGTAAAATGTATATACCTTTGTGGGAATGTTATTAGTACATGGGCTGCTTTAGCTTCTGAGTTACTATCACCTTCCTATTGAGATTTATAAAATAATATCTATTATTGTATATAGATGTTAATTTAACACCTATACTGATTTATGAGTTGGGTGGTGGGAAGATTTTATTTAAAAATAAATATAAGTGAATATCTTAAAAGTTGCCACCACAGTTTGATCACTCAGATTACAAGAACACCATACCACTAAATGTCAGCAATTATAGTTAGAAAGATTCAAGGACCATGTGCAACACAGAGGTCCAGATAATTACCTCCCACTATATTTACACAGTATAAACTTAGATGGAATTAAGGCTGAAATTGTGTTGTCTCAAACAGGTTCTACTTGATAGAGAATTTAGGTTTTTATTTAAGAAGGAAATATTTTAGGCTTCTACAAAAGTTAGAATTCCTAGTGATTGAATAATATGGGGAGAATATGGAAATGATCTGGGATGTTGTCTCAATTTCTACTTGTTAACCCTAGATTTTACACTACTTTTTAACCCTAGATTCCCTAGCTAACTTTTGGTCAGAAATGTATAAACAAGTGTTAGCCTTTTCACAGGCTCAGATGCAAAGCCCTCTATGGTCTGTTTTATCAAGTGTGAAATATTATTTTGCAAGATAGGAACCTTAATGGATTGTATAAATGTATGTCTAATAACATCAATTGATCCTGGACATGGCTGCCTAGGGATGGAGTTCAAAATGCCCTATATCTGTTCTTTTCTGTAAGAGGGATACCTTAGAAATAAATAACATTTTGGAACCAGAAGATACATAACACTTTTGTCAGTTCAGTCCTGCTCTGTTTTGCCTGGGTCACTGTGCACAGGAAACATTTGCAAGGATCTGCAAAGAGAGCAATTCTTGGTTGGCCTTGTCTCCAGAAGTTGTAAATGCTCCAACACTGGAAGTTTTTAAGAAGAGATTGGATAACAAATTGTCTGAAATGGAATAGAGCAGTGATGGTGAACCTATTGCATGCACAGGTGGCACGTGTAGCCATATCAATGGACATGCGAGCTCAGTTCTGGTGCACATGTGCACAGCAATCAGCTGATTTTCGGGCCTTCTGAGCCCACCAGAAGTAGGGAAACAGATTGTTTTCTGCTTCCAGAGGGCCTCGGGGAGTGGTGGGGAAGGGCCGTTTTTCTCTCTCACCTAACTCCAAAGACTTTCTAGGAATCTGGGAACAGGAAAAACAGCCTTCCCCACCCACCTGGAGGTCCTCTGGAGGCCGAAAATGGCCCATTTGTCAACTTCCGGTGGGACTAGAAGGCCCGTTTTTTGCTGTCCCCAGCCTCCAGAGCCTCTCTAGGAGTCTGGGGAGGGCAAAAACAGCCTTACCCACCCCTTCAGAGGTCCTCCAGAGGCGAAAACTTCCCATTGGAAGTTGGCAAATAGGCTATTTCTGGCCTCTGGAGAGCCTCCGTGGGAGTGGGGAAGGTCGTTTTTGCCCTCTCCAGACTCTGGAGCCAGGTGAGAGAGAAAAACAGGCCTACTCAGCCATCATGTGCCAGGAGCAGGGGTAGCAGGGGGGTTGCGCCCACATGCGTGGGGGGTGGGGCACATAGAGTTATGGGTGCGCTATCCCCCCTCCCTCCTGGCATGCAATGGCAAAAAGGTTAGCTATCACTGGTATAGGGTTTCCTGCCTAACCAGGGGATTGGACTAGAAAACCTCCAACCCTTCCAACTCTGTTATTCTATTCTATGCTATGCTATGCTATGCTATGCTATGCTATGCTATGCTATGCTATGCTATGCTATGCTATGCTATGCTATGCTATGCTATGCTATTCTATCTTAGCCTAGCCTAGCCTAACCTAACCTCGGAGAAATCATGCTTTCTCAAATCTATGGGCTATATTGATTGAAGTCAATGGGAGCCATGTTAAAGCACAGATTTCAATTAATGGGAAAATATGCTACTCAGAAGTGATGCAAAGTTTTGGCACAATAATATCAAGATTTTTTCCTAGATTTTGGATTACCAATATGAGTCAGAAATAATCTGCTCTTCAGAGACTAGTGTTTCTCAGCCTCACCTTTAAACTGTGTGGACTTCAACTCACCAGCTAGCATAGACAGACATAAATTATGCTGTAAGAATAGAAGAGGTGGTAGAGAAAGTATGTTAAGAGTTGTTTTGAAGTACATTGGCATGGACTTTGGAGGCAAGTATTCTTTGCCAGAGATCTGTTCCTATGAAAAAACTCGCCTAGAAATAAAATCAGCATCTTTGTTAGTTGCTTAGAGGAGTATTTGGGGATTAATAACTTGATATATGTATGAAAAAATGTTGATTTGTCTAAAATTACATTTGGGGTGAATTGCTTAATCCTCCTTTCATATTGTTTATTTTCCTAGAAGTACTTATCACTTTTTAATTCTTCCATGATTTCTTCAGTCATTTTGCTGTCCAGATTTTATCACTTTTTCAAACTTACTTTTATTTTCTTTTTTCAATTTTGTTGTTTTAAATTCTGTAGCTTGCTGGTATCTTTTTAAAATTTATTTATTTTCCACTTTGGCATCTGGCTAGGAGTATATTTCAGTGGAGATTGTCTTTGTCTTATACTTTTTTTTTACGCATTCCAAACATTTTCTCTAAACTTCTGTTGATATTCACACAATTGTGGCTATATTTTATTATTCTGAATTATCAGCCCAAAAGGTTGTTTATGTTGACTTTTGTAGCATATTTTTCTTTTATGGTTTTGAAATATTTCTTTTCAGTATATTTGTTGCTCTACCAATCCTTTAAGTACCTTTTCCACACTTTTTTCTTACTGTGAAATCTCTCTAATCTATAAGTAATTATTGATGTCTCATTCCAGAAATTTTATTTTCCATATTTCATACATTCAACTATGAATTAATGGATTTAATTCATCACAGCATTTTATAATTTCTACTATTTCATTAAGTTTCAAACTTTTTGCAGTTTTTCTAGTTGTTGATTTGCAGTTCCTTGTTCTGTTGCCCAGAAGAAAAACTGAGCCTGCAACCCACTTGTTACATGATGCTCAAGACCCATAGCATTGTCTGTTCTGGGCAACAGCCAATCCAGTGTTGAACTTTGTTTTCATTTTTCAGGATAGATAATTAGGTCTCTCATGATTCAATCCTATCAGTTAATGAAAGGTCCAACCCTTATCTACAATACCACCAGCAGAGCCCTTAGCTTCATTGAGATCCTTACACATCACCACTATCACCACAACAAGGCAACACTGCATGGTAGTGATACTAACAGTAATACTAGTAGTATTTCTTGAATTGTGAGTTTTTATCAGTGGTATTTGCAGAAATGAATCAAACCAGGCCACCCCGCAGTCTGAACCCATCTGATGTGTGTGTGTGTGTGTACACGTTGCATGATGTACAAAGGGATTTGGTTTTGACTGTATTAACATGACTGCCATCATGCCTTTTCTGAAACTCATGAAGGTGGCCTCAATTTCTATGATTCCTCTGAACACATCTTGCAGTCTTACTTTGGTTTTGGTTTTATTGATTCATTGATTTAAGCAGGATACAGCATTAAAGTAACAATTACTATTAACTTGTATGAACTTTATTTAATCTGGTGTATATAATTTACCACAATAAAAACAAAATACACCTCATGGTAATATAAAAGAAAAAAAATTAGAAATACTGTACATATACATATTGGGTACAACTCGCTAATTATATTCATACAATAAATAATGGAAAATCAACAAAAGTACAATTACTTTGGGTGAATAGAGGACATTTCAAGCAGTAGGGAAAAAAATAGCCACTACCGTATATGGTACTAATGGCACTACCATTAGTTGAAAGAGAACGCAAAGTCATCTGATTAATGATATGTAAAGATGTAGCTAGGTATGTGATCAAAGAGAAAAGAAGTGATTCAGATAAGTCAATAAACCTATGTAGATTTTGGAACTAGAGAGCTGTTTAGGACTCCCCCTTCCCAAAGTCTAAGGCAGGGGTGAAATTCATCAGGTTCTGACAGGTTCTGGAGAACCGGTAACGGAAATTTTGAGCAGTTCGAAGAACCGGTAGCAGAAATTTTGAGTAGTTTGGAGAACCGGCAAATACCACCTCTGGCTGGCCCCAGAGTGGCGCGGGAATGGAGTTTTTGCAGTATCCTTCCTCTGGAGTGGGGAGCGAATGGGAATTTTGCAGTATTCTTCCCCTGCCACACCCACCAAGCCATGCCCACCAAGCCACACCATGCCCACCAAGCCACACCCACAGAACTGGTAGTAAAAAATTTTGGATTTCACCACTGGTCTAAGACCTCCTAAATGATACTAGTTTAATGGAGGTCAAATAGCTTCTAAGTCAGGAAATAGTTTCCATTACTGGTTTTAACAAAAAAGATTTCCACATTTCTCCAAACTGCCAAAAAATGTGGATATTTAATATGGTTCTCTTTGTAAGCAAGTTCCAGCCTATTATCATTCTTTTAAAAGCAGCTGCAACAAGACTTATGTGTTGCCTTACTGAAAAACTGACTTGTTAAAATTGGGATCATGATTTTAGATTACGTAAGATTTATTCAGTATATTTCTTTTTATTTTAAATAAGAAGAAACAGTAATAAAAGAAAATAGAAAATGGAGGAAAAAACCCACATCAAGCAGTAGCAAAATATAAGATGTCAGGATAACTGAAACCAAATCATTCATTATTGCTTGCATCTTTGAAAGACTGATTATTGGAGGAAGAACCAGTCATCTTAACTGCTGCTTGCCCAAGTGTTCTATAACGAATTCCCACAACATATACTGTAACTTTTTTTATTCTAATCCAAGACTCTGTGTGTGTGTGCGCGCACATACATACACATGCACACATATAAATAATACAGTATTGGGTGTAAATCAAAAATAATATCCCACCACGTTGTATTCATGTCTGTCACTTTGTATTTGTCCTTTCTTAGTTTTCTGTTTTATTTTCCATTCTCTGTGAATTGGTATAGAAACATCTGAGGTTTTGAGTGCCATCTACTGGTATCTTTATTGTTGCATCCTATCAAACTGGCTTTCTGCTTCTCTCTTTGTTCTGCTTTCTAGGCTGTATATTTGGTTCCATGGTTCACTCCCTTTTATCTTTTTTTGTTCTAATTGAAGGTTATACTGGTAAGAAGGCAAGGCCAACACTTCCTTTCCACCTTTTGTAATATGAATTGCATCACTTCCAGGAAATCTGGCAAACATAGACCTGGTATATGTCATTGTAGAATCCTAACCCTTCTCAAAGATTTTTAGTACCCCATTTACTCTTATATCATGATCCTAAAATCAAAGGATTAAAAAAACATTTTGCTCCCAGTTCCTTCACCTCCTTGCTCAAGATCCCATTGTTTCCAGAGATTCTTCCAAGGGGATTGTGTCATTTATGGATCAAGATATCTCTAGGTTTGAATAGTCTTAAGAACCTCTCTGATACATCAAATATACAAGAAATGGAAAACAATACCCCTTCCACTACCTAATATCAGGTCTGCATGCAGTTGTCTTGATTTGTCTTGGTAGGAAATCACCTTCCACCACAACAATACTCTTCTTATCCAGGATAGCTCTTGAATTTCTTCAGTCATTAGACACAAGTATCTCGTATTATCAAGCAAAAGTTGCTCAGATGGTTATGATCACCCTCTAGAGCATGGGTGTCAAACTCATAGTGTCACATTGCCATCACATATCGTGACATTTTTTCCCTTCATGGAGCTGGAGTGGGCATGGCCTGTGCATGACGCATCTAGTCTGCAGGCCACTAGTTTGAAACCACTGCTCTAGAGGTAGAACCTGGTACTGATTCCTGGATTCCAGTGGCACCACTGATCTTCTTGCTGCCCTGGGTGACATTATTTTCCACATTTTTATTTTTGTCTCTGCAAAAAAGGTTCCTCCCTCTTCTCTTATGTCCTCCTGGTTTCTCTGTCTTTCAGGATGACAGATTCAACTGTCTCATTTAGGAACCTCTTATATTTCCTGATGCAATTCAGTGTAGCAACTCTTTCTTCAAATCCCTTACTTTCTTCTCTACAAAAAATGTAAAACCATTTATGCCCAGATGTATTTTTTTTTCTGTGTTTCTAGACTATGTAAAGAACATTAAGGGTGCAGTGCTGGAATTGCCAGGGACACATGGTGCTGTCCACCAATTGCTGCGTAGATTAAGTTTTAAGATGATAATAGACAGATGCAAATCAACACTGATTTTGGTTCTCTTTTGTGAAAGTTGGGAGCTTGAGACGAGAGCTTGAAATAGCAATAAAATGAAATAAAGATGAAACCAGATGAAATTAAAGCCTTCAACTGGTGTATCCTTAAGAAACAAAAGTGAACGTGAAGAGATATCTCCTGCCATGCGCTGTCTAATTTCTATCATATTTATGTTCCTGCATGAAAAAAAGCCTGCATATATTTTCAACAAATGCAGAACTGAAGAAGAAATCGGTACACTGGAGCAGCAAATGGCTGATTTAGCCAATAACTGTAGCAAGACAGCTTCCATAATTTATCAAGTCCGCTGACAATTATTACTTTCTGTTAATTCAGGGGGATTAATGATTCTGCAAAGAACAGCTACATCCATGATTCCTTTGAAAGAAGTAACTTTACCATTCTGGAAATTCAGTGATCTTCTTACCCTTCCTTGAAGTCCCTGGAAAAGGATATGAAATCATGTTTGAAATTTAATGGCAATATAGATGAAAAGCAGAGATGTTTTCTGGAATCCTGGCTGGAGAAAGCTGAAGAGGGACTATTACTAAAAGATAGATTGAAGTTCATAAAGACGGTAACTATCTGTTAGCCAGAACACAGTGACCTTGATCAGGAATGCTGTAAACTCAGTCTTGTGGGAGCTAGTGATGAAAACCCTGACGTAAGTAAGAAGCTCAGATAAAGATTTGTGCAAAAGAAAGTGGGAGCTTTGTTGTTATGGGGCCTGTTAAACTACTCAATGAAAAATCAGAGTATTGGCTCATAAAGTTCATGGCTTTCATTTTATATACACTGATGCTCTGAATAGAGGGATAAACAAAATGAGCTTGAACTCCTGATATCAGAAAGAAAATATGATTTTATTGTGGAGATCTGAAGGGATGACTCCCATGATTAGAATATAACAATTGAAGAAACAACTCGTTCAAAAGGAACAAAAGCAGTGGTGAAATCTAAGTTTTTTCCTACCGGTTCTGTGGGCATGGCAGGGGAACGATACTGCAAAATCTTCATTCCGCTCCAGGGGAAGGATACTGCAAAATCTCCATTCCCACCCCACTCTGAGGCCAGCCAGAGGTGGTATTTGCCAGTTCTCCAAAATACTCAAAATTTCCGCTACCGGTTTCCTGAACTGCTCAAAATTTCTGCTACTAGTTTTCCAGAACCTGTCAGAACCTGCTGGATGTCATCCCTGAACAAAAGGAAGAGAAAAATATGAGTTATGCTGTATGCAATATGATGTATACTATTCAAAACTGCAAGTGAATCAGCTTCATAATATTGGACTGTAGAGAGCACCTTAATTTAAAAGCTCCCTAGGAATACCTCAGCAGAAATTCCTAAATAGAGAGCTGGCATGGCTTGTTTAGGCTACTTAATTTAACTCAGCCAGAGACTCTCAAACACCTCATGCAGGATGGCTATATAAAGTTATTGCCTATTAGGATGAAGCCACATGAAACAAATTATTTGAGGGTATACATTCCCTCTTTGAGGCAATTAAAAATTCATTGATCCTTTTTTTCTCTGTCATGTACTTCATGACATTGTTTATGTAACTGACATCTCTACCTGGGAAACATTGGCTTACCTTTCACTTATTCTTCTCTCTGTTCTCCATCTTCTCTATCTATGTGGTGGAAGAACCAGGAACATCATCTCTCTGAGTAGCAAGAAGAAAAATATTTCTCCCCTTTTGATCATCATTTATGAGATCTTATCATTTTATAACTCACCATCCTTTCTGCCTCTTTACTCTGGCCATTTGAAAGGAGATTGTTTCTCCCTTAAATCCATTTTTTCTTCAAATAGAGTTGGTGAGACTCCATCCATTTTCAGGGCTCATTCTCTTTCCTTTGGGTGGAGATCAGCCTCTGCGTCCTTCTCTTCAATCATAGGAAACTCTGCCTCCTCCCCTCTATCAATTCTCCTTTTAAAGTCCAAATCACTTTTTTTTAAATAGCCAAATGCAAACTTTTTTTAAATGTAACAAACAAAAATAAAACGGATGGGTAAACTAAATTTTAAAGAACATCTAAACCAGGAGTGAAATCCAGCAGGTTCTGACAGGTTCTGGAGAACTGCTACTGGACATTTTGAGCAGTTCGGAGTACTGATAGCGGAAATTTTGAGTAGTTCAGAGAACCGGCAAATACCACCTCTGGCTGGCCCCAGATTGGGGTGAGAATGGAGATTTTGCAATTTTCTTCCCCCAGGAGTGGGGAGGGAATGAAGATTTTGCAGGATCCTTCCCCTGCCATGCCCACCAAACCATGCCCACTGAACCGGTAATAACAAATTTTACATTTCACCACTGATCTAAAGTAATACTTGGAAACATCTTGGGACCCAGAAAGAAGAGTGTAACCAGGATATCAGTCTGATAAATGAAACCGAAGTCAAATGGGGAGGGGTGACTAAAATGGACCCCCTTGGTTTAGTTTTGGGGTGAATAAAAGTGTGGGACAGGAGGGGTTCCTTCAGACTTGTAAGATTCTGTTAATGTAACCTTACAATGAAAATAGAAATAGCAGTCCTGGCTTTGCTTCTTGTCTGGAGTCCTTCATACCTGATCTTTCGAACAGAATATTTTAAGAAGAATTCACAAGATAGGTTTGGAAAATTGCATCAAGAATAATCCAGGAATAAACTAGAAATTAAATCTTATGAAAATGGATTAAAGGAACTAGTTTTGTCTAGCTTTGACAAAAGACTACAGAGGGAATGATAGAACTCTTCAGATATGTGAAAAGAGTTCCTGGAAGAAGTCAAAATTTATTCTTCACAGTTCTAGAATGCAAACATGAAATAATGGATTCAAGTTGTAGAAATGCAGAAAAGAAGAGTTTTCTATCCATAAGAGCAGTTTGATAGTGGCAACGATTACCTCAGCAGTTGGTAGACTCTCCCTTTAGTAAATACAAAGCACATTAAGTCTTCCGAATGGGTCCATTCCTGAAGCAGTGTGGAGATATTTGTGTGTGCACCATCTTTCTACCAAGATAAGCTCAAAGAAGCAAATGGATTCAATTCATTTAGTGGCTGTTCAAAGTTATAACAGCACTAAAAATAATGACTTACCCTTCCAACTATTACAGCATCCCCATGGTCATATGATCAGAATTTGTGTGATTGGCAACTGGCATATATTAAGAACAGTTATAGATCCCAGGGTCATGTGATCACATTTATGACTTCCGATAAGCAAAGTCAATAGGGGAAACTGGATTTGCTTAACAACCAGATAATCCACTTAACAACTGCAGTGATTCACTTAACAACCATGGCATAAAAAGTCATAAAATCAGGTAGACCAGTGGTGGGATTCAAAATTTTTTACTACCGGTTCTGTGGGCATGACTTGGTGGGCATGACATGGCTTGGTGGGCATGGCAGGGGAAGGATACTGTAAAATCTCCATTCCCTCCCCACTCCAGGGGAAAGTTACTGCAAAATCCCCAGTTCTTCCTGATCAGCTGGGACTCGGGAGGCAGAGAATAGATGGGGGCAGGGCCAGTCAGAGGTGGTATTTACCGGTTCTCAGAACCACTCAAAATTTCCGCAACCGGTTCTCCAGAAATGGTCAGAATCTGCTGAATACCTCTGAGGTACACCTCATTTAATAACCGCTTTGCTTAGCAACAAAAATTCTGGTTCCAATCGTGACCATATGTCAAGCACTGCCTCTAAAAGCCATGTAGTTAAATCATCATTGAAAACAGTGATAAAAGAAAACCAACTTGTATTTATGCCAAAGCCTAGTTTGATACTCCGATACAACAGAGAAGTTTGTGTCTGAGGGTGGGTATCTGTGTATAGAAACAGAGAAATGACCTACCAAGAAACCAATTAATGCTGACTAGATTCCAGGATGTCTAGTAAATCTGCCAACTGACAATGTTTATATCTATTCTGTACATAAACAATGTCAGCTGCCAATGTAGTTGATCGGGCTATTACATATGTCACAAATACTGAGGCCAGCTGAATAGTTAGCAATGCTCCCCTCCTTCAGTGAAAATCTCATCAGCAAGTAGGATTCCTAACAAGATAGCCAGATGCAAAAGAAAACAAAGCGTTGATATGTTCAACAGAGCAAATTTTGGAATTTGCTCTAGTCTAGGTTGTCTTTCCATTTTAGTGGTGATGGCATTAAGGATTACATTTGTAGAAGTAAAATGTGACAGTAATGTTTCCAGACTGCTGTATAAAAAGGCTGTATACATTTAGGGCCATTTCTCTGAGTCCTTTATACCACACAGTACAATAATAGTTGCTTGGCAACCATTTGGCTCTGTTTATCAAGCATTATTGCTTACCCTTTATTTCTGAATTTTACACAGAACAGCATAGCTAGAGATCGTCTGATTGGGACATTTTGCACTACTGGCCAGACTCCAAAGAATTCAAGGTTTTAAAACAATTTTCCAAGGTACAAATAAATGTATTTTCAATAGCCAGCAATTGACCTTTATAGCATGCATGCATTCGTTCATTCTTTCTTTTATTCATTCATTCATTCATTCATTCATTCATTCATTCATAAACTAATAAAAAGTATGACCAGTCAGATTCTTATGTTTGTTGTCATACCCCTTTATATCTATATCTATATTCACTAATGAAACTGATACTGAAAACAATAATCGTGCTCCGATATTATTTAATATTGCCAGCAATTTCTCAATTTCTCCAACAATTTTTAGATCTTGTTTCATGACTACTGTTAAAAATGTTGAGATGTAAACATAGTGGAAACCTTTAAAATATTCTGATTATATACTTATTCTTTATTTCTACATTGATTAATTACCAAATATGTAACTTGCTATAAGCAACACAGATTCCCAGTAGTTATATCCAAAACAGATTCTAAACTTAAAACAGCACAACATATCAAACTCATAAAAAAGAATAATATAATCAGCCAAAACATGAATACACATAAACATATACATACATAAAATTTTGGAAGGTGTGGGAGGGATAGAAGCCTGAGCTGAAGAAGTTTCTTGGATAAGAAACAAAACGTCTTCAAAGAAAAACCAGAAGGTCCAGTTGTCTCTTGAAAAAGCACCTTTGGGACAACCATGACCTGGATGACTGAGAATCTCCATAGAAATAAAATATGGTTTCTCAATTCATTTAAAATGGCAAATTACTGCATAGCCTGGCTACTGCACATGTCCTTCACGGTGCAGTCCAGAGTGTAGCTGTTCTTCTATCTCAGAATGGAAGAAATAATGAAGTCCCCAAAGAGATATGTGTTTTAAAAAGAACAGTGAAGCTTCAAGCATAGCTAAACAGAATTATACAGAAGCGACGAACAGTTAAGGCTTGTAGAGACTAATAATATATAAATGGGAAATCAAACGACCGAGAGGTGACTAGCCAAAAAAATGCCAATAAAACTATGGCAATGCATCAGCGAGCAATTAACTACACAATACAGCTAGTCCTCAACTTACAATGGTTCGTTAAGTGACTGCTTGTTGTTACAATGTGAGAAAAAGTGACTTATGACCACTTTTCACCCACCTACGACCATTGCAGCATCCCCATGATCACAGTGTCAAAATTCAGATGCTTGGCAACTGACTCATATTTATGACGGCGAAAGATGTCAAAAGCAAAGTCAATAGGGAAGCCAGCATCACTTAACAACTGCACTAATTCACTTAACAACTGAAATTTAACAAATGTTTCACTTAGCAATGGACATTTTGGGCTCAATTGCAGTCATAAGTCAGGGAATACCTGTGCCACCAGAACATTGCACTTGTATCTAAGCAATATGGATGAAGTGTTGAAATTCAAAATTAGTTGAATAATTATTATTTTAAATAGTATAGGAATATAATAGTATAGGAACAGTATAGGAATATAATAGTATAGGAATATAAGATGCACCAAGATTTAAAAGAGGAAAACCTGGTCTCTGCATGTTCAGTTTTTGTCCTTCCTGGCCACCAGGAACACTCTGCAAGCCTCCTAAACCCTCTGCACAACCCGTTTTTGGGGAAAACGGGCCTGTTTTTGGCCTCCTGAACCCCACATATGTCCCATTTTTGCCTTCCCCAGCCTGCAGGAGAATTCTGCAGGCTTCCCAAACCCTCTGCGTGTCCCGTTTTTGTCAAAAAAAGGGCCTGTTTCCATGAAAAATGGGCCTATTTTCAGCCTTCCGAACTCACCACGCCAGTGATGGATCCTAACTGGCTTTACTACTGGTTCTCTTTGGTCACACACTTTGCATGCAATTGCCACGCGCATACCAGCTTCGCTCGCATGTGCACCAAACTTGTGCTTTGTGCAAGCTTGTTGCGAATCTGCCCAACTGAGGTGCGGCAATCCGCTCTGCCGCACCTCTCAGCTGGGTGAAAAAAGAAGAAATATAAGGTCGGAATAACGCGGGGGTGGTCCAGTTCCTGAAGAAAGAGAACCAGTTTGGTGACGTAATAGTGTCAGCACTACCGGCTCGGCTGAACTGGGAGCAACCCACCACTGCACCACACATTCCGTTTTTGCCCTCCCAGCCCCCAGAAGCAGTTTGTGCAGGCGTCCCAAACCCTCTGCATGTCCCATTTTTGCAAAAAATGGGCCCGTTTCTGGAAAAAATGGGATGCGCAGGATGGGGTTTTGGGAGGCCAAAAATGGTTATATTTGGTCTATAAGATGCACCAACATTTCCACCCTCTGTTAAGGGAAAAAAGTGTGTCTTATACTCCGAAAAGTACAGTAAGTTGATGATTCTGATATATAAGACCTAGGTACATTTACATCAATGTTTCTAATTCAATCTGATATTTGTTTTAAATTAATTTATATATTTGATGCATATACGTTTTGCATGATTAAACACTGATATTCAGCTCTCTTTGTCTTGTGCTCCTGTGTTGAATAGTAAAACCATTTAATTTCAAATTAGAATTTAAAAAAAAATCATGTCTGCAATACACATGTGTAGAATGTTACTATTTTAATTCATTTTTGACAACAGCAAAAGTATATTAATTGTTTCCAGAATTCCAGAAAGTTGGTTAGAAAATTGCTTTCATAGCCCTGAAAAATCTACAAATCTGCATACGCTCCAATCGTCTATCACAAGTTCATGTTAACAGCCATAGAGTTTCATCTGTATGATGTGTAGATGAACAAGCACATTGCATTACATATTCTATGTTCTTATGTTGCACCTTAATGAAGTACTTATGCCAAAGAGAGTAATTGAAATCCTCACTTTTACTGAAAATTGGTATATTATATTCATTAGTAAATTACACAGTTATGGAACATGATGAGATCTGTTAGATCATTAGCCATCTCAAACTCTTTTCCTCCCTCTCCCTCCTTGTTAAATGAATAATCCTGAGGAGAGTGATGTTGAGCAGAGGTTTTAGAATAAAAAGGACAGCCCAAAGCAGTATATTGACCATCTAATCCAGAGGGCCCACTGGTTCCAGAACCCATAGATAATAAGCATTCTGAAATACAAGTAAAAATTGTCTGGAATTTTTTGCCTTAAATAGATTAATGGATTAGAAAAGATTTTTGCCATGCAAAGCATGCTATAATTTTCAAGGGATCAGAAAGTTCTTTGATATTCTTTGAAAAAAATATCTGTTTTATTTATTTATTTATTTATTTATCAAATTTATTTGCCTCTCATCTTGCAGTTCAGGCAACTCTGAGCAGCTTTGTTGGTTTATTCGTTTTTATGGGGCTTCTCCAATCATGAACAAGCTCTAGTGCTGTACAGCCCAGCTCACATAAATCAGATTTTTTAAAACCCACAATACTATCGTATTATTGTAAATGTAATACAAGAAAATTGATTTAATCACTAAAGCCAACCTCAAAAATAGATATTCCACTGCCAGAGCAAGTACGATTATCTTTCATTCCCACTGCCATCCCCCAAACTTGCTGGAAGAGTCATATTTTAATGGATTTCTTGAAAACCAAAATCTGGTTTTAAAATACCTGAAATAAATATCTGCAATCCTTTTAACATTTTACAATTCTGGTTTGTAGTAAATCAGTTCTGAAAAAGTACATTTAAACCAAATTACCACAAGAGGGCAGCATAACCCTTTTGTCGTAATACTGTACTGTGAAGAAGTAGCCCAGTTTTTTCTTATTCCTCTATTTCAGAATCTCTTGTCTTCTTTCTAATGTAAATAAAATGGATTTTGTTATAGGCTGCATATTTTGGATCTGATCAAGGGATAATATTCCTAAGGAACATTTGCTCAAATATTTTTCTGCTTTATTGTTTTCTGTTTTTAAGTCTATAATCTTCTAAATCAAAGGAGTTGTTGTATTAATGGATTTTTATATTTATTCGATAAAATGTTTGATTTTATCCTATTCTATACAATCTCATAGATTCAAGGCACAAACAATCTCATTTGATGGACGGGAATACATAAAAATAGAGTGCATGTTTTACATGAAATGATCCTTATCAGTTCCAGGTATCGGTGGAAACATTCCTACATAAAACCTTGGAAAGCCACTGCCATTCATTGATAATGATACTTAGGTAGATGAACCAATCTACCAATAATGAATCTTCTTGAATGTCACAGTCATTATTACACACGTAACTAAGGGAATAAGAGAAACTGCACTTTACATGGAACAAAAATGCCTTCTCTTTTACAAGGAATCAAATTCCAGGCTGTCTCACCTGAAATTTCATTTCAGCGTGCAATTGTATGCCATCATAAAATATACAAAAGATAAAAAATAAATTAATAAACTATCAGAATATAAAGAATAATTTCAGCAATAGCAAACACAGCACTGATTCACAGGGAGATTTTCTTGTTCTTGGATTAAACTCATTGAAATCCTTCAAAAACAAAATATATTCTAATCTCAAAGTGAACCACTCCAAGGTGAAATATTCAGACGAATCAAAGCCCTGCCAGATTGCAGACTAACAGATCAGAAATGCTAAAAGAAAAGTGGATACTGCTTTTTTCAATTTATATTTTTATCATTCTCCTCACAAAATACAGTTGCTGAGAATAAAACGGGACCAGATTTATGGCTGATCTCAGTGTCCTACTAATGTGAGAACTTGATGTACTTGATGTTTCTAATGATTTAAGGAAAATAATTCACCAAAGCAATCATGTTTATTGGGCAACTTAGTAGGCATTTAAGAAAGGTTGAATATAATTTTTTTATGATGGAGAAGTTACAAATATTTAGGGAACTTCAATGTGTAAGTTTAAGTCGTCTTCCCTCTTTAATTGAATGTTCATATTATTGTTAATACAATTTTGGAAAGAACAATCTGCTTTAAATGTGTTTATGTAATGTTAAATTAAACATTGAAAACTTGTAATGTACAAATTTAAAAAGACTTTCAGACTTATCGAAAGATAGCTAAAAATAGCATTTTTCATTGTTGAAATAAAGTACAATTCTAGTCTTAAAATCCTGGACTAAAAATTGTGTTCTCTCTGTTTTGAACTTACTATCAATATAATAAAAATATTAATTAATATGACATAGAGTGAGAAAAATTCAATTCATTCTTGAAAAACTAACAGAATTACAGAATTGGGTAGAACTTGCATCTAGTTGTACAGGATCTCTAGTACAGAATACAATTTAATGTTCTTAATCAGATGATTGATAACCCTATGCTTACATTAGACTATCATGTCTGAGCTGCAAAAATCCAAATAATTGCAACAAAGAGATATTATTAAATATTATTCTTAACATTTATTCCTTTACCTAATAGCATTCAGAAATTAGAAAGCTTCTCCAAAATTTAGCCAAATCTACTTCTCCTCAACTTCATTGTATAATATTAAATTATCACATTGCTCTGACATGCAAATGTGAAAAAAATCTTGCACAAGTCAATATTCAGGTTACTGTTGGATGTTTGAGGCATGACATCAGATGCATTCTAGAGGCCAAGTTCTTTCTTGGTGGTTGAACTGGTCTCAATAAAACAGTGGTATGAGCTTGATCTGGCCGTATGAGATTATCTGCTGAATTGATCATTTTAATATTACAACATTTATTTAGTTGATGATCAATTAACATTTAGCCAAATTTGAAGAAAGTAAAGTAAAACTGAGTTGTTAAGGGAAAAGTAAAAAGAAATGTGTTACTTAAGGTATAAAATAATATAGATAAATTTCCTTCTAATAAGTGGCATTAATAAACAAATCTTTACATTAAGTCATATAGTAAGGTATTATAGTACTATGAACATCAATTAAAATTTATCAGGTACTCTTAAAAGGAAGATAATAAAACAACATCGCTTAATTTTAATGGATGGGCAATTTACAATTCACAAGTTTCTCTTCAGGCCACAAGTTGCCAATATAAAGATAAATAAGGAGTTATATAAAAACACTCTTCAAGTATCTGAAATAATGTTTTGTAGACCAAGGCCAAGATCTGAGTTTCTCATATTAGAATACCAAATAACTGATTTAACCTGTAGAAAGGCAGATTCAGATTCAGTGTCAGGAAGCATTTCTTTACAGTATGAACAGTACAATATGTGAAAAATGTGGTGGCTGCTCCTTCATCGGTTATATTCCAATGGAGATAGCAAGATGCTTTCAATTGAATTTTGTGCTTTAAATTTTATATTACATTCTTTGGGCCAAAGAATCTCTTCCACTGCTGTGATTCTGTTATTTAAACTCTCCATTTTAACTACTTTGTATCTATCTATCTATCTATCTATCTATCTATCTATCTATCTATCTATCTATCTATCTATCTATCTATCTATCTATCTATCATCTATTGTGTTTCCCCAAAAATAAGACACTTTCTTTATTTTTTTGAACCCTGAAATAAGCGCTTGGCCTTATTGCCATACGCTCAAAAGCCCAATTGGGCTTATTATCAGGGAATATCTTTTTTGGGGGGAAACAGGGTATCTATCTTCTATCTATCATCTGTTTGTCCATCCATCCATCCATCCATCCATCCATCCATCTAATATGCTGCCCATCTCATCATTCAAAGTGAGTCTGGGTGGCTTACAATACAATAAAAAAACATAATATAAAAACCATTAAAATCAACAAGAGGTAGATAAAGACTAAAAACCAAGAGGACAAATGGTACAGAGGTGTAATCTTCTCTATTACTCCATCAACCACTTCCAGCATAGTTGATTTATCCCTTTCTATTCCAGAAAGAATTACGGTAATGAATCCTAGTAAATATTTAAGAATAAAGAATTTTAGATTCAATAGTGCTCAAGTAATTAAAGCTCAGAGTAAAAAAAAATCATTGGCACCCATTGCAAAGGCAGAACTGTGGTTCTGTTTTTCTCTGAAATTGAGATGAAGGACACAAACAGACATAGCTTTTGGCCCATGTCCAACTGTGAAGCGTAGTTCTCATTAATCTCTAAAGACAGCATTACATCCCGGTCTCAGAGTAATCTTTAAAATATGCAGAGATTGTTTTTTCCTTGTTGGGTTATTGAACATGGCATCTCATGAAATATGGAATTAACTCATAAATCAATTTGGCAAGAAGGGACTGGAGAACCTTGCCATCCATATTAATAGGCCTTTCACAAATGTAAGATGAGAGAGCAATATTAGGAATTCCTTTCACTGTGCTAAAGATCAATAAGTGATAATATCTCTTAGTTTTATCTTGTTTTGATATTTGAATATTGATACACACACTGATGTTAAACATTAGATATTACTATAATAAGATCAAATATTACATTAGAGTATTTATGGAAAGACCATTTGTGTTTCATTATTACCTTATGATAATGCCATAAACCACAATAAATATCATCAAAATAATAATTTATTATCTAAAAATGCCATTTCAAACGATTTGCAAGGAAAATTAGTTTTCTTTTAAAGGCTTCTTCTATGCAAGAAAAAATGAGTTTAGGGAATAAAATCAGATATTTACAACCAGTGGTAAAAATTCAGCGACTATTAGGAAGAGAAAAAAATTGGTTTCTGAATCTCTTTGTTGCTGCTTGGTGGCTGTCATGTTCTTTTTTTTTTTTAACCTAACAGTTGTTTTCTTGAATATTTAACTTGCCTAAGGAGCAATATGCTCATTTTGGCTATTTCAAAGATTTTTTTTTTTAATTTATATATCTTGTGTGTGTGTGCGTGAATTAAATTTATTTGCCATCCATAGACAAACACTTCTAGATCTCTTAAAGATAAACACATTTACTCTCACACACACATTGTTCTTTAAAAAATCAATATAGGTTAACGATGATAAAAGTTTGCTGTGTGCTGAAGTCCAACTTGGCCAGACACAATATTCAGCAAACAAGATAAGCTCTGAATATGAGACCTTTTTAAAATTGATGTTTAATTCCACATTCACTCAAGTAACAAGAACCCATTTCTGGAGATCAAGTTTACTCCTGAATGCCCAGCTTTTCCAAAAGAGAGAGAGAGAGAGAGAGAGAGAGAGAGAGAGAGAGAGAGAGAGAGAAATTGAGGAAAGAAGGAAGTTCAAGTGCAACTTTGTAAATAGTAGCATGTGAAGAATAACATAAATTAAGTGGTACACAATTTGTGTGTGTGAGAGAGAGGGAGAGAGAGAGGGAGAGGGAGAGAATTTTAAAGTGTCTATGTACCATTGGGGTGAAATCCTCTTCAAAAACCCCGTGTTTCTAAAAGCTTCCATGCTGTACTTCACAAAAAGATTCCATTTGTGTTAAGTTGATCGATTTTAGCTTGGCAGTGTAGCTTTCCTTCAGTCCCAGAGGCGACCTTACTTGGTTCCTGCTGTCAAATTCTGTTTCCCTCCTCCCCTCCTCATCTTCCATGCAGTGTAGAGAATTTGCCTAAAGCATCCTTGGTTTCTTGAACATTTCTCTCTGGGAGAAGCAGTGAGTCATTGACATTCCTATGCAGCCCTGGCAGGCACATCTTATTTTGCAAATGCACTGCCCCTACACACTCAATTTGTCACTGTCAGGACAGCAGCATCCCTTCCTCCAGAAACAATACCCTTCCAGATCTCTTAAACCAAAATACATACCATACTCCATTCTGCAGCTAATTTTAAAATATTTTAAAATATTTAAAAGGATTTGTTCAGAAGCAAGTCGTATAGCAGAAGATACCAAACTCATCAGCTGGCCTACACTATCTTCAGGCAACAATTTTCTTCTAATTCTTTTCAGGTCTTAAAAGCATCACATACCTTTCTTTGAATCCATTTCTTGGGATTTTTGCCCTGGAAGTACAGAATGGGAAAAGAGTTCAATTGCTGTGCCTTGTATGAACTACCAACATCCAAGCAAGTGGGAACTCTTTTCTACGCATTTGGCAAAGCTAAATAATGAAACTATTTGAAAATAGGGCCATGTGTAAATAAAGAGACATCTATGAAAAATACTCCCTCAACATATATTTAATTACACCCTGCCCAGAGTTGTTCTGATGTGGTCTCTAAATTTGATAAATAAAATAAAATGAATAAATATATACAATATACAGTAGATTTGAATTTAAGTCTGCATTCTCATTCATTGGACCTTCTATACATTCTTCTGCGTAGTTCAGTATTGTAGATGCTGATTCACAGTTTCCAAATAAAAGATTCCACCCCCCCCCCCTTTAAATTTACTTAAAGATGTCAATAATTGATCCTACAACCTTCTGCGTGCAATGTCAGTACTATAGATATGAGGAAAATGGATTACAATATGGAACAAATGGAATAGAAATTGTTGGAACGATTCAATGGGAAATATTCCAAATTATACTTCACTGGAACACAAATGATTTACTAATTTTAAATCTAATTACCACATGAGGGCAGCAGATATATATGGAACTAATAATTTATTTTTAAATATGAAGGAATGGATAGCAGTTGCTCAATTGGGAAAAAAATAATGATAGCCTCTCAACAGTTGCATCCAGTAGAAACATTTCAGCTATCAAAAAGCCCCTAGTTCTATTGATGGTTGGAATAATCTACAGTTGTTTCAAATCTATGGAACTAAGGAACATTCAAAGCCTGCAACTTCTTTATAATAAAGCCTTTAGGAATTATATACATGCTTATCCAATCCATTTATAGCAATGTGTAGCTAATCCTGCTAGCTGTGGCAGAGTGAGAGAACCCAAGATTGATAATGTCTCTTTCTTAAACTCATATAAAATAGTTTTTAGTTAGCACATATCTATTGCTTCATGACTTCCATCACTCCTAATGGAATGAAATCTGAGGAAATTGTGGCTGCTTCAGCACTGCCTCATTTTGAACATGACAGTTTCCCAGCCACTCACATAATCACTTGCTCCCTCCTCCATTCAATAGGAGCCACTTAGCTGCTTATAGGGAAGGGAAGAGAAGAAAAGGGAAGGGAAGGAGAAGGGGAAGGAGAAGGGGAAGGGGAAGGGGAAGGGGAAGGGGAAGGGGAAGGGGAAGGAAGGGGAGGCGAGGGGAAGGAAAGGAAAGGGAAAAGGAGGGGAGGGGAAGAGATTTATGTTGCTCACTGCCAGATTCCTTGAAACAAATTTAATGGGGAATCTGAGAGGAAGTTGGAAGTCGATGCTGCTCCCACTGACATTTTGTCCATTCATAGTCATTCTGTTTCTCTGTGTATGTAAGGAAATACTTCTGAAACAATGAGATGTGAACTTCATTTACGAGTTCCAAACATCCTTTCCACAAGTCAGTTGGGAAGCCTAGGGAACCTGCAGGCTCAATGGCCATAGCTACTGGTGGGAGCTCATCATAGCACAATGTTGAGTTTGGACTTGCAATTAGTTCCTGGAAGTGCGGCAAAAAGTCAATGGGAAATCTTGTAGGGAAGTTGCAAGTTGCTCAGATAAGTGTTCCCAACCTGCACATTCTCCACCAATCCCTTTGCATTTGTACCACATTGTTCAGCCTTGACCCAACAGGCCATAGATTCTCTAGTACAAGGGTGTCAAACTTGTATCGTCATGGCGGCATCACATGATGTATCGTGACTTTCCCATCTTTTGCTAAATAATGTGACTCATCTGGCCCGTGGGCTGTGATTTTGACAGCCCTGCTCTGGTACTTATTTAATTTCCTAAATACATTTTGATCTTGTTTATTCAAAAATTCATTTTGAAACATGAAAATAAATTTACATTGTTGCATAGAAGATTAAAAAGCCAATTGAATCATGTAGGGAAATTAATGCATATGAGAGTTTTATGTTGAATTCCTCGAACCCTTATACACTATTATACCTTATGGAAACAACTTTCTAGATTACTTGCCAATATGCAAATTGATTAACCCAGTCTAATGTGTGAATGCAATATACAATTTCTGCTTTCTCATAGTGTTTTTTTTTTAATCACCAGAAGTCTTAGCTTGATTTAGACTCAATCACTTGTATATTTATTATCTTTATCCTGGTGACTCATCTGGATGTAATTAACTAAATTAAAGGTCTAATGCTTCTCTGCAGTCAACTAAGCTCTTATTCATCAATCTGATGGTGCTGAGTTCAATAAGTTAATTACAGAATAGAAGGGAGGGGGGGCCAGTAACATTAGAAGTAAGCGAAGCCAAGCATAGAAAGAAATCTAATTATATCACTTGTATTCAGGATTTATTTTACTACAGTTCCATAGGAAGAATGGGCAAGGATGTTGTAGAAGGCTGGAGAAGGGCCTGTTTAATAATTAACAATGTGGAAATGGAAGGGAGATGGCTGCAGACAAATTCCTGTAGAATGTTTGATGAAATTTGGGATCATTAGGCCATACAATATGGCAATTTGGAGATAGTTTGGCAGTTTACTAGAGGAAAATGTTCTAATAGGAAACTGTTTGTAATACTCTTGTTCTGTTCTGAAAACTATACTCCTGGAAAACTTTCAGATCATCTTGAAATAAATTGATTGATATAATCCAGAAGCAGAGCAGAATGTCCCAGAATTCCCAAGAACATTTTGGCTCAGGAAGTTAAATATTTTGTACAAATCAGATGATTATTATAGATTCTTCATTGTATTTATATCTTAGCTTTTCTAAAAAGAGGTCAGATCAGCTTCAAATTTTAAGTTTTATCCCTTTATTCTCAGAACACATCAGGTTAGGCTAAGTTTTTAGAAGCTAATACATAATAAATAATGCACCCCATGACATAATTCTTGTGTTTATGCAAGTTGACTTAAAACTGAACTTCAATGACATTTAGTTCATGTGGCAGACACTCTGATTAGGCAAAAGTCTTGTTCCCATATTGAAAACTTACAGAAAATGAAGGCAGACATGTTAATGTACCACTCGGAGATCCTTGCATTTCACAATATAAAAAAAGTCCATTTGTTACTTCAGAAGAATATGCCTGAAGAATGCTTAAGCCTTCTCTTTATCTTTCATTATCATTGATCAATTTTAGAGATTGAAAATAATTTGTCTTCTTTCATTTAAATGGCCATTGAGATATTGAATTATTTGATACATAATTTGGAAGAATCATATGGAAAGAATAGGAAAGAATTAAAATGAGTGAAGAGAATAAAGATAAGTGCAAGACTAAATTTGTTGAACACAAATGAAAAAAAAATTCTCGAAATTATTATTCTTTTTAGATCATATTTAAAAATTGTCTGCACATTGTTTCACAGACAAAAATCACATTGACTAAATAGTAAAGCAAAACCTAATAAGAAAACCTTTTTAAAACATTTAGGTATTTTCCCTTAGGAAATTTGTTCTTTGTCGACCTTTCTCAGACTCATCAGATATCTTTAAACATCACAAAATGCCATGAAGTCACAAATTATATATTATAATAGATACTAAATTAGGGCTTTGGGCTGCATATACCATAACAATTTTAGATAGCACTTAAAAACATAGATCAACATCTTCTTCATAGTCCAAATTCATGAGTCAAAGAGGCAAAAGATGAATTTTGATACCAATGTGTGAAAGATAAGAAAAAAAATGCTACCTGCATCTTTACTAGGTGCAGTTTTAAGACATCAGACTAGAAAGTGGGAGAGTGGGAGTTCTAGTTCCACCTTGGGAACAAAGCCAGCTGGGTGACTTTATGCCAGTCACTTTCTGTCAGCCAAAGGAAGAAAGCAATGGCAGATCACTTCTGAAAATCCTCTCTAAGAAAACTGCAGAAACTTGCCCAGACAGTTGAACACAACTGAATGGAAGGGGAAATAAAATAAAATAAAATAAACTCAGCAGTTTTCTTGACAGTAGTTCAGGATGGCAGAAATCCCATGTCAATTCATAGCCATAGGAAGTTGCTCAAGCTGAATATTCAGTTTAAGAACAGTTTATCTGCTTCGTAACAACTCACGCTCCAGCTAATTCCTGTCCCAGGGAAAAATGAAAAGTGGGTCAGGAATATTCAATGCAAAGTTAAAATTCCTAAGAACACTGGAATAATACCATAGGGAAAATGCTTCACCATAAAGAATAGCTATGAAACTTATTTAACACAAAAGACTGGAAGCTAAACTCTAGTCAATTCACCTCACAAAATTAGATGATTTGTCTTTGGTTCATATCATTTTATGTTGACAATGAATGCAATCTCAAGTTGTTTTACCTGTTAGCAGAGCAGGGAAGGCAGGTTTCTCCCCAGGACCCTGTTACTTGAAACAATGCTGATTGCCTTTGTGTTCCTGAATGTTTACTCTGAATAAAAGTATCCTCAATAACATGTAAAAGGTGGCTGGAAAAATAAGCCTAATACATAAGGAAGAGGAAGAGGAGGAGGAGGAGAAGGAAGATGATGATGATGTTGATGATTATTATTATTCTGATTCATGGTGCTTTTAGAACTAAATTAGAACTATATTTCTAAAGTTAATAAAAAAGATATGGAAAATGTGATTTCAGTAAATTAAACCTATACAGAAAACCCAGTATTTGTACTGAAAAAAGTTTCTTTAAATAATTGTACAACATGATTTACAATTATCTGTAATTTAATTCACTTAATCACAATATTCCACTTATCAAAATAATAATGAAGACAAGACTCAGAAGTGTTGTCTCAATACAGATATGGACGTTTTTGGATGAGGGAAGGAATTGTACAGTCCAGAAGCATAGTGAGAGAGACAGGGCTATTTAGAAATGAAATAGGAAAAGTGGAATATAAGTTGATGATGATGGTGATTATGAGTTTAATTTTATTATCAAAGTATGCTAGGCATAGACATCAGTAAATATACATTGTTTAATTCCTTATTTTAAATTTTCTTGACTAATCTTCCAAAGTTAACCAATACAGGCTTAATGATTTTGTTAGGGCAATAAAGAGCAGGCAGAAAGTAGATTGTTATGAATTTTTGAAGTGATTTACTACAAATGTCATTTTAACTGTCTTTTTCTTTAAGGGTAGTACCATGGCCTTTCTTTAAAAAAATATTCAGAACACGGTCCAACTACTCCGCCACTTTTTGTTTAATAGTATTACCCAAGATAGACAAATAAAGAACACAAGTTTAATGGCTGCCCTTTCATGCTTCTGGACACAAATAAACTAACAAATAAATGGAAATCAGCAATGTGTCCAACTGTCACATTTTTTTTATTTCCTAATTCCCTGAATGAATATTAGATTATCTTGAATAGCAATTCCATGAACTAATTAAAAGAATTAGTTCCACCTTTTGGAAGCATGACCCTTAATAAATACAAATATAAGGTACATAATGGTTAAATTTTGGGCTCTGTTAATTCATAACAAACCTTTGTATCATTCATGTTTGTTGGAAGATAAATTTCCTGTTGCATGAATGGCTTTAAAAAGGCATTAACACAGCCTTTCTCTATAGAGATTCAGTAGAAACCTAGGGTTCTGTGAGATGTTGCTATAGGTCAGTGTTGGCAAACCTTGTGCATCCGCGCGCCAGGAAGATGTCTTCCGGGTTCCGGCACATGCATGCGCACTGGCCAGCTGGTCTTCGTGCATATATGCGTGCCAGAAATCAGAAGACCAAGTGGCTGGTGGGCATGCAAGTGCCAGAAACCGAAAGAGCAGCTGCCCTGAATGCACATGTGCTCCAGGCGGCTGCGCTTCTGGTGCTCCTGTACATGTGAAGACTACCTGGCCAGTGCGCCAGAACCCGGAAGAGGAACTGGCAATTGCTTGCATGTCCAGAGAGATGGCTCTGTGTGCCACTTCCCGCATGCGTGCCATTCGCCTTCATGGCTATAGGTTCTATAAGAGATAATGATTTAAAAATAATCTGAATGTTGTTCTTTGAACTTCATCCCATGCAAACACTCACAGTGGTGGCCATGTTTTTATGTTATGACTCATCTGTTGACCTGCTGTTTTGTTGTGGTCGCAAACATTGTAAAACATTATTTGGATTAGAAGTGAACTGTATTGCGAGGGAGTGGGGTTTTGTTTTGTTTTTTGTATCTTTGTAGTTCTATGCAAGGGTTCCTTGAGATCTGAGCATTATTTCAAGGGATTTTTTTAGGTTAAAAGGCAGGGAAAGGCTGCAATACTGAGGAAGAGAGACTTCAATTAAATTAAGACACTTTTTGTCCACTGTAGATGTAGGTTTCAGTCTGAAATTGAACAATCGGGATGGGATAGGCAGGTGGGAAATATGTGACATCTTTTTATTCCTAGAGCCCAGGACGAATCATCACTTCTTGCTATATACTGTACAAGCAACTGCAAAATGTGTGAACACTGTTATTTCTAACTTAGTCTTGAAAGAAACAGAAATCCCACCAATTTAAAAAATGTTCTGCAATCATTTGCAAAAGAATTGTTGTATTGAAAATTAGATAAATCCTGAGAGTAAGAAACAACCACAAAAATATTGACATGATCCTACTGGTATTTATGTGTGCCTTACTCATCTAATGTGCCAAAATGATTGAATTGACTGGATTGTATTGGAGACTTCAAAATACTTGGAAATCATCTCTATAACAACATCCTAACACATTTTTAGAAAATAACAGTTATGGCTCCTTGGCAGACTAAAGCATAAGAACTATAAAGCATACAGATTAATAAGATGTTACAGGGTTATAGAAAGTAAATATTTTAAAAGTGAGTTTGTACATTAAAATAAATTCTTGCCTGATCTTAAGGGCTTCTTATGACGTTCTTTGGTACTCAGGCATGTATATATGTATTATTTATTTCAAATCTGAATGTAACACTTCCAGAATGAATCTTCCAGTTGTATAAGATTACAATCTAAGCAATCCTCTTTTGGTACTTACTGAATAATTAACAAATGAACAATTTAAGCTTTTTTAATAGCTAGTCAACAGTCCACTAGTGTATAGAGGGTCATAAAATTTACTTGCTCCAGGGCTTGCTGGAGGAATAAGGAGTTACATTTATAAAATGAGAAAGTGTTCATACTAGGATTGGAAGATGAAGAATAATGAATCCAGGCAGCATAATATTTATTAAATGAAGGAGCTGAAAACAAAAAGGGAGCAACTTCATGGGGACATTAAAACTCCATGTGTCATTTTATTGCTAAGACCCACAATACAGGTTGTTCTCAATTTACGACCACAATTGAACCCACATTTATCTTGCTAAGTGAAACATCAGTTAAGTGAGTTTTGCTCCATTTTACGACCTTCCTTGCCACAGTTGTTAAGTGAATCATTACAGATTTTAAGTTGGTTGTTAAGTGAATCTGGCTTCCCCATTGACTTTGCTTATAAGAAGGTTGCAGAAGGGGATCACATGACACCAGGACACAGCAATTGTCATAAATATGAGTCAGTTGTCAGGTTCTGGCTCAGTCCAGTAAAGAAAACAATTCAAACAGGCTTGCTGTGATGAGTCTTTTTATAGCACTCCGACAAACACCCGTGAAGATGAAAACATAGTCAGCTCTGTTTGCTCTGTGCTCCCTGCTTCCCTTCTCAGCTCCACCCCATGGCCCCGCCTTCCAGCCACCCCCTGCTTGCAGCCTCCTCGTGTCATTCAGCAATGGTGGTTTGCCATCTTCAATTTTCTGTGGGCTCGTCAGCAATGTTATTTGCATATTGCACTGAACGTCAGTTGGTCGCCTCCCAACAATGAATCGGCAGAAGAAATGGCTGCGTTCCGTTTCGTCATGAGTCTGCAGCATTTCATAGTGTAGTGAGATGGTATTGGGGTTTCAGGGATGATTCCGGTCTCTTCTGTGGGTGGAATGCAGCAACTACATTGGCGTCAGGCTCTGGGTGGCTTTTCCTGTGGCTGGTTCTTTTTCACCTCCCAAATGGCAGCCTGGCGGGACGGAGCTGACATCAGTTGCCAAGCAAGCATCAAAATCTTGCTCACATGACCATGAGGTTGGTCACATGACCATGGAATGGTTGTCAGTGTGAAAATTGGTCATGAGTCATAAGTCACTTTTTTCAGTGCTATTGTAACTTTGAACACTCACTAAATGAACTGTACAACTTTTTGATATCTAGAAGTAAAAGTAAAAGTAAAATGAATATGCTTCAGACATCAATCTTAGTCATTTCCTTAGCTGCCAAACTTCCATGGCATCAGATATTGTAAGGCGGGGGTGTCAAACTCAAGGCCCAGGGGCTGGATTGAGCCTGTGGGGTACCTAGATCTGGCCTGTGGGGCCACCCTAGAAAGAGTGAAGGTTTGTCCTGCGGTGGTTCTGCCAGCGAAAGCAGGCTCTTGAGCTCCATTTTCAGATGCCATGGCCTCCTGCAACTCTCTGCCAGTGAAAATGGAACCATTTTTACTGACAGAGAGTTGCAGGAGTCCGTGGCAGCCGAAAACGGAGCTCAGGAGCCTGTTTTCGCTGGCAGAGTGCTCAGGCCACCACCAGTGCCCCCAACAGGAGTAACATCCAGCTGGCAATGCTCATCCCAGCCCTCCGAGGTCAAAGAGAACATCTGATGTGGCCCTCAATGAAATTGAGTTTGATACCCCTGTTGTAAGGCATCTGGATCTTTCTGCGGGGTTCCTTGTTCTGACTCACGGGTGTCAAACTCGTGATATCACATTGTCTTCACGAGACATATCACAATTTTTTTCCCCTTCACTAGACCAGGGGTGGGTGTGGCCAGCATATGACACATCCGCCCTGTGGGCTGTGAGTTTGCCATCCCTGTTCCCTGTTAACATCCCTGTTAATATCACCTTGCATGATACCTTCTATCAGCTGCTGATGTCACAATTAGCTTATTCCATAATAAATCTTTGAATGAGTTTCAGTAGATTGAAATAAAAAATCAAAGACACACTGAAGATACAAATTTGGCTGTTTATGCCTCCTTTATTGAATGAATCTAAAGTTTACGAACAACATTTTTTACATCTTTTATATTAAAATTCTGATAATATTTCTTTCTATTTAGTATAGACACTTTTATAATGTTGACTGGCAGTTTCTCTAATAAACAAGAAATTATTCCAATGAAGCCAGAGGAAAAGTAATTAAATGCATTCTGCTGGAGAATTGAAATTGGTGATCATTGTACTTTGGCAGATCTTTCCAATTCTCACCTCCAAAATAATTAATCAGCACTTTCATTGCTATAAATAATTTATACAAATCTCTTTCGCCTTGTAACCTTAAATTGGAGCTTGCAAATTGGAGCTTTTTCTTGCCAATGTTTCACTTTTTAAATATAGTGGACGTATTCAAGTTTTCCAGAAGGTTTTACTATTTTTTACTTCTGTTTTTATTGATATAATCAGTGATCAAATCTTTTTATTTCAGTCAATGACCACTTAAAATCAGTGACGGGTAAGCAGAGAAAGCAAAGGACTAACAGCTGTTCAAAACAGTGAAAATCAACTAAACTCAGGCTTGGCTCAAATGCATTGTGCCAACATAATAGTGGAATTAGGAATTAGAGCATTGCAATGCATAATCTGATGGTTGTTGAGGTTGATGGAGGATTATATGTGAATAAGACAATAAGATTGCAAGATAGTAGAAATTTGCTTATCAGAATCCAAATGCCCATAGGTTGTTTACTTGGGCTTATTGTTAACATATTATTATACATATCCACTCACTAATCCATTATTGATCACATATACACCATTGGTGGGATTCAAATTTTTTCACTACCAGTTCTGTGGGCGTGGCATGGTGGCCGTGGCTTGGTGGGCATGGCAGGGGAAGGATACTGTAACATCTCCATTCCCTCCCCACTCCAGGGGAAAGTTACTGCAAAATCCCCATTTCCTCCTGATCAGCTGGGACTTGGGAGGCAGAGAATACATGGGGCGGACCGGTCATAGGAAGTATTTACTGGTTCTCCAAACTACTCAACGTTTCTGCTACTGGTTCTCTAGAGCTGGTCAGAACTTGCTGAATACCGCCTCTGATATACACACTTCAGGAATATCTCTCTGTTGGAACCTCTAAACTGCAGTATACAGATTCGATCTAGCATGTAGTTAAACAAAGATCAAAGAACATCAACTTCTGATTTCTGAATGATCTATTCTTCTCCCCATCCCCGCCCCCACCAATCAATTATTGTGCAATCTTGGATGATTCCAGAATGAAATTAAAAGGCAAGTTAGTTTTAAACGTAAGTGTTGTGTTGGTAGTTAATTTCCTGGTACACTTTAACAAATAGGATATGATCTTTTGTAAGAACGTTGAGGACTGCAGATTCATTCACTTTACTGTTTTCTTAATTGAAGAATATTTGAAGCATCTCCTTTGACAAGGTTTTGCCATAGATTTCATTTTCTCAGTCTAACAATTCTAAAACATAGAAATTATAAACATATTATTTTCTAAAACTAAATACTTCCAATGGAAGATCCAATGGAACTACTATTTTCTACTAAATCATTTCTACAATTAGAACTTGGCTGATTTTGAAAAATTAGGGAAGGCTGGGCCTGGCCAGTGTTCATCTGTTGACTATCAGAAACTAAGAAAGGCATCTACTACTTTACGATGATCAAGAAACTGCACCATCATGTTTATTAAGTTATCAAAAGTGGAGATAAACTCAAAAGAGATTTCATTTTATACCACATGCATCATACTTATGCTGTGCGCAATGCCTATAAATTTTTAATGTTTTGATTTAGCCACGGGTATGATTTCATTTATTGTTTATTTGACTTAATATATTGACCAAAGTCTTTTGGAAGTTTACAGCTGAGATAACAACTGAAATAACATTAAACTTTAGCAAACAAGTCATAAATTGTTAATAGAGAATAAAAATGGCTAGATGATCTTGCGGTTTGATGTTTTACGACTTTATAGTTACTGCTTTTTTGTTGCGAGTTGCCCAGATTTGTGTTTAAAGTTGATGGCCAAACAAATCTTTTAAATAAATAAATGTATTTATTGTGTTTGTGATGCATTTATCTGCCTGTTCCATTGTTACAGGCCCTTACTGAGTATTCCAAGACAAGATTAACAGTAAAAAAAAAAAAAAAAAAGAGCCTTTGTGGCGCAGCAGTTTAAGTGGTGCTAAAGTGACACAGTTGCCTGCAGTTACTGCAAGTTCAAATCTCACCAGGCTCAAGGTTGACTCAGCCTTCCATCCTTTCAAGGTAGGTAAAATGAAGACCCAGATTGTGGGGGCAATAAGCTGACTTTGTATAAAAAAGAACACCTCTCCGGGGGGAGTGGGGGGCAAAAGCCCTACTAAGCAGGTATATACAAAAGTATGAAAGCTATTGCTTAACGCATTGTAAGCTGCCCTGAGTCTCCGGAGAAGGGCGGCATATAAATTGAATTAAAAAAAAAATACATGTCTCCTAATATTTTAAAAACTGTTTAAAAAGTGGACAATTATCAAAAGGACCTTAATTAACATTATGTATGGGTTAAAAATTTGCACAGGATTACTGTGTATAGCACATTAATTAATTACATAATGATACCCTCAATGTTTACATATATGCCAAACTGGTCACAAATGTAGTTGTATCAGAAGTATGCTAATCATTTGCATATCAACTGTATCAACTAATCATTTGCATAATCATTTGCATATCAACTATATCAACTAAACCTCTTTCTTCTGTAAGAAGAGAAGAATAATGACAAGGATAATATGCATTTTAAATTTCAAAACAACACTATTTTGATATATTTAAACACAGGTAGTCCTCAATTTACAACAGTTCACTTAATGACCATTCAAAGTTACAACGGCACTGGAAAAAGTGAGTCATAACCATTTTTCACAGTTACAACTTTGCAGCCGCCCCATGATCATGTGATCAAAATTCAGGTGCTTGGCAATTGATTCATATTTACAACGGTTGCTCTGTCTTGGAGTCATGTGATCACTTTTTGTGATCTTCTCACAAGCAAAATGGAGAAGTCAGATTCTCCAGTCCAGAACCTGACTTCAGTGGAGAAGTCAGATTCACTTAACAACCCAGTTACTAACTTAACAACTTCAGTGATTCACTTAACAATTGTAACCAGAAATGTTGTAAAATGGGACAAAATTCACGTAACAATGTCTTACTTAACAACAGAAATTTTGGGCTCAATTGTGGTCGTAAGTCGAGGACTACCTGTCTAGGGTAACAATTAATTCATGAAAACTTCAACTGAGCACTTGAAGGAATACACATCAAATTATTCAAAATTGCATGTTTCAAACTAAACTGTTTCCATATTCAATGTGTATAAAACAAAATGAAGTCCTGTGAAATGTTATATTTACATCAAGGCTCACTTTGACATACCCTTGTTTTTTTTTAAAGGCCAGATAAATTGCAACCAAGTAGGAGAACCATATTGAGTATATTTAAGTAGACCTGCCAAACTCTAAACCTACTATTTAATTTCTTCCCGGCTGTGGGAATATGTTGAATTTGGCTCTCAAAAAAATAAAATAAAATAAACATCTTACAAGTTTTAGAATGTTGGGGGACACGTAGCATGAAATCACATTTCTAGAAGGATGGTCTCCCCATAGTTTAAATTAATGCCAGAAGACACTCTCTGTGATCTCTTATTATTTATGTTGATTGATGGACTGTATGTATGTGATACTAATAGAAACTTTTTCTTCCAGGGGACAGTTGCATTTGCAGTCATTGAGAACAATACTAATTTCTTTTCCAGCCTGAAATATAGCACAATTGACTATTAACCATTTCCCTGAGGATATCAGTAGCAAGATGTTAGCACTGAGCAGACTTTTTAGATAGTAACTTTTATGGGTACGGTTGCAAAATCTGGTTGTTGAGTAGCATTAGACTGAGATATACATATAACTTCTTGTTCTGTCTTCACTACATGTTACTCTGTGTGCAGCTTGAGATACAGCTAAACCCACTTATCCTCCAATAAAACAGACTGGGTGTATAAATCGGGATGCTTCATTAAAGATACAGGATGGGTGAAACAGTGATGCTGTGTGTATGGGATGTGGATTTTTGTCCTCAGATGAGTATGTGCCACGGATTAGGCTGGATTGTTCCTGGAGCTTGTTTCCTTCCAAATGCTAAACGAAATGGAATCTTGCTTCCCAGGATGGCCTTGTTTTGAGAGTAAGCGTTGATGGATAAAGATTACTTTCAAAGGGGCAGGTCAGCTTCCAAACAATACAGATTGGTATTCAGCCTCCGGCCACTAGATGGGGCCAAAAAACAAAAAAGTATAAACATACATTATATGCTGGGACATGACACTTATTTTATAGCAGTGTGAAATGAACTGTTTGTTCTTAGCAAGAATAGCAAGAATGGCTGCCGTTGTTTCAGAAAATTCTAATATTAATTGTCCCTAAAGATTAGAAAACAGTCCATATTTACTGAAGAAGTCCTGTGGATTTTAGTCCGCTAGTCATTGCTGACTCTAGGAGGCCGTGCTCATCTCTGTTTCAAGGCCATTGAGCCAGCCTGTCCGAAAACATTTCTGCAATCATGTGGCCAGCACTATTACTTTCCTACCAAAGTGGTACCTATATATCTACTCACATTTGTTTGATTTCAAACTACTAGGTTGGCAGAAGCTGAGGCAAGGATGGGAATTCAGCCCGTCGCATGGTGCTTTGGTCTTGAGCCTGTTCTGCTGGCTTTTCCAGCCGGCAAGCCCAAGGTCTTAACTGCTGAGCCATTGTGCTGTCCCATTTACTGGATGGTAAAATTGAAAACCAAACAGAAATTTCACATAAATGAAAAACAGTCAACTAATATTTGTCCCAGGCTATGTTGTCAAAACAGTAGATTGAGAATCAAATGTAGATCACTGGAATATACAAGGTGGTTTACCACATCACTTGCTGCAATTATAGGGGAATTGTACATAGGGGATCTCAGCATTTTAATTTGGGGAGGGATTTCTATTTGTTTTCAATGTCTAAATCAAACACTATTACAGGCCTGTGGGAAAATGTCTGTGCTCTTGGTGTATGTATAGCCTCCTCCTTTTCTGTAATTTCCCATGAAACTACTAATAAAAATCACGGGTATACAGGCTTTCTGACACTATAATCTGTGGCTTTAATTGTCAAAGTGAACGTTGATACCATCTCAGAGTGAAAAGAGGAGAAGAAATCTATGTATTAATTTAATTCCTTCCTAACAATTTATTGTAATCCTTATTATCTTGACAAAATGAACTTGGAACAAATCAGGTGATTTCAAACAGAACCCAAGACAGCCCAGTCAGATAATGTCAAATTGCATATTATGAGCTGTCTATAAACAATGACACTTAGAATTATTGTTCCACCTCTGGGGGAGAAAAAAAAACCCTTCTCTTATCCACTTTTCTCCCTTCCTTGCATCAATTAAGCATAAAGAATTGTTTCATTTTTAGAATAAGTAAAATCAGTCATTAAAAGCCATTCCCCACTCTTGCAGAGAACATGTTTACTATGTAAGAGCTGATTTGGTCCTGAAAGTTCATAGGGAGCAGGAGGGTCTTAAAGAGGAAGATGTATCCTTCAGAAAAAGGGCAAAATTTAAACTGATTATTTTCTTGGAGGTCCAATCTGAGCTTGATTGTTTGCTTGTGAACATTTCATTATCCAGAACTGATGAGGTTATTTAGCTGGGTAATGAAACAATTGCAAGCAAGCAACCAAGCTCAAAAAGCACCGAGAATCCATATCCAACCCTGAACTATAGATATTCTTTTCTATTAAAAATAGAAAATGTGAATTTTAAAATAAAAGCTGCAAGAGAAGCCTTAAGGGAGTTTAGCAGTCTACAGCTTTTAAAAAGAGGAATAGGAATTTTTAAAAACATGGATAGGAACACAGAAAACAATGTAGAATAAGAATAGCATCTGCTTGGCCACCGCAAGAAACATGGTGCTGAATTAGGGTGGGCCTTAACCTTATCCAAAAGGTCTATTCTCGTGGTCTTATCTTGTATATAAACTAAGTGAAACAAAGATGCCCGTTTCAAACTTAATAAAGGTAAAGGTTCCCCCACACATGCGTGCTAGTCGTTTCTGGGGGCGGTGCTCATCTCTGTTTCAAAGCCGAAGAGACGGTCACTGTCGGAAGATCTCTCCGTGGTCATTTGGCCAGCATTACTAAACAATGAAGGCACATGGAAAGCTGTTCTCTTCCCACCAAAATGGTCCCTATTTTTCTACTTGCATTTTTTATGGGCTTTCGAACTGCTAGGTTGGCAGAACCTGGGGCAAGTAACGGGAGCTCACTCCGTTATACGGTGCTAAGGATTCAAACTGCTGAACTGCTGACCTTCTGAGCAACAAGGTCAGCATCTTAGCCACTGAGCTACTGCATCAAACTTAATAGCTGATAGCAAAAGAATCAAAAATAATGCACAGAAACTGGAGAAAAAACTTTTACAGGAAATAAATTACAGTTTATGAAACAGATATGAAACTTTGGGAATAATGCATAAGTCACATGAACAGCATAATAAGTTAGGTGCCTCCCTTCTCAAAGGAGCAAGTTGAAGCAGCAATAAATGAGAAGGAGGATGAGAAACTGACAACTGACAGAGGTACTTCTAGGTAATTATCAGTTTCCAGTAAATTTGCCTTTATTTTGTTTCTGGAGCTGCACACATGCTAAAAAAATCCACAAACACACCCAAGCTAATACATTTATCTTTAATCAAATGCTATTCCCTGCATGACAATAGTATAGCACATACACACATGCAAATGTAATATAAATTTTATTTTCACTATTGATATTTTATGTAAGATCATTCTTTTCTTAACTATAAGCCTAGGTAGTATCGTGTATTATCTTTTCCACCTTCAAATACAGTAGGCATGTATAAACTGGTTTTATATAAAAAAATCAATGAGATTCTTTCAGGATCCTGTGAATCAGACAATCTGTTTAATATTACAGGTAGATGTCACTTAACAAATGGCCCATTAGCTGCTGTTTGATGGTGCTGAAAAATTAACTTTATGATTGGTTCTCACATTTACAATTTTCATAGCATCCCTGCGGTCTTATGATCAACATAACATTAGAAGAGCCTTGGTGGCGCAGCAGACTAAAGTGCTGTTAAATAGCACCAGCTGCCTGCAATTACTGCAAGTTCAAATCTCACCAGGTTCAAGGTTGACTCAGCCTTCCATCCTTTCGAGGTAGGTAAAATGAGGACCCAGATTGTGGGGCAATAAACTGACTTTGTATAAAAAAGAACACCACTTAGGGGGGTTCTGAAAGTCCTACTAAGCAGGTATATACAAAAGCATGAAGGCTATTGCTTAACACATTGTAAGCTGCCCTGACTCTCCGGAGAAGGGTGGCATATAAATTGAACCAATAAACAAACAAACAAACAAACAAACAAACATTTGAGCATTTCCCAGCCAGCTTCCAACAAGCAAAGACAATGGAGAAACCATCAATAAAATTACAATCATGGTCACATGATGGCTTGCTTAATAACTTGCTTAATGATCAAATGGGAAGTGACATTGCAAGTCCATCATGCTCACATGATGTTTCACTTAGTGACTGTGTAAGCAAGGAGTTCTTGATTCTCACTGTCCAATATTGATAATGGTCAGGGAAAAATGCTGATGCAGTTGAATAATATTAAGAAGGTCATCCATATAGTCCACCCTAATTTTCCATAAGCATTTATAAACATGATACAGATAGTCCTCAACTTACAACAGTTCATTTAGTGGCCATTCAAAGTTATAATGGCACTGAAAAAAAATGACTTAGGACCATTTTTCAGTTACCACCTTTGCAGCATTCCCATGATCATGTGATCAAAATTCAGAAGCTTGGCAACTGATTCATACTTATGAAGGTTGCAGCATCCCGGGGTCATGTGATCACCTTTTTAAACTTTCTGACAAGCAAACTCAATGGAGAAGCTAGATTCACTTAACAACCAGAATACTAAGTTATCAACTGCAATGATTCACTTAATAGCTGTGGCGAGAAATGTTGTAAAATGGGGCAAAATTTACTTTAAAAAGGTCTCACTTAACAACAGTAATTTTGGGCTCAATTGTGGTTGCAAGTTGAGGACTACCCACAAAGTTGTCCCTTAAGCTGGTGTATTTCAGATGCGTTTGGCTCTGGGTATAAATATCTTTGTGCAGTAATAATCAAAGTTTACAACAGTATTCATTACATTAATATTAATTCTCTGATTTTACAATACTAATATTGAACATAATAGATATATGCACTTCTCCCTCTTGACATATCTATATAATAGTATAATAATAATATTAAACATAATCCTAATAGTCATCATCATCATAGTGTTTACATCTCTCTCTTAACATATTTTCTATATTTCATTAATCATCTTCTTTTATTTCCCTATTTCTAACTTCCGTTTTTATTTTCTAACCATCGATACAATAATTCCCATGTAGTATTCAGTTTTTTCTTTCTCCTTAATTGTAAGTGTTAAATCTATTCATTTCTGCATATTCTAATATTTTCCTAATCACATTTTCATGTGTAGGGATCTCTTCACTTTCCCAGTTTTGTGCAAATACAATTCTAGCTGCAGTTAATACATGAATAATTAGATGTGCATTCTCCTTACTATAGGTTTCAGGTAAAATCCCCAACAAAAATATTTCTGGTTTTAAATCAATGTGTAGTTCATGATCCTATGATTGTTATAACTATGTTGAATTTATGTGAAAACATTTATTATATAATTTTGATAACCATTGATTTATTATTACATACAGTATGTACCCTATCCCGTGGTGGGTTGCTCCCGGTTCGGACTGGTTCGTAAGAACCAGTAGTACTACTGATTCACACGATCCCATTGCTAACTAGTAGTAAAGGTAAGTAGAACCCATCCCTGACCCTATCATATCCATTCAGCTGCTTAAAGTCCTTCATTTTGGTGTGGACACTTGAATACCAAGAACTGATCTCCCTTATGTTTTACCTACCTGGGAAGGGGAGGATGACTTGACCATAATGCAAGGGAATTTCCGAAATAGCTTTACAACCAGACATATCTAACATTTATTGAATTCCAGCAGGTGCCGATTGCAAAGCAAACATTTCCAGGATGGGTCATTTTAATTTCAAATTGCCACTGTGAATCTGAAACCTTCAATTAAAGTATTAGATATACTCCTTCTTCAGGCTATTCCATCTCCCCAGCAATCCAAACCAATCTGCCCCAAGGCTCATCTTTGCAAAGACATTTCCCACCAACACTTCAAGGTAAGTCAGTCAAACAGCCAGAGACACCTCAGCTCAGATGCAAGAGTTAATGCACGCCTTAGGCAGATGAAGGGCATTGAAGCATTCAAGAGTGAAAAGTAGCAAGAAGGTGATAAATTACCATAAGTGAGACCTAATGCAAGCCAGAGTATCAGAATAACTTTATTGATTGTACATCACTACCTTTGTCAGAACGTATCATTCCTGTTTTCAATTTGGGGAATTCGTTTCATAAATTGGTTCACCGTCTTTCTTCATTGTATGATAACTTTGCTCTATCTATAGCGAAAATGGTCATCTATTTTTAATTTTCAGCTCCTTTTTTTTTTAACGCTCTGGTCTCATAAATGAATCTGAATACTAGATAACTAGTTTGGATCAATTGCCCCATAGGATATATTTGGAGGCTTGTGTTGAAGTGATATGTGGTCTAATTCTATGCACACGATAATGAAATAGATACTTATAGGACAAGTTTAACAGCTGGGTCAGGCAGCAAATTTTGTGCATTGAGAAAGCAAAGAAAACAATTTAATTTGCCTTTTCTATAAGTAACATGGGTGGGTGGAAAGTGCTTGCAGGAATTTTTTTCCCTTTGTTCTAAATATTTGCATTTTGGATAGACAAGGAAGCAGGTTATCATTTGTTGTTCTGTCCCCTCCCCTGAAAAATATCTTGGAGAGGGGCTACTCACTAACCAGCCATAGGTCAGATGGTATTCTTTTCAACTGAAAAAGGAATGACTGAGTGCCAGGCCAGATTTGTGCATATGTGCTTAATTTTTTGTTGGGCTTGTAGTGATGAAATAAACACACTCTCCAAACCCACAGCTTTAAAATATGACTTTCTTTTACAGAAATGATGATGTACTAAGCACGTTGCTTTGCTTCTTATTAACTACAATTCATCTTCCAATCCCTGAAAGATCATGTGATTGTGACTGTAAACATATATTTGGAGTTTTGTAGGATGGTGAAGTAGTATTTTATCTTCACAGCAACTTGTAAGGTGGATTCAAAAATGAGAATGACCTCCGTAGATTAGGAGCCGTGGTGGCACAATGGTTAGAATGCGTTATTGCGGGCTAATTCTGCTGACTGCCAGGAGTTCGAACCTGACCAGCTCAAGGTTGACTGAGCCTTCCATCCTTCCGTAATCGGTAAAATGAAGATGCAGGTTGTTGGGGATAACATGCTGACTCTGTAAACTGCTTAGAGAGGGCTTAGTAAGAGCACTGTGAAGTGGTATATAAGTCTAAGTGCTATTGCTATTAACCTGGAAAACAATATGAAAGTGCCTATAGAATCAACAGGAGTCAATCTTGACTCAAGGGATTTCTTAACTTTATTTTCCAGTGCTTAGTGGTAATTCCACCATTCCCATTTTAAGAGGGAATAACAGCCCAATTTTTTTTAAAAAGAAAAATTTGATTTATATGCCGCCCTTCTCCGGAGACTCAGGGCGGCTTACAATGCATTAAGCAATAGCCTTCATACTTTTGTATATATTTATACAAAGTCAGCTTATTGCCCCCACAAACTGGGTCCACACACACATTGAAATTCAATGTTTCAGAGTGTGTGTGTGTGTGTGTGTGCATAAAGAAATGTCCTCATTTCTACAACAGCATCCTGTTTGCTTGGTGATTGCTGCCTTGAAACTACACAGCCAGAGACAGGCAAGCAAGCAGATCTGCAGCAGCCTGTAGCTCCCTGCCCCACCTTTTGCCCTCTAAGAAAATAAGGTCCTCTCCCTCCCACTTCTTCCCGTCCTTCAGGAAAATGAACACCTCATTCCCATGTAAGGAGTTTCCATCCTATATAGCCAGATCAGGAGTCTGGGTTCTCTGGCTTGGCTGCTGCTGCATTGTCACCTTAATTTCTCACCAGAGCAGATGAAAACAAAGTGGGCTGTTGGGAATCTGTTAGGAAATATTTTACTTAATTTACTTCCTCTGACTTTAGGAAAAACGTTTTCTCTCTTACAACCTTTCTCCTGCAATTTTATTTACCCAGTTCTGAGGCATCAGAAAACAAAACTGTTATAATATTGGTTGTACTCACTGCCAATCTCTCCCTTGCACCTGTTCTGAGCCACTGCTAAATGGAATTGTCCTGATTTATCAGTTTATTTCTGTAGAAAAAATGTGATTGGCTTTTTTCTCTGGCTTCCCCGACACCCCCTTCAGCATCTCCCCAGCCAATGGGGAAAACATCCACCAATCAAGGCCTTCCTTAGGAATGGAAGGATTGATCTTCAGAAGTGCTTGAACTTCTCTCAGCTAGTATTTTTACCTCTCCTGTGTTAGAAAAAAAAATTAATATATGAGAGAGCCCCAGGGCAGAAATAACCCCAGAGAGAGACAGAGGGAAAGAGACCTTGTTATGATTGGGTAATTACTTAGGTCCCATAGAGACAGGAGACTGAAATTAGCTGTTGGATCAGAGTTCTTCTTTATGGAGCAGGAGAGTGATTGAAACTGAGAAATAAGCCACAAAAGCAAGTTCAGTGTCATATTATCTGGATTCCACAATGAAGAAAAGCAACACTGAGTCTGAGAATGAAGATAGGCTTTAGAATAGGAGTGGCCAACCTTGGCAACTTTAAGATTTGTGGACTAAGTCAAAGATGATTAGGGGACTGGAGGTTAAAACATATAAAGAATGGTTGCTGGAATTGGGTATGTCTAGTTTAATGAAAAGAAGGACTAGGAGTGACATGATATCAAGCTATTCTCCAAAGCATCTGAGGGCAGGACAAGAAGCAATGGGTGAAAACTAATCAAGAAGAGAAGCAACCTTGCTCTAAAGCGAAATCTTCTGTCAGGCCTGGAAGCCATCTTTGCATTGGAGCTTCAGGCCTACCACATTTAGTGCTGTGGAAAACTGGGAGGGTGGATTGCATGGAGCAGGGGTGATATATAGTCATAATAACATTCCTTTCTCAGAGAGTCAAGGACACTTGCCCTGCACCTGGAAGGGTGTGACTGGGAAGCATCTCCAGTTGGGACGGTGCATTGATTGGGTCATGTGATGGACATGTGGGTGCTGGGCAGGGACTTGGACTTCTCTATGGGTGGGGAAAACCTGGAAGCTTTCAGATTATTTTCTTTCAGATTCTTTCTGAAATAACTGAAATAATGAGAATAACTCTCATTAGAATTGCAGATTCTAATCTTGTGTAGCATCTTCTCTGGTAATATTGTACTACTAAGTAGGGCATACAAAACATTTGCTAGACCAATTCTCGAATATAGCTCATCTGTCTGGAGCCCGCACTGCATATGGACATTAATACAATTGAGGAAGTCCAAAGATATTTCACGAGAAGAGTCCTCCACTCCTCTGCTTGCAATTGAATGCCTTATACCACCAGACTTGAAATTTTGGGCTTAGACAACTTAGAATTACACCACCTTTGGTCTGACCTAAGCATAGTACATAAAATTATCTGCTACAATGTCCTACCTGTCAATGACTACTTCAGTTTCAACCACAACAATACATGAGCACACAATAGATACAAACTTAAGGTAAACTGCTCCAAACTCAACTGCAGAACATATGACTTCAGCAATAGAGTGGTCAATGCCTGGAATGCACTACCTGACTCTGTGGTTTCTTCCCCAAACCCCCAAAACTTTAACCTTAGACTATCTACTGTTGACCTCACCCCATTCCTAAGAGGTCTATAAGGGGCGTGCATAAACGCATCAACCATTCCTGTCCTAATGTCCCTTTTTATTCATAATCATCTCATGTATTAAAATTATGTTTATACTTTTATCTGTTATCCTATATATGCTCGACAAAATTCTTCTTCTTTTCTTCTTCTTCTTCTTCTTCTTCTTCTTCTTCTTCTTCTTCTTCTTCTTCTTCTTCTTCTTCTTCTTCTTCTTCCTCTTCTTCTTCTTCTTCTTTCGGGTTTTCCCAGATGTGCCAATATGACATATCTAATAAAATGGAACTTTGAAGAACTTCTAGCCTTGGAGTCTTCTTTTCTTGGGCTTGTTACTTGGAACCCTGACATTAACCCAAATCACTTTTAAAACTTCAGCCAACTGAATATCATCTCTTCATCTCTCTAAGATCATTGTGCTAACACATATTGAAGGATGAATCACCTTGTTGATCAATGGAGCTTATTCCCAGTTAACACTTATTCATGGAGTGACACTGACAGTTAGAACAATCAGTGGAACAACTTGCTTCCAGACGTAGTAGATGCTCCAATACTGAAGGTTTTAAGAAGAGATTGGACAACCATTTGTTTGAAATGATATAGGGCTTCCTACTTGAGCAGGGGGTTGGACTAGAAGACCTCCAAGGTCCCTTCCAACTTGTTATTCTGTATTTTATATTCTGATTTCAATTCCCAGAATTCCTCATATTGGCTGGAGAATTCTGGGAATTGAAGTCCTCAAGACTTAAAGTTGCCAAAGTTGGACATCCCCGCTTTTAGAATAAATGGGATCAGCATACATATATGTCTTTCACGTTTCTAAGTGCAGGAAAAGTCTGTTCTCATCTACCTGGTTGGTATCAAAGCGGGGTAGAATGGAAATAGATTGAGGTAACGGGATAAAATGGTAATAGGGCAAATAAATTTAATGAATAAATAAATAAAAATAAAAGGAACCCAGGAAACAACTAATGGATGAAGAAGGCAAGAAGACTGGGAGAAAATTATGCAGAGACTGGCTAGTGACCAGAAGAGGCCTGTTGTACCTTCCACTATTCCCAAAACACACTATATTATATCCACAATAGATCAGCTGATTGTGGATCAAAGTTAATGAATGATAAATGATTTATTCCTTTGAAGTTGTGGAGATTGTTTCATTTTAAGGAAGAAAGCACTTATTGAAATAGTCAGACAGTATCATAAAAACAGTGGGCATGAGTCTGGGCAGATTCTGGGAGATAGTGGAGGACAGTGGGGCCTGTTGTGTTGTGGTTCATAGAGATTGCAAAGAGTTGGAGTCATCTGAGCGACTGAACAATAACTACTACTTGAAAACAAGTTTATCTGATATCAGCTTCAGTCTGGGAATGAGTTGAGGACCTGATCATGTAGTCAAGGACAAGGACTGTGACTCATATGTCTTTATCAAATCCATAACAGGAGCAACTATTCTGTGCCCCCTCAGAAAATACTCCTGGAACCTAAGCCCATTCCATTTCACAGACCTGAATTTTGCATCCTGGTAAGAAGGAGGGATGGCTTCCTTTCTTAAGCTTGATTAGATTTCCTTTTAGCTTCTTTCAGGATGTTTGCCAAGGAGCTGTGGAATTGCTCTGGAAAAACACCCAAGCATATTGGGTCTTCCTCTGTAACTTCCGTAGAAGAATCCATCAAGATATAGCACAGCCTCATTGTTGCTGGACTGTCCTTCTACTTTGTTGCTGAGCTGCTTCAGGAATGGACTCTAGAACACTTCTGCTGTTAGCCTGTGGGAAGTTGTATATGTATATATATATCTTTTTCTGTTCATTTAGAGCTGCAGTCACAGCTGGTTCTTCTGTGGCTGCCTCTCCTGAAGCAGTTTCTGAAGCTCCAATTTCTTAAGGTTTTTCTTAACTGGGAGATTGCATTCCAGACATGGTTAGCAAGATTCTTATTTAGTAACATGATAAAGCACTCCAAACTCCACTGGCAAGATAACTAAACTGAAAAAGGAATCCCTTTGCCCTTTGATCCCCTCCACAGGTGTACATTAGAGGACATAAGTGTTATTTCTTTAAAGGGGAAGGGTGAAATCTGGAGATAAATGGACAGGTACGTCTCACCAGGCTCCCATTGAACATCTATTGCGACATTAGAGTAGAATAGTTAGAAAAGTAGAATAGTTTCCATACTACATTCTGGTAGAACGAAGATTAGCTTTTGAATCCATTCAGGGTTTCCTGAACTGATTTGGTTAACCTGCTTTTAGTTTTGCTACAGTCTGCCTTAAAGCTCTGCTTCCCCACCTTTAAAGTATTGGAGAAGATATTTATCTCCAGGCTTGTAAAATACTTGAGATTTTGCAAAAAATCTCACATTAATAGGTGCTCAACTGAAGTTCCCATTAAACAGTGAAAAAGCACCCATTCTAAAAGCATTTTCTGCACTTTCATTTTGTTCACCTTTATTGTCTTAAAGTGAATGATCAGAACAACAGCAGGAAGGGTAAGTTGCTTTTACAACAGCTTCTTTGGTTTAAAAGCACTCTGCTTGAAGTATCTTGAAACTTCACTGAAGTCTGAGGTGTTAGAATGGTTATCCCCTCCCTACCATCCATAACCCTCACAAATGCCCTATAAAGGCATATCCCTGCAAGAAATAAATAGGTTTGGATCTGACGCAGGGGTGAAATCCGGCAAGTTCTGACAGGTTTTGGAGAACTGGTAGTGGAAATTTTGAGCAGTTTGGAGAACTGGCAAATACCATCTCTGGCTGCCCCAGAGTGCAGTGGGAATGGAGATTTGCAATATCTTTCCCCCGGAGTGGTGCGGGAATTGAGATTTTGCAGTATCCTTCCCCTGCCACGCCCACCAAGCCACACCACACCCACCAAGCCACACCCACAGAACCGGTAGTAAAAATTTTTGGATTTCACCACTGATCTGACGGGACCCAATAGGAACTACCTAATAGGAACCATTTTACCCCTTTCTGACCTATGAGAGCCCCATCAAAGTCCCTGGAAACAGGGACTTCCATAGAACAGGTTGCTGGAGGAATCAGCCCCATTTCCCTTCTCTTTCTTAACTGCCCCTTTCCCAAGTTTTTCCGCATAAGACAAAGGACTTTCACGGCGACGGTCTCCACTCCCACAAAGCAGTTAAATTTTCGAAATGGAATGTGAATGCGTTCCCACATTGAATTCCAAATTCTTCACCCAAATTAAAGTGCAGGTATCTGGAAGGAAACAAAGACGATCTGAGGATTTGTCCAAAGAAAAAGACGATGCCAATTGAGAAATCTGCCAATGCTAAATTTGTCCTGAAGTGGTGATAAAAAAAAAAAGTGGAACTTTTTCCCTGGGCAAAGTGAGACACAAATTCTCCTTTAGGCAGAGAAAATGGTTTTCCATCTTTCCAAAAAAATGTTCAAAATAGTTACCAAGCAGCGGTTGGACAAACAATCCTTTGACAAATAAACTCCAGTGAATCAGCTGTTAGTTACCTGTGACTTTTTAGAGAAGTAATGGCGAACACTCAGTGCCGAAAAGGTTGCATGGAAATGTCACACACATATGCTCATTGGGGCTGTGTTCTGGAAAAGCTGAACTTCTGGGTTCTGGCGTGCATGCGCACCCAACAATCAGCTGGCCGGCATGCATGCGCACACTGGTTTTCAGCACTGCTGCATGTGAAGGACAGCTGATCATAACGTGTGCATGCAAACCCAGAAGACAAACAGGCAAGATCAGGAGTGCCGGGCGACATGGGTTCGTATGCCACTTTGGGCAAGCGTGCTATAGGTTCGTCATCATGGTTTTAGAGGATCTTTAGGAATGCTTTCAACATTGAAGCAACTGGAGTAAGGAAAAGTGTTCTGATGCAGGAGGCAGCCAAGGAACTTAAGGCTGAAACCCACGCCAGTTATCCTGAAGTCAACTTTGCTATATGATTTTCTTCTAAATAAAATCCCTTCTGCTTCGAACCTGCGAAAACCCATCCCTGCATTTAACTGTATTTAAATCAGGAGTGCCTTCTGAATATAGGCTTTCTGGTTCAAAGAACTGCAATTGGAAAGATGCAACTTAACACACCATTGACAGAGGTGCTGACTTTGAAGTCCCGTAAAGGCAGAGCTTTCTTTCAAAAAGAAAGTCATATTGATGTGTGCTTGCAATTTGTGGCAATTCAGGCAAGAGCTTGGGTTGTAAGATTCTGGTATTTCAGGAGCAAAGTAATGCGATTTACTTTTAAGATAATTTCTGTCCTGATTAATATGTATTAATAACTAGCTAATCCCCAGTAGATGTTCATCTTCAGTTAACTTCCATATGCCTAGTATTTATTTGCTGTTATTTCCTGAAAATAGAGAAATGTAAATAAATCCTATTTATTTTAAATAAGCTGATTTAAATACAGACCTGATGCCCTTTCTTTGCCATTTATGATTTATGCACAATTTAAGCCTCTTAGCAAATGCTGGTACTTTTTATGGTTTTCAAATGAGCAAAAGCAATCACTTTTTTCTTTCTGAATACTTATTTCAATTCTACTACAACTAACTTCCCAAAACATTGCATAAAATTAAAGCCCTTAAATGATTTGCCTGTAGGTCATTTCGTTATCAATAGCTTGATGGAGGTGTACCTGGGTTAGAAAAGTCAAGCAGCATCTTAATGCTTGGCAGAAGAAAGTATTTACAATTAACTTGTTAAATGGTCTTTCCCATTCTCTGATCATTTCCATTTGTGGCTTCATTTCTTAGTATCAGAACTGTTGTCTTAAAGATGCACCCAAAGCACCTATTTATTTGTAATCAAAGGTATATAACAATTGACTTTATTCAGTGGAAAAACAGCCAGTGCTACTTTATGTTTATTTAGAAGTTGGCATGATGCAGGTTTTCCTCCAGAGTAAGAATGGTTATAACTGAAGTTTAAGTTTCAAGCTTTAATTATAACTTTATATTTTTTGTAAGATCCAATTATGGCCATGAATGAAGTTCTGGGTTTTAAATACTGTAAGACTTCACTTGAATTGAAGCCCTGAAACAAAATATTCCACAAAACGTAGTAAAAAATGTAGCAAAAATTGGGACAAATTAAATTAGCACAACATTTTATTTTGTTCACTTTTGGTCAGCAACATTGATTTAATATACATTTATACATTTAAAAATCTAAAAAATGTCTCCAATATTTCTCAAAATATACGTACTTTCTTAAACTTGATGTCTACATCTGTTATATACAATTTCCAAAATATTTCTGTTATTGGTTAGTGCACTCTTTAAGAAAAAAACAACTGAGGAATTTAGTCCATGATAAGGCACAATATTGAGAAAAGTACTAAATAATTGGGTGCTGGAACATTATGTGAAATTATAGGATTTTTGCATAGTTCCTGAAAAAGTCTGAAGTAAACAGTATACACTTTCAGGTATATGTTAAGGATTAGATGGTTGTTGATAAAGATGATGATGATGGGGTGTGTGTGTGTGTGTGTAAGAGAAAATGAATGGATTGTTAAGACATATTTACCATTCTCACAAGTTTATAATTGCATTTAATTTCCAGAAAAGCAGCTGTTACAAGACAGAAAGTTAGTGATCCATAAAGCAAAAACAAAATATTTGGTATGTGATGAAAATCAGAAATGGCATCTCTTGCCACTAATTAGCAGATGATATATTCTGATGGGAGATCATTCTGTTCGAACTCTAAGAACTGTGCCATCAAACTGTTTTCTCAATAAATAGTATCCGGTAGATTAGAGCTATCTCACCATTTTAATAATCAATGCTTGAAGAAGCTGTCTCTACTACAGAAAACACTTCAGCTTATAAAATGATATATTGGGAACCTAAACTGAGTTTATGCCTTAGTCGAAAGTAGGTCTAACTATACTCCCTTCAGCATTTGCTGCTATTTAGAAATTTACCTTTTGTTTTAAAGGACAAGTGAAAATGAAAGACAGCAGGATGAAAACTGGAGCAGAAAGAAAAAATAATAGAGATGATGCAAAATAAACAAAGGGAAGGGATCAGGATAAACCTACTAAAGATAAAACGATTTAAAGGCGGATCTCATATCAGATTTAAAGAGGTCAAGACAGAAATGGCCAGGTTCAAATTATCCCATTTTGGACATGTTATATGAAGACCTAACTCTCTGAAGAAGAGATAGAGAAGACTAGGATGACCAGCAGTCAGGTGGAAGGACACAATTACATTGGTAATGAGTGCACCATTTGAAGATCTTAAAAACCATGTTAGGAATAGATCTCCATGGAGAAAAATCTATATGGTCACTCAGAGTCAAAACTCAACCAAACAGAACTGAAAATGCTGAAGGCTGCCTATTTAAGGCAACCTGACTTGATGCTGATCCACAGTTGCTTATGGGGCTAATGTGGAACATCAGCTTTTCAGCATCATTTTAAACGTCTGTCCCTTCTCTGCTATAAATCAGATTGTTCATACTAAAGGTGCTCAGGACAGGACTGTTGAGCCAGCTCGACTGCCCACCAACACCTGCATAGTAATTCATCCTGGAGTGGGACTGGGAACCGAGTTCAAATGCTGAAGCTGGGATGCCATTTGAAGGAGAGTAGGAGTTCAAATTGGGTCTGTTCTGCCTCCCGGGTGTGAATTCGGATACTGGCCCACTAGAAAGCTGTCTGGGGAAACCATTCTGGCCGTGGGCCACAACATTCATGGTCGAGACAAATGTGGAGAAACAATGGCTAGAGTCCAGGCTGGGAGATTTGCAGTCATTCCTAGATCCCAGAGAGCACTGCAGCTCGCTGGAGCCCAAGATGCGAGGTTCAGGACTCGGCTGAACAAGACAACTGTTACTTTTATCCTCCATTTTGTTATGGGCTCCAGGCCCACTGGCTGCATCAGGCCGTCTTTTCCTCTTCCTTCTGAAGTTGCCGTTATCAAACATCTTCTCACAGTTGGGATCCAGGGTCCAGTAATTCCCTTTACCTAGGAATCATGGAGAACATGTGGGTTTAGCAGGGGTACACAAACTATCTAGAAACCGAGTCTCTTAAGGAATCAGAGCAAATGATACTAAAAAGGTTAAAGTAATTGGAGGACACAAGGCAAAGGAAGTGGAGCAGACATCACCTAACATTGTCTTAAGAATTCATGGCAGAGCTGACATTCAAGTCCAGGACTTCCTGATTTATGGGAGTTTTAGTCATGGCATTACACTTGGACCATTTTCTCACTTGTGATTTATACTCTCACCCAGCATGGCTGGGGTGACAAATCACTAACGGAGACAGATTTTCTATCACCGTAGCAATGGATCAAGTGACATTATAAGCTGAGGTGACCGCTCAAAATGACCCTTTGATTGCATAGTTCACATTAGTGGCATAAGATAAACTTAACATGTCCTTGGAAGATCCATCAGTTGCTGCGAGGAGGCTTGGAGAAACAGCAAGGCAGAAATGGAGCAAACAATATTTACATTCTTGGCTGCTATGTAATCCACAGTAACTCAAGAGAAATCACCCTTAATTAAAATAGGCTTTGGTAAACAAGTGTAAGATTGCACTGCAAGCAGGTGAGTTACATTCCCCATGTCTAGAATATAATGCTTAGGGTGGCATATATATTCATCGTATCAGTTTTGGGATATCTGTTACATTTTCAACTTTGCCATATGCACACAAATCAGGGTGAGGGCTTCAAAGGTGTTTTAGAACATGCACTGTTGTTTTTACTCTGCTGTAAAAACTAAGTTTATATATAGGCCCTTTCTCCAAAGTTGGGGATTCTCCTGGATTTATGACTCCTGTTGAAGAGGAGGTGGCAGTTGTGGCCAGGAGAGCCTCTTTGCAACTTCAGGTTGTGTGCCAGTTGAAGCCTTTCCTGGATAAAGAGTCCCTGCACTCAGTCAACCAGGCCCTAGTCATCTCATGGTCGGACTATTGCAATGTTCTCTACATGGAGCTACATCTGAAGAGCATCGGGAAGCTACAAGAGCTTCTTGGAGGAGAAGCAAAATGTTTTCAAGGAAAAACAAAGTCCAGTTGCCTTTTGAAAAAGCACCTTTGGGACAACCATGACCTGGAGGACTGAGAATCTCTTATTTATTTATTTCCAAAGAAACAAGCTCCTGAGGCTGCAACCCTCGTAGGTTCCCTCTGACAAGTATGGAAAGGACAATCAATCAAACACCCAAATGTTTTCCATCCCTCTCAGAGAGAGACCAAGGAGAACCTGGGGATGGAGCTCCAGGGGCCCCCAAAGGTGATTTTTCAAGAGGCAACTGGTCTTTGTTTTTCCTTGAAAAGTTTTCCCTTCTCATCCAAGAAACTTCTTCAGCTTTTTTTTTTCTTTGAGCACCAGAGCTGAAGAAGCTTCTTGGATGAGAAGGGAAACACCTTCAAAGAAAAAGCAGAAAGTCCAGACACCTCTTGAAAGAAAAGCACCTTTGGGACAAGGGATGACCTGGATGGCTGAGAATCTCCATAGACAATTCCGGGAGGCGCCGCGGCACTTGCGGTCGGGGCTCCAAGGGCGAGCAGTTCCGCCGGCCTTGCCTACCTGGGTCGTCCTGGAGCCTCGGCACCTTCTTGAAGCAGTCGTTGAGCGAGAGGTTGTGTCGGATGGAGTTCTGCCAGCCGGCTTTGCTCTTCTTGTAGAAAGGGAAGTTGCCGGTCACGTACTGGTAGATCTGGCTCAAAGTCAGCCTCTTGGCCGGCGCGCTCTGGATGGCCATGGCGATCAGCGCCGAGTAGGAATAGGGCGGCCGCACCAGCTTGAAGAAGTCCTGCTGGTGGCCCGTCAGGGACAGCCAGCTGAGCTCGGGGGGTCCCGCCACCGCTTGGGCGGCCAGCAACTGCCGGGCGCCCGTCCCATAGGCAGCCGAGGACACGAAGGGGCCGGGCGCCCCGTTGGCACCGGCCAAGTAAGGGCTCGGCGCCCCGTTGAGCCACAGATAAGGGCCGCCCCCGCCCCCGCCCCCGCCGCTCGAATCGCCCAGGCCGTAGCCGCCGTGATGCGGGACTTTGGGCGCCTGAGAGGTCGGGAAGAGGCTCCGGGTGTCGCAGAAAGTGGCCGCCGCATCCAGGAGATCGCGGGCGCTGAGTGGAGGCTGAACCTCCAGCCCGTTCATCTCGGCCGCTTCGCGCACCATCAGGTCGAGCGAGAGAAACCCGCCAGCAGCGGGACCGGACCCGCCGGTAGCGGAGAACCCGGTGGATTAGGAAGGAGGGGGCGGTGCCGCCCCCTTCGCCTGCCCAAGTGCCGTCCCCCCCGCCCCACTCCAGGTCCAGATCTCACCTCTTCCGCACCGACCCTCAGTGACCTCCTTCCCTCCCCATCATCTCTTGCACACACCCACACCCACACACACAAACCCCAATCCACATCAACCTTGCCTGGCCCCAAGCCTCGAGGGCCCTCTCTTCACAGAGGTGACCTTTCTCTCCTGCCATTCTGCCCTTTGGCACCCAGGCCTCCTTTTCCAGGAATTTAATCCAAGAAGATTGTATTGTCCGCTGAAAGGCAAGGAATAGCAGGAGTGAGAAATCACAGGTTGACTGTAGTACAGACTGTACTGTAGTTATGACCAGCATTGAACCCAGCATTGAGCCTTAGCAATGTTACTAAGCGAGACATTTGTTAAGGGCATTTGGCCCATTTTGTGACTTTTCTCGCCACAGTTGTTAAGTGAATCATTGCATTTGTTAAACTGGTAACCCGGTTGTTAAGTGAACCTGGCTTCCCTATTGACTTTGCTTGTCAGAAGGTTGCAAAAGGGGAACACTGCAACCGTCATAAATATGAACTAGTTGCCAAGTGAATGAATTTTAATCATGTGACCATGGGGATGCTCCAACGGTTGTAAGTGTGAAAAATGGTCATCAGTCATTTTTTTCAGTGTCCTTGTAACTGTGGTCACTAAATGAACTGTTGCAAGTCGAGGCCTACCTGTAGTCGGAACATACAGAGACACTTTGCCATAAGTTCTCAACCTACCAAGGAAGATGATGGTGGGGGTGTTTACTGTGATTAGACAGTCTACTACCTTTTATGCCCCCCATTATCAGACCATTTTTTGGTCCCATCTACTGTGCAGGCTCAGCTGGTGTGTTAACATGAAAATAAAAGTTCCACTGAGACGTTTTGAGTGATGCTTGTCAATCAATTCATCTCTGGAATTCCTTAAGCACACCTTTAGGAAACTTTTAATGTTTTATCATATATCTACCTGGACTGCATCTAAGCCACTCCTCAGGTACACATCCACAGGTTGAAAACTATCACGGGACTGTGGTTGCTATCCATGCTTACATTTGTAAAGTTGTACCAGGCAAGCTTTTATATGAATTTACAATATTTATCAAACAGGTAGAAAACTTTTATTTGCATATTCGGTTCACAGCATGCCAGCAGTTGGGCCACAGAAACAAGCAAAGCCCCATCCATGGGATGCAGGTACCATACAAAACCACATCCCCTCCGGTCCGCAGAAAAACTTTCTCCACGAAACCAGTGCCTGGTGCCCCAAAGGTTGGGGGCCTCTGTTCTAGCAGCAATGGAAGATGATGACTGCTTTAAAAGTCTACCAAATGCACAAACATCTTTTTGTTGAAAACTTAAAAAGTTTTACATAAATAAATCTGCTTTCCTCATCTTTGATACTAGGAATTTCTTGCTAAATAATACATGTTCACATTATTTCCAGTGTTTATTGTCCCTCTGCAGTTGTTTGCTGTAACTACTACAAAAGAAAAAGAGGTGTAAAATTCCACTAACAACATTCTTTGTCTTCCTTGCTTTGTTTTGTTTTTCTGATGGCTTTGATGAGTAAAAACGTAAACATGAACACATTAATGGCGAATATCAGAATTTAAACATTGCTCTGTTCTGTTTAAAGCTTTAAAGCTAGACTTCCAATGTACCAAAGGTTGAATTGAATCATTTTATCAGAGCAGAATTGATGCAGAAACCCACTTCAATGAAATGAATCATGAAGCATCCTGTAGCCTTTTGAAATGCTTCACAGATGCAACGACTTGTCTGTTGTTTCTAGGTTATTACATATATAATATCACAACTTCACTTGCATATATAAAAAATACTGACAGAAGAAACAGAGTGGTGTAATAGATTCTCTGATATTACACGAGTAGATATCCATGAGTTTTCCCTCCATTAAACTCACAAGTTGTTCTCCCATGGAACTCTACTCTTACTTTGAGCTTCATTCACTTTCTCAACTTTCAGCTTCCTTAGTGGGACCAGCCACAAGTCTTAACTTTACCTTGTGCAAATGGAAAGTCACATATCTTACTGGCAATGTCAATATAAGTGATAGTATAAATAATCTCTTAGCATTATGAACAGGGGCTTAAAGCTAGTCAGTCAAGTAGACAGTGATGTCAAACTGTTAATCTTGTAGGATTGGGGCAGTTTTAAGTGTCTCGGTCATGACTGAATGCATGCCAAGCTGGCATAGGCGCTGAAATATTTACTGCTGTTAAGAATGGTGGGGAAGATGGCAAAGCTATAAATGCCGCTTTCTTTGTGACAGAAAGAAAGTAGTAGTTACTACTGGCTGCCAGCCAACTAGTTTGCAAAAGCTGGATCCCTGCCACAATCCAGTGATATACAGTAGGAGCTCAGGCAGAATTGCCTTTTGAAAGAAAGAAGTCCAATATCTTAGGAAGGCATCTATAAACATTATCAACAGGCCTGGTATAGGTCAAGACCAGGACTTCAGTAAACAAGCAAACTATCCAAGGGGAAAGACATGAGACAGAATGATGTGGAATCCAGAGTTCTAAGCAATGCACAGCAAAGTAATTACAATAGGCCTGAAAATATGTTCTTCATGAGTTTTTCCACCCAGGAACTGAAGCCAATAAATAAGCCAACCTAACCTTCCACCCAAATGTACAGCCGAGGTGCATAACTCTTTAGAATCTACTGGCCTGCTTCTTGACAAATTTCACCAACTTACACAGCACAGCTCTCTATATGCCAGCGGTCCCCAATCTTTCCAGCTGTATGGGCAGCAGTGGCAACGGCGGCAGTGGGCCGGAAGAGGGTAGTTTGGATGGTTTTGCACCTGTGCCTGCCACTTGCAAAAATGGAGCTTCGCGCACTTGCCTGCTGCTTGCGTGGCCCAGTTCCCAAACAGTTACGGACCAGAACTGAGCTGACCAGGGGTTGGGGACCCCTGTCTGAGTGGCTGAACTTCAAAGTTTGAGACGCTCTCAGTGGGTACAGGTAGGATGTTCTGTCAGCTTTGGATTCATCTCAGTCAAGTGGAGTCAATGGCTCCAACCCTATGGATTGGGCCAATCCAGTCACTATATATACCTAAACGTGACTCTTCCTCCTCAGTTTAAATATACACATTCTTTCCTGCCATCCAGTGGTTCTCTGGATTTTTGCAGCCCTGATCTGATAAGCTCTAACAGCAATGATTCCATAAATTACTGAAAATGCAGAATCACTTGCTGGAAGGCGAAGCTTTTGTTTGAGTGTATCAGGACCAGCTTGAATACCTTTTGTGCAACTAAAAACTGCTGGAAAGGTGTTAGTCGAGCTGCCCCTATTAAATGTGGCTTCCCTTCAAACAAGAGATAGGAAGATCAAGCTCAGTTTCTCCAAGTAAAAATAAACTAAGACAGTATAATTAAACCTGGGAGTAATTCAGTTTCTTTATTATCATCCTCTCTTTTCCATGCAGAGTTAGTTTCCTTAGTGTCTTTGCCTCCTTCTTATGGTTTTTAGTATGGTTTTTATCCAAGATTTGGGACTATAAGTCTTATGCATATGAATGCTTTGCCATTATACCTAAACTAGCCTGCCATTGAATTTCAAATCACATATTCAAATTGAATCGAATTGCCATTGGATCTTCAATTCAAATTAAATCAGAGCAGATCCCCAGAAGTCTAACTTATATTCAGGATACATTTCTCTCCTGAATGAAAATGAATGTATGTGTCCAGAATAATCTGGGTGGGTCACCAGAACCAGAGATTTTGTCCTCCAAGCTTTTGGACTCGTGCTGGAGCTCATCCTAGCTAAAGAGAAGTTCCCTGAAGATGGGCTCCAGCATGAGTCCGAAAACTTGGAACACAAAACCTCGGATCCCGGTGATCCACCCAGATTGGATCCTGCCTACGTTATTCTACCTTGACACCCACTAGCATAAAAATATTTACAAGGGCCACATATTTACTATGGGATAGGACTCATAAATAAAAATAATTCTGAAGATTCAATTTATATGATTTCAGCATCTTTCTGATTTTCACTAAATAGCCTGACTTTTTTCAGGCTTCCCCATGAGCTGGAGGAGACAAAAAGTTACTTTAAGAATTGATTTACTGAAACGAATAGATTCTGAATAATAGGGCGTCTTATTTTCCTAGGATAAAAAAAAAAGCCAATAGGATTTGGCTTCATAGCAGAGAGGTGTTTCACTCAGACAAATTTCAAATAAAGTTCTAAGTTTGCACAGGCCTACCATATAAATAAAAATGATAAAATACTTACTTATCCATTTACAATACAGTCCTATGTATGAAAATAAATGTAATTACTTCTCTCACTTTAGTTTCCATGAAACTAAATATAAGCAAATGGGACTGCATTTTGTGGCTGTAATTCTCTATATATTTCTGTGCCAATAACCCCTTTAAACTCACTGATATTTAATCTAAAGAAGCAAGCAAAATATTTCCCTACTTTATATTTCAAATACATTCAGTGAGGTTAGGTTGTTTTCAAATTCCCAAGAGTGTAAAGCCATTAAAATGAAGAGAGAAAAGGAATTTGGGAAATAAATTTTGTTTCTAAGATTGAGTTACTCTTGGTGAATGACATGAAATGGTATCCAATCACAGATAAGCATCTCAGAATGCCTCCGAGCAGTGTTGATGGGAGCAAAACAGGGATTACATACTTACAAACAATGAGAGCTTCCTGTTTTCTTCTCTGCCTTAAATATATAATAGTTCCACCGGGATTGAGAAATTTAGAGAAACCTGTGAAAATTATTAAGTACCTTGGTTGATTAAAGTCTGCACCTTAAACAATTAAATATCCAAACTTTCTCCTATCCCATAGACCACAGGTATGTGTTTTGTATCTATCTTTTAAATGGATTAATGAACTAAAAGGGAAGATAAAGAACAAACAATATGATATCGTATCTAAGCAATTATTTCTTAATGGTCACTAGGCTCTGGCATCTATCTCACATCAATTTTTTCTTAGAATTTAGAATAAACCTAGAATAAACTTTTAAAAAGGAAAGGAAAGGGAAGCAAGAAGGGTTGTCTACACTTCACAATCACAATGCTAATACTTTGCACTTCATTACAATACCTATTTTTTAAAAATAATCTGCATGAGCCTGAAAAGATGATTGAAAGATTAAAAGATGCCTTAGATTAGTAAGCAGATCCCTTAAAGCAATAGCATCCTTTTTTCAGCCTCACACTGAAACCTGACAAAAGTTGGATGATGTAAGTAAGCCCGGGGATCCTACAGTGGTGTAATATCAGAAACAATATTTTTCTGAATCATTTTGGAAGCCTACATAGGCTTAGAAGTTAGCATGCTACAAAGCCAGGTGCCGGGTTCTAATGTCACCTGTATTTCTGAAACTCACAGGTATTCTTAGGGAGAAAAAACCTTGTACCAAATCGCAATCTATGCTTTGTCTAGAAATGTGCCCTTTGTTCAGAAACATAAAAGTCAAAAGTAAAACAGGCTGATAGCATGCTGGGACATTGGAGAAATTGCTTTGCCTTTTATTAAATGTATGCTTTCAGGCCAATCCCTGCTGAGATGGCAGACATTTGAAAACAGTCAAGTCCCCATGGAAATCGTTTTGTGAGACTGTCCCAGCATGTTCTCAATATTTCATCTGTGCTACCAACCCACAAAGACTGCCAGTGGCAGAGATGATAATACCATGCTAAACTTTTCATAAATTGGATTCAACCGTCAGTGGATTCTTGACTCTGGTTTGTAAGCAGAGGAAAAAATAGGAAGCAGATGTATCCTAAGTGTGTTTTCTGCTATTTCACCTTTGAAGGTGCCTATCAAATAAGGGAAAGTTTATCCATGGTTAGATATAAATGTAACAAAACAAAACAAAACTTTGGGTCAAATGCAGTTCTTGATAAGTTTTTTTTTTATTGAAAAGGTTTTACAATACAGAAATTTTTCCATTTTCACCCCCCCCTGCCCAATCCCCCTACCCAACCCCTCCCATCCTCCCTCAGCCCCAGCCCCTTCCCTCCCTATCCCCCCCCCTGACTTCCGCTACAAGTTAAAAAGAACAAAACTTAGAACAAGGGAAAAAGAAAAAGATTATTAAATATTCAAATTCTAAATTAAACAAATTTCGAAAGAGGAAGAAAAAGAGAAAGAAGGAAAGAGGGAAAAAAAAGTAAAAAAAAACCCAACAAAAAACCAGACATTAATATATTTAAACAATATTATAATAATAAAAAAAACCATTAATAGTCATTATAATTAAGAACACCATTATAATTCTATCCTAACTACACCCCTTAACTAAAGAAAAACCCCCAAAAACATAAAACATAAGAAATATATATGCATATATAGTTATAATCATACAGTTATATCATAAAGAAAATTATCTTTTATTCAATTCATTTCTCAGTCTCTATAATCCAAATTTCAATCTTCTCTTCAACTTGATTGATGTCAAACATATTTCCTCACATAAATCCTGCTTCAATAATCTTCATCTTGCCACTGCCCCCATCAGCAAAATAAAACATTTCTCCACACAACCCCCCGAGTGACTTTATATGGATAAAATCCAACCACGAAGATATTCACACCTCTAGGAAAATTCATTCAAGCTAACTTATACTATACCTAAAAATAGGCTTTTGCAGCCTTAACGTTCAAGTCTTGAAAAAAAAAAAAAGGAGAAGAAAAAACCAACTAAGAGCTGCATTCCTAGATGTTCCTTTAAAATTATTTCAAATCCTGCCACCCTTTGCAATTCAGTCCTTCGGGTTATAAGATATTTTCAATTTCATAGTCTTCTCCTAGAAGATAAATTCCACAAAAAATATATAATTGGGTAACCAGTGATCGCTGCTAATTTTGCAGCAATCTATCAGAACTCAGGATATCATGTCCAATCCAGGATAAACTTCATAGTAAAAATTTTTATAATCCATTTTAATATATGAATTTAAAGTTAGTCCAACTCAGAATGAACTTTTAACAAATTGTTGTACTTCTTAAAAGAATTTTTATAATCCATTTTTTCCAAATCTTTCAATGCTTTCTGATTCAGTATCAAACAATTCACGATGCTCTTTAAATTTATCACCTGTGGTTTCCAGTCGGATTTCTTCATTGAAATCTAGTTCCTGTTGATTAGCATCACCCCGCATGTCTTGAAGAGTATTGGACCTCTGCTGCTGGTCATCTCGAAGTGAAACTTTGTTTTTTAAATCTTCCTCCAGCAGTTCAAGGTCCTGTAATCCCCCAAGGACACTGAGGTGTTCAGTTTTCTCATCAGAAAAATCCGTAATAGAATCCTCTGGACAACCACCAAATTCTCCTTTTACTTTTAACACACTTTGATTTTCTTCTTTCTGTTCAGATTTTGTAAACTCTGTCTTTGACTTTTTATTCTTGAGATATTTCGGTGCTCCCATAAAGATATTTTGATAAAAATATTCTGCTTTTTCAATAGTATTCAAACAATGTCTCACACCTTGATATCTAAAAATTATACCAACTGGAAAATCCCATCTGAATGGGATATTACTTCTCTTCAGTTCCTTGACCAAAAAATCAAAATCTTTCCTGTCCTTTACGACCTTCAATGGTAGCTCTTTGAAGATCCTGATTTGTGTACCTGCTACCTTCACTCTATCAGAATAAGACTTTTGTAAAATATCATCTCTCAGTCTTTTGTCAGTAAAGTAAACTACAACATCTCTAGGCAGATTCCTTTGTTTAGCCAAACGTGAGTTAACTCTGTAAACTTTCGCTATAGAACCCAAGATTAATTCATCTTGTAGCTTTAATAATTCTGCAAAGGCCTTTGCACAAGTTGTTTTTAAGTTTTCTCTGTTGTTTTCTTTTATCCCTCTTAGTCTAATTGCAGATTCCATAGCCTTAATTTGAAGCATAATAACATCATTCTGAATATTATAGTTTTTGGCCTCTGCTTCCAGAAGTTTCGCTTGTAACTCTTGTATCTGAGATTCAGATTTACTACTCATCTCAATCACTTTCTTCCCCATTGCAGCCACCGCAGTTGAAAAATCTGAAGCTACTTGAGCAATAATTTGATTTAATTGGTCATATTTCCCAGAGACCAGTTCCTCGAGATCCTTCTGTGAACCTTTTATCTTATCTACCACACTCTCTAAGGACCTTGTAATTAACTCTTTTAACTCCTGTTCTGTAAGTCTCTGCAGATGAGACATTTCAACTTTATTCATCTGATGCAAAGGGGAGCCCCCCCTTCCTTTAAGTTTAGGCATCTTTACTTTTAAAAAGGACCAAAAAGAAAAAAAAATCCTTCTTACTTCAATAGAAAAAAGAAAAGAAAAAGAAAAACAGAAGAAATCTATTTAAATCAGCCTCTGTTCCTTTAAGTTCTTTGTCTGTGACAAAACATTCTTTTCAAAGTCTTTCAAGACTAAACTCTGCGCTCCATTTCCGCTATCACTTCCCTTTCAAGCAGAGCCAGTCGCCATCTTAAAAACTTTCACTTTTCTTTCTCTCCCCCCCTTCCCCCCCTCCCCTTCCAAAAAAATCCATTGAAAAAAAAAATCCATACTTGCTTAAATCTTTCTTCTCTCTTTTCCAGCTTGCTCCAATTATCATTTCAGTTGTGGTGTTGCTCCCAGCGTCTGGCTCCGCTAATTAGATAATTAACGGAGGATCCTCTCGGCGCGGAGCGTACCCTGGGGGTATGGAGGGAGCCATCCCTCTGAGCCCTCCCCAGGACAAGAAAAATTTCCTGGGGGGCTCAGGGAGGTTCAACCTCACCCCCAGAAGCTCTCCCTGCTCCTCCCGTCGAGGAGCAGGTTTTTCGAGCCACCTGCCAACTGTAAGGCGGCTCTAACGTGCCGAGAGACCGGCGGGCATGAAAAGCCCGCTGCCAACGAGGAAGGCGCCACCGGAAGTCCCAGTTCTTGATAAGTTTTAAGGGCTACAGTTTGGAACTGTTTTCTTCTGGAACATACCTTTTACTTCCCTATCTACAAATGCCATAAGCATTGGAGGAATCTGATACAAACATTAACCAGGCCTAAATCAGCTTAGCTTCCCAGCTCAGAGAAGGTTGGCTAAGGTGCCACTACTTACTTAAGGCCTTGCTGTTCTTCTCAAGGAGTCAGCAGAAAACTCTGGCTGAAATCTGCTTTTCCCCTTTCCAGATCAACATGTTGCCTCTGTAATCACCTGACTTCTATCAGGTTCAACCTCAACAACTTTAAGAAGTGTGGACTTCAGCTTCCAGAATTATCCAGCCAGCATGCTGAGGATTAAAGTTCAGACATCTACAGGTTGCTGAGGAATCACTGCTTTAAGGTAATGGCTGACCAAATAGCATTTTTTTTAATGATATGAAGGGGTCCATAGATAGTGTATTACTTTATTGCTAGTAATGTATTTATTTAAAACATTAAAAAAAACCTGTCAGGCTTGTTTGTTTTCTGGTTAGCTACAATAATAATAACAACAGAACACTGAAGAAAGAGACAGAAGGCTCGATTCTTGCAACCCAAGAACAAGCCTTCAGAACGAATGTAATCAAAGCCAGAATAGAAAAATCTGCTGATTACCCCAAATGCAGACTCTGCAAAGAGACGAATGAAACCATTGATCATATACTGAGTGGTTGCAAAACAACAGGTCAGACTGACTACAAACAACGTTATAACATAGTTGCTCAGATGGTCCACTGGAACTTGTGTCACAACTACCATCTGCATGTAGCAAAGAACTGGTGGGATCATAAGCCTGAAAAAGTGGTCGAAAATGAGCATGCAAAACTATTGTGGGACTTCCGAATACAGACTGACAAAGTTTTGGAACACAATACCCCGGATATCACGATTGTGGAGAAGAAAAAAGTGTGGATCGTTGATATTGCCATACCTGGTGACAGCAGAATTGACGAGAAAAAATGTTGTGACTCCGACCCTCGAGCCTGTAGTATCAGAGGGAGAAGACTCCAAAAGTGAAGGAGAGGAGTTGGCAAGGCCTCCCTCTCCAGGACCCTCCTCTCTGGCAATGCCTCAGGTGTCCACCGAAGGCCAAGAGATAGGCCAGGGGCCAGGCACTTCAGAGCAGCCGCAGTTGGACAGTGATGAAGATGTGTCTTGGCTGGACCCCCAACAGCGTCGCAGAGATAAGTGCGCGCAGCAGAGGAAGGGGCGTGCCAGAGATTAAACTGAGTCACTGGACCACACCCCACAGGGGATAAAAGGGGGTGTGGTGGCCATTCAAGCCTTGTGACGAACAAAACTGAAAAGCTAGCAAGTCATTCTGTATCTCTGGAACTTTCTTATATGCCCTGCTTGGATTGATTTTTGGACTGGACTTGACTATTCCTTAGCTTTTGTGGACTCACTTTGATGTTTCGGACGGAGGAGAAAAACCTTCCTTTGTAAGTAAAGACCTTTGGCAAGCAGCCACTGGGTTGCTGCCAATTCTGTTATCAAAGAAATTCTAGTCTTGGCCGACTGTTGGTGTGCATGTGTGAGATGGGGACAGAACAAAAAACTTGAAAAAGTCACCAGATATCAGGACTTGAGAACCAAACTGCAGAGACTCTGGCATAAACTAGTGCAGGTGGCTCCAGTGGTACTTGGCACACTGGGTGCTGTACCTAAAGACCTAGGCAAGCACTTAAAAACAATTGGCGCTGACAAGATCACCATTGGTCAGAGCAGAAGGCCACCTTAGTGGGATCTGCTCACATAATCCGCCAATACATCACGCAGTCCTAAACACTTGGTAAGTGTTCGACTAGTGATTTGGAATATGAAATCCAGCATGGTCATCTCGTTTGCTGTGTATACTGTCAGTAATAATAATAACTTTATTGTCATTGTACGTGTATATGCAGTATACCAATACAATGAAATTCACTTAATACCCAAAGACCAGGTCCAACACACATAACAATTCCCAAACACACCCCCACCCACCACAAATTCCCCATCCCTACACCACCCAAACATCCACACAACAAACCAAATAATGCTGTCTAACAGTTCAGCCTTTAGTTCATTGTTGACTGCAATTATAGTTCTGGGATAAAAACTATTTAGAAAACGTGTGGTCCGAGTTTTAATTGTTCTGTATCTTCTGCCAGAAGGCAACAGTCCAAAAAGATTGTAAGCAGGATGAGAAGAGTCTCTGAGAATGTTATGCAACTTTCTCAAACAGCGAGATACAAAGATGTCCTCCAGGGCTGGTAGCTGGAATCCGATGATATTCTGGGCAGTTTTAATGATTCTCTGTAGAGCTTTTCTGTCCGCTACAAAGCTGCTCCTATATCATGCAAGAATGCCGTATGTCAGGACACTCTCAATGGTGCTGTGATAGTAGGACAGAAGTAGATGCTGAGATAGATTTATCTACAAGTAAGAAAAGTTCAATATATGTATTTTTAAAGTAGATTGTAAAAATCCTTACAATGTTGCCCAGAGGTCATTTGATAAAGGACTGTGATTAATACAATTATTAAGAATATACCATAAATGAAATATTTTAACTACGTTCTTCTCCATAGAAAGTTTAAAATGTTAGTGTTGAATTGGCATTATGTATGTGATGCAATATTGCTTCTCATTTTCTTTAATTGTTTGATTAGAGTGCCATCTAGTGGACTATTATTAATTTGTCTCAGTTGATGGAAATAACCATATTTTTAGCAGCTTTGTTCATCCAGCGGTCTTTAGAAATGTATGTCTTTCAGTGTTTCTCTGAATATGGCACAGATCATTTGGGGGAAAAAAACTTCATTGGATATACATTTATTTTTAAGCTTGCCCAGAGGGTGGCAAAATACTTCATTTTTTGGTATTATATTAAAACCTATTTTTTAAACATAGGGGAAGAAGTAAGGATGTGCAGATTTCTTAAAGTCTACATCACTTGGCTTTGCAGAGTAACTATATTATATGTTGACAGCACTTGCTCTCTTCTTGGTTGCTGACTTCCTCTGGCTGGGGCATATGGGATTTAAATTCCCCTTTTGTACTAGAGTTACAATTCAATCTAGAATTCTGATATAGACCCACTGTGACAGCCGGAGAGGGGAGGTGGGAGAGGAGGACTTTGGTTTATATGAGAACAGAGAACAATCCATATATGGTGGCTTGGGAAGGGAAACATTTCAATAGACTCCATCTTAATTTGCTTGGAAATTTACTCTTACAGTTTTCAGAATTGTGGTTTTGTTGTTGTTGTTGTTGCCTGGCATTATTGATGACTGTTTGAAGTCTGTGTGATTCTCACTTTGCTGGCCAGCCATATGGTGCTTGACACCTATGAAGTTCTTCATGGCTTGGCAACTATCACTTACAGGACATTTATTTCAAATGGGTCAAACTCAGTTGCTCACTTCGGTTGGCATGCTGTGGATTTTTTGCCCATAGGAAATTTGGGTGAAGAGCAAAAAATGATTTTTTTTTAAATGATAGCACCCACCTTGTGACAGTACCTTCCACCAGCGATCAGAACAATGTCTTCACTCTGAGCCTTAGGAAGGCTTGAAGACAGAATGATTCAGAAGGGCAGTTGGCAAAAGAGTTGATATCTAGCTGTTGAATCAAATCTGTTGCTATCTTTTCCCCCCTCCCCTTCCTTCTGTATAGATTCATGGCATTATTTGGGCAAGAGGTAGTCCTTATTCACAACATCTCCCTTAGGAAAATAGTAGGGCAGCATGGGAAACCCAGGACAAATGAAAGAAAGTAAATCTTCACAAAGCACATAGTTAAAATATGGAATTTGCTTGCAATAGGATATAGTGACAATGCTAATGCTTTTAAAAGAGCATTAGACAAAATAATGGAGAACAAACCTGTCAAAAATGACCAGTTATGGTCATGCTACACTGACCCTTTTAGATGTCCCAAAGCTGTTTTTTCAAGAGGCAACTGGACTTTCTGGTTTTTCCTTGAAGATGTTTTGCTTCTCATCCAAAAAGCTTTTTCAGTTCTGAAGCTTCTCCAGTGCTGAAGAAGCTTCTTGGATGAGAAGCAAAATATCTTCAAAGAAAAAACAGAAAGTCCAGTTGCCTCTTGAAAAAGCAGCTTTGGGACAACCATGACCTGGATGACTGAGAATCTCCATAGACATGGGTGACAAGCCCCAAACTCTAGAATTGGTCCTGTCATTCCCTTTGATGGAAACTCAAATGTTCTCCAAAGTGATTATATTAGACAAAAGGAATTCTACATAATTTTTATTCTTTATATCCTAAGTATCTTTTGCTTGCTTAACAACAACAGAACCAACACCTTTTCCAAGAGATTTTAGAGTTCTTTCCTCTTATTTAATTGATACTGATTGTTCTGCCTATTTGGCAATTGATAAGAATAAAGGCAGATGCATATACCTATTTATTTGTTTATTTACAGTCCAAGACCAAATCACAGCATTTTTAAAAAATGCAACACTCTATTAATATATGCACCCTATATACCTGCCACTTTATTAGGGATAACATCTATAGGGGCTACAGATGTATAATTCAGTCTGCCATATCTATCTGTCTAGGTATCTATTTTTCTGTCTGCACACACAGCACATAGATACAAATGCAATATTCAGAAATTAATTGGCAAAATAATTGGGCTTTCTGTAATACGGAAAAATGCCTCCTCTCTAGAAAAAAAAAACTTCCGAACATCAAATATAGCAGAGTATGTCAGATTATATGTAACTATTATACCTGGCTCCTATTCACCTGCAAAGGAATAGCAAAGACAACAACCCCGAATAACCATGTTTGGGAATATATGTAGGCAAAGCTGGACCAAATTCATTCTCTTACTCTGAAAGATTACTGAATCTTAGAACCTATACAAATATTCCCATTAGAATTTTCCAAATTGGAATAGAAGGCTGAAGTTATAGTCCTTGGTTTTCAGACTGACCAAGGTGTGAAAACATGTCATGGGAATGAAAACAAGTAATGGAAAACTGGAAGAGGTTTAAGAGAGCTGCAATTTTCACTGAAATGTGTTCACTTTATGCCTTGATTAAAGTCACTTCTCCTTTGCTTTCCAATACATTTGGTATTGCAAAAGGTTGTGCACTGTGGGCTAGAGCCAGTTCTGCTTAAAAATCAGTATGCCATAAACTGTATCCAGTAGTTTGTTCTCATTGTGATCTCTAGATTTATAAATATAGATACTGTATAAAAGCAGAAGATTCCTGGTTAATGAACTAAATTACTATCGTCTTAGACTTGTCCCATTCAGTTATTAGAAAGGGCAAATCTATATGTTGGCAAATGCGTTTTTTATCACGCTAGCCCTTTTTATTTTATTTTCATTATATTCATTATATAATTTCATTTCAGTTCATTTATTTATTACCATTTTAATCCTTTTTAAAATTTGTTTCTGTAATACTTGCTAGGTTTTGTTTTTAAATGGTGACTGCAAAGTTCATTTTTTCCCCCTTACATTACAAGGAGTTTGAGCAACAGCCCATGTTTCATTTCAAAACGTCTGCTGATCAACTGTTAAATCTGTTACAGTTAAACAGTGGGAATTGTAATTAGCTTATTTCTTAATCTGATATATCACTTTTTTCGCTTTATTCTAAGTTAATTACAGAGATTTGAGTAGAAACTGGTTACAAATTACAACGTATAGCATGTGGAAGTAATTAAAAATACTTTATGAAGCAATAACGGTCACAAAAGTCTTTTACTGGAAGCAAACTTTAAATCAAGACCAAGACAACCAATTTCTGTGTATTCAAGGAGTGTTTTCTATTACAAGGTTAAATAGCAAGCGTGTCATTTATGTAAAAGCAAAATATATGTTCAGCCAAGAATCTCTGACAGATTGCTTCAAGGCACTGTAATTCTCAGTCACTTGAGTGTCATTGGAGGTGGAAATGTGTGTGTGTGTCTCTAGTGAGGTAGAAAGCATTTGGAAAAAGATTCCCAAGATACTTCCGCTGGAAGGCAAAGAAAGAGAGAAAATGAAGTGACACCTCTTTGCCTTGAGGGAACCGAAGGAACAACTTATCGAGGGTCTCTCTTCTAAGCGGGCTGAAAAAATAATCACACCAGCTCTAAAGGACTTCACATTATAAAAGACCGTCACTATGCTGGCATATGGATCTTTCCATCACTGTGTAATTCTATCTCCTTCCTAGCCTCTGTAATTGATTAAACACTTGCTCTGAGGCAAAAAGGCTTTTCAACACTGTTCAAACACAGGAGCATTCTGTACAATTTCAGCAGGGTGACAAGGCATGGATTTCTATCTTTTCCAGGTGATAGAAAGGTAGGTGGGAGCACTTTGTCATGATTAATCACCAATGTGGCTAGGAAGTAAGCCAGAACCTTAATTAAGCTGAAGGTCGGATAGACATGTAACTTTTCCAATGGTTTTGTCTGTGTCCAGGCCTTTTCTCTCCCACACAGTCAAGATTAAATCTTGTCAAGTTGTGTATATTGAGACAATAGAATATATTCTGTGATTCAAGAACAAAGAATTACTCTTGCTTGAGCCTTATTTGTACATCCCAAACTCGGGCAGATTGGAATATACAGAGCAATGAACCACTTAAATATATATATTGTGGCCATCTGTGTAAGTTTGTTTTACATTGTCATAAATAATTTTTATTTATTTAAGATGATACCTTTATCGTCACTGCAGTAGGCTAAGATATCTGTTTCTCCGGGAATCGAGAATACTGAGAATTCTTAAAAATCTGTACCTACATGAAAAATTATAGATGTGTCCAATTTCAATCCTTCCAGAAATTTGCATATATGCAAACATTTTTAATCTTGATTGTTCACCTGGATTTCTAAATGCTTATATAGTTGAACTCTCTTTGGATATGGTACTGTATTTTGTTCTTGATCTATGGATTAGATTGGGATCACTACTTCAACCAATAATTCTATCTTCTTGAATTTGGCTGTCTATCTAATGGAATCTTTCTACAGCTATGTACTCTGGATTCTCTAGGGCAGAGATCCGAAATCCCGGTCTGTAGACTGATACTAGGCCATGGTCTGTTGGGAACTGGGCCACACAGGTGGGTGAGTGTGCAAGGGGCAGGACAAGAAGCAATGGGTAGAAAGTAATCAAGGAGAGAAGGAACCTAGAACTAAGGAGAAATTTCCTGACAGTTAGAACAATTAATTTGTGGAACAACTTGCCTCTAGAAGTTGTAAATGCCCCAACACTGGAAGTTTTAAAGAAGAGAATGGATAACCATTTGTCTGAAATGGTATAGGATTTTTGTTTGTATAAAAGTTTGGTATGAAACTTTGCATAGTAGAGTTCTGGAGGAAAATGATTATCATGTCAGCGTTCCAGAAAACCCCCGAGTCCCAGTAAAGATGCAGAAGCAGGCATTTTCCAAAGGTCTCTTTACTAGAAATAGGTAAACTAGCACATCTGGGAAATCCTGAATCTGAAAAGCCTGGACTTTCCTTCAGTAATCCAAACCACCCCCTTTCTCCTCAATCCATCACATGCTCCAATCAACATCAGTTCCACCTCGATCCAGCCCCTGACCACTCCTGCTCCAGATGCTGGATCACCCTGACCTTGACCAATAGGAAGAATGCTATTAGGAGAATTCCCCTCTCCTAAATCCCTCCCTCCTACTTTCCCACACATGAGGAGGTGGCAGCATTGAAGCTTCCAGCCTAACATGGCTTCCAAGGCTGACATATCAACTTTTTTGATTTATACTTTTGTGTGCAACTTTAGCTAATACACACTTTTGCCAGCCATTTCCCCTGGGATATCTTTTTAACATCACAATTTATATTATTGTGCAGACACTTATCATTTGTTGAGGGGGGGCAGTTCATGTGTTGCATAGAAAATTTGAATGTACATTCGTTCGCATTAAAATATAGTTGAGTTAATTCTCCGCCATCTATGTTTTACAAGCAGAAGCTCCATAAACATAAATTACATTAATTGAAGAGACATCTGAGCTGATATATATGTCTGGTGGGAAGACCTGTTACTGTTTCTTAATTTAGCACCCCCTTGCCATCATCAACATTTTGTCAGCTACTTAATTTTTTTTAAAGAAATACTCTGATGTTTCACATTTCAATCTGTTTGAAATAAAAATTATTGTAGCATTAGTCATCAATATGGAAGCACTAATAATGCGTGGAACAGAGACAGAATGATATTTTCCATAGAACATTTCACATCTTTTGAGCTGCTAAACGAAGAAATAGTAGCACTACAATATGGGGATATTCAAGCAGCACACATTTATAGAGGTGCATTTAGACTTGGGAAAGTCAAGTACTACTAAACCTATGTAATTTCTGGCTTTTATAATGGTTGTGTGTGTATGTCTCGTGTGTATGCTATATATTGTATAGCTAAGGAACCACACAGTGCTTAAACAGTAGAGCTCCCAGCTGCAAGAAGAAAGCATTCCATCTTTTTATAGTAGCTGATTTTTCTGATCAGCTCCTACAGAATACAAAATATTAGACTTGTAATGTTTGGATTTAGAGACGTGGAGCCCAGCTTGATACCAGCTACCATTCCTAGGAATATCTATGCAATATGTATAATCTCTTTCATCCTTTCTTTTCATCATCTCTTTTCAGGTGAAATGTTCAGCAAAAAGCAAAATCAGGTTATTTTTAAGGGCCTCTGTAGAGCCAGATTTCTCAGAACAGTTAAAAAAAAAATCACATATTTCTAAAGCCTGTGCTACAAAACCCAGCCAGTTTTCTCCATTATGCTATTCTTTGAAAGAACTGTCCTGTTCAAATATAATTTTATTTTATGAAACAGCATTCACACAGCTACTTTGATATTCACTGCTATAGTTTCCATTTCAAACTTCACAGCTGGTTTGCTGGTATTAGACTGGCATAAAATCCAGTCCTGATGTCCTTTAAATACTCCTGCTTCAAATAGTTTGGGAAAAACTGGGATAAGTTCATCACAGCCTTATTATCACACAGAAGTGTCACTCTTTTCTCCTGTTACACGTTTTAAAAGCAGTGTATTCCTTTTTTCTTCTCACAGTCAAAAGCCTTTCAGACAACTCAGTAACCCTATTGGTGACAATTATGGACATTGTAGTTCAACATGCTGGAAAATGCCTAGTTTGGGAGGTCTGCTATGTGCTCTTTACATTTGTACTGTTGCACTTGCATTGATGTATAATGCCTTTACTCGTTTGGCTAAGGTTATTACAATATAAATTATAATCATGCTCCAATTTGCTTGAGCTTTCTGGTTATAATCCTCAGATGGTTTAGGCAGATATTTTCTTCCAAAAGAGGGGAATATATAAATCAGGTTGAACTGTGAAATATTTGGTGCTCTCTCAGCTTGATTGTTTTCTTGAAGACATTTCATTACCTAACTAAGTAACATCATCAGTAAGAGGTAAGATCGACTAGGTAACATTTTCAATAAGCCCGTTCATTTGCACTGGTAACTGATTTTATTTACCAAATTGCCTATCACACTTGTGGGCCTCTACTACTTAGTTAGAAATAAAATGTCTATAAGCAAACAACCAAACTCAGAAAGCACAATTGACATCGTAGATATTTTATTCTTCTAAGTAGAAGGAGTAGGATAACCTGATGACACCAGAAAACTGTCTGAATAAAATTGAAAGCCCTGGGATGGGTGGGGGAATAGCCTTCATTATGGCATCCAAAATAATGAATGTGTTGGATTTAAAAGAAAAATATGTCCTTTATCTCTTTACTTATTTCTTTACTTATGCAGAATAACTTTATTTAAGATTACAATTTACAACAATGATGACTAATACAAACTAAAAAAGAAAATAGAAATAGATAAAGAAAAGAAAAGAAAAGAGAGAAAGAAAGAAAAATGGGAAAGAATGAAAAAATAGGAATATAATAAAAAGAAAACAAATATAAAAAAGAAATGATTTTTCTTTTATCACCCAAACATACACAATCTTAATAACGTATCAGTTTCTCTTAAAATATAACAAATTAACTCTTCTTACATATCCCATCTCTTATCTATAAACAAATCATTAAATCTCACCATTTCAGTCTTGATGTTGGCAGAAGTCTATTAAGGGTTACCAGAGATAAAAGCATATCTCTTTTAAACTTGAACAAATAAATGGATCCTTCCTATCAGTCTTCACCTTTAAACCCTTTAAATAATTTCCTAAAACTTTATTTCTTTTCATTTTTAATTTCTCCCTTCTTACAAAACACCTGTGGCCTGTCATTTCCACTGTCAAATCTGTCTCAGTCATGAGGGATAATACTGGTTTCTGTTCCACAGCATCTTTTAAATACAGTCTATCTATGGAGCAGGGGTGGGTTCTAAATTTTTTTACTACCGGTTCTGTGGGCGTGGCTTATTTTGTGGACATGGCTTGATGGTCATGTGACAATTCTTTAGGATTTAGCAGAGGTACTGGTCTAACAGGCTTTTAACCACTTGCAGAGCTGTACCTATCTACCCATTTATTTTTGCAGGCACTGATCTACTCATGTATTTTTTGGAGGCACCGGTCTACTCATTTGTTTTCTTTTAACATTGATCAGCTGTAGGGCAGCCCTTTGAAGCCCCACAGCAAGAGTTTAAACAGTTTTTTTCCCTCTAGCCATCAGCTGGGACTCAGGAGGCAGCAATAGATTGGGTGTGGGGCCAAATAAAAGGTAAGAATAACATGGGGGTGGGGGAGGCGCAGGGGTGGGGGTGGGCAGTGGGGGACAGAAGCAGTTCAGTGAAGTTATATCATCACCGCTATAGGCTCGGGAGAACTGGGCGATCCGGGAGGAACCCACCACTGCTATGGAGGTAGATACTCTTAAAATTAGTCCATTGTTAGTCCAAAATATCCTTCAATATGTTCAATGTTAAAATATTTTGCTTTTGTCTGTATTAGTAATTTGAGTCTTCTTTTCCTTTAAATTATAATCTTTAGGTTCTTCTAGTTCCTACTGGTGTCCAATTTTTAAAGTCTTAAGTTTTTTTTTTTTTTAAGAATTCAGGTCAAAAGCATTTTCCTGAGGGAAGGATTCTCTATAATTAATCCCAAAATATTATTTCAAATTTATCTGTACCCTTAGTCCATTTGTAATCTTCTAAAATGAAAGATTTAATTACTCTTTTGCTGTTTATTCCAGAGAAAAATATATACTTAATTTTGTATTTAAAACTTCTTTCACTAAGGATTGAAGGATACTGAACTGGTATTGGAAAAACCTTGTTAACCAAAATGTTCCTAATACCTGAAAAGCAATTTACCAAAGTGATTAGAAAAGGAAGTATGCAAATTCAATGTCCTTCAGATGAGTTGATAACTGTTTGAGCAAGATGGCTATTCCCTGTTCTCTAACTGGGGACCATTTTCTTGCGGTGTCCTTGGGAGGAGTAGCTGTCTGGAGCAGTTATGAGTGACCTCCAATTCTTTCCTCATGTATGTATAGAGGGATTTATGAACAGCCAATCTATTCACTAGCTTTTTATTCTGCCATGGTTGTCAGTATCTCTTTTCACAGAATCATCTTTCCTTCCCCAGAAGTCCCATTTCTTTGTTTATTCCAAGGAATATCAGCATGTTTGAAATAGTACTAGAATGATGCTACTACTATCGTTGGGCAACAACAGTGGTCTCCCATTTAGTATTAAGGCAACAGGTATATTCGCTCCAGCATCGTATTTGCTTCCAAAACAAAATGGATCCACCACACTTGAAAATGCAAGAAGTGACGAACTTCCTTCACCAAAGAAGACCCACTGTTTTCAACAGATAAGAGTAATAAGAGACGAATAAGAAAAGGACCAGGGGAGACATAATAGCAGTATCCCAATATTTGAGGGGCTGCCACAGAGGAGAGGGTCAAGCTATTTTCCAAAGCACCTGAAGGCCGGAAAAGCAATAATGGGTGGAAACTGATCAAGGAGAGATTCAACCTAGAAATAAAGTGAAATTTTCTGATGTTAAGACCAATTAACCAACAGCTTGCTTTAGAAGTTGTGGGAACTTCATCACTGGAAGCTTTCAAGAAGAGACCGGACTGCCATTTGTCAGAAATGGTTTAGGGTTTCCTGCTTGGGTGGGAGGTTGGACTAGAAGACCTACAAGGTCCATTCCAGTGGTGGGATTCGAATTTTTTTTACTATAGGTTCTGTGGGTATGGCTTGGTGGGTGTGGCATGGCTTGGTGTGCATGGCTTAATAGGCATGGCTTGGTGGACGTGACAGGGAAGGATACTGTATAATCTCTATTCCCTCCCCACTCTAGGGGAAAATTACTGCAAAATCTCCATTTCCTTCTGTTCAGTTGGCAGATCCCCATTTCCTCCTGATCAGGAGGCAGAAAATAGATGGGGAGAGGGCCAGTCAGGGCTGGTATTTACCTGTTCTCCAAACTACTCAAAATTTCCACTACAGTTCTCCAGAATTGATCAGAACCTGCTGAATACCACCTCTGATCCCTTCCAACTCTGTTAATCTGTTAAATCTGTTAATGACACATTGAGGATACTCCGTGGCAAAGTAAGAAATTAAACAGTGACTCCAAGTTGTCATGAATTCATCAAAATGCTTGAAGAGAGTAGCTTGGAAAATAAATCTTGACAGTTCTTGATGGCTATTTAGTTCAAATAGCTATTCAAAGATAATGATACCATCTCTAGCTGATCCAGTAAGTTCCTGTCCGCACTCCATTCACACACATACCCATCCACCCACATACACAGAAAGAGAGAGTGAAAGGGAAAGAGAGTGAGAACTCATAAAAGTTCATACATGCTATTTCTCCTATTTATTATCTGAAGTTATACCACTGTTCTCTTCAGAGACTGCATTTTGCAATAAGCATGGTTATCAAACTAATTTCTTGCCTTTTTATTGTTCATTAAACTTAAGTATTTTGCAACTTCCCATTTCCTTATAAAATCGATATAATAAATCTAAAACTTATTCTAACATTAAGTCCCCAAGCTTCTCATTAGAAATGCCACTGCTAAACATATATAATCCCGTTTGAGACAGGACTTTAATTTGATGCATCTTGTAATTTGCGGTTCTCGACATGAATGCTGAAACACAGAATAAGCTTGGAACTTATTTCACACGTTCACTGAGTCCATGAACTGATGCTAAACCATATGCTATTTTGCTTGTATATAACTAAGCTTACTTTAGTCAGTAGCTGGGTAGACTGATGAGACACTCTGAGCCAAGAGCAACTGGCTGAAGAGCATTGCTTCCTGGGGGAAAAACATTTTGAAAGAAAATTCATTCTTGGCACAACAAATACTTTGTTTTAATCTCCTTGCTCTCTAAAGAATAATTTTCTTTCTTCAGAACAAAAAACAAAAAACCCTAATTTTGTCCCTAGAAACCATATTTTTTCTCATTAACACATGGGCTCATATTATTTTTCCAAAGAAATGTACTAGGCTATATCATAATATAATGTAACTTGTTCCCCAAGAGTAGAAATTGTCACAGAATGGCATTTAGTGTGTAACTGAGGGAAACACAAGGTCCCAATTCATATTCTTTGGTTGAAGCATGAACCATAAGGCATATTCTATTCCATGCAATGTCTACTAATGGGAGAAGAGAATGGTTTCCAAATTGATTGGTAGATCAAAACACTTTGCTTTCCAACTTTTTGATAGAATTTTCATGCTGGACCATCTTCTGCCTTAGACAATAACTTTACCTAGAGCAGGAGCAATCCTAAGAGGACTGTTTGGCAATTCTGGAGTCACTTTTGCTTATTCTTATGATCTTGTGATTAGTAATATTGAGGAGCTGTATGTCTGTACCTCTTTCAGCAACAAATGGATCTCTTCATTCTGCAAGTCACTGCTCTACTTACCCAGTATTCTCCCAATGGGAAATTTTGAAAAACACCTATCATTATTGGATAGTTACTTCTTCCGTCTAGTTTAGGAAAAACTTTTGTCTAGTCCAGTGTTTCTTGCACTTGGCAATATCTGTATGTATAGGCTTCAACTCCTAGACAATTGGGAATTCTGGGCACTGAAGACCATACATGAAGAAGTTGCTATGCGTAAAGACAGGATGGGAAACACTTGCATTGTTGCTATTGAGTCCACATTACTTTATGGTTCTTTCATTCCTGTCCCCATTTGTTCCTGTTTGATTGCACACACTTCAATTCCAATTGAATTCAATTATTATTATCAACCTTTTTTTACTTCCATACAAGAATGTAGGTTAAAAACATCCTTCGTGTTCTCTCATATTTGCTTTTGTTGACAAACTTTCATTCTTCATAATGGACCATATATTAGTCACTATGTTTCTATCATCTTAATATTGCTCACTCAATTTTCATATCTTCAGAAAACATTCTGTCTAGATAGAAAAATGCATCTACTGACATACGTACATATTCAGGTTCATCACCAACTGCATGGCATCATCTGCATGTTTGATGAATGTTGTACAATATTAAAATATCAAAGAATCTATGCATTCCTACACTGACATAATACCACCTAGAACAATCAGGCTAATACTAAAAGATTCTAACAAATCTTTTAACCCTATATAACAAATCTATTCATGATAAATGTACATCATCATTTATATATGAGTTTTTGAACTCCATACAACAGATTAGAACAATTCTACCTTTCACTTTTCTCGTAATTTCACAAACACTTCTCTTCTTCCTTTGCTTGCCTTCCTTTAATCTTCATTATATATACATCTTACATTCTACATCACAAGCTTTCATATTTCAGATAGGCCCACAGATACTGATCTATATTGCCCATCATAGTTATAATCAATCAATGTTTTCATGTAATGCTTTTTAATAAGAAAAGCAAAGAATAAAGCAGGTTACCAACTTAATTGTGCCAAATCCCATATTACATTCCCTGTTATAGTTGAGGGTATGATTACAGCCCATAGGGGCATGTTTTGCCCAGTATGCCACAACCTCGTGCCAGTTTTAGCCCAATCTTCCTCATGATATTCTATACAAGTTAGGATCTCGAACATATAATTGCTCATATCCCAACAATTGATAGGTACATCTAATGTTATAGACATTTTCAATTCAAACTCCTGGTCCAGACCCTTCCCTTTCAAATGTGGTTCCAAGTGTGCTTTTGAAGCCCTATAACTTTTGCTTTGTAATTTCAAAACTACATGCAGAATGAAAACATTGCCACCTTCCATTATGAAATTTTTGGCTTTATTTACAAATTATTTTTGTCCTACTTTTCTATTAAAATACCGTATTTTTCAGAATGTAAGATGCACTTTTCCCACCCCTAAACGAGCCTGAAAATTTGGATGCATCTCATACTCTGAAAACAGCACCAGCCTTCGCCCTCTGGCCCTCACCCTTCGGCCTCTGTGTGACCTCTTCCTGCCTGCAGAGATTGCCAATGACAATGGCTTGTGTTTTTTTAAAAAAGTTTTTTATTTTTTAAACAAAAACAGCATAAAAACATCATCCTTCCATACAATTACAGACAGTGTTTTGATCAGTTAAAATCATTTCGTGCTCTCAAAATTTTCAAATTATGACAAATATTCTTTACTGTAACAAAAAATAAGTATTTACACATTTTATCCAAATTTCATTTCATATGTAATATTTCATCTCCATTCTTTATTGTCTATCCATTGATAAAATAGCTCCCATATTAAATAATATTGTTTATCTTCTGTTCTCTTATTTCAAATGTCAATCTACTCATTTCAGCACAATCCAACATTTTCTTAATAATTTCTTCATCAGTAATTATCTTCTCTCCTTTCCAATTTTTCGCAAATACTATTCTAGCTGTTGTTAAAATATTCACAATTAAATATTGCACTTCTTTATTAAACGTCTCTGGTAAGGTCCCTAATAAAAATATCTCTGGTTTAAGGTCAATGTGTCTCTTTGTCATTTTTTCCAACCATGTGTGTATCTTAGTCCAAAATCTCCTTGCTTCTACGCATGTCCACCACATATGGTAATAAGATCCTGGGGTCTGATGACACTTCCAGCACTTCTCCAATTTGTTCTTGAACATTCTGGCTATCCTCGTCGGAGGTAAATGCCACCTGTAAACCATCTTATACAAATTCTCCTTATATGCTATAGACATTGTCATTTTATAATTATGTGACCACAATTTTTGCCATTTCTCTAAATCAATACCATAACCAAAATTTTTCCCCCATGCTATCTTTGATTCTTTAACTTGTTCTTCTTCCATTTTTACTTCTAGCAGATATCCATATAACTTTTTAATTACATGGTCATCAGAGCCCATTAATATCTTATCTAAAATAGTCTAAACATTATAAAAACCTTCTTGTTTAAGATCTTCTCGATATCTATAAAATATTTGTATATATGAAAACCAATCCACTTGAATCCCTGATCTTCTAGTTCCTGTTTTAACATAAGTTCACCCTTTTCATCCAATAATTAACTATATCTAACAATTTGTTCCCCTTTGAATATCACTGGATATGAAAAAGCTTCAATTGTCAATACTCAGACTGGAATCTTCAAGTAATGATATTTTTTAATCCTCTCCCAATTCAAAAATAAAGCTTCACGTACCTGATGTCTTCTAAAATACCCCTCTATTTTAGTTCCTTTATACTATAAAAAGGCATGCCACCTCATCAACAAATCATGTCCCTCCAAATTCAATAATCTAGTGTTTTTCAATGTTATCCATTCTTTAATCCACATTAAACTAGCTGCTTGATAATATAATTCAAAATTAAGTAATCCAAAACCATCCCTCATTTTAGCATCTTGTAACAGCTTAAATTTTATTCTTGCCTTCTTTCCCTGCCAAATGTATTTCAACACCATTTTATTCAAATCTATAAAAAATTCCTTAGCCAACTTTATTAGAATTGTCTGAAAAAGATACAAAATTCTAGGTAAAATATTCATCTTAATAGTTGCAATCCTACCAATCAAGAATAGCTGCAAATTTCCCCATTTCACCAAATCTTGTCCTATCTGTTACTTAAACTTATTATAATTATTTTCTTTAAGTGAACTACACCTCGTTGTCAATTGAATCTCCAAATACTTTACCTCGTTTGTGACCTGCATCTTTAAAATCTCCATCAATTCTTCTTTTTGTTTTTTTAACATACTTTTAGTCATTATCTTTATCTTTTCTTTATTAATTTTCAAACCAGGAACTTTTCCAAACTTTCCAATATTTTCTATCAGTTTATTTATTGATGCTAGTGATTCTTCAATAATTAAGGCCATGTCATCTGCAAAAGCTTGTAGTTTGTATTCTTCTTTTCGAATTTTCATACCTTTATCTCTTTTTCTTCTCTAATATTTCTATTATATTGACTTCCAGTGTCAATATAAACAACAATAGGGACAATGGGCATCCTTGATGAGTACCTTTTTCTATCTCAATAAAATCAGTCAATTCTCCATTGATCATTACCTTCTCCATCTTTTTAGAATTGCCTGAATAAATTTCCTACCAAAGCCCATCTCTTCCATTTGTAGCATCATAAATCGCCAGTTCACATTGTCAAGTGCTTTTTGTGCAATATCAAAGCCATCTGCTTTTCAGGATGTGCTTCATAATATTTTAAAGTATCCAACACAATGGCTTGTGTTTTTGAGCTCCTCAAGTCATGTTTTCAGCCTCCAAACACTCTGTTTGAGAGCCCTTCAAGGCTGCGGGATCGCCAAAGCACATTGCCACCGATCGCTGCCCCAAAACATGACACGTTTGGAGGCTTAAATGTGACACACGGTGCCCAAATGGCTACTCAGAACAGCTGCTGTCTTCTTTTACCCCTTCCGAGCTTCACTGGAGCTCCCTCCAATGATCACCTGTGCTTTCCAAGCTGTTTTTTAGCCCTAACAAGATGGTAGCAATCTTCTGTACTTTGCCTGCTTTTCTCATTGCTGTTCCCTCCTATGATCAGCTGTGCTTTAAAAGCTGTTTTTAAGCCCCAACTAGGGGCTTAAAACCAGTGAACTAATGTGCTGAAGCTGACCAGGCTAAGGACGCTAGCCAAATGAACACCTGGTAGGCAGAATTTTTTTTCCTACCATGTTTCCTGAAAATAAGACCCTGTCTTATGTTTTTTTGAATCCTGAAATAAGTGCTTGGCCTTATTGTCATGCACTCAAAAGCCCGATTGTTCTTATTATCAGGGGATGTCTTATTTTGGGGGGAACGGTATTTTCCTCCCAAAAAACTAAGGTGTGTTTTATATTCTGGTGCGTCTTATATTCCAAAAAATACAGTAATAACAAAAGTGGTAAAAATACTACAGTATATAATGTTTTATTATATTACACTTCACTAGAAGATGGCAACAATAGAAGAAAAAAATAGCCATGAATGAGTCAGATTTGCTACCTAGCACAGTTTGCAATTTACTAAGGTCTTTTCCTTCATAATTCATACTTTCAGTATCTCTCATTCTCTGTTCTAACCTCTCTTGCCTATTACTAAGTCTCAGATTTCTATCTCTCTCTTTAGCTATTAATCTTAGGCCTCCAGAAATAATTTTCTTTAATGTTTTCTTCTTTCAGTTTTTAATTTTTCACATTTTTACTTGATGATTGATCAAATATAGATGGAAGTTCTTCTTCTGTAGAAGAACATATGAAGATAGAGCAGAAAAAGATGTAGCATTTCCAGATGGCTGATGGTCAACCTGTTGCTGCTATGGTATCTTAAAGACTAATATATTTATTTTGTTATAAATTTGTGAATGGACTGCAATCCATGGAAAGCTGGGCCAAAATGAAATTCTTAATCCCTATGGTCCAGAAAAACCCCAAACCATTCGTGTTTTACACAGGTCATGCAACTACAACAATAATAACAACAACAAAATCAGTGTAACTCAAAATACTCTTAAAAGGATGCAAAGTTTCTTATTTAACCATAATTAATGCCATCCCATAATCATACAGGAAAGGAAAGAGAAGTCCATGTTTTTGCTTATATAATTCCTTTCTGCTATGGCACTGGTGTCAAACTCACCAAGTCACGTTGCTGTGGCATGATGTTTCGTGATGTTTTTCTCCTTTGCTGGGGTGGGTGTGGCCTGCATCTGATGCAACCAGCCCAGGGCCATCAGTTTGACACCCCTGTGCAATAACATATGAGCAGTACTAAATCTTTATGTGTATTTAATGAATTATAAAAGACTACAGGAGAAAAAAAGGTCCGGCATTTCCCATGTTGAAAAAAAAGAAGAAGAGTCCAAATACCAAAACAAAGAGGGTTTTTTTTTCCCCTCAGGAATGTTTCAAGGAAAAAAAATGAATTACCCATTTAACACTTTTTGGTTTGGACCCTAATACCTTTTTTACTCACCTGTTAGGCATGAATAACCAGGAACATTTGTTGAATTTAGATCAGAGAACAGTTTATTATAGCTACCTATACACAAAACCTAGACGACTAACAGTCAAAGCTACATTGGCGCTAGAGAAGAGTCAATAGAATTCAAGGGCGACTGGACTTTGGTCCCCTGTGCAATGACTCCAAACTGATGACATATTTAACCCAGCCTTCTAGGTAAGCCTGCTCTTCTTCTATCCTCTCGCACCATTCTAACCCCAGCATACAGCTCCCAACAGATTTTCCATGAAGATAAACAGTCACTGGGGACTGTTCAGCACCTCCAATTCTTGCACCAATTCCCTACAGATATCCACTCTAACTGAAACAGAGATACTTAAGGGATAGACATAGTCCAGTAGTAAAAACCTATCTCTTTTATAGCAACAGTTTGCTATTTCAAGCTTTAGAAAACTTCTGTCAATCAATCCAGATAATACAACAGAGCTTTGACCCAGGTGATATACAACCATGATGGAACATTTCCATTCAGTGCATATGGAAATTTCAGGCACACTTTCCTACAGCTGCAGAAAGTTAAAGATCCAATAGAAAACTTTTTAAAAAATTGTTAACAACTTTGAAATAATCATGGGTCTAAAAGAGAAAGGAAGTAGGTGATGGTACGAAAAGCAGTTTTTCCCTATTATATCTCTCAATCAATGATTTGATCTATTTCTTCAAAATGAAGGAATAACCTAATCTCTTGCAACTAAACCATACTGAGAAATCTGTCTTTTGATTGTCACTACTCTCACTTTAGGAAAGCAGATGCTATTATATTGTGAACATTGGCTGACTTTATTTCTAGTAAAAGTCAGCCAAAAGGCTGTAATTATGCTGAACAGTTTCCTGGAATCTTACTTTCATAAATGATGCCATATTTTGAGTAATGTATCATCACTGTGCCTCGCTCAGATTATTACTCTAATATATCATTAGAGGAATAGCTAACTGTAGTGATGGATTAGTCTAATACAACTTTAAAGCAACAGTTTTCACTGATAAATCTAAGATGCTGTCTGACTCTCCTGTGTAAGTACAATGCAATATAATATTGCAAGTGGATACTCTGAAGAGACAGCTTTCATTAAACAGAAAAAAGCTTTATCTTGAAGTTTCAGTGGACTACTAGATAACCTGTAGCCTATTGGTCATTGGTTCAGGGATATTTCCTTATCCAAAAAGAGAACAGAATGACCATGGGTGTGCAAAAGAGCAGTGAAGTGGGAGCGGCTTCCAATTTCTGCCGGCTTTCCCAATGACTTTGTAGAAAGCTGGCAGGAAGCACTGGAAATGCCGAATCATGTGACTGCAACTGAATGCTGCAGCATGGCAGCACTGAAGTGGCCACAACTTTGCCAAATTTCAATCCAGTGGAAATAATGGGTTCCGGATTTTGGACGTAAACTGTAAGTTATCCGATTTGAGGTACATTTATTCAAAATTGTTATCCTCTGCTGAAGTGTTTTACAGAATTGAAGATTATAAACAATCAAGCAGACACAAGAATGTAAATAGTATACAGATTTAGAGTTAGATAAAAAAAAAATATCTCAAGACACAAAGTAAACTATTGTGATGTGAAATCCATCTTTTACTGTTCCAGGATATCAGTCATATCTTGCGTGATCTTTCATTAACGTACTGTACCTCTAGCAATATTTCAAGTCTACCTAGCACACACAATTCTTAACGGGATTTTTTTTTGGAAATCCTATTCATATAGATATTTCCTGCTGAATTTTTATTGAAGAACATCTTGGATTTTTTCTAAATCTGTCAGTATCTCCTTTCTTTTGTATGTAGCAACATTTTGGCTATATTACAATAGTATTGTTTTTGAATCATTTTGAATAGATAGAGGAGAGAGAGAGAGAAAGAGAGAAAGAGAGCATATCTATCTATCTATCTATCTATCTATCTATCTATCTATCTATCTATCTATCTATCATCTATCTATCTCAGGTTAATACTGGTAATTCATACAAACAAGTTTTAATAATGGGCTAAATAGTCCAAAGTGACATAAAATGCAAAATATAGAAAACATTCAACTCCTTTTTTCATTATTTTACTATATTAATTCTATGAAAAGAAAAACTGTAACATCATTTGTTTTAAGGATTGTATTGACTAAGTTACAGAGGCAAACTCTGTTCCCAAATACATCCTGATAATTCTGTCACATGTTTAATAGTCTACCACTTAAAAACTTGTTTTCTTTGTTCCAATGCCATTTTGCCATTTCAAGGACGAATAGGTCAGAAGCATCCCAAAAGAATAAATGGCTCAAATCTGACATCAGAAATGGCAATATTTAAAATAAGAAAATGAAAAATGTCCATTTTTAATACACTCTGTCCCTTTGAAACATGGAATTCTTTAGTGGAGGAGTTTCAAAAAGGATACTCCAAAATGAAATAATTGAATTAGATATATTGAAATATAGCAAATTCCTAATCCAGCAGAAACAATGGTTTTCTATCCTACTAAAATCATTAATGTACTAAGCTATTCTAAAAGAATGGTTTTATCACCAATTACTGTAGTTTCCAATGGTTGCTGTGTTTTCTTTGCATACATTTGAGTTTTAATTGAATTGTCACAGTCTGAACATCTTGCATTTCATTACCATTCAAATTATCAACATTTCATTTTCCTCTCTGCCCATCTGTGTGCATCTATCTGCCAAATAAAGATTGTGTGTATGTGTATACACACAAACACATACACACATACACACATACATACATATACACACACATATGCATATACATATACATATACATATACATATACATATACATATACATATACATATACATATACATATACATATACATATACATCCATCCATTGAGGTAGAGCCTAGCTTTTAAGGTGCCATAAAATCTTTGTTGTATTCAAAATGTGAGGTGAGTCTTGAGTTAAATTACAAAAAATATTAGAAAGTCTACTTAGCTGTGGGTATTTTGAATATTAGATGGTCATCAGAGTGTTAAGAATCAAGTATTATTAGACAGTTGTTAGATATTCAAATTTACAGGGTTAAATAGAGTGTTGGCCATTTCAAGATAATGGGTAAGAAATAACCAAACAATAACAAGATTTTTTTAACAGCTCTAGACAGATAATTTATGGCAACTGAGCAAATCCATATAAAAGACAACCAAGTTTAAAACTGAAATTTATTATTGAAAACCATTAATCTGATTATTTATTTATTTAAAAGATGAATGTGGCCATCCATCTTACATAACTCTGGGTGGCTTACAACATATATATATATATATTATAAAATATAGTTGTAACTCAAAGGAGATTTAATTGGAAGGCAAGTGTGAAATAAAGAAACAAAGATATTTTATGACATCAATACATGAGGCCATGAATAACACAAAATCACCATCACTGTAAATTGCTTTGCATTTCTGTTATAAAATATTAGTAAAGGATCTCTGTACTGTTCATATATGTCATTTCTTTTCCTCTTTGTTCCTCTTCCATGTAAATTCTGCACCAAATAAGTTCCTGGCATCCTTTATTTCTCACATCTATATTAAAAAAGAAAAAATGGTAAGTAGACCAATTTTCCTAAGTGCTCATGTAATCAAGCATGTTATTTCCTTTTTCTGGTCCAGTTTTCACAATAGCAATAGTAATAGCACTTAGACTTATATACAACTTCATCATGCTCTACACTACAGCATTCTCTAAGCAGTTTACAGGGTCGGCGTATTGCCCCCAACAATCTGGGTCCTCATTTTACCAACCTCAGAAGGATGGAAGCCTGAGTCAACTTTGAGCTGTCAATCAGGATCGAACTCCTGGCTGTGGACAGAGTTACCCTTCAATAACCCTGTATTCTAACCACTGTGCCACCACGGCTCTTTATATTGCCATTGCTTGAACTATTCCACTCTGATTGCACTCACTGAAATGCCTTAGCCTTCATTATCCTGTGTAAGGTCATATTCCTATTCGCATTTTTAATACAGTAGTATCATGCTCTTTCTGCCCCAATCTTCCCCTTGAATTTATGATGTTGCCCTCTTGTTATGATCATTCTATGGAAAAAAAAACCGCATTAAGGCTGCATTAAATCTACAGGGTTTAGAAAAATATTTTCTCCCTTGAGCTGATGTTATCTTATCACAGCTTTGAGATAAATAAGATCTCTAATGCTTTGTTACCTCGGAGCTGGAATGAGCTGACCTGTTGTGGATATCATAAGAATGGATGTTTTTACAGCTGAAAAGTAAAATAATCTTTACCTTTTAATACAATGAGTCCGCTTTTCCTCATTCTGGGAACTTACCGATATTCTGCAGCTCCCAAGATAAAAGGAGGAATGTTAAACTAGACTTTTGTTGCTTATTTGCTACTTTTCCTATATTTGTCAATTTTAATTACTACCCTGTTCCATATAAAACAAGCAGTATAGTTGGCCAGCAGCTGGCCATTTTCAGTTCTCTACTCTAGTGCATCTAGCTATTTGTGCAATTTATGCAGTCTGGCTCCCTTCTCTCTGGGGTTACAGTATTTCATTTGCTGGATAATATATATGGGGGTATATGCATAATTTTTAATTTATTTAGTTATGTTTATGTAGTGTATATCGGAGGTGGTGACCCTTTGAGAGCTGTATGCAACTAAATTACATTTTAATGTATGCCGATTAGTGTACATTTAAAATGACAATAACGTTATTCTAAGTCTAAGTCTATCCCCCTGTAATTTTCTTTATTGTACCTGATTTTTACTTGGGAGGCATTCAAGTGGGAGAAGGGGCAGACTATACTAAACAAAAAAACTGGGCCAGAATTTTGTCATTTGGCCCTAGTTCCTTGACTAGGAGATTTCTTCCAGGCTGATCAGGCATGTATTTAAAGGGGGGGGGGGTAACAGCAAAGCTAGATCAGGAAATCAATTAACTGGCCTATAATGAACTGGCCCATTCATGAATCAGGGCATGCAACTAGGCTGTGAGTCACAACAGATGCAAGAAAGAGAGGACAGAGATTGGCAATGGACACAGCAAATGAAATGCAAACATGATTTGGTGTCTACTCCAGTATAGCAGCATAGCATTCACTTACCAGTGAAGAAAGATCCCGTCTGTAAACTTGTTTTTAACTCTGCATAAGATCAAAAGGTAAGGTAACATACTAGTAAGGGGTAGACTGCAGATAACTGGAAGAATTTTCAGAAAAAGTTCCATTTCTCTTTTCTCAAATAAGATGACCCCTGTAACTTATCAAGCACTGCATTTCTGCATTTGTTCAACCGAATGATTGCTATTACTATAAAGTTCATTTTATGCCCATGCCTTGAGACCGTTGGTTCATGAGGCTTTCCTCCATTTTTCCCTCCTATCATTTCCTAACCTTTGCTCATAAATTATTTCTTAACAGTGATGAAAACAGTTTACACAGTATGATTATTTTGTGTCATGAAATCTCATGAAACATACCTAGTGGTAGAGAAAAGCATTTGGTTATGATTTCAACTAGCCTAAAATAATATGTGGGTGATATATTTCAGCACTTTTTATCCTGTTTTCTCCTAATGTTCTGTAGTTATTAGGAAACATTGTGCTATCTACAGTAAAATTTTATCTGGCCTTTTTCTAAAAAATTACATTGCTTTAAAATGAATAATTCGGACAAAATGGTAATGTAACAATTTAACAACCCAAAGCAATTACAAATTACAATCAATAAAACAAGGATCACACTGTGACAGAAATCCTCCACTCCACTCAGTGAAAGAAGCTTTAGGTAAATGTCTGGAATGTCAATATATTCCTGGAGAAAATTCTAAATGCCATTGTTTAGTCCTGTTCAAGGGACTTTACTGCCAAAGATCATGAGTGGGGTGTGGCTGTGGAGTAAGATTGCTATGCCCATTAAACTTCAGTCCTGTTGTAGGCAATAGTGTGATTCAAATGTGATTCAATGTCAATATGATCTCCAAATGTGTTGAACTTCGTCTCTTAGAATTGCCAGCCAGTTGAAAAACATTGTCCTGTTTCTGTCACTATTCAAATTCAGTTCACATGTACTGTGAATGTACGCTATAGTTTACAATATAATATGAACTATTGGAAGCTTTCTCTAAGGACTTTTTTTTTATGATAGGTTCATTGCAAGCTATGAAAATGCAATGATTTGAAACAACTGTGATTCCTATGCTATTTGGCCTTTTATGTTTTCTTTTCTTCTTCCAAGTTGCAATGACAGTTTCTGTACAGCTTTACCGAGGGGAATTCAAGATCATGTCTGAAGAATAACCTGGATTCATGATTATGCCTTGAAGTTGATGGTTTCTTATGACAGTTCTTCACAGTGATTAAGACATGTTTGCGCAGTATGACTGTTTCGTATAAACCTCGTGAAATTTCGAGATTTCATGAATTGGTTATGAATTCAACTAGCCTAAAATAATATGTGAGCGATATATTTGAACATTAGCTAGGATGGTGCCATTGTGGTTTTAGATTGCATATTGCCTGTATGGTAAATAGTTCGATATCAGGCTTATATTGTTGCATTGCCATTGCAGGCTTATATTGTTGCATTTGCTATTATGAGGTCATTGCTAGTACCCAATAGTATGATTGATAGAAATAGGAAAAATATCTGATACAAGTCAGTATTATCTTTATGCCTCCATAACACTGGTTTACATATTAGAAATTTCCATTATTCCATTTAAAAACATAAGTGGAAACAGATATATCTCTAAATATTTTTGTCCACTAGCCATTTTACTTCCTGTGGATTTTAATCATCTGGTTTGATGCAGGGGTGGGTTCTACTTACCTTTACTACTGGTTTGCAGTGGGATCCCACACGCTCGCGTGCTTCGCTTGCGCACACACATGCTCTTCTGTGCATGCACAGATCATTCATGATGACGTTGGGGCGGATGGGTGGGTAGTAAAATCCTGCTGATTTTACTACCAGTTGTATAGAACAGGATAGAACCGGGAACAACCCACCACTGGTTTGATGGACATATCAGAAGCCTGAGCATTAGTAGCCATTGATATCCCTAGGGGAATCCAGCATGGAAGCTCTGAGACCTTCTTTTCAGTGTTGTGCTATTATTTATTTTTCTCTTGAGACATCATTGCACAGTCCACTTTTTTGCTTGGCTTATATAGGGTCACATTGATATTTGGCTGATACAAGACATCCCTAGCCATTTGATTGAGTTTTTGAATAACCTATTTATAAAAATGTCCAAGCCCTTACTGATATTAATGGTAGTGGTGAAATATTTTGAACTAAATACTAATTTTTAAATCCAAACTTATCCAGATCAATATTAAGACAAATATTGGGGGGGGGGGGGAGAGGAAGTTTAGCAAACAAATTTTTGAATTTAATCTTCAACAAGATTATAATAATATAGAATAATGAAATTGGATATAAAAGTGAAATAATACGGGGTCAGCCTAGAGGATCTCTGATGGGCCCCTTTAACTAGTAAATATAAGAAACAAATACTGGGTTCAAAAAGTTAAACCGCAGGGTTACTCAAACCACAGGTTAGCTCACCATTCTACAGTTGGAGAGTTCACGAATTCAAACCGCAGAGGTATGTTCAAAATGCAGAACTAACCCACATGGAGTTTCCTGGGCTAGCTAAAGAGGCAGGAAACTTAGATAGGTTTGCAAGAACACATTAGTAAGCTTCTATAGTATAGCAACAAGTGCTGCTGGGCTGTCAGCACTGTAACCAATCATAAAATGTCAAAATCATGTATAAGAGAAACTGCATCAGAACCCTTCAGGGTTCAGTTTTTGCTTCTTGTGTTGCCACTGAACCTTGCACAATAAACCTTTTCTGTTTGATCCCGGATTCCATGTCAGTTCCTAGAATTCCATAATAATACTTTCATTGCAAATCTACATTATTATTTGGATCTCTATGTTAGTAAACTGCATTTGTCAAGGAGAATTTGTTATATGAGGGGTGGTCACACTAGAGAGAACATCAGAAATGTTCATTTAATTCTGCTCATTTAACTGAATTCTAAATACATATTTCACATTTCTTTTAGAAATGTGTGTTAAGCACATATGGCATGTAAATAACTAAATTGCTAATGTTATTAAACTTTTAAAGTGGCCAACTGTGCATGAAAAGCATCTTCTTCAAATGTGTTTATGGTTCCCAGTTCTCATTTTATATGCAGTCTGTTGTTATACAGCAGCGCTTCTGATAATCATGTCAAGCTGTCTAATTATTGGCCCAACATCTTTATAAATTGATTATCAGGCAACAGCACTGACACCTGCTTTCCATATTGACCAGTGACATGAGAGATAGCTAATTAATTCAAGCTTTTCCCTTTTCCAACTAACTGCTATGGAACTATGGTTATTAGCGGGAAGGTCCATAGGAAAGAATCACAAAGGTCAAGATGGAACCATTACTGTGTGACTAAACGATTACTTATTTTCCATGTATGTTGCATGTAAAAAAGGGTGAGCTTTAATCACACAGACACAGCTGCCATCTTGACTTTTTTTTTAGCTTGCACCACTGCAATTTCCCCTGATTTTAGCTAGCAACTGACTATAGCTCTCAAGTGGTTGGTTCCCAGGTATAGTTCCTAATGCTGATCCTGAATGGTCTATGATGGGAGTGAGCAAACCCCAAATCCCATTTTTACAGTATCTGGTGTAGAAAGTCAGCACCCACCCACTTTCCTAGAGAATGAAATATTTTGGGGAATATTTAAAAAGGCAGGATAGAATAGTTCCCCTAAAGGAAAAATGGGGGAAAATTTTTTTAAGGGAGGCAGAAACCAGCCCGTCTCCCAAGCAGAAACTGAGGAGGCCAGCTTTTATAAATTCAGATTTAGTAATCCATTCAGAAAGACTGAATCAGACAGAAACTTCAGATAAGCAACGAGCCAAATGTTGACAAGATTAGTTCAGACAAACACCTAGGATTTACATTTCCCTTTTTGCCTGTAGAGACAGCCATGAACTCTACACGACCCCATAGGAATCCAGAAGGTATAAAACCCACCCATTCTCAATTTCATTTTGTCAGCTGTCCCAGAACTGAATATGTGTGTGTGTGTGTGTTGGTTCTGTTCACCAATAAACAAAATCTTTCTTTCCAATCAGCCTCCATTTTATTCCTGGCTTGGAACTGGAACTGGATTTTTCTTCCAACATTAGGAAACTTCTAATCACTATTGCTGAACATTATCGGCTCAGATTCTCACTATATTCAGGGAGAAAATGCACAAATTATGGATTGCAAACCCTAAAGCAAACTTAATGCCTATCAAAAAATCCTCTTATTCTAGTTACAAAATGCAATGAAAAAAAAAGAGAAAATTGGGTTCCCTACTTGTGCGTATCAAGACATTACTTATTTTCCTCCTTTTTTAAAACCACCCTGGCTTTGGTCCTCTAAAACTGATAATGGTATCTTTCTCTATCAATGATTTTCCATTTCTTTTCTCTAGCCAAGGTGTTTGAAAAAACATAAATCTTTTCGTTGTGCTCATCTTTGGAGGCTGCCCTGTTTCTTTCAATAACCTTTCTCCTGAGAGGCAGCCATTTAGTCCTGGAAGTCATTTTCCTGGGGGCCTTTAACTTACTGCCTCTAGAACACTTTTCTGACAGTTGTTGAAGTTTTTTTTGTTTTTCTTAAGAAGGCTTTGTTTTTGTCGTTTCATTTGCTATTTTATCTAAGCCCTCTTAGGTTGTGAAATATCCCAGAATGCAGGAAGAAATTTAAAAAAAAAATAGAGACTGTGTGCAAGAGTAACTACAAAGCAATGCAAGATTGTGATTTATATTTCCACGTGTTCAGTCTGAGTCTTGTCCAGTTTCCTTCAGAACTATCTTTTCCTTATTCCCATTTTAGATTGTTTTACTTCTTGTTCCTATGTTCATGTTTTCTCTTCGAATTCAAATCCTTTCTTTAATCTTAATACCTAGTCATGATTTTCTTTGCTATTGTATGCAGATAATTATTTGAAACAGGAAATTGTTGATGGGGGCAAGGTTGTAATCTGATAAAGTGCCTCAGAAGATCTAGGCTTCTCCAGTTTGATGACTATACACTGAATTTAAGGTGTCTATAGGTTCTTCAAGTAGCAGAAAGTGGAAGTCAGTGTACTTCTTTTGACCTTGTTACTGTAACTATAGCCTTGGCTGAGGAATGGCAGACATATCTGGCCTGCAAAAATGTGAGCAAATATGATTTGGCAGCAAAAAAGGCAGGCTTCTTTCCATATTTACTGCCATTAGGTTTTTATGTCCTTACCCATTTCTGGCCTAGAAAAGGTTATTGCGAACCAAGATATGCTATTTAATTATTACTGTTGCTCATATCTAAATAAAAGGAAGGTGCCAAAATAGATGGAAATCACACATCTGACTCATCTATGAGCCTTGGTGGTGCAGTGGTTAGAATGCAGTATTGCAGGCTAACTCTGCCCCCAGTCTGGAGTTCAATCCTGATGGCTTTCGAGGTTGACTTTGCTTTTCATCCTTCTGAGGTTGGTGAAATGAGAACCCAGATTGTTGTGGGGCAATATGCTGACATTGTAAACTACTCAGAGAGTGTTGTAAAGCACTATGGAGAGAGATATAAGACTTTTATAGAAAATATGTGATACGATCACAGTTTTAAATGTAAATTATTGGGGGAGGGGGATAAAATATAGTTTTTCTTTTCGAGTAATCTGTCCCCAGATTGCCTAGCTGTCCACTTTTAACTGATATATTTTGACAATGTGATAATCATTTCTTAGCCCCATAGAGGCAACCTCAACTTGCCTTTAGCTAGGATTAAAAGCAATGCTTTGCATCTCCTAACATAAATTTTCTTATATGAATGATCTATTCACAATGTTAATGATGATGTCATCAAGGGTTGGTTTCCACCCAGCTGCTATTGGCCACTTTAGGATGCTGTAGACATGTCCCTTGACTTCTTGTCTCTGGACACTAGACATTGGATTGCTTTAGATAATAAAAAGACTGATTTTTTCAAACAGGACTTTTCTCCAGCATCTTCCATATCTCCAATCCCATAGTGTGTATTTGTGGACTCAGAAATTGAAGAGTTAAATGGGCCATCTTGAAGTTAGTTACGTCTCCTTCCAGCCTGATGGTGGAGTGGTAACAGAAGCAGGAGGTGTGAGTAATTTTTGTTTTCTACATCAGGTCTTTAATTAGAAGAAAGCAAGGGAAAGTTAGCCACATCAACAAGCCCTGAGAAGGGAGAGGGTGTGATGAAGCAAGAGAAATCACTGCACAACCCATGTGATCCCTATCAGGTGCTTTGCAATTGGTTTTTAAATATTGACTTATCACTCTTCTGGATGAAAAGTAGCTCAAACATTATTTGGGGATGGTCCATGGTCGTAATAAGCATGAGCCAGTTCCATCCACAATGAGAGCATGGAAGCTCCTTTCCCTGCATCCCCTCATGCGAAGAAGGCTTTAATTTAACCATCCACATGACCTTACCCAAGCATCTTTACACTTGAAGTCATTCAGAAATCTATGAAAAGTAGGTAAATTATGGGTACACATGTCCATTGTAAAATAGAAAAGAAAGATGGGCCCAGCCATAGCAACCAAGTCCAAGCCAAATGAAGTAAAGACATAACAGCCTTAAGTTATGAAATTTGGGCAAAGAATTTCAGCTATAATATCAAATTAGACAAGTGGGACAAATTATGGACAATAAATTATAAATTAACAATGTCTGTACCCTATAAGGAAAATCTGTACAAAATGTTTTATAGGTGGCACCTGCCACTGGCCAGATTGGCAAGAATGTTCCCCAATACCTGTCCAACATGCTGGAAATGTAAACTCTATAAAGGAACTTATTATCATACATGTTGGACCTGCCCAAAAGCAAAACAATATTGGCAAATGATTAGAACACAAATAGAACAAATCACACAACAAAAAATAGAAATGAGACCAGAAACCTTCTTATTAGGCATAATAAATGGACAATATGAAAAGGAAATAAAATATTTAATAATCCATATAACAACAGCAGCACAAATAATTTTTGCACAAAATTGGAAGAGTAACGACATACTAATAGAAGATAGAGTAATTAGTAAAATCATGGAATGTGCAGAAATGGACAGACTCACAAAGGAATTACAAGATAAAGAGGAACATGACTACTGCCTAGTATGGGAAAATGGTACACCTGGTTGGAAGATAGGAAAGGGGGGGGGGGGAAAGAGCAGGAAGCAATCAACATGACCTAATATAGAAATAGGAACATTATTAATACAGGTCAACAGTGACTTACAAAGTTAGACATAGGAGAGAAACCAGAACAAGGAGTCAAAAATACAAATAAAAACATGCAGTAGACTACAGTTGCGATAACTTTGACAAGATATATATTTGATTTTTTTGTTTACATGTTTTGTATGTTTTGCTGTTATTTGTTTTGTTTTGTCTGTACTTTTAAATAAATAAAAACTTGAAAAAAAGAAAAAAAAGAAGTAAAGACGTAACAGACTTGCCAACTTCTTGACATGGGCAAGTAGGCTGACTTGGCACCCTCATCCTTTTCTTATGGATAGCTTGTTTGCTATGATTGCTGAGTATGCTTCCAACCAAATTTTCAGTGCATTTCATCTCACCTTGAGAAAGCATCTAGCCAAAATGAAAGAACAAGCAAGATAAGAAAAGCATTTTTTAAACAACCTATTTGGCCGAATAGGTTGTAAAAAAATGCTTTTAAAAGATTAAAAAAAGGCTCTGATGATCCCAGCTGAGTTGCCTGATCATCAGAGCCTTTTTTTCTTTTAAAAGCATTTTTTTTACAACCTATTCGGCTATATAGTATATCTACAAGAGGCTTCAGGAGGCTTCTGTAGCCATAATATCATCCCTTTCAAATCAGCTTATATCAACTCTTAACTGTCTCAAAGTTTTTCTAGTTGTACGTTGTCTTTATTTTTCTTGGGGATACCTAATATAATTTTTTCCCTGCTTTGACACTTGGAGAATTCACTCCAAGAGGGTTTGAGATCTTTTGAACTAATTTCAAAGCTGAAAACACATCCAAAACAACCAAAAAACCGAATGCTTATATATAGTGCATATTAATCCCTCCCTCAGATTTCAATTATCAGCCAGAAATAAGGATGCAAGGAATGAATGCACTTTGTCATTGTGGGTGGAACAATGTGTATTTTGTGTAATGTTCTGAACGTTAATCAGTGGATGAAGTACTATGATTTGGAGCCTTTAGAATTATAATTCGCAGGTGGTTAACGTTCAATTCCCTATGAAAAAGAGAGATGTGTTCAGAAAATTTCCTTGTCAGCAGACAGGCATGGAAAATGAAAGCTTTTTAGCACCAGTATAATTATTTTTCTTCTAACTAGGAAAATATGCAGCCTTATTCTTTTTATTTGACTAAAATATAAACAAAGAGGGAGGGAAAATTCGGGAAGAACATGAAAAAAGAGCCACTAAATAAATATTGAGCCATTTACCTTATACAGAATGTTCTACAGTTTGCTGGACAATGGAAATGGACAGTGGAAAAATGTGCTAGAGAATTGTACATTTTTATTACTCTTTCTTAAGGAAAGGATATTTCTGGTAGATTCTGTTTGTTAGACCAACTACTCAATCGTTCATTAAATGGGTGCCCATTCTCATTTCTTCTCTCACACCTTTGCTTCTGTATTTATCTGCCTGGTGTTTTTTCTCTCTCTCTGATGTTCTCATTCATTGAAAAACACAGTTGAAACAGCTTTCTATTGTCAAAGGTGGCAAAGCAGATATGAGTAAGTGACAATGAAGTCAGGAATGTGGGTGAAATCTCCATTTTTAGTTAGTGTGATCGATTCATTACTTTATTTACTTGCTTATTTTATTTACTCAGCTTAATAGACTTTAGTTTAACCTCCTTATGAGGTTTCTTTGGGGCATTCTGGAAATAAAAAGTAGATGCTGCAAAAGACAGCATACTTCCACAATGTGTACATGGTTGACACAACAATATTGAAGATACTGAAAGACAGCTTAGCATAATTTTAAATACTGATCTGTTTTAAATAATTGTTAACTGCATCCTATCCTCCTTTGCCCAATCTTGATTTTCAATCTATTCCCTTGTGCTTTCAATTCTCTTTATAGGAAGGGAGAAGTTGACTGCAGTAAAGGAACACAATCACCTTTTATTCATGTGAGAATAATGTATGTATAAGAGTAATGTCTACTAAAATATGCTTCTCCAAGTACAATTTTGTTCAACACAGGAAGCATAGTGGCTATATTGTTATGGGGCTGCTATCTTTGCTAGAATGTACTATCTATTACTAAATATGAACAGCAAACTGCAAATGCTCCTTGCAGTTATGAATTTAAGCAGCTTAAGCTTGCAGGTGCATGTTGTGTCAACTTACACTAAGTATGAATAAATGAGCAAAAAGTTTAAATAGGCTGAAAAAGGCCAGTATGAGATTCAAGAAATACAAAAAGAAATATAATAGAAAAGAACTGCAGGGGATAGGAAAATAACGATCTGGAATGTCAACAGCCACGTAATATCTACTGAGAGAAGCATTGGGTTCCTGGAAAAGTACTGATCAGCTCATGATCCAACACAAGAAAGAGGTTCTGAATGATTCCTTTGTGGCAGATTCCAGTTAATGATGGAGATGATACCACAACCAGATAGAAAAATAAAAAAGGGATGTTTCAAATAGTAAAACACAACAAAATGGTAATCGTAAGAATACCTTGTCCCAGAAAATTTGAACAACCAGTGGATGTGACATCTTAGACAGAAAAGCCATAAAGATAGAACAGGTCTTCCTTTCAAGCAAGAGAACATTCAAAGGGGTTAAACAAACAAAACCTTTGTGAGATGACCAATATAAAGGAAATAGCACCTTCAGGCAGCGATTATATCATTATATAGATGATTATATGATTACCTTCTGTTCAGTTATAGTTCACCTTTGGGGACTCTTTGGATATAAGCTTTCCAAGCTGTCTGTCTCTTGCCAAGTGATGCAGTATTAACAGGCACATCCCTATAATTTTCAGTATTCTACCTTGCCACTATCAGCCTTCTCTCCCTTCTCCTCTTTTACTTCAATCCATTCAAACCTACTTAATAGTTAGAATCCTGTGTTTCAATCAATATTTGGGCTTGAGTTCCCTATATCTAAGAAAGCCAAAAGGACTCTAGTACTAAAAGTACTTGAGTCCTTTTGGCTTTCTTAGATATGTACAAGCAGATTTCTTCCAAAGGAACTCACTTCTTTCCTCTGGCTCTTGTGGAGAATCCATATCTTACATCCATACATCATAATAGCAACAATCAGCAGATGGACCATTCTTTTATCTTAAGTTCATGACTTTCTATAATCCTTATTGTGTATTTTTGCTCATTCTTCTTCTCCTCAGTATCTAGAAATAGTCAACAGTTTGTGCAAGTGATACTCCAGGACCACACCATTTTCAGTTGCAAGGAAAGAGAATGATCTTCCTTCCCAGTTACTTCTCATATCCTGTCCCGGCTGCAGCTTCAGTTCTACTGGCTTTTATTCCCTGTTGCCTGACAGAAAGGAAAAATTTGGTGCAGAATCTTCACTCAGGCTTTTTAGGGCTATTTGGGTTTCAGGAACAAGCACTGCATTCTACAGTGAAGCCATAGCTGCATACTCACATTACATGATGCAAGAGGGGATTAGCATTTCATACAAAATTAGTTGCTAGGATTGCCATAAAAAGTCCCAGCTATATAAAAGAATTAAAGAACATATAACAGTGACAAGAACCATGCTCACAAATATTTAATGATTATTACCTATTTATTTATTTATTTATTTGTTTGTTTGTTTGTTTGTTTGTTTGTTTATTTATTTATTTATTGGTTTGATTTATATGCCATCCTTCTCCGGAGACTCAAGGCAGCTTACAATATGTTAAGCAATAGCCTTCATACTTTTGTATATACCTGCTTAGTAGGGCTTTCGCCCCCCTCCAAGCGGTGTTCTTTTTTATACAAAGTCATTTTATTGCCCCCACAATCTGGGTCCTCATTTTACCTACCTCGGAAGGATGGAAGGCTGAGTCAACCTTGAGTCTGGTGAGATTTGAACTCGCAGTAATTGCAGGCGGCTGGCAGCTAAGTGCTATTTAACAGCGCGTTAGTCCGCTGCTCCATCAAGGCTCCCATGCCCTCAATTACAAGCATCATATTTCACAGAGAGCCACAGAGCAGTGATGATATTATCTAATTGGGGAATGAAATGTCTGCAAGTAAGCTCAGAGATCACCAAGGGATCTACTGTTTCTTCTACATGTGCAAAGGCTAAAATTTCAGGATTTTAGAAATCAGCTGGTGAGCATTTTAAGGTGTGTGAACTTCAACTCCCAGAATTCCCCAGCCAGATTCCATGTCACATTTCTGACATCTTGGGTCACAGTTCTTCCTCTCCCGCCCCCCTAATTTGTATTGTGTGTGTTTGTGTGTTTAATCATCCACTTAAAACTAGACCATGTCACTAAATTTTGACTAATTTAACACCATTCCAGGTAAATTAAGCCAGTTTGTTCCAGTGATTAAGGCACCAGATTAGAAACTAGGAGATTGTGAGTTCTAGTCCCTCTTTAGGCATGAAACAAGCTGGGTGACTTTGGGCCAATAATTCACCTCACAGGGTTGCTGTAATGGGGAAAAAGGAGGTAGAAGGAGTACCTTTTGGAGTATCATTTGCCACCTTGAATTATTTTAAAAAAATAACAAAGGTGGGATTTTTTTAAAAAAATCTAAAAATAATTTTTTTTCTTTTTCAATTGTTCCACTATGGGTGCAGGATTAAGAGACTTCCCACAAAAGTTCTTTTGACCCCAAATTATTAAAGAGTCAGCACTAAAGTACACCTTAATTTAAAAATACAGGTTTTACAATTATGATTTTGATGGAGATCGCCAGATGCTATATGGATCTAATCGTTATCTCCGTTCCATTTTAAAACACAGGCATAGATGGTACCATGTATGTATTGACAATTGTTTATCTAAAAAAATGACACCGATGCCAATTTTTTCCTAAATGAATTTATTTATTAATTTATTAATTATGAAATAAGAGTAAAAGTTACATTTCATTCTAAACATTCTCAGTGGTTTTCATCTAGAGTGGGTCACTGTATATTACACTGCAGTGAACTGGGGAAAATGGAAGCCAGCTGTACAGTATGTGTTTTATGTACTGTGCAATTTAGCACTCAAAACTGATACTGGCACAGCCAGAAAAAAAGGTAAATGGAGCTTGCATCATTGCAGGACTGTATAGAGATGCTTCATTTCCTTCTCTGCTATATACACATTATTGCTTTTCCCCAAAGCCAATCCCTAGGTCAGTGCTGGTTAATCTTTCTGGCATTGAGTGCTGAAACTGGTGCTCATGCACGGCAAAGTGCTGGAAGCCAGAAGAGAGCAGCTGAGGGTGCTGGTAGTTGGAAAAGCAGTTGGCGATGGCTCACGTGCCTACAGAGTGGGCTCTGCATGCCACCTCTGGCACATGTGCCATAGGTTCACCATTACGGCCCTAGGTAAAGAAAGCAGCATGTAACTAAAAGATGGTTGATCACGGTCTTGTTTATTCCAAGCCTATGAGGTCAAATCTGCAAGAATATGGACAACCACTGTGAGGCGGTAAAATTTTCAACATCTCTTTTGCTGTCATGTCTATTTTTGCAACCAAATCTGAATGCCCTCCCAATAGCCTCCCAAGCGCACCAGCTTCAACCAGCACTGCCTACCCTTCTGACTCAAAAGGGGAAGGGAGTAAAGCAGAGGATGATTTCTAGGAGGACAAAGATAGCCAGCAGGTTGGTCCTGGCCACCAGAATCACTGAGACATTGTCCTTGGTATCAGTAGTTTTCCTATCCCATTTCGTATTACTTTATTTATTATTATTGAACTTATTTATTTACTAAATATATATAGCTGCCCACCTCACATGCATAACTCTGGACAGAGTACAATAACACACACGCACACACACACATACGCATTAGAGTCAGGGCAACTGAATGAAGCTGAGTGTTTACTGACAGGATTCCTATGTGGAGCTCACAGCAGATATTTTCTGTTTGCACCCAGAGAAAGAAATATCTGCTGCTATCTAGGATCAGATTCACAGCCTCCTGATTGTGGAGTGAGAAGTCCACCTGTAGACCACTATTCCATTCACACAATAAAACAATCATATAAATAAATAAAATGACAATTACACAACAATATAATACAACCATTTAAAAAGTTAAAGCAATTTAAAACCTTTTTAAAAAACTAGATATAAATAAAACCATGGGAGAAAAGACTAACAACCTTCACACAACGTAGCCAACTTTCAGGCTTGCTACTTCCCTGAGATCCCCAAGCCTGTTGAAAGAACCAAGTTTTAAGACATTTTCTAAATGTCATTTGAGTCAGGGTTAATCTTAGTTTGGATTGAGGTAATAGTATGGCTCCCATCAGATGGATCTCTTTAGGAGACGGGACCATTAATATGCCACTCTTGTCAGAACTCATTGGATAGGTAGAGGCAGTCTCTCAAATAAACTCAGTCCCATGCCATTTAGGGATTTAACGGGCAAAACCAGGACCTTAAAGATAACACCAGAAGCAAACCAACGACCAATGGCATTTGCAGAACAGAAATGTTAACATTTGCCTTCTAGGGACATATTGCCCATACCACTGCATTTGGTACCAGTTGAAGCTTCCAGATGGTATTCAAGGACAGCTCCATGTATTACACTAGTCTATGGGTATAAAATTCGCTGTGTCAGATTGCTGTCACGTGATGTTTCATGATGTTATTTCCGTTTGTGGAACTGGAGTGAGCATGATTGCCATCTATATTTCAAGCAGGAATAGTGAGTCCAAGAGGATGCATACTGGATCTGTTGGGGCAATGCAACACCGTCCATCACCAGATGATCAAGTCCCAGATCCAGAAGACTCTAAAATCCAAATCCATGCTTCAATTGTAGCCTGTTGTTCTCCATACAGGCTCTCACAATCTCCAGGCACCAAGACAGTACTTTAACAACGTTGCTTAATTTACCAATAAATTAAAACATTATGGAAAAAAAGTTTAATAATTTAAAGAGATAAATAATAGAGAAAGATAGAATGCTTTTTTTAAACTCAGAAAATCCCAATGAGTAGGCTGTATCCATACAGCATCCCAACAGGTCAACTCACCTTCTGGAACAAAGATATTTTATCCTAGAATGGAAGCCATTTTGTGAGTAGACATGAACCTCTATAGGACCCTTTTGTGAGTCACCTGCTTTTTATGAATCACCTGCTTTTCTGTGAATCACTTACTTTTAAATCCAAGATGTGTAATGTATTTCCTGCACAAAGCAGTTGCCAACTATGAAGCAGTAGTGTAGCAGAAACAATGAATGATGTCAATGTTCCCATTGAATAAAGACGTTAATTTATTGTTATCATATAAAAATGCAATAAAGAAATGAATAAATAGTAGTGGATCACTTAAAGTTAATTGCTTCCTGTTGAGTCATGGTATTTTGATCTACCATCTTTGACCACCTCTCAGTTCATTTTTGAAATGTCAGCCTCTTATGATGACAGCATGGGAGACAGATATTTGCCAAAACTCAGCATGGATGGAGAAGTGGGGAGGCTTGCTCTCTAGCAGTTTGCAAAAGGAAGAATTGTATTATTTACTTATACACATGGATTCACAGTGTTTGTAAATAACATAAATCCAGTTTCCCGTCAGCAGGCATGGAAATGCCTGAGGTTCATTAAGCCAATTTCTAAAAGAAAGGATCAGGAATTACCTAAAAGGTCAAACTAAAGCAAATAAGATTCTTTGTCATCTTCCTTGCTAGTCCATTTCTGAATTTGGCTGTCTAAACCTTTTCTTCCCACAACTTGTTTTTCAAACCTCAGGACTAAGTAAACAGAGGAGCAAATGGATAAAGGAGGAACAGAAACAGAAAACCAAGAACACCTTGATATTATCAGAGGAACAATACACATTCCCCTTCTATTCATTAAATACCTATAAATATATGGCCATGTTATTTTTTGTCTTCTTTGAAAAACTGAATAGTACTCTTATTATGACAAGCAAACCTGTATAGAACTTTTTTGACAACAAACAAGTGTAGCAACTTATTTTATCAGTTGCTGTGTGATGTGTCTGATATTAGGCCTATGAATTACCAAAATGATTACCTAAACATTCTTCTCTAATCTTGACACATATCTATCTGTAGAGGGCAAGCTTTAAGGAATGCTATCCTACCTGCTCACCTCATTCAGATCAGTTCCTATCTGGGGAATGGGAAGGTGAAGAAGAATCGAGAGAGGAGAGGAGAGGAGAAGAAAGGGGAGGAAAGGAGAGGAGAGGCCCAGTAACTGCCAATGTTAGAAAATTCCTATTGGCTACAATAATTTACCTTTTCTTAACAAACTTTTTGCTTATAGCTAGAAAAGATGAATACAGAGTGGATGAAAAAGATTCCCTTAAACTGAAAGTCCAAACTATTTAAACCTCACAGTCTTATTAACCAATTTATGAAGATGTTTGTGAAATAGTAAACACATACCCCCAAGAAACAATGACTGTGGAATAAATTCTCATATGACCTTCTGAAGAAGCAGCGTAATTAGATACTTATTTGGTAAAGCTTACAAGGTGGAGCCCAAAGGAGTAGGATTTGTGGCACATTTTATGATCTTTAGGTGACATTGAAATTGAAAGGATTAAACCAATAGGACGTTCAACCTTAATAATATGACATCTCTCTGTAACAGAGAGCATAAGGAAACATTAATATGGATGGTTTGGCTAGACACTCAAAAGATTTCTGCTGAGCTGAGGGTCACTAATGCACACACATTTTACATTTTGCAATTTAGCTAATGAAAGGTGAAAATAAGAGACTCCTCAAAAATAGAATAGTTGATGCATATTTTATTTTGCCACCTATACTTGAGGATTTCAATTTTTGAAAGAGATTACAGTTCTGCTTGCATGTGAGAAGAGCTGTCTTGCACCTTTAAACAATTATGCAAGAAGTAGTTTCTGAAACCTGTTTTAAACTAGGAGCACAGTACTTTAGCTTGAATATGATAAAACCTCAATTTTAAGAATGCATTACAAAAAAATAATGTATTCATATTTTAGTTTCTAAAGTTGCATCAAATTCATCTGTCAAGATTTCTCGTGTACAAGGGATTATATTATGTATAAAGTGTGTATGAGGCACAGATCCACAGTTCTTTCAATGTGTTTATAGAAGGTTCAGAGAAGAATCGACAAAGAATCATTTTCCTTGATCAAAATAAGCCCCCTCCTACTCTAATCTGCACAGCTTCTTGAGCAAGAAAGCAAAAATGGAATTTGCATTGCTCTACACAATAAAAATTAGAGGAAGACACAAACATGCTTTTATTCAATGACATATCCTTTCAATGTTGCCTTCATTTTAGTCCCATCGTACAGTAGGAACAGTTTAAAGATGTTTTCAGCTGTTCCAGTTTTCAAATAGAATTTTCTGCTCTCTACTGAGTCAATTTTTCTCATGGACACAACTTATGACTCTGCATTTACCATCTGGATGATGACCTTTGACAGTTCTGGGATCTGCCCAATTCCATTTTAGGATGCTATAGGCATGCTCTCTCCCTCCAGTTGCAAGGCCATGCCATCTATTTTGGGTGCAAGAGGGACCTGGGACCACTGGGGCAGCTGCTCTACTCTGTAGGCACTGTTTTTTTCCTTGCAACACAAGTCAAGAATGAATCAAAGTCATGAACACAACCCCCTCCTCTTGGCTTATGACTATCAGTCAAGTTATTTCTCAGTATGAGTCTTGTGTATTTGTACAAGAATGCTAGATTCATGTTCAGAAATAAAGAGTTGTAGGTCACAAATGTAGTACATCCGTATTTGCAAATCCTCTGGGTCATGTACCACCTATGCATATTCAACTACTCCTAAAGCACAGACATATTAAGATATATGCAGGAGATATATGATAGGAGGGGAAAAGATGCCTGGGAAGTCACCAATCATTTCCCTAATTTGTCTTATATTAAAACTGCAAGGATAGCACAACTCACCCTGTAGGTGCACAATACAGGAGAAGACAATACTATTTTCTTTTTAATCAAGGACTGAAGAATAATACATTAACGAAACACTGAAGAAAGAGCCCTTAGACTAAGCAAATGGTATAAGACAAGATTTTGTGAAAAAAAACCCAACAACTTGAACCATTCTCTTTTGACAATGTTTCTTCATTCAAATGCACCTCATCTATTCCCCTGTAGAGTATGGTTCCCTCTGTCAGGTTACATCAAAGAAAATATTGCTGAGAAATCAGATCATTGTTGAAAGATAGGTAAACTGGGAAATTAATAACTTTAAGTAAACACAAAAATGAAAACTTTAAATCATTGTATACTTGCTTTCAGCTTGGAGCAGCAATTATCTTTAAAATGTAAGTATGGATTTTAATGCAACTTTGTACAAGAAAAATCTACTGCAATTAGATAAGAAAAGTCCTAACCATTTCTAAGGTCAATTAAATGGGCTTTTAATTTTCTCATGTAAGTTTCTGTGTCCAATGTAATTTTATAAATAAATTGAGATCTGAAAAGGCTCAATTATGAGCAAAGTATGGTTGCCTAGAGGAAAACAGTATTTTAGTATTTCTTAATAATTGGAGAAATGTTAGGATTCCAGGAAGAGCATGAGCAATTAATTTCTTCTCTAGGAGTATACTTCAATCAGGCCATAGAGAATCTGTAGTGCACTGAACTACAAAGCTTGATGCAGCATTTATAAATTAATAAGATAAAAAAGAGAAGTTGAATTGGGCAAAGAAAATCCAAATCCAAAAAGATGTGATTTATTCCCATTCCCAGACCAGATGAAGGAATAGAGAAACCAACTAGATGAGTATAGGATCCTTTATTAAACAACGCAATGCAAAGGGAATGGGAGAATATGAAAATGATAAGAAAATCAAGAGGAGATTGAAGTAACACATTGTCTTTTTAAAAGCATTTTCTGTGCTATGACTCCATTGGGAAGAAAAATATCCATACCAGCTGCAGGGTTAATTTTCTTCAGTTCTGATCAGAGAAAAAGACATACATGCTTTGACTTCTGGGACACTTTTCATGGGCCATAAAACTGCAGCTTTAATTTCAGAAAATATATTTTTCTAACCCTCATAATTTTCTTCACATTTTGATGAGAAGTAGCCACTAGGTGACATGTCATGAGGATGTTAGCCTTTTATTCCAGTGAAATCTCCTGCCACAATTTGATCCTGATACTAACATTTTAGAGCAATAGCCAAAGACCTGTCTCCTGTCAGGGATAAAATAAGATGTGAAAGTAACAGTGCCATTTAATGCAATTTGGGCTCATATTTACCAGCTGTTAAATTCTACGTTTTCAAAGCCATTGGAGTATTTTTTTAAATATGTTATTTGTACAAGATGTTCAAGTATAACTTGCCATAATTTATGGCCCACGTTAACTTTCAATGATTTGCTCTCTAGGTGTCCTTAAGACTGCAAGGTTCAAGTCTCCAGTTAGCTAGGTAATTCAGGGATGTTCTAGTTTATGCACCTAGATTCTAACTTCAGACTATGTAATATCCTATGGTGAATTGGAGGGATGGAATAGAAATTGCTTCCATCCATGAGGAGCATTTTTATTCCTGCGTATGATGCAGTTAGATCCAAATATATGTATTTCACTTGGGGTTTGTAAGATGGACTAATGAACCATAGCCCATCAATCCATGCCCCATCAAGTTCTTTGAAAAAGCCAGTAGAAATTGCCTCTGGTGCAGTGTTAGAGAGTGCAAGGATGGTAGTCTTGGGAGACATTAATACACACTACAAAAAACATAGGAGTACAAATTTGGGCCTTTACAACTGTCATGAAACAATAGATGTCTCTGAGAATGTCATTATCCCAGCATATTATGCGTTCAGATTTTCAGTTGTATGCAGCTGACATTAGGAGAGATGTCTCTGTGATCTCATTGTCATGATAAGCACAATGCTGGGTTTCAGTAGATGATGATCATTCCCTTCCATAACGCAACAACCAGTGAAGATGGTCTATATCAAGAGACTTAACAAAATGTAAGAGAATCCTGAATTTATGGGGAACACCATTTAACATAGCATTAACTTAGCATTGTCACTGAAAAGACTTTTGAGCATTATAATAAAATGGACATATTCACATGTCATTCCCACATAGTCTATTGTTGAATTTAGTTAGCTTTCTAGTTTCAGTTCTAGAATTTCATAGGAAATTCTGAGCTATTAGAACATAGAGGTCAACTTCTAGAGTATAGATAAAAACATGAAAATCTCATTTGGGTATAAATGAATATTTAATATTCCTTCCTAGGTGATAGTACTAATAGCAAAGCGGCTATTTCCAATTTACTGAGTAAGTTGTTAAACCAAATCCAGATGAAGAAATAATGGAACTATTGGGTCTTAAAGTTACAACTTTGCCTTGAACCAAGGACAAAATCATTGCAATGTTCATACCACATATACATTTTCAGAACTACAAATTCTGATCATTCCAAACCACTGCTTGGAAGAGTATAGCTGGGTACCAATATCCCTGAGAGTTTCTGCTAATGCTAACTAGCATTATAACCAATCTCTTGAGGAGATTGACTGAATGAATTCAACAGGACATATGAAACCTATGCAAGTCTATTGAGAGTGCAATTCCTGAATCTCCTCAATGCTGTAAAGCAGCCACAGCCAGTCAGAGGCTTGCTATGACAACTTCAGGTTATCCCTGGTCCTGAATTGGTCTGGTCAGTAATATTCAGTAACTGCCTAGCTGGATTACTATAATAAAGCTGACCCAAAAGCCAGGACAATGTAATGGCCAGAACTGCTATCAGTATAGGTAGCAGGAGTCAAAGACATTTCAAAAAAATTACTTTTATAATACTTGGGCTGCAGAAAACATGCTTCATAATTCATTTTATTAAATCAATGATAGCTTTGCTTGTGCCTAAAGCAGGGGTCCCTAATCCCTGGGTGAAAACCCACTACTGGGTGTGGCCTATTCAGAATTGGGCTGTGTCATTGGTGGTTTGCCCCTGGTTCACACCAGTTTTATAGAACCAGTAGTAAAACCAGCGGGAGGCTCCACCCACCAACATCATCAAAACGCTTCTGCGCATGCGTAGAAGCTTCTGCACATGCACAGCAGAGCACACACACATGCACGAAGCAAACGTGCGTGCGTGGCCCTGCTGCGAACCAGTAGTAAAGGTAAGTAGAACCTACCCCTGGGGTGTGTGAGTGGCTGACCAGAGCATACACATGTGTGCGCATCTCAACTTGCATTAGCAGTGGGCCAGTAGACACTCGTGTGCATGCTAGCCCACTGCTCGCACAAGGGCTGTGTATGCATGTGTACCAAGCTGCTACTCACCTGGCCCAGTTCCCCTTTCCCCTCCTAGATGGGCCGCCAAGCTGCAAAGGTTGAGGACTTAATACTTGCATCTTTTGAAGGAAGAAGAGTACCTATCCTCAGAAAAGATTCCCAAATTCAATAGAGTCTTCCAGAATTTGGTGGTGGCAGGATATGGCTGTTTTAAGTAGCAATTTGTCTTCACAATTACAATGACAAAGGAAACTCTGGTATGCTTCTGCAACTCCCAAGCTCATGAATTCAATTTTAATTAATTATTTTCCCACCACATTTAAAATTATTAATGTTATTTTGACCCTTGAAAGCTACCATGGCTGCTTCTATATAAATTGAAAGATGAAAGATAAATCTGGTAAATCTGGTAAGTAAATAAACAACAATGAATAAACTGAGAGTGAGTTTAGTGTAGTGGTTCAAGCACCAGGCTAGAAACCAAGAGACTGTGAGGTCTAGTCCTACCTTAGGCACAAAACCAGCTGGTGACCTCTCTCAGCAAACCACTTCTGAAAACCTTGTCAAGAAAACTGGGGATTAGTCCAGTTTCCAGGAGTCAAAAATGGACTTCAAGTCATTATGTCCATATCAATACTGTATAGCTATAATTATACTGACATTGAAATTAACATCATCATGTCTATATCTCCTTTGATTGCAGCTCTACTTTGCAGCTCTACATTTGTCGTAGCACTTACCTGAAGAGCAACACAACCACTTTGTGTCCTTGTTAAAGCTTCTGCATAATCTAGAGCAGGGAAGTGAACAGATTGGCTTAAACTTCTGACACTGGGAAGCATCTAAACAGAAAATGTCCATCTTCTTTGCATTTGGTTTTCTCACTCACTAATGGTATTATGTAAGCTCCCTTTGAAACAGCACACATAGGAAAGTTAATTTGAGTATATCAGTGGCTGGGTTTCACACCTGTCTCATATAATTTTTTTTTCATGGATACCATGCCAAGGGCAATTTTATGTATCTCTTCAAGAACTGAAATGAGGATCACATCACCATAACTTTGCATATGCTGTTATTTTAGCACTTCTGAAGCAAAGGTCCAGAGTCTGTGTCTTATATAACCAAATGAAGAATTGTTTGATATGCATTTCTAAGTAATTCTCTGAAGGATAGAAACCATATTTCTTTAAATTTAAAACTGGCTTCTGAAGGGATATTTGTAGGAAGGTCTGCATTACAGACAGAAATAAAAGAAAGCTAAAGGCAGCGGCCATTTAAGCAATAGGGGAGGTTAAAATTACCAGTAAAGAAATGGAACCAGGAGGTAACTGAAAGAAATGGATACTTGTCAGGCTTGACTTTTCTCTGCCTCCAAAATTTCTTAGTTAGCAAAACTGGGAAAAGATTGTCTGATTCTCTCTCTCCCTCCTTCCCTCCCTCCCTCCCCCTTCCTCTTCCACTCCCTGTCCCTCTCTCCCTCTTCCCCCGCCCTCTCTCTTACACACACACAAATGCGATCGTCAGGGAAATCCTGAAGTGGATTCGAAGCCTAACAATTATGAGCAAATCTAAAACCTTGAATTTAGACAGCAGTGGAGTATCCATGCTACTGAAGATAGTGATGGCCTGTCCATTCCACTTTCCTTAACACTTCCTTCCTATCATTTCAAGAGACACGGCTTTGACACAGCTAAGAACCCTATCACAACTGAGCACACATTCACTGTATGTCTTCTGCCATAGGGCACATTTGCCACCCATAATCCTGGCTACATTTGTTTTGTTTTTGATGTCACATAAATGCTCCGTAATAATAGTTTTAGCAGTTTTAGCAGTAATAATAGTTTTAGCAGTTAAGTAGAGTGGTCATGAAATGTTTTTAAGTAGGTGAACTTTAAGTAGGTGAACATAGATACCAATGAAGGTGAATATTTGTAGTTCAGGGTTGAAATGAGGGGTCCTTGGTGCTGTCTGAGCTTGGTTGTTCTCTTGCAGATGTTCCATTATCCAAACTAGGTAACCTCATCCTGCACTGATATTGTTACCTAGTTTGGAAAATGAAATGCCTGCAAGAGAACAACCAAGCTCAGAGAGCCCTGACGACCCTTCAAAGAGTATAAGATCATAGCTTTACCCTTTAGCCTTCTAAAGCTAAATGATAGAGTATCCCAACTGCCATATTCGGGAACAGCTGGACTCCAACCCCGAGTGGGTAGATCCAGGGGAGGTGACTGGGGCAGGTCTTGAGAATATTATATGGGAAGAATTTGACTCTGTGACTCCAGAAAACGTGGACAGGATACTGAGCATCTGAGCGCAGCCACATGTTTATTGGACCCGTGTCCCTCCTGGTTGGTGCTGGCCTCCCGGGAGGTGACACAAGGCTGGCTCCAGGGGATTATAAATGCTTCTTTGAGTGAGGGTGTCTTCCCCGCCGCTCTGAAGAAAGCAGTGGTGAGGCCCCTCCTCAAAAAGCCTTCCCTGGACCCGGCAATGTTGGTAAATTTTCGTCCTGTCTCCAACCTTCGCTTTGTTGCGAAGGTTGTTGAGAGTGTGGTTGCGTGACAACTGCCTCAGTACCTGGATGATCGGCCTATCTAGATCCATTCCAGTCGGGCTTCAGGTCTGGGTACAGCACGGAGACAGCATTGGTCGCGTTGGTTGATGATCTCTGGAGGGCCCGGAACAGAGGCTGTTCCTCTGTCCTGATCCTATTAGACCTCTCAGCGGCTTTTGATATCATTGACCATGGTATCATGCTGCACCAGTTGGAGGGGCTGGGAGTGGGGGGCACTGTGTTACGGTGGTTCTCCTCCTTTCTTTCCGACTGGTCACAGTCTGTGTTGACAGGGGGGCAGAGGTCAACCCCGAGGCCCCTTGTATGTGGGGTGCCACAAGGGTCAGTCCTCTCGCCCCTTCTGTTCAACATTTATGTGAAGCCGCTGGATGAGATCATCCGTGGTTTTGGGGTGAAGTACCATCAGTACACTGATGATACTCAGATGTACATCTCCACCCCAGACCACCCCAATGATGCCCTCGAAGTGATGTCCCGGTGCCCGGAGGCCATACAGATCTGGATGGGGAGGAACAGATTCAGGGTCAACCCTTCCAAGACCAAGTGGCTGTGGTTTCCGACATCCCGATATAGTCAGTTGACGCCATCTCTGACTATTGGGGGCGAGTCATTGTCCCCCACGGATGGGGCTCGCAACTTGGGCGTCCTCCTGGACTCAAGGCTGTCTTTAGAAGGGCATATGACGGCCGTGGCTGGGAGGAGTTTTTTTTTTTATTGAAAAAGTTTTACAATACAATTTTAACCCCACATTTTCCCCCCTCCCCCCCTTCCCCCCAGCCCCCCCTCCTGACTTCCATTACATACAAATCATAAGTATATATCAATCATTATTAAACATTAGATATAGGTGAGATCCACAATATATACCATAAATTTAACAAAAATAAGATAAATCCAAAATTCTTTACTAGTAAGAAGAAAACTTAAACAAGTAAAGTTTATAAAATTTATAAATGCCCCCTTGAAGCTAACACAAACATAAAAATTTTTCCCCCTTCTTTTTGTTAAAGACAGCAGTATAACCAAAGTATATAAATTTATATCAAGTTAATATCTAAAAAACAGTATAATATATATATTTAACATAGTAATAACAATAGGAATAATCTTTTATTTCTTCAACCTCTATCAAAAAGCTAACTAAAAATTCTTGATTTAATACTTATTCTACACATAATCAACCCATTTTTTCTAAATATCAACATATACATCCCCCAAATACCTATACCCAAACATCAACAAACCCCTATATCCTCAATCAAATACTAACTGATACTTCTTAATTTGATATTTATTCTGCACATAGTCCACCCATTTCTTCCAGTCCCGAACAAAAACTTCATGGGTCCTATCTTTTAGATATGCAGAAATCTTTGCCATTTCCGCAAAACTAGCCATCTTCAAAGTCCATTCTTCTATGGTAGGTACACTATCTTTTTTCCAATATTGTCCAATCAGTAACCTAGCTGCGGTAATCATGTATAAAATCAATCTTGTTTCATTCGGTGAACAATCCTTAACTATACCCAACAAAAACAATTGCGGAGAAAATTGAAGCTTCTTTTTCAAAACATTCTGCATAACCCACCAGAGTTTAATCCAAAAAGCTTTCACTTTTCTACAAGTCCACCAAATATGAAAGTATGTAGCATCCAAACAATCACACCTCCAGCATTTGGGTTGAACATTTGGATACATACATGATAATTTCTTAGGATCTAAATGCCATCTATAAAACATCTTGTAAAAATTTTCCCTCAAATTCTGTGCCTGCGTAAATTTAACATTCTGGACCCAGATCTTTTCCCATGTTTCTAACATCACTGGTTCTGCAAAATTCTGTGCCCATTTTATCATACAATCCTTAACTAATTCACTCTCTGAATCTCTTTCTAACAGTAAATTATACACCCTCTTAATATGCATCGGTCCTTTCTGTTTCATCTGTATCACCAAATCTTCTTCATGTAGCATTAATCCAATTTTCTGATCTTCTCTCCATCTCGATTGAAGTTGAGAATACTGCAACCAAGTTAATTTCTTCCCGTCTTCCAACAGAGTTTTAAAGGATTTCAAGTTCCATCTGCCCCCATCATTAAAAAGTATCTCTTTCTATAACAACCCCCCGAGTGACTTTATATTTGGCATAATCTGCCCAAGATCCAACCACAAAGGTATTTTATAATCCAACTGAAACTGGTGCTTCTTCCAAACTCTGATCAACGCCCGTCTCAATATGTGACTTTTGAAAACATTATCCAACTTATCTTCGTAAAACAAATATGCATGCCAACCAAAATCCAAATCGTGGCCTTCTAAATTCAAAATGTCATTTTTCGTTATTCCAAACCAGTCACCCAATTGTGTCATACTGTAGCTTCATAATATAGACATAGGTTTGGAACTTTAAGGCCACCTTTTTCACGAACATCTTGCATAATTTTAAACTTAACTCTTGGCTTTTTCTGGTTCCAAATAAATTTGTTTAGACCTGACTGCCATTCAGCCAGTATTTTATCACTTTTAAGCACTGGAATCATTTGAAATAAAAACAGAAATCTAGGTAGAACGTTCATCTTAATAGCTGCTATTCTTCCAAGTAAAGATAGTTGCAGTTTCTTCCATATTTCAAGGTCCTTTTGTATCTTATGCCACAAAACCTCATAATTATTTTGAAAAAGTTTTATATTAGACGCTGCAACCTGGACTCCTAGATATTTCACCTTTATAGCTATTTCAAAACCTGCCACCCTTTCCAATTCAGTCCTTTGTGGTTCCGACATGTTCTTAACTATCATCTTAGTCTTTTTCTGGTTTAGTCTAAAACCTGAGACCAAACCATACTCATCAATAATTTTTTTCATCTGAATGATTGATTCCAAAGGTCGTGTTAGGGTTACAACCAGATCATCTGCGAATGCTTTCGTCCTGTAGTCTTTTTGCCTTACAACAATTCCACTCAATTTATTCGAATCCCGTAAAGAATTCAACAAGACTTCTAAAGTTAGAATAAACAACAATGGAGATAACGGGCAACCTTGTCTAGTTCCTTTCTGTATCTGAAAATTGGTAGTTAAACTTCCATTAATAACCATTTGTGCTGTCTGTTCTTGATAGATTGCCTCAATTGCTTGTACAAACTGATCTCCAAAATCCATTTTATACAAAGTCTTTACTAGAAAATCCCAATTGACTCGATCAAAGGCTTTTTCCGCATCCAAAAATACCAGCACCGCAGGGATCTGTTTACTCTTCTCAAGATATTCCAGTAAATCTATGACTTGCCGCACATTATCCTTCATATATCTCCCCTCAATAAAACCTGCCTGATCACTATGAATCACCTCTTGAATAACTGGCATCAGTCTGTTGGCCAAAACTTTAGCAAAAATTTTGTAATCCGTATTCAGGAGAGATATTGGTCTAAAATTTTCTGGTTTTGAAGAACCGTCTTCCTTTGGTATAAGTGAGATAAAGGCCATCTTCCAGGAGGGGGGTATTTTACCCCCCCGTTGTATACTACAAAATAAGTCCTTAAGATGCTCTACCAATTCTGATTGTAAATTCTTATAATATACTGCTGTCAAGCCATCCGTCCCAGGAGCTTTAGCTGTTTTCAGTTGTTTAATTGCAAACAAAATCTCTTCAGAAGTTATTAAATAATTAAGTCTTTCTCTTTGTTCCGGTGAAATTTTTGTAACTCTCATCTTTCCAAGATATTCATCAATAAGATCCTCTTGAATATTATCTTTACGATATAAATTAGAATAATAATCTAAAAAAGCTTGATGAATTGACGTCTGTTGAAAGACCTGTTTGCCTTTGTGTTCAATAGATTCTATTATACGAGAACTTTGTTTCTTTTTTAGAGTATATGCTAACCATCTGCCCGGCTTGTTAGCATTGCAAAAGGTATTATGTCTAGCAAATTGCAAATTAGTTGCCGTCTGATCAGCTATCAATGTTTGAAATTGGTCTTTCAGAAGTTTTATAGTTTGCTGTAGCTTCTGATCAGTCGGATTTTTTATATGCAATTGTTCTTTTCCCTTTATTTCGGCCTCCAATTCTATTCTTGTCTTTTGTCGTATTGACCTTTGCTTAGAATTCATATAAATCAGTACACCTCTCATATAAGCCTTACTTGCATCCCAGACAACTTCAATAGGTGTACCTTTATTCAAATTCAGCTGAAAAAATTCCTTCACATGTTTTTTAAGATCCTCTATATTCTTCTCATACCTAAATAAATTCTCGTTAAGTCTCCAGGATCTTCTCTCCCTCTTACCAAAATCCATTTCCATCCATACAGGGCTATCAGACAAAGTTCTTGGAAAAATCTTAGTCTTAGTCATGTTAGCAAATAAATCAGTAGAAACCAATATGAAGTCAATTCTAGAAAAGGATTTATGTCTGTCAGAAAAAAAGGTAAAGTCCTGTTCCTTCGGATGATATATTCTCCATACATCCTTCAGTTGTAGTTCTTCTTTCAATACAAAGAAAGTCTGTGGTAATTTATTCCCCTTCTTAGCCAATGTCTTCTTGTCAAGATTTATATCAATCACTCCATTCCAATCTCCCATAATCAAAAAGGATTTATAATTCCATTGCAATATTTTGCTGTGTAGTAATTTATAAAAAGTTTCTTGCTGCTGGTTAGGGGCGTAGATTCCTATCAAAAGGAACTGAACATTCTGTACATTTATTTCAATCGCAATATATCTTCCTTGATCATCCGATTCTACAAGTTTAGCTGGTATTCTTTTGGAAATATACAACACTAGTCCATTCCTTTTTGCCAAATTAGAAGAAATAAAATGTGCTCCAAATTTTGAATTTGTCAAATATTTTTGGTCCTGGGTTCTAATATGAGTTTCTTGGAGGCAAACAATCTCATTTTTGTATTGATTCAAATAATGAAATATTTTCCTTCTTTTCTGTGGGGAATTCAAACCATTCACATTCCACGATAAGAATCTAACTGCCATCTGAAGATTCACGAAGCTTGCTGAGCACTTGTCTAAGACTTTGTTCAACAACAGAAGTCTTGGGTCTTGCTCCTCCCACTGCTTCAGATTTTTGTGATGCCTCATTCGTCCCTTTCACTTCTTGTGGCACCTCGGACCTCTGTTGTTTTTGCTTCTCTTGTCTCTGCTTTTCCGCTGCCCGAGTTACACGTTGGTCTTTTGGTTCTTGCATCATCAATTCAAGGTCCGGATCCACCTCTCTTGTTGCTCTGGAATGTTTTGTTCTTGGCTCTGGGAGGCCAATAAAAAAGTCCTCCGTTAAACCGCCTTCTGCTCCTAAAACTTCCTCCGATGCCATTACTTGAAGTGCCTGTTGTTCTTGTTCCTTTGAAAGTTCTAAAATCTCTTCCTCATAATCCTTGTGTTGAAAGGCTCCTTCAACTGATAACAATGTGGATGAACATGGTGGTGTTGGAGATCTTTTAAGAATGTTGTGGTAAAAATGTTCTGCTTTTGCCAACGAATTCAGACGGTATCTAACATCCTCATATCTCAAAATAATTCCAGCTGGTGCATCCCATCTGAATGGGATCTGTCGCCTTTTCAATTCATTCGCCAGGAAACCATAGTCTCTCCGATCTCTTAACATTTTGGGTGGTAGCTCTTTAAAAACTCCAATTTGGTTGCCCTCCGCCTGAATACTGGTATGAAAAGAACTTTGCAGAATATTATTTCTCAGCGTTCTGTCAGTAAAATAAATCACAACATCTCTGGGCAAATTCCTCTGTTTCGCTACTCGGGAATTAACCCTGTAAATCTTGTCAATTCTTTTCTCAATTAGCTCGGGTTCCATTTTTGAGATTTTGACCAATATGTCCACACAAGCAGCCCTCAAGTCCTGTCTGTTGTTTTCCCTCAAACCCCTTAATCTTATGGCAAACTCCATATTTCGAAATTGTAGCATGGTAATTTCATCCTCCATCTTCTGGTTCCTCAGGTCCACCTTAAAAAATTTCTCCTCTGCATCTTTCTTATTCTTTTGCACATCTAAGTTTAGGTCATCCACTTTTTTTTCAACCACCACCAAAGCATCTGTCAGAGCCGTTACCACTGTAGTTACATTCTGATTCAACTTATCACTTTTTTCCTTTACAAATTGCTTCATTTCATTTTGGTTATTTTCAATCTTCACATTCAAATCTTTAATCTGGTTAGCAAGAGTTGCTGTTAAATTGGCCATGAAAGCTTTCAAATCCTCATTCCCTCCTCCTTGCATTGTACTCTGAGGCTGAGCTAATGGCTTGGCTGGTAATTCCTTTGTCTGGTGAGGAGGGGAATCCCCACCAGTTTTCTTTGAAGCCATGCCTGGAGAACACCTTAATTTCTTAAAAAAAGAAAATCTTCCTCCCTTCCCTAAAAGTCCAGTCTTTCTCCCCAGTTTTGCAGGAAGGGGGAACAACCAAAGTTATTTTCCACTTTAAGGTCTTTAAAGTCTTTTGAGTTAATGCCAGGCAGGCTAAAGCTGTTAATTATCAGTTTCACTTTCTACTTTCGTTTCTGCTTTTTAAGCCAAGCGCCATTTTCCGTTGCTTTCATTCCAAATTTTAAACTGCTACTTCTTTTGCTTTAGGTCTCAGCAGGCTTTAAAACTCTTTTAAAAAATTCCCCTTTAAAAAAAAAATTTCTCACCAATTCAAGCCATTACAGGATCTATCTTTAGAGGATGGGATAACTCCAGTCGTCTTGCTCTGCCGCTGACAGAGGTCCCTCGGCGCGCGGAGCTTCAGCGAAGTGGATAGGGAGCCTTCACACAGAGCACCTTCCAGGGCAAAAAAAAAACCCCTGGAGGTGCTTCTGGGGCTCTACCTAAGCTTCGCCGGCTCTTGCCCCCTCCTAAATCAAAAGGGGGATTTTCCAAGCCGCTCAACAGCTGTTTTGCGGCTCTAATGCGCGTCGAAGCCGGCAGCTACACAGGAGCCGCCCAGCGACGACGAAGTCCCACCCGGAAGTCCGCTGGGAGGAGTTTTTATCAGGTTCACCTGATTCGCCAGTTGCATCCCTTTCTGGATCGGGATTCGTTACGCACGGTCACTCATGACCTCGTCACCTCACGCCTGGACTACTGTAATGCTCTCTACATGGGGCTCCTCTTGGGGAGCACCCGGAGGCTCCAACTGGTCCAGAATGCGGCCACGCGGGTGGTGATGGGAGCGACATGGCGCTCCAATGTGACTCCTCTCCTGCACGAGCTGCACTGGCTCCCAGTGGTCTTCCGGGTGCGCTTCAAGGTTTTGGTTACTATCTTTAAAGCACTCCATGGCTTAGGACCAGGGTATCTTCGGGACCGCCTCCTACCACCAATAGCCTCTCACCAACCAGTCCATTCCCACAGAGAGGGGCTCCTTAGGGTGCCGTCAGCCAAACAGTGTCGACTGGTGGCCCCCAGGAGGAGAGCCTTCTCTGTGGGGGCACCTGCCATCTGGAACGAGCTCCCCCCTGAGATAAGGAGGATACTGGATTACGCACCTTCCACCGCGCCCTAAAAATGTTCTTATTTCATCAGGCTGGCCTGGCTTAAATCTCCCCTTTATAATGGCTTTTTAAATGTTTTATAATTGGATTTTAAAGTGTTCCAGCCTAATTATTTAATTTATTTTACATATTTTTAACTTTTGTATGTCACTGTATTTTATTTGGCTGTTCACTGCCCTGAGTTCCTTCTGGGAGTAGGAATGCCTGCCTTGATGGGGTTTTGTGAGGAAAAAATGGAGAGAGCCTGTTACAAATAAAAGATATGGCTGCCTGAATCAACCATGAAATTTCTTGAATAAGCCAAGTTGACTGCATAAAAAATGCATCATCTGGAAATGTTGAAGAGTTGAACAAGGTTATCCTAGAATCTTTCATCTCCAAGTACACTGGCCTCTCTCCAAGAACAGCTTGTTTCTTTCTTTCAAGCTCAGGCTACAATTGAAGTGAGATGCTATTAAGGCTAGAAATGTTTCATAGTAGTCACCTAAACTATCTCACAAAAAATACTCTTGGAAATCACTGTGAGCAAACCAACCATTCATCCTTCTGCCAGACCTTAACTCCATATTAAAGTAAACCTAGTTTCAAGCAAATATTACCACAGCTGACTGAGCTTCTGATTGCTTTGCATTTTCTCTTCTTTCTTGCATAAAGAGAGGAAAGAAACACATTTAAGGTAAGTGAGGCAAGGTATCAGTAGCTTCATTACAGTAACATAAAAAAGACCCTACGAAGGTTTAGTGTTGATGTCATCACATTCCATCACTGATTCCGTTTCCTAGCTAATAATTTGCATATCTACATATCCTTTTCTTTTTGGGGGACCACAAATGATGGCACAAAGGATAAGATCATTACCTGTAGGCAAGCTTACATATTTGGTTATCTATTTTAACACTAAGCTGAAGGTCAAAAGAGATCTTTCCCCACCTCTATTTTGGCTGACAAAATTGATTACATGAGTAAATAAAAATATTTATCACCATACTCTGTGTATTCATGAGGTAAATTCATCTCCCCCTAATAAAAAGAAATTTCTCAAGCCAAGCAACCATATATAAAATATAAGTGAATTTCATGTGAAGCATCACTTCCAAGCTATTTATTATCCAGCTGGTGGCAGTGTTTTCTTTAGGAAAATATTACAAATACTGCCATCATTTCTCCCAGATCCACTTGAAACATTTTAAAGTGGAAGAATCACAAATGCTTGAAAACTCTCACTCAAAGTCTAAGGGCATTCTTATAAGAGGCAAAAACATTTGGCCATTTCTAAGACTGCTGGTATTTTGGAGAGTCATTTAATACTGGGAAGGAAAAAGAAAAGCAAGATGTTTCTTCTAGTTGGGCATCATTGCTTTTTTATTGTGTGACTGATAGAATGCTGTTCAGTTGCAAAGATTTCACTCTGCTTGGATAAGCTAGAACAGAGATATTAAAAAGTACAATGTGGAAAGCATAACAGATTTAATATGGTTTTACATTCTATTGTTTTCATGCACTACAGTTAAGGGGAAATGTGTGCTATTAAAGTGGGGAAATGTCTTGCAGCAAATGTTTCTTCCATTTCCACATATTCCCACTGGCTTATTCCCATCACCTCCATAACTTGAGTAGTAAGTGGAACAATAACAAAGGCAGGAGAGATTTATGGCAAAGAATGAAATAATCTGATATTTTCAGCATCCATCACAACTTATTAAAAGAGACAAACAAAAAACATTAATAACTTCGATTTCTGTTATCTTTCTGCAGTAACATCGCTTAGATTCCCTTGCTGATTACAGAGGAAAGAACACAAAACATTCCGATTCTGGATTTCAAATCATTCTACTCCATCCACAAAAATGTGAATGTGCCCATCACAGATATAATGTTTGCATCAATTCCTTCTCATAAAGGTTTTACCTCTTTACAATGGCCTTTCTCAAATTTCCATTAATGTTAGATATTTACTTACATAAACTTCCTAGATAGACTAGTATAGTTGGGAGCCATCAGGTTAAGGAAGACTAATTTATGCCTAGGATTTTGTGTTGATCTTATGTTCTACCTTGATCTATTTATTCCCTTCAAATACCCCTGCTGATCAACAAAAAAATCTTCTCTATAGCTAAATAGACAAATCAGTGTACAACTAAACCAGTTCAGTTCAGGAAAAGTAGGAGATTCTTCTAGCAAAACACAGTCTAGATGATATAACTTTGAATGAAGGCAAATATACATACCCCAGGTTAATGTTACAGGATCCAATCACCAGGACCAGAGGTTTTAGTCTTCCAAGCTTTTGGATACAGTGTGTACTAGAGATAAGTCCACTGAAGATGGGCTCCAGCACGAGTCCAAAAGCTTGGAAGATTAAAATCTCTGGTCCCGGTGGCCAACCCTGATTGGATCCTGCAATATAACTTTGCTTTTTCTGATGCAAGGTTGGCCCTATCATTCGAAAAAGTGGGACAATAGGGAGCCAATTTTTCAGTTGTTACAAAAAGGTAACAAACTATAGTTAATCTATATTTCTTTTACTTTTATTTCAGGGGAAAAGGATGAGGTTATTTGTGGGATTATTGTTATTTTTTCTGCCTCAATTGCCATAATAATTTAGCTGACTTTGGGAATGTTGCACCAGGAATGGAAAGGGCTTGCTGATATGCTCTGAAAATATTAAGACCAACCTTGTTCACCCTTACTTGATAGCAATACAATGGACTTGTGAATGTGCAAGCCATCTAGCAATCTTTTGCCTACTTTATTAAGAGCATGCATCTTAAAAACAAATACATTTTTTCCCTGTCTTTCCCATCTTCTTTTATAGATTCTCTCTGTTTTTCTACCTTGGACTCTCCCTCTTTAGCACTTAAAATCAGTGAGCTACTATACAAATCTATATAACTAGGACTGTGCAGAGACGTGTTCCAGAATGCCCTGGGTAAGATGTGAAGTGGAAATGGACTCATGTGTGGGTGGAGTCAGCCAGGAGCATTTTCGGTAGTAGCTGTGCAAACGTAGAAAAAAGTCACATCTATTTTAACTTGTTCCTACAAGTTCCAAAGCCGTTCTTTTGAAGGATTTGCACAGCCCACTGAATAATCATCATCCCTTCAATAAATATCAGCAATACATAGGCATGAATGCTATTATAAAAGAATTTCCTCCTTTGAAAAGAATTGTAGATGGAATAAAAGGAAATGCTTGGGCCCATCTGTATCATGGCCTGCTAAGGATAAATATTTTCTTATGGGAGTAGTTTGCTTCAGGAATGAGAATTACTCTCTTCAGTGATGTATTCTTGAAGCCTTTAGTGTATTTGATTACTTCAGAGATAAATTTTAATAATAATAAATAATTTAATATTTAATAATATTCTTTTTAATAAGCTAAATAGCAATGGTGGAAAGCAAAGATTTCTGTCTTGTGGGCTAGAATTATTGAAACGATGAATCACAATATGGTAACTAGTGAGGTTGTAGTTTGAAACAATATTTAGACATACTGATGAAGCATAAATCCAGTTTCTGCCTGATATGATAATAGCTAGATAATTTTTTATGTCAAGGTTAAAATATCGTAGCAGCTACCCAGATGTCACACAGAAGTTTCTTTTATCTTCCTGTCTGCTTTAAAAAAAAAAAACCAGAAGATTATTGACCCTGAATAAAAAACAAATTCATCCACTGAATTATTTCACCAACTCTATAGAACAGAGATGGGAGAACGATGGCTCCTTTATGACTTGTGGACTTCCAGAATTCCTGAGCCAGCCATCATATGAGCCACAGTGGCGCAGTGGTTAGGGTGCAGTACTGCAGGCTATTTTTGCTGACTGCCGGCTGCCTGCAATTGGCAGTTCAAATCTCACCAGGCTCAATGGAGTTGACTCAGCCTTCCATCCTTCTGAGGTCAGTAAAATGAGGACCCAAATTGGTGGGAGCAAGATGTTGACTCTGTAAACTGCTTAGAGAGAGCTGTAAAAGCACTGTGAAGTCTAAGTTCACACCTCAGCTATAGAGGAAGAGTACCAAATATTGGGGGATAAACTGAAGACTACCATATGGCTTTTGTATTCACTGTACTTGAAAGCATACCAGAAGGATGTTGGAGATCAACACAAAACACTTTCCCTTAAAACTGCTTCCTGAGCCAGTGGTGGCTTTACTTCAACCTGTAGAAGCTACTAGAACTGTCAGCCACATAATCACCAGGGCACCTCTATAATTCTGTATTCATTGCTATGAGGTTGTAATAAGCAGAAACCTGGAGTGAAATAGTTTCTGGAGTATTTGGCTTGAGGTAACGAGATTTTTAACATGGCCTTTAAAAAGTATAATTTAAATCTGGCTTCCTGGGAGGAAGGGGCAAACGACCTCTTTGTTACACTTTATGCAACCGTTCCCACTCTTCATCAGTTTGGTATATAGAAATCAGACTTTTTGGTCTTTTGCTATTGTATAACTCCCACTGTAATTTTTTGTTGCACTCCAGGATAACCTGTAGATTATTAAACACCCTGAAGAAAATGAATGGTTAGGGAAATAGAAAGTCAGTGCATGTTTGCACAGTTCCTGAATATGGTGATTATATATTCAAAGCCCCATATTGCTCACTTGATGGATTCAGCATTTTCAATTTCAGCTTCGTCGTAAGATCTGGAGAGAACACTGCCAACTGGTTGTACTGGGCTTTTCTCGTGAAGCCCAATTACAATATAGATACCATTGTTCTTAAGTGTCTTTTTTTATTATTTCAAGCCCTACTTATTTAAGAATCTTTACTTGGAGGTCAGAAACAGGTTAATAACTCTGGCACTCTGCTGACCTCATTCTTCTTGTGAAAATGCAGTTAGTGGATTCAAGAGTGTCTCATCTAGGGAGGACTTTGAAACAGCAGCACATGCAATTAACACCCCATGAAGCTTGATGACTATAATTCCCCTCTTAGCATTGCATTTTTATCTAAAGGTGTCTTTCTCCACTTTGGCAAAGATTGTATGAATTTCATACAATGACTCTGTGTGTGTGTGTGTGTGTGTGTGTGTGTGTGTCAGTCTCACTAGGTAGATCAGACCAGGAAATCAACTCTACACTGACAACACTGACAACAACAAGGCCTGAACTACCTTTACTGAGATTGGTTATAATATCAGAAACTTGCAAGCCTGATTACATTTTACCTGCTCGCCCCATTTTCTGAACTGTATTAGGCATGTATTTGAGCCATTTCTAAATATTACCCTGTTACTCATGTTTTAAAAACGGTTTTAGTCCCCTTTGTCTAGATAACAGTTCTTGCACATTTCTGTCAAGGTCCTCTTCCTCTCTGAAGAACAAGCCATCAAAGCACATTGCAATCACAAATCGCACTTCAGTGAGTCTTATTATGGAATTAGCTAATTCTAGATGGTATCCAACTACTTTTCTTACAAGAGATTTCTCTGTTATGGAACATATCAAGAAGGAAATTTGCTCTGTTTTATAAATGTTATTCTTGGCATATCTTTAAGGGATTTATCTGAGGATCTATCACTGTTATTTTATTTATTTATTTATTTATCAAATTTATATAGCTGCCCATCTCCCAAAAAGTAACTCTGGGTAGCATACAACAAAACATTAAAAACAACAAATACATAAAACAATTATCATTAAAATGTAAAGCAGACATTATTTTAAAAATTAAAACTAGAAAAAAATAATTATCAGCCAAGTGATGAAGCCATTGTAAGATTTTACCCAGTCCCTTGGAAACCGAGGCCTTGTCAGAAAGCTAGGTTTTGAGGGACCTACTGAACTTCAGCAGAAATGGAGCTAGCCACACTACATGAAGGAAAGTGGAGAAGACGAATAAGGTAGATATCATGACAGAGAAGGCCCACATCCTGGGGCACACCAAGCGTAGCTCTCTAGCAGATGGAACCGGATGGGCCGATGTTATTGGGGAGACCCCCTCAGTTAACATAATGAAGATTATTATGCCACAAAGTGCTTTAAAGATTAAAACCAGCCCCTATAAATAGACTCATAAGCAAATTGGCAACCAATGCAGCTTGTGGAACAGAGGTATAATATGTGCCATTCTGGAAGCACACATTACTGCTTCCATTACTGCATACTGTATCAGTTGAAGCTTCCAGATACTTTCAAGGACAGCCCCATGTAGAACATGTTATAATTAATCCAAACAGAAGCTATCTAGGGCATGAGTGACTGATCTAGAAACAGGCATAACTGGTGCACAACGCAAAGCTATTCAACATGCACATGTTAAAAAGAAAGAGCATCGAACCATATAAGCACCTCATAAGGAACTATCATCTCAGCAAAAAAAAGATTTAGAGATTTTAATCTTAGTTGGAAAAAAAGGTTAATGACTTACTTTTGTCTTATGCTAGAAAACCCACAAAAGAATCATATGAAATATTTATAATAACTAAGGTTAAATCTGGTCTGCTACATTCAGGACTATTGGGACTCAATAGAGGGACCTGAAAGGTTTTTGGTTCACTAGTTGAAATAACAAAACCCACAAATTTTTATATTTGGAATTCAGGCCAGCAACATTCAGTTATGTACTAAAACTGTTACCAGTTTTACGATTTCATATTCAATTATATAAACAGGAGATACCTCTAACTAAAGAACAAATTATTAATTCCTTTGGAAATATTATAATGAAAGGATATCTGAGCAAGAGGGGGAAAACTGGCACAAGAAATTGTAGAGAAACATAGTCCATGAAGTTGGAGGGAAACCCTAAACTAGATGGATTTCCTGTTGAATGGCGTAGAACAATGTTTCTCAATCTTGGTGACTTTAATATGGGTAGACTTCAACTCCCAGAATTCTGGAAGTTGAAGTCCACTCATCTTAAAATTGTCAAGGTTGAGAAACACTGGTATAGAACATTATGGAATGCATTGGCACCTATATTGTTAGAGGTTTACTACCAATAATATAATTATTCTGTACTTAATAACATCATTAAGATGTTAATTATATTAAAATATTAAAGCATCACCAGATGTTCAATTTGCAGAATTGTTATATATCTTTCTTTAACATAGGTGCTAAAACATTAACTGCAATACCAGCCAAGAGACTACCAAAAGTAATACTGAGAATAAATCACCCATCTTAGTCTGCATTTATAAAAAAATAGACAAGTATCTGATAATATTGTTTGATGATTAATGTTTTGGACAATGCACCAGATAAATTAGACTTGACTATTTAATCTCATTGGATGCTGAAAAGGTCTTTGGTTTCTTTTTGCATTTGTGAAATATGGTTCAGGAAGATATGGGTTTTCATCATCTTTTGTCCTTTGGATTACAATTTAATATCTTCACTCTATGGCTATAAACATCACAAAGGGATTTTTTTCCTCCAACCAATCAGGCTATCTTGTGGAATGTTCAATGTTCCGCTTTCTCCATTGTGTTGGTACAAACCACTTGGAAAATTTATTTCATTTATCTGAACTATTTATATTCCTTGAAAAAGCTCAAAGCAATTTCCTGCTCCAGACAGAACAATCCAGAAATGATTACTATTACAAATGGAAGGATCATCCTATTCTGTGTTTTTGTATGAGTTCAGTCATGTCATTTTTATGTATTTTCCCATAACATATATTTTTGTGGGGTTCTTGGTGCTCTCGGAGCGTGGTTGTTTTCTTACAGATGTTTCACTACCAGACTAGTAACATTACTAACATTCATGATGTTACCTTGTTTAATAATGAAATGTCTGCAAGACTACAACCAAGCTCAGAGAGTATCAAGGATCCCACAGTTCAAGCCTGAGCTATAAATATTCTCTTCTGTTGGTACATATATTTTTGTATGCAAAGTCCTTCAAGAGAAGCACATTGGTTTCTAACTTTTGTACTGATAAATGTATACTTTGAAAGATAACTCATTTCAATCTGTATTTTAATTTGAGGATATGTAAATTAAGTTATTCAAGGAATAAAGTGTTCAATCTGATCTAGAGTAAATAGTGTACAGAAAAAGAGAACACCCTTAATTTATATTTAACAAATTCAGATAAATCTAGCAAATGTCAGAAATGTTTTGGGAATTGTGAGATGAGGATTTTGTTGATGAACTGATGTGATATTAGAAAGGATTCTTTTAATATCATGCCATATCCTTTAAAAACAGTTAGCAAGACATCCCTCTGGTGCATTGGCAGGAGGGAAGGCTGAAACTCACAATGCAAGAGCCATTTTTTATAAGAACCTATTGCATAATGCAAAATGCAGCTCTATGAAAGACCTCAAGGAAAACATAATTTATCAAGCAAAGATTCTGCAGTCAGAACATTCCAAGAATGAGGATAAATAATTTCCGATCAGAAACTGTCAGATCTGAGTAACTGAACTGTGTCTTTAAAATCTTCTCATATATATCAATGGAGCAGATAAATAATTTTGCAGCAACAAAAAAGAAAAAGAAAAAAGGAAACTACAATTCAACACTGCAGATAAAGCGGTTGGAATATTTCTTTTCATGCTAAAATGAATTCACTCCCTGCATCAATATATCAGTGAAATTAATTGCTCCGCAGCAAGATCTAATCATGTCAAGTGATGTATTTCTCCCCATCATAAAAGTCTGGAGATTTTTGTGTTTCTTTGAATACAAAAGTAGGCTCTTTCTGAAGAAGTGTAATCTATAGAAGCAAGAAAGAAAACTGAAGGAGCTCAGGGGAAAATGTTCAAGCAAGGGAAGAGAAGAAGCTATCTTCTTGCTAGTTGCAGAATTTAATCCCATAAAGACATTGTTCCATATGTTTGTAGAGTTTAATCCCATACGGCTATACTGGTTGTGGAGCTTAATCCCATAAGGCCATTGTCCATTGATCGGCACTGTACTCTGGAAAGCAATACAATATTTGAAAACTGTTCACTGAGGGAAAGCGATAACAGCCTGTACTGTATTACACCCTTCCTTTCCTCCTGACATCTTAGTGAAGATAAATGCAGTTCATTTCCCAAGTATAGTATATAAATAACACTTTAATTACTGATCATAAGTTGTGATTTGCAGGGTTGAGATACCCTAATGTCTAAACTGCTGTAATACATTGTAAGGCAAGAAAATGGAGCAATCTATTCTTAAGGAAGCTACTTTAAGCCTACCTACAGCTTTCTGTGCATCTTTGGCTTTGAATAACGCCGTGTATAAAGATCTAACAATAGAACGCTGAGTCAGCATTTTGAGGTAGAAAGGCCCATTTTGCAGCCGTATATCTTTTTTTTAAAAAGGAAAACTTGAAAAAGGGACACAAATGCAAAAATGAAAAAGAACTCATAAGCCCCTAAGTAGGCTTAATACTATTTAAAAATGAATGAGCAATTACCAAGATCCTGCGAAAACATTCTCCTGAGGCCCTGGCTGTGATTTAACTCTGTAGATGTGCTGTGGGACAGTGGTGAAGTCCAAATTTTTTACTACCAGTTGTGTGGGTGTGGCTTGGTGGGCATGGCAGGGGAAGGATACTGCAAAATCTCCATTCCCACCTCACTCCAGGGAAGGATACTGCAAAATCCCCATTCCCTCCCCACTCCTGGGGGAAGGATATTGCAAAATATCCATTCTCACCACATTCTGGGGCCAGCCAGAGGTGGTATTTGCCAGTTCTCCGAACTACTCAAAATTTCTGCTATCGGTTCTCCAAACTGCTCAGAATTTCCGCTACCAGTTCTCCAGAACCTGTCAGAACCTGATGGATTTCACCCATGCTGTAGGGCCATTCACCCAATCCTCCCATTGCTCTGCTGATGCGCCTCCCAAATTTCCATTTCTCATTGCCTGCGCACAATATAATATAATATAATATAATATAATATAATATAATATAATATAATATAATATAATATAACGTATAACATAGAGATGCAGTCATACAAAGTCATATTAAATTAAATCTACACGAAGTTACGTTTAATTTTATGTACCCAAAGTTATAGCATCAAAATGCACATATAAGATAGCCCGGCAACCAGACTTAAAGTGCAAATTCCTTTCTTGCATTTCCTCTCAGCTGTTCCTCAAGGGTATTTGCTGATGCTTCTGTGACAGGCCTTTCTCAGTGGTAGAGTGGCTACAATAATTGCTTGATGGGCAGAATATCCTTGGCTTGAGATCTGGCAGGAAGGAGGGCACGAAACCCTTCTATTTCATGGGACTGGGAGACAAGTGCATTGGCAGCTTTATTTGAAAACTAAAAAGAGCCGAAGGAAAAACAGTTAGCCCAGCTAAAGAAAAATATAATTTTAAGAAAAGTTTCTGCTGGGTTTGAACCAGGGAGAAAGCCATATGATAGAGCAACGTCAGATTTTCTGGACAAAAGCTGAAAAACGATAGGTTTCCTGTCCCAGTAGAGTAGCCAACCAAACCAGAAAGCTCAGCAGGCATATGGGACAGATATATAAGACAACTTTCATCTCTGAGCAGGAAGACATATGCAGAGGTCACTCTAACGTGGGCTCAGGGTGAGAAGAAGATAATTTCCAGCGATCCTGGTCTCTAGAAACATTGGGTGGTTCATGCTCACAATCAGGCAACTTGGCAATGCAGAGATGCTCTAGGTTGGGTGCCATATTCATGACCTGTCAAGTTGTGGTCCTGCCCAGCATGAAGTTGTAGAATATAACCCAAGTGGAACAGTTCATGTTTTCTATAAAATAAACAGGACTGCCTGATGTCTTTAGAAGAGAGATGGCTTTACTAGAGCTAGTCTATAAAAGAACACAGATTTCAAATGGCAGCAAAATAGCACTCATTGCCAATATGAGCTCAGTAAATGGAAAACAAGGAGTGCAGTTTGCTAATATCCTCAGTCTGTGATCCCAAACCATGAAAGAAGAGAAAGTTTGGGGAAGCTGCATCGCAGGAAGAACATATCTAAAGTGAAACAAATGTGCTCTGATGTTAAAAGAAGTTGGGGGAAAATCAGCAATCTCCTGTTTAACTTTAAAGTCTTGATTAAATGTTACTTGGACAGCAGATTTATTTATTTATTTATTCTTAGGCTGACCATTAAGCTTATAACTATGAATCGATCTCTCATGCACATGCCTCAGACCTATTCGAATAATCAAAATACAGTAAACTGTATTATCCTGCTATACTGACTTCAAGTGCACTAGAAACATACAAATTGTGGTCTGTTCTGCCCCAGCTACGGACCCCAAAGTACGCAGCACACACAAAGTCTGTACAAACCTTAGTTTACTAAATTAAATCAGTCTTTTTCAAACAAAGGCTGTTAATTAATTTTCTTAACAGCCTACAAGAATTCAAAAATAAATAATCGTAATCTTACTATGGTTGGCAGAAAGCCTAGAAGCAATTTGCAGAGAACTAAGATCAAGACGCGAAGGAGAGTGAAAGAAATTGTTCCCTGCAAATTGCCTCAGTCGTCATCCTTCCTTAAATAGGCTAAGGGAGTGGCCAATTAGCCCCAAGTCTTACTCTTGAGGAGACCTCCTCCTGAGGAGCCACTCCTATCTTTTGGCAGCTCTGCGTGTCTGTGCATTGAGAAGAGCCTCCTCCTCTTCTTCCTCTTCACTTATGGGAGCTTCTGGAGGTTCTGAAGGCCCTGGCTGAATCCCCACCTCTGGCACCACATCTTCTCCAGCCTCCTCATTGTTTGACTCGAGTGCCAGCTGCACAGGCTGCTGGCACAGCACCACACCAACCTCCTCCCTGTCGGAATCAGCTACAAGCTGCACAGGCCGCTGATGGGCCACAACATGGTCCTTTTGTTTTGCCACAACTGTGTCCCCCTCCCAAAATGCCCAGGTACACATACACTATCTTTATATATATAAAACATTGATGGATTATACCGATTCTTTTATTGTTTTTATTTCCAAACAAATGAATGTTATTTTTCAATGTCCACATATTTTTACCAATAACATTTAATTTTTTTACATTTAAAATAAGTATTGTAATTGTTCCATATTTTTTGTATCAAAGAGTGCCACATCAAATAAATGATTTCATAACATCTCTATGCAAGCATGCTGAGTTTGTGATATCATTTCTTTAAGGAAATGGCCACAAGGTAAAAGTCACACTAATAACGTATTTCAGCAGATGACCTTTCCTTGTTGACAAAATCTACAATGTTTATGAAGTTTACAGCTATGAAGTTTATACAGCCAAAAAAAAAAAAGACCTTAAGGAAAAAAATAGAATCATTTCTATTCTACAACAGAATGTTTGTAAATAAAAATAAAAACTTATTTGTTAAAATTCATAAGTTTTATGACATACTTTTGAGGGCACATCTACTACGTGTATCGGTGTTCTAACTGAATGGTCCACAACCATTTTATTCCATATTACTATAGTAAACTTAGTTTTTTGAATCTCACTTCCTTCACTTTGTTTTTTCTATTCTACAGTATATAGATCCATTTATGGTTGGACCAGAATTGGGAAAAAGTATGTTCAGCCTGGCAATCATAAATTTCACTGTAGTCCCTATATTATCTTTCAGCACAAATAACTTTATAGAACTGTTGCATAAATGAAATTAGAGGATCAGATAAAGTTTATCTCATCTTGAGATCCTGAAGGCTTCAATTTTGGGGTAAATATAAAATTTATAACAGGCAGAATTAAGCTGAAAACCACTTTTACATAAATGCAAAATTGTACAATATTCTAACTTAGAAATGTTTTGAATGACCACATTTGCTCATTTGTCTTCCACCATTTCAAGTAAACATCTGCTTTCATTATGAACAAACTGATACATTTGTTTTATTGGATTCATTCATGCACCACAAACAATTTTAAGCACATCCATTTTAACTTTATAGATTCTGCTTTGTGAATATTTCTTTAGGCAGCTGTTTATGACTTGGCTCTTCGAAAGGATATTTTTTAAATTCCTGATCCAACTCCGTTTCGAAAAGATCTTTTAATATCAGAATTCTCCAGAAAGGAACTGAACAAAGCTAGTTCTTCAGATCCATCCATCTTGGCTAGGTAGCCATTCAGAAGCAGTAGGAAAAGGCAATCAGATTTCCTGGGCAGCTGGCAATTCATATAAAGGGGATTATTCCTCTGAAGATTAAAAAATAGATGAGAAAATAAGTTACCAATTTATATGTGTAGGACAGCCATACTCACATGCATTGGCATAGATAAACCTATTTAGACTGTCAAAGGTATGGATGAATTGTATTACCACTTGAACAGGGATACTGAGTGTTGAGTTTTAATATCTGGAGATGCTAGCACAGTTTTTTTCCCCTGGAATGACTACATATATTGCAAATTGTAATACAATAATATTGTAAGCAAATGGTGCTCTGTTGTTTGGATTTCCTTGAAAACAATTGCGGGAGAGGGGTGGGGAATGCGAGTAATAATCTAGCAATAATCTTCTTGCCAAGAACATCAGCTTCACATAGTTACAGCTTGTGAATACAGAACAGGCACTTTCTGTGTGGATCCTTCCACTCTGTCTTTGGGATTTCTGAAAGCTCAGGACATATGTATTATTTGTGCACATGCTGTACAACTTCCTGTGATTCAAAACTAGAAATTTATACCCTTTCTTAGATACATAGACCTATCTATATCTGCCTAACAGTTTATTATTTCATTTGAGGCCCAAGAGTTTTGAAGGACAAGCTAACCATTACCTTCATGTCCAGTTGCCCTATTTGGACTTCTCCTTGGAAGGCAAAAAACTAAGAGATACTAAGATAAGAAGTAATTCTTCCTGGAAGGGTGGCTCTTGATTTCAGGGAGACCCAGGCAAATTGCAATTTCTTGTGCCTCTTTTTCAGACTTTGAAGTCATATGAGCAACACCAGGAAGATGAGTGTACTAGCCTTTTAATTTCCTAAGGACAAAAGTTGCATGGCATTGGGACATTGAGTGTATAGTTGCAGTGGGGGCTGCTGAGAATGCAGTGCAAGCAAGAAGGAAGAAAAAAGAATGTTTAATGAGATCCTGGAAACAGATTGTTTGTACTCAAGGGTTGCCCAAGAACTGGCCAGAGTCTTTCCAATGCAACTCAGAAACATATACAGTATTGTACAAACAGATGGAAGTACTCACATTTCCCTCCCCATGGGGAAAAAAAAGGATAAAAGAGAAGATATATTTTGCACATAGAATCAGCCAAGACTAGTCAAAATTTCGACAAAAGCGATTCTGCAGCATTGTAATGAGGCAAACTCTGTTGCTTTTATTACATGCACGAGATACCCCAACACCCCTATAAAAAGGATGAAGTTTGCATCATAATGATGCAGGATTGCTTTTGTAACCAGCAGTCTGTGGAAGATGTGGTTGTATATGACAACTTCTTATGCACATAAAATCTTTTTCAATTGGCATCCGTCATATAGTTAGAAATGCAATATGAGGAAGATCACAATCAGGTGTATCTGAGCCTGTTGTCCAAGACCTCCTGAAAGACAAGGTCCAATGTTTCTTCTCCTTATCATTCTTGATCTTTATACAAATGTTGGATCAGGCAAGTTCTCAAACAGAAGATTAAATAAAGGAATATCCTTTGTAAAACAGGACACATGGCCATTCACGCACCTTCAATGTTAATGCTGCAAACAACTGGAAATGTTGTACTTATCATGCTTAGAGATTAGGAGGTTTTATTTACTTACTTACTTATTTACTTACTTGCTCATCTCACTGTCAGGCAATTCTAGGCAGTTTACAACAGTATAAAAACACAATATAAAACAATAAGAATATTTTTTAAAAATTAAAACCTTCAGGATTAAAATTAAAATATTAATATTAATAAGATTAGGTAAATGGGACTATTATAAAAATGTAACAGTTTATAGATTATCTTCTCCTAATCTATTATCTTCAAAGTGGGATGCCCTTATCAGGGCCACATCTCAATTGGTAGAACCAGGTTTAACTGGTTCATACAATGAAGATAGTTCTGAATTTTTAACTTAAAAGTATAAATTTTGCCCATAGCATATTCATGGGTTCTTCGTTGCTGAAGCATTTGGGTCAAACACCTTTGCTTTCAGTGATTTATAATGGGCAGAAGATAAGTAATGCAAATAATTGTGAATTTCTATAGGTATAAGTAATTTAAAACTTTAAAAGTATTGGAGTATATGGGAAGAATACAATAATAAATTCATTTAATGCTTTTTATTTTTGCAAGGTTATCTGGAAATAATGTTGTTTGATCATGAATTCATATGCTGGTTAAAAGAAAAGAGGGATAATTCTTCCAAATAGAAGACTTTTAAGTAAAATGTACCATATTTTCCAGCGTATAAGACGACTGGGCGTATAAGACGACACTCCTCAAAGCCATTTAAGGCTCGTCAGAGCCTTATGGGCTGTTCTGCCTGGTTACAGGAGAATGAGACCCAGCGTATAAGACGACCCCCGACTTTTGAGAAGATTTTTGTGTGTTAGAAAGTAGTCTTATACACAGGAAAATACAGTAATTGCAAAAGTTATATCATGTGACTAGCCAGTACATTTTATTAATTAAAATATAATGTTCTTTTATGTTTCAAAATTTCTTTTATTTCTATTTCAGTTTTCAATCTTTTTTATAAACTGGAATTAACCTTAAACAGTCACTCATGTCCTAATAACCTTAGGGTTTGATTAGTGCAATGTCTCAATGTGGGACTACTTTTGAAGACCATCCAGAAGCTTCAATTGGTCCAGAATGTATCACAGTTTATGCATTGATGAGAATGCCTTGGTATGCCCATGGGACACTTCTGCTGCACTGGTTGCCAATTTGCTTTGGGTACCATTCCAGGTGCTAGTTATGACATAAACCTTTACATGTCTAGGGCCTGGTTTTTTGAGGGATCACTTATATCCCATGATGTCTGCCTGGTTGTGTTGAGCTGATACGATTAGTACTTTCCAGGTTCCTTCAGTTAAACAGTGTCATCTATGACATCTTCAGTTAAACAATGTCATCTATGATGACCAGGGAACACCTGCCCTGTTGGCCTTCTGGAAGGCCATAAAGACTTGACTGTCCTCCCAGGCTTGCCTGTCTGGAGCACCTCTATTGGATATGAGGTAGTGAAATGTTTGCTGAGTTTGCTTGGTCCTTTCCCCCTTTCCCTTCTGTTCTTTTTGTGGCTCGTTTGTTGCTACTTGTCAATTTTTTTTCCAAATCATCTAGACTTGTGAGCTGCCCAAATTGAATTCAATAAATAAATAAATTTCCATAACATGAAACAAATGAGTTTCTTTTCAAGTATAACAAATTAGGTTAAGATATGTGGTCTATGTCAAAATAATTCTTGGAAGACCCCATTTTAAAGCCATTTCCCCCTGATTAGCCGAAAGGAAATTCTGTTGTTCTGGAAATGAGAGATTTCTGATTGTGAGTGTTTGCAAGAGTTCCCACCTGGGAAGATGAAATCCATCACAAACCCAATTCAATTGGGAGCCTGCAGCCTTTCATCCTAGTAATTAGATTTTAAGATAGCATCGTAAAATCAGCATAAATACACAGACAGACTGGAGGTTTAGCAGTAGTTTGCCCTTCATTTTGTTTTCTAAATGTCCCATTTTGAACTCTCAAGAAAAATACTTCTGTTGTTGCTAAATGCTCCAGCGGTGTAACATTTAAGCATTGTCATTTCCATGTGTCTAGACACTATTTTCTGTTTTATTATTGGTCAACTAGGATTTTGCATGAGGAAATTGTCTCCAACTAATTGCTTGTTTCTTCTTTTATTTATTTCATTATTTTATGAAATAATGTTTTTATTGTTTAGCCTGGACCCACAGCTATCATCCCTGCGCTGTAAAATGCCACAAAATGCCTTTGGCAGCAAATGGCTAATGTTTGCTGTCTTGCCCCCTCTCCCACAATACATCTACATTTTTTAGGATATGGTGTGGTAGCACTATTTAGAGAAAGTGAAATACTGTACAATATCGGGTTTTTTTGCTAATCTATCTATATCTATCTATCTATTTATCATCTCTCTCTCTCTCTCTCTCTCTCTCTCTCTCTCTCTCTCTCTCTCTCTCTATCTATCTATCTGTCTATCTATCTATCATCTTCTATCTATCTATTTAATAATTTTATCTTTATATATCTTATATTCCATTGCCATTGGAATTAATAGAGTAGAGTAAATTAGAGGAGAGGAGAGAAGAGAAGAGAAGAGAAGAGAAGAGGAGAGGAGAGGAGAGGAGAGGAGAGGAGAGGAGAGGAGAGGAGAGGAGAGGAGAGGAGAGGAGAATAGAATAGAATAGAATAGAATAGAATAGAATAGAATAGAATAGAATAGAATAGAATAGAATAGAATAGAATAGAATAGAATAGAATACTTTATTGTCACTTTGAATGTACACTAATCGGCATATGTTACAATGAAATTACATTGCATACAGCTCTCAAAGGGCCTCCACCTCTAATATAAACATAAACATGACAATATAAATGAATAAATAAATAAATATATAAATACAACATTATGCATGTACCCACATATATTGTCTTATATTTGACACTTCCTTATTTTTACAGGAACATGCTTTGCTCTGATCCTGATTCTTTTTCATGCACATGTCATTACACAATTGACAGTTTTCCAACGTGAATGAAAATAGCAATCAACATCATTTCTAGCTTTATCGTTCGGATAAAGGAGCCTTTCCCTGTATCTCCAGGAGATGTCAAGGATTAAATCTGGAACTTTTACATACAAACCATTTTCTGTAAATGGTTTGAGTTATAAGCCTTCTTTTCTGTGTGCCATGTCTTAAACATGACTTCATCTCAAAAGATGAAAATATTTAGCAGAAAACAGCAATGCAAAATTCAATCTTTGTTGCATGTGTAATTAGATTCTGTATAAAATGAGTGATCAATCTCCCTAAAGAAACTATTTTGTTATAATAGTATACATGCCCGGAGACAGCAAGGAACTCTAGATTAAATTTTATAGTAATGGGAAATGAAGAAACAAGCAGACTTAATTATCATAAAAATATGTTCTAATTGGAAGTTCCAAAGTATTTATGACCATCCTGAATAATGTTTATGCTTTTTAGTGATGATTTTTTTTCATTCATGGATAATTTCCTTATTTCACTCTGTATCCAAAGAAACACACTGTGTTTCAGATAAATTGTATCTGCTGCATGAGGACTAGACCTAATAAACAAATTTCTAGGGATCTGGTCTCATTGTTGCTCTGTTCATTATCTACATTACAGATGAAAAGCTGTTATAATATTTGAATTGTGCTAAATAACAACTATTTGAAAAATTAATGCATATAACCTCCAATTTTCTTGCATTAAAATCATGCTTAAGTATGCCACATGTCACAATGCACAACTCATGTATAAAAGGGTTTTGATCATACAGTTGTAAGTACCATCTTGATTTTTTAATCAATGCTCCTGTCCCATGGTTGTCCCTGGAAATATACTTGTGTCATCCACTGAAAACAAGGCTGCATCATGAAAATTGTAAACATTTTCTTGTTGATAATTGGCAGGAAGTGTGAGAAAAACTTGATATGGTTCAAAGGTAGTGATTGGAACATCCCATGTATTTTTCTGACAATTGGCAAAATGGCATAATTTAGATTTCATTATACTGAAAATCAGCACTCTGCAACCGAAACCTGTTATAAGACCAGCTTTACCGGTTTCAATCTAAAGCAAGTAGGAAGGCTTTGATAATGACTAAGTCTATGAATTTTAAATGATTGAAAGCAAATGAATCTAATGTTTATATTTTCTGAAAGTCATGACTGTATATAATAATTTGAATCCAGCTGGGAAAGAACTAGAAATGCTATACTAATTATTATTGTAATTTTATATCCACCAATGCAGACTCGTAAGATTAGCAAATAATATCCAATGATGTGCTGTGTTCCCAGTATCATTTGATCATTTATATTGGCATCAACATAACTTCATACAGTAATTCATTTTTGAAAACTCATCATATATTCAATATGTGTAAGATCCATTTTTTAAGGAATTTGATCTACCACCCAACTAATTAGAATATTTCAACATTTTTATTGGAACATAATATTTTAGTTTGATTTTATAGTTTTAAATGTACACATATATATGAGAAGAACCTTTGTTGAAAGAATATTGACTTAAATTTAAATAGGATTGCAAAAGTTATATGTACCAAAAAAGTAAGAAACAGTAGTAAAGCAAGTATATAGTACTAAATAGCTTAATTCCCAGTTTCATGCTTCAGTCATTAGAACAGCATACTTCAGATAAAGTGATTATAATCTACATTGATGGAAATCAATAAGTGCAAGATTAGTACAATTTTTACAATAATGAAAAAAAAGCTTAATAAAGCAAGGTACATGTAAAAATTATTACGAGTTACATAAAGAGGATTAACACATTTGATAATACTGGAATTTAAAGTAGCTTGACATGATGGTTTTCAAAGTAATAATGCGCAATAACCACAGAAATGTTCTTACCATAGATGCAACAATTGGATAGCAGCCATTCATATTAAGTGTCAAGAGCCAGATAATTAATACAGCATATAGCCTGAAGAGACTGTAAGAAAACATGTATTATATTAATTTATTTATCAGTGATTCATGTAGAATGCTAATTTTCCAAAGATGGAAAACACCTATACCTGAGCATAGTTTTTCTTTTATTTTGTTTTATGATACTTCCAGGTGGAAAGAAAAATTCACAACTGCACAGCCACATTCCTTATCTTTATCACTAGTCATTTCCTCAACTATCATTTTATATTAAGACTTTGGGAACAAAAATGTCACAGAATCACATTTATATGCGACTAATTGGCCACAGCTTGGCCTTTATTCTTGCTAAGTGGAAAGATGGCAAGGATGCAACTTCATGACCAGCATGGAGCCACCAAGTGATTAAGCTGACAACATTGTTATGAAGGGGCCTTTAAAATCATTCAGTTCTGGCCAGTAACTTTGTGTGACCCAAATTGTCAGAAATCTTTTCAACTCAAATATTTTGCATACATTCACCACAATTGTTAAGTTACCCTTACCTATTACATAAACTGTACCATCTGAAAGAAAAAATAATATTCCTAGTTATTCCATTTAATGGGCAGGGCAAGCAATTTTAAAAGAGTTTTATTCCACGGAATTTTGTTTTGTTTTATACAATTCCACCTTATTTGATAGAAAAAACCCACTTATATTTCCAATATGTGGTCGGATGAATGGGATTCATGAAGGGAATTCAGTATGATCAAACACTAGGACAGCATTCATACAAAATGTGAATCGTGGAACAACCCAATAGATTGGATTCACAGAATACACTGGACCTTCACCTAACCAGCCTGTTTGGGTTTTGCATAACACAAAGCAGCCAATTACAGATAGCAGTTTGTATAAACTCTAGCCAGGTGTCCATGTTAGAAAATCTTATCATCAATTTGGTGGTTACTTTCCAAAGTGGAATTTTGTATTGGCTTTAAAAATAGTCTTTGTCACTGTTGGCTGATTGTATGAACCTTATAGACTTTTTGCATGAAACAGAAAAATTTTTTTTAATACCTGTGGTTTTGATGATTAGAAAAAAAATGAATAATAGAAAAAAATGAAGCTTTTTGTTGTGTCATCATAAGCTAAGAGATAACTTTGTAATCATTCATGTATTTGCTGCAAAAGAAATCAGAATTTTTTTCTTTTTCTTTTTATCCTTTCTTTTTGCAACTTATCTCTCTCTCTCTCTCTTTGTCCTTTTTACTCTGTGCTATTTTGTGTTAACTTTTATGTTCTTTTAAAAACTTTTAATAAACTTTATAACAAAACCCATTTATCTGCTCCAAAAATGGTTGCTGAGGCATTTTCAAACTGCATTTATCAGGTCATGTGGAAATGCTCTCAGACGGTTGGGATTCTGCTGGATGTTTCTTCCTCTGAGTTAAAGGGTGATGGAAAAGCTGTGACCTTGTCTGAGAAGGGCCTGAATACAAAAATGGAGTGATCTCTCTCCCCACCCCACTCCCCGGAGTCTTCTGCTGCATCCTGAATGAGTCCACAATGGGACTCTTGCTGTGAACAATGAGAAGGATATTTTTAAAAAGCTAGGAAATTGAATGCTGTTCTATCACACACTTTTGCCTGCTAGGTGATTGTTACCTATTGTCATACCAACTGAAAAAAAAATTGCTCTGATGCCACCTAATGCCATTTAGATTTTTACAGCTCAGATACGATAGCCCATAGTAAAGAGTTGTTGCAGCATTAGCTTTTTGGACAGTGGATTTGTGCCTACTTTTTGAAAAAGACCATACTTTCCATTACCATCCCCATCAATCAGTATAGAGCTGGAAGGGACCTTGGAGATCTTTTAGTCCGGCCCTCTGCTCAAGCACGAGAGCCTATACCATTTCAGCCAAGTGGCTGTCAGTCTTTTCTTAAAAACCTTCAGTGATGAAGCACATACAATTTCTGAAGATAAGATGTTCCACTAGTTAATTGTTCTTACTGTTAGGAAGTTTCTCCTTAATACCAGTACTATTCTTCTTGAATAGTTTCTATCCATTGTTTCTTGCCTATGTTTCTTCATGAAACACAGGGCTATCCCAAGTGGGTGCTAAAAATATGTATGATCATTCAATAATAACAAGGAGATCCAGAGATTCTTTGCTGTCATCCAGGTCCTTTCCACATTTTGGCAGCCTATATAAAGATAAATTCTTAATAAAAGATTTAGCAGACTTCTAGCTCCTTCCTTGCAACTTCTATTCAGACTGGAAGGAATAGTCAAAACAAGACATCCCCCACATTTTGAGTGAAATCTCTTCCTGTATAAGTTGAAGAGAAAAAGAACATGGACCAACAGAAGATACAGAAGTCTTTCTAATTTCTCCACAGTGGAATCGTGCATCCATATACACTGAAGGCTTAAATGGAGCTTATTCCTATTTCAACTATCCCTGACTATCCTGAAAGTGAATCTAAGGCTAAATTTCATTTTATTACAACCATATGTGATATAAGTAATCACAAACTCAGTTTGAAAGTTTCAAAGAGTTTATCAAAAACAATCCCTTGTAACAGGATCAATTTGGAATCATTTTTTCCAATCATTAGTCATAAATTTCATAATACATAAATGAACATGATATATTTACAATGATTTCCCATATTTATACAAGATCAGATATATCCACTGATGTACTATAATAAAGTACGGCTTTTTTAAATGGCCATAGCATAAATAAATATAATGCAATGGCAGAAATGTATATTCTGTAGTCTTTTAGGCATGACTTTTTTACTTCAATTTCTGGTTCATGAATTCATCTGCTTCCTACTTTCATTCTGTTTTTAATATGACTTTTATTGAATCTTTTTCAATAAAAAATAATATAAAAATAATAAATAAATAAAACAAGGGAGAAATAATAAATAAATAAAACAAGGGAGAAAAAGAGTAAAAAGTGCAAGAAAGCAAAATGGAGGAATTTTTTTTTAAAAGATACAAGTGACGTACAATTATACTTTAACTTACATCATGACATTCTTCTTTCTATCCTATATAATCTTTAAACTCATAAATTACAAATTCGTAATCATTTTGTTTTGTTGGAAGTTCTCCCTCCTCCCACACACACACAGAAGAATGAAATATTTGGGGGGAATATTAAAAGAGGCAAAATATTATATTTCCCCAAAGAAGAAATGGAGGAAAGGCAGAAAGCAGCCTCCAGCAGATGCTTGAAGTCTTTAGAGATGGAGATTTTGTGCCCATTAAGAAATCCAGGCCAATCTATTCATAAATAAAACATCTTCAGCTCCAGGTGATGGGATTAAGAAAGACAGAACATGACCTTTAGGACATAACAGGATTAACCCACCACCAATCAAATAATAAAAGCATACAAAGCAAACTCCAAACTTACAAAATACTGTAAACTCTATAAAAATCCTTGCACTCATCAAGCTAATTTGTCAGCTGTCCCAGCACTGCATGCTGTGGTTGATTCTGCTCATCAATAAACAGAGTTCTTTTTTTCCAATTAGTCTCCATTTTATTTCCAGCACCTTTCTCCTGGCTTGGAATCGGACTGCATTTTTCTTCCAACAGTTCATTTTGATTACCCCTCTCTTTCTGAAGCCCTACTACCTTAAAAGTTAATGTTTGAAATCCCTTTTCCTCTGGAATTTAGCCTCACTCTATCTGAGCAAGCATTCAGAAGATTCGTAAATAAATGTTTTCTGTTTCTATGGCATTTGGAGCAATAAAGAACCACTTTTCTTTTTATTACCTTAGTTCTGATAGAGCCTGAGAAGCAGCTTCAGCCGTACAAGCTGTCAGGAGGATTTTGGTCAATTTACATATTCAAGCAGTTTAAGCCATATTGAGTGAGAAAATCCCATCATTTGAATAGAACTGAAAGCTGCAACAGGTACACTAAGTTCATTCCTATGAGATAAGTGGATTAACTGGATGATTCTGGTACAATAGAAAGTTGTACCTGTTTTAGTCTGTTTTTGATAAAGTTGAGGTTCAATTTTAATTGGCTCTGCATTTACTGAGCTCTATTTTTATGCAAATTCTCTCAGGGTAAGGGTGAAGGCAGCCTTAGCCAACAAGGAGTTGATGGAATAACGACAAGCAAAGTCACAGTTCTGCATTTCTTTATGGTTCTGCATTTTAGTCTTGCAGGGTGGGGGGGAACCCAATTGTAAAGCATTTAGGTCTCCTTAATACATATAATTCCGTCCTCCAAAAGTCCTATGTGAGGAACTATAGGTTTATGAAAGAGACAGCACCGTTTTCCTAAGCTCTCTGCTGTCAAAATGGTTCTTGATAGTCAGGCACGACCATTTCTCCAGCTTTCTCCCGCTTGTTATACACTTACTTTAATTGTATTTTCGGGTCTGATTAAGCAGGTGACTATATGACCCAGTTTACTGTCTTTCACCAGCCTCTCTTTCCTTAACAGGCCACCTGTTAAGAAATCCTGTGCAACCATTGCACATATTACTCTCAGTGTTTGGTTAGCATTTAGCGATTTATTTGTGGGTGTTAAAAGACGTATTATATGTGCTACCTTTTGCTATAGTATGTTATATTTCAGATTGCCTAGTTAGGAGACAGTGAGCCAGAACTGTAATTTCACCTATTTTTAAGGGAGGGAGGAGGGAGGGATAATCCTGGAGAAGGGCAGAGAGAAGATAGTGATATGTCTAGGACATATTTACCTATGTCCTATGTATATTTTAATTTGAAATCTAATACTCAATTGCCCAACATATCTGAAAATTGGGGAATCTTCTATTAAACTGTGTAATATTAGAGATTATTGTATTTTCTTAATGTGTCCTTCATTTTTTGGCTTTACGGTGAAACAGGCTTTTTCATTCTGTGTACTCATTTAAACTATGCTAGTTTTATTAGACTTTATTCATGGATTCATGGTTCCACTGAAGTAGTTTAAGCTAATTGCCTTCCAAAGATATTTGCTTATAATTGCTGGTCAGAAAATTAACATCTCGGTATTGTTGTGAGTACAACAGCCAGTTAAGGAGCAGGCAGAAGCCTTAACAGCAAGTCGCCTCAACTACACATTGTGATATCCTCCATTGTTCCATAGCTGTGTTCAAAATAAGTCTTGTCATTATCTAAGAGAAAAGGAGACTATGAAGGCTATGTTCTATTTTTCCATGCACGCAATCTAAAAAAATGTTTGTTATTTGCTTTACTCAAACCCTTGTTTTTACAGAATTTTCTATACGTGGTTTATTAATTGAACAGCTACCAAGAGTTTAATTAGTAACTGTTTGCATTGCTCTAATGTCTGAGCAAAGTTTTTAGATTGAGGAAGTTCTTGCCCTTCAGTTTTTAGATTGAGGAAGTTCTTGCCCTTCGTGTGAGCAGTGCTGAGTCTCATCAAAGGCATTGCCAATGAATTTTATATGAAATAATCCATATTCCTGATAAGGCCATCTAGCATCTCTCTCTTTCTGCCTCCCCCTCTCCTCCTCTCCCGCTTTCACCCTCTCCCTCTCCCCTATGCCCCCTCCTCTTTACCTTTCAATGGGATGGCATCAGTATTTCATAGAGCTGGAAGAGTTGAGATGGTTATTATGCATATACTTATGTTAAGCTCTGTCAGTACTGATTCAGAGTTGCCCTATTCTTTAATCAGCTTTCTCTCTCCTTTTAAGAGGAGTTATCCAAGGAAGGGAAGCTTGACAATGGTCTCTGAAATGGAAAGAAATGAGTCAGCTAAGATTTTGCCCTGGGATTCAAGGTTTCTTTGTTCGTGTATGTGTGTGTGTGTGACTCTCAAAAGAAATGGACAAAATAATTTTCTGGTACATTTTAATTTGCTTTACAAAAACACTTTTATTCTCAACAGCATCATAACAGTTTTGCGATGCACTTGACAGTATGTCCAACCAGATAGTTTTGGAACTGAAATCTGTGTCTAATTTTCATGCTTGTTTTTTTCTTTCTGAAACATAAGCTGGTACTATCACTAATAGGTCAACAAGAGCAGCAACAATAAATACCATCAAAACAACATGCCTTTCTTTTCACTCGCTAGATAGTGCATTAAATTCATACCCAAGAAATCAATAAAGCAAAACAATTTTGTCACCAGTGGATTAAAGTGAGAAACACAATATTTTATCTCCCCATATCGAAAAAAATTAGGTACTTTGATATAAGATCACTGCACATTTTGTTTTCTTGTATTGAAATAAATACCAAATTAATTACTTGTTTTCTAGAATTTGTTAATAGAAGAAACATAGTTATTTGGATTTGCTAATCATGGTAAATACAAGATGGAAAAGAAACTATCATCAAAAGGTCACTAATTTTGATTCTTCTTGTTGTTAGTTGCGAAGTCATGTCCGACCCATCGCGACCCCATGGACAACGTTCCTCCAGGCCTTCCTGTCCTCTACCATCCCCCATAGTCCATTTAAGCTCACACCGACTGCTTCAATGACTCCATCCAACCATCTCATTCTCTGTCGTCCCTTTCTTCTTTTGTCCTCAATCTTTCTCAGCATTAGGCTCTTCTCCAGTGAGTCCTTCCTTCTCATTAGGTGGCCAAAGTATTTTAGTTTCATCTTCAGGATCTGGCCTTCTAAAAAGCAGTCAGGGTTTATCTCCTTTGGACTGACCGGTTTGATCCTTACTTGATGGTATTGCAAAATCTCAGTAAGTTACAAATACAACAAAGCAATACTGTACAATTCAAGAAGTAAGATAAAGTTCATACCTACCAAACTATCTATTAAAAGTAGGAAGATGGGAACATGAAAAATAAGAAACCAAGTCTCTCATTCCTAAATCCTTTATTTACGAGTTATATATGACTTCTACAACAGGAAGAAAAAAGGCAGCAAGTACCAGGTCATCAAAATCTGGATTTGATAATAAAATATTGTTGTATAAATAATGGAGAATCTTGAGCCACAATAATTTTATGACTATATTCTCTTTCATATTTTCAGGTTTATTAAGGTGATAGATGTCTTCTCTGAATTTCAATCTGGCAAACAGAGAGAATTTATAATTCGTGCTCCTAAACTTTTTTCTAGTTCTGTATTCTTCCTCCATTTCTATTTCTATCACTAGTATCTAAGCATTTATGTATGATGTTTCAGCTTCTCCTTCTGTCCCAGAGGTCTCTTTTTATGTTTAGGAATGTCCTACTCTAGAAGAAACATGGTAGTTGTCAGGGGTGGGTTCTAAAATTTTTTACTACCGGTTCTGTGGGCGTGGTTTATTTTGTGGGCATGGCTTGGAGGTCATGTGACTGGGTGGGTGTGGCTAGCTGGTCATGTGATCGGGTGGCCATGGCTATGTGTATAGGGACTACTCAGAGGGCTGAAAAAAGTCATTTCTGAGAGGTCCTTGCACTTTTGACTGGTCCTCACACTTATGATTATCCTCACATTGTGCAGCATTCTTAACAACCATGTCACTCATTTCACAACTGCTTCTCTTCACCATGGTGATAAGATAGGGTAAAAAACGTAAAATGTGAGGACAGTCGTAAGTTCGAGGACTGGTCAAAAGTGCAAGGGCCAGTCAAAAATAACCTTTTCAGCCCTCTGAGTAGTCCATATGTATAAAAGGATACAGTAATAGAGAGGGATGAAGGAAGGGAAGGGAAATTAGAGTAGGAGTGAGGGTAAGAGAGGGAAGAAGAGAGGAGGAGAAGGAGAAAGGAAGAGGAAGTAGGAAAGAGAAGAAGAGGAGAGGAGAGAAAGTAAGAAGGAAAGAAAAGAAAAGAGAGAGGTGGTAGGTTTGAGGAGAAAGATTGCTGTACAATAAAAAAGATGAAAGGGAAGAAAACCAACCCCAAACAAATATAAAGATATTAAGATAAAGAATGAATTGTTAAACTATAAAGAATAAAAGAGAACAAATATGAATAAATAGCAATAATTAGAAACACACATAAAAACATACAATGTATTTTCTTTGAACAGAGTAATTGGCAAGTTCACAAATTTAAACAGTGTTTAGTCATTTCAATTAAGTTTATAATTTCTATATTTCCTTTTTGCCATATTTATTCTTCATCTATTTTTTTAAAAAACCAATATTACCCTTCATCCTCATCTCTAATCTTAATCAAATTCAATTTTTCCCTTCTATTCTATATTATACCCCTTCCCGTTGTCATCTATTTTTATATCCATCCTCACATTGGTTAATTATGTAATATTACAGTTGTTTAATACAAATTCAACATTTTAATATAAATCAACTAGTTATATAACTATCTTTTTTGTATATTAATCAATATGAACATGAATATTCCAATTATTTCCATGCAATCCAATTTCATACAAATCAATTAATTATATTTACCAATAATAATAAACCAAATAATTTCCCCCATATATTTCTCCAAACCACAATTTAACCATTTCTGCTTTCAACACAATATACAATTAATAGTATCTCAATTATTACAATTCCCTAGTTAAATAGAGCTTTTTTTCTTTTCTGTTTTAAAATCTTGAACTCTCCTCTTTTGCCCTAAATTTTCCACTGTTTGCAGTTTTGCACCTACCTTTTTTGGTGAGGAAAAAGAAAAAGAAATCTTTCTCTGCCTCATTTTGTCACGTTGCAGCAAAGACCCTGCTTTACTTTCAGTTTCGTTTTTTCAGCACAGCTAGGGGAAAAAAATCTGCTCTAGCACTCTTTGCAGCTAGCAACAGGACCCTGCACAAAACAGCTGAGAGCAAATTAGCTGAGAGTTGGGAGTCTGATCTAATCAACTTGTGCTAATTAACCTATGCTGAAGCTGAAAGGGGCTGTTTTTTCTATTTTTGCAGGCACCAGTATACTCATTTGTTTTCTTTTAACACTGATCAGCTGTAGGGTGGCCCTTTGAAGCCCCCTGGCAAGAGATTAAACAGTTTTTTTCCCTCTAGCCATCAGCTGGGACTCAGGAAACAGCAATAGATTGGGAGTGGATGGGGTAAGCAAATGGCGACCGGGCCGGGAACCGGTTCGGGTGCGTGGCCAGCCAATCTTATTACCAGTTCTCCAAACTATTAAATTTTTTTACTACCGGTTGTTGCGAATCGGTTTGAACCGGGAGCAACCCACCACTGGTAGTTGTCTTGACTCCAACACTACATTATATTATTTAAAAAAATAGTATGAAATATAATAAATTCCAAATAGGTTATAATAAAGGCAATATAGTAGATGCAGAAGGATCTTTCCTGTCTTCTTTGTTTGTTAATGGTTTTAACCAAAGCATTTGCTCTAAAAATGGCTGAATTAGAAGATACATGATCTTTACAGTTATATTTTTGGATTTGGTGTAAGCAGAAGCAAAAAAAAAAATTGCTTGCTGTTTTGCCATCATTTTCTATTTATAAAATGCAGTTCTTAATATGTGACTATGTACTTTTTTATCTCTTATTTCCCCATCCCATTATAATTCAAATATACAGGGAGAGCGTGGGAAGACAAAGTGCAAGGTTTTTTTTTTTGCATAATTCTGACATATCTGTCAATTCTGCCTTCTGTCTCTCAGCAGAAATTGCCAATTATACCAATTGTTGGATTAACAAAATGACTAACACCTGAATGTCTAACACAAATATTCATTGACACATCTTTTGCAGTTTCATAAAAGTAAACAAGTCAACAAACACATTAAAAGATTTCTGAAAGAACAACCAGTTAGCTGGTTTAGCTCCTCTGACATATAATAAGAATTTATTTTCTAAGAAAGCATAACAAAGCCAAAAATCCCGGTGTCAGAATAATCACAAAATTCAAACTGAGGTCTAGCAAAGTTTCTACATGATTTGAACAAAGCTTATTTTATTTACAATATTCCAAAATGCAGTTATATATCATCAGCTATTGTCAGACCTCCAAATCTCCTCTGCCAACTCACCACTGCCAAGTCATCACAGAACAATTCAACACGGCCAATTTACCTCAGGGACAACTCGCCACAGGCAACTAGTGCGAGAACTGGGTGGATGAGTGGATGTGAAGAGTGTAGAGCAGTGGTTGCAATGGCCAGGGGCTTCCCATTTTCATACACCCATCCTCTGCTGCCACTGCAGGTTATTCTTCACTGCCATTTGGTGGTGGCAGCGGTGAGTGGAGCAGGTAGTGGGGAGATGATGGAGGCTGGGCGCATCCCATTTTCACATCTCCTGCTGCTGCTGTTGCTGCTGCCGCTGCAGCGAACAGAAGCTCCATTGCCTGAACACTGCCACTGCCAGTGCCACTGCCACTGAACAGCCTGCAATGGCAGTGGTGGTAGCAGGCGGTGTGTAAAAATGGGAAGCCCCCAGCTGCCCCTGCCACTCTGTACTCTGCACTTTGCCTACCACTCACCTGCTCACCCACCCATCTCTCTCTCCAGCTGCCTGTGGTAAGTTGCCCCATGAAGAATTGGGCAGGTTGAGTTGTCCTGTGACGACTTGGCGGCTGTGAGTTGGCAGAGGTGATTTGGTGGTGACGAGCTGGCTGTGCTGTGTTGTCCCATTTGGCCATGAAAGGCAGAGCTGATGACCACAATGGAATGAAGAGCTAGTGAGTAAACTGCCTTTTCAATGATCTCTTTCCAGAAACTGGTCACCCAGTTTAACCTGAATGCAAAAACAGATTCCAGGATGAAATTCAGGGTGTAGTTTCATTCTGAAAAATAGTGTTGCTTGCTGTTTTCAAAAATTGAGCCCTTTGGGTGCCTGGGAAAGAAAATTCCAGATGCCAGGGTCAGGCAGGCAGATGCCCACGAGGCCAAAATTATTTTTAACCCAAATGTAAAAATGGATGCTGAGATGGGATTTGAGAAGGAATTCATACTTAAAAATGGTGCTGATTGCTCTTTTTAAAATTGAGTCTTTTTGCTGCCTGACGAAGAAAATTTCTGATACTGGACTCAGGGACGCAAGAGCTGAGGAGGCCGTTTTTTTTTCAATTTCAATGCAAAAATGGATACTGGGAGGAGACTCAGACTGGAATTTCATGCTGAAAAGTGGTGCTGCTTGATGTTTTCAGAATTTGAACCTTTTGGGTGCAGTGAGGACTTCAGATTACCCATAAATGCTCCAGACACTTGTTCCTTGTGAAAAGATAGCAGCTGCCACCTGGTTTAGAACTCTGAGAGGCAAGGGAACAGCCATGTTCCTCAAACATCACCCAGTGTCTTTAAAATGACATTGGGTTCACACACTTTCTTTTCGAAACACTTTCTAAAATCATTAAATTTTCAGCTATTAGGTACCCTTGGATCAACAGCACTGGGTCAGTTTTACTGCTGACACTCCTTTGAACAGAATAAATATTTTCCTTTGCTAAGGAGAACTCTGTGCATCATAATCTAGGAGATCCAGTTATGATTCACTTTTTTTAAAAAATTGATTTATATGCCGCCCTTCTCCGGAGACTCAGGGTCGCTTACAATGCGTTAAGCAATAGCCTTCATACTTTTGTATATTTATACAAAGTCAGCTTATTGCCCCCACACTTCCTGTTTCACTTCCTGTTACATAATCTCGTTGCTTTCAAAGAAATTTTGATAATAAGGAGTCTTTTGTTAAACAAAATATTCTTTGCAAAAGGAAATGATGAGCATGACATTCTGGCCACAATTATTATTGTGAAAGGAGGAAGAGAAAGAGGATATTATTTTTTGTTTTGTTTTTTTGCCCTATTATTAACTACCTTTTTCTCTCACTGACATTTTTCTTTGTTCCCTAGGTTCTCCAGTTGATTTTATTCTGTCCTTTATGTTCTATGAATTTTGGATCCCAGGTTTGATTGTGATCCCTCCCCAGGTATAACATTTTTTTTCTGCCTCCCCACCTCATGTCTGCAGTGACAGCTGCAGAAAGGCTTTGAGGAATTTTAAGTGGGCTTTTAACCTGAAGGAAAGTTTCATGGTGAGCAGAAGAAAGACATCCTTTTAAAAAATGTGCTGAAAGGATACAAATCAGGCCCTTCCCTGGTCTTCCCATGCAGTGTTCAAGCTAGAAACATAAAGCTAAAAAGCAGAGATTGAGAAAGGAGAGGGTAAAAAGCAAGTAGCAAAAAACTTACACATTTCTGCTCGTCAGTTATCAGATTTTACCCTTTGTTCAATTGATGAGTGACAGCTTAGAGCTTTACTGCCCTTGGAAATGTCAGCACTAGATCATTATTTGATGACTATCACTGCCAGCATAAAGGTCCTTGTGAAGAAGGAAGCTAATGTTGCTGTCATACAATTCAGTGGCCAGCCTGACATGCCTTTTGTCTGAGTAGATGCCATGGATCTTCTCCTATCAAAAGATTCAGCCACGAATATCATATACAAAAGGGATAGAGGAGACTTAATTTCTCCTTCACAGTTTCCTAGGGTGATGAAATGTTATCATTTTGCAAAGGGACATAATTTCAGAAAGAAGACCAATTCTAAACATTAGTACAGCTTGCTTTGTGAAGACCTCTCTTTGCCATTTTTTCCCAGTTAATTCTCTTTGGCTTAATGATGATATAAAAGATAGAGAAATCTAGCTCAGGTAATAATTAAATTACAACAACTTTTGCAAAAGTGGGGGCTCTTTTTTGGACTCCAAAGCAAACCTTTCAGGTGGCTTGTCAATGATCTCAGAGCTCAGGACAATCCCTACCCAGCTGCAGCAACTGAGGGTGGGTCGGACAAAGAGGAAAGAAAGCTACCATGGCCACTTTTGCCATGTTACCAACTTAGTGGTTGTCTAAAGATTATCCTTCATTAATAAAGGAGAATATTTGTAGCAGCTCAGGGTTGACATGAGAGATCCTTGCGCTCTCTGAGCCTGCTTGTTTTCTTGCAGATGTTTCATCACCCAAACTTGGTAACATCATCAGTGCTAGTGCTGATCTCGGTGCTGATTGCTGGTGGAAAGATGCTTGGGTCTTTCTGCTCCTTTTTGGGCTGGGTGGTAGTTCCTTCTGCATAGTCTATAGATGTTGTTAATGTGTCTATGTATGTGTCTATTGATGGCTGGTTTGTCAGAAATTCCCTGGTGTTTTTGGACTTGGCTTGGTCTAGGATGGTCACATTTTCCCAATACCCAACTCCTAAATCAGTGTTGGCAGGGATACTCTTAGAGATTCTTTGGTTGGACTGTTTGCTATTGGCTTCTTTGACAGTTTCTTGATTGGGGTATTGGGAAAATGTGACCATCCTGGACCAAGCCAAGTCCAAAAATGCCAGGGAATTTTTAGAAGCCTGACATTCTGACAAATCAGCCATCAATAGACACACAGACATTCACGTAGACACGTGACGGGTTCACTTCCGAACCAGTTGGAAAGGTAAGTAGATTTTACCCCTGCGGGAGATGTATACAATATTTGAAGGTAGTTAGTTGAAAGTAAAATTTTTGAAAGTGAATGTTACCTGGAAACAAGCTTTGAAGAAAATACTCTTGGCCAAAGACAAATAAGGTATATATTCAAACTCAGGGAGAGAAATTTGGGACAGATTTGGTATTTTTCTCACAAAATGCTTACCATAATTGAAGTGGCCAGTGGGGGAAAAACACCCATTTGCTGGTAGGCAAAATTATTTCCAACTACGTTTTTTTAGTGTCTAGGACTTCATGATTGGACTAGCTTAATTTTTTTTTCTGAACAGGAAGGAACTAGTTCAGACAAGATTCTGGACACTTGTACAGATAGTCCATAATTTACAACAGCTCATTTAGTGACTGTTTGAAGTTACAACGGCACTGAAAAAAAATCACTTAACCATGTTATTAATTTAACTACTATAGTGCAGTGGTGAAATCCAAACTTCTTTACTACCTGTTCTGTGGGTGTGGCTTGTTGGGCATGGTGTGGCTTGTTGGGCGTGGCAGGGGAAGGATACTCAAAATCTCCATTCCCATCCCACTCCAGGGGAAGGATACTGCAAAATCTTCATTCCCACCCCACTCTGAGGCCAGCCAGAGGTGGTATTTGCTGATTCCCTGAACTACTCAAAATTTCTGTTACCGGTTCCCCTGAACTGCTCAAAATTTCCACTACCAGTTCTCCAAAACCTGTCAGAACCTGCTGAATTTCACCACTGCTAGAGTGGCAAGAAAAGTCATAAAGTGGGGCAAAACCCTTAACAAATTTCCTCACTTAGCCACTTATAAATTTTGGAATCAATTGTGGTCTTGGGTCGAGGACTACTTGTATATAACCTTTTAATTTTGGAAGAAAAGAGGTAATCTTGGAAATGAAGATGATACTAGAGCTGGATAATTTGATTTGCAGTTTCTGTTTTTAAAAAGTTTAAAGAATCCTGTGGAAGAAGAGCCAGATAAAGGTCTGTATGACTTCTAGGCCTTCAGTTCAGCTGAGAACAAATTTCTTGAGAAGAAATATTCTCTTCTTTTGGTATTTCATTCAGCTGAAAACTGAAGATGCCTTTCTTCCAGAACTACAGAAGACATCCAAGAGAAGCAGCTATGGTGCATCAGGAGAAGAACAAGTCAGAAATAAAGCCTATCTATTGGAATAAGAGATTTTTAAAAGGTCAGTAACAATTCCAGATAATTAAATAGAATTAGGAGAGGCAGGAAACCTCATGAATGGGCAGAAAGAGGCCCAATGCTATGGACATTGGGATGGCTTCTTTACTGTAACTAATAAGAAACTGAAGTGGAATTATTCCACTTTGTCAATCAATATTCTGTGACCAGTGAATGTGGGCAATTTTCCACCATCTTTCATCTCTTTCTTTTCATATACCTACAAACTGCAGAGACTAATTTTTTTAAGAGGCTGATCTTCTGATTCTGTTCTTGTTAGTATTCACATCCGTATTCATTCCTGTCTTATAGAAAGCGGTTGTAATGTTAATAAAATTATCAGATATTTTTCATGACATGTACATTTTTTATCCTCCATGTCTAGATATTTCTTGCAACATATTTTCCTGGAAACCCAACATGTAAAAAACATTGCTAGTTTAGCATTATGGCATATTTGTTAATGAATAATTTATAATGCTACTGTACATCCTTTATGCTGTGGTGGCAAATCTAACTGTTGGAAAAGAGAACATCATGAGATTTATTATGCAAGATAATATGAATGGGATAGAACCAATATAAAATCTCGTAACCGTTTCAGAAACAAATTTAGATAAGAACATGCTAATGTGCGCAGAAGTGTTGTGTCAGCAAAGATAAAGGTATTGCTTGACAATTTATTAGTTTGTTCTAACTTATCCATTCCAAATTGTATTTTTTCCCCCTGCAAACATCTTGAATGAAATCACTTGTAAATCACCTATTTAAGCTTGGAGAGATTAGACGTACAACGAATGGTTTCATAAATTAAGGCCAGATGAAGACAACTGTTTGTGAACATTTTATCTTGCCTAGCAAAGAAGCTCAGCAAAACTAACTTACATATGCAGAACTATATTTTGGAGTTCAAAACTGATCAGGGAGATGGCACTGCTATGTTGTGGTAGACATATTTGTTACCACATTTAGTTAGTATTAGTCCTGCTGGCACATCATTGCATGGACATCAAGTTCCACCTTTTAATAACCACAGTAGAGTTTATTTTTTACATGGAACCAAATGAATTATTTCTGGTTTGGGGGGAGTTACAATTACACAATGTACTGTATATTTTGCTTTTAATTTATTTTTGCTAATTGAGAAAAAAAATCACTGCAAACCATCAAAAGGAGTATGATATTCTTTCACTGCTTTTGAAGAAATTAACCACTCAGTATTATAAAACTAACATATTTATTTAAAAGTTTGTTGCTGTTGTTAGTTGCGAAGTCATGTCTGACCAATTGCGACTCCATAGGCAACATTCTTCCAGGCCTTCCTGTCCTCTACCATTCTCTGGAATCCATTTAAGCTGATACCTACTGCTTCAGATGATGAGCAATACCTTGAATTGCACCTGGGAGGAAACATGGACCTGCTTGCGCAATAGATGTGTAGCACAGGAGAACCTACAATTCCTAATACTAAGTGTTCTGGGCCACTTGCAAAATGGTCTTTATGGGCAGCCCCATATAAAGTTGCAATAATTCAAATAAGAAATAATTAAGGCATGATTGATCATGAGCAATTCCTCCCAGTCCAGGAAATGATGCAATTGGCACATAAGGTGGATCTGTTCAAAGTCCTATCTTGCTTTTTTTACCTGGACTAACCAAAATGTTTCACATGTTAAGAAACATAATTTTCGTAGACCCCCCTCAAAGCCCCAGGGACATTGTTGTCATGCATGGTATTATTTTTATGTTACAAATATATATGTTATCCACTTTCAAACAGCTCTCAGTGGCTTACAGTATAATTATATGCATTAAAAATTATGTCAGAATTTAGAAAGATGAGTGAGGTCCATCCAGAATGTATGATCAAAGAAGTTGAGATGAAGTCATGATGGTGCATTTGAAGTTCTGCCTGTTTTTATGTTCTTTATCTTTTTCCAGCACAATTTAAAAAGGGCAAAGCTTCAATCGCAGCATCACAGTCTCCATCTCGGCTTTTTTTTTTTTTTAAAAAAACCCCATACTTTGTGGATGCTCCTGAGAGAAGCATAAAATCTTTAAAAAGCTAAAAAGCCTCAGTAAAAGGAAGCTTCCTTCAGTTCTAGCAATGGTTTGTTCTGCAATGAAAGCTCAGTCAGGGTTTAAATATTATCCTGGGATGCCAACAGTATGGTCTCACAATTCACTGGCTGGCAGAAGCTGAAATGTAACATGTGGTGCCATTATGCTTTATTGGTTGGATGAAAGCCAGAGAGTTTTAGGTTCAAAACCACATTCTTCCAATGGGGTTCATGAATCATTTGGGACTACCTGTTCTCAGCTACAAACCCTCCTTTTGCTGTTATTAAGACAACATGGGGACAACCTGTCACAAATGTCACCTTGCGCTTCTAGAGGACACATGGAAATAACCAAACTTCTGGTACTCCAATGGTTTATTGTCACATTTTTTTTTCCAGTGGACGTGGCTAATGAGTAAGTGCTTCTTAAAGCCCAATTTATTGAAAATAATTTTTAGGAAGCTCTTTGTGATTGCTTACAAATACTGTATATCAATTGATAGCTAAAGTAAGAAGTGAGCCAACATTCAGTTCTTCCATATCCGAGGTTTTTTTTTTTTTTCCTCAAGGGGTTTGAGGTTCAGCAAGGGTTTTTTCCCCCTTCAAGGGATTTGAGGCTTATTGGTTGACAATAATATCCCAAATGCAACAAGGATCCATCAGGACTATTGCACCTGGTTGATTACCACTGAAAGATCCATGCTGACATTGAATCTAAAGCTGATCAGAGGGAAATTCATCCATGAGTGTGGCATGCAAAAATATCTGATACCATCAACTCACCAGCTCCACCTGAACATAACAGAAAAGCAAGATCTTGTGGAGAACTAGCTATTAATAAGTCTACATTTGCTAGAATAATATGACATCCCTGAAGAATTTGATTTCTGTGTAAAAGCTTACTAGCTTCTTTTCAGAAAAATCTGCTTTTTACTTTGGGAGTTCTGTCCGAGGATAGATTGAGCATTATTATTACAAAAATAAATAGATAAATCCTACTGCTCTATTACATTATTATTCATTCTGCCTAAAATTGTTTCTACGCTATGAATATTCTAGCTTGTTACGCTGATAAATGGTGGTGTAGTATGAGCAGCCTGTTGGCATTTCCTGAACTGCAGTAAGATCCTTTTAACAAAATCTGGACAAGGAATAGTTGATCATTGGATAATTTGATGACAAGGAATGAGAGGAAACATAATGGAAGACAACATTTTATTTCAGCCACTCAAGCCAATTTCTGCATTTATGATGGTGGCAAGACACCACCAACAAAAATATGCAAGACATGGGCCTGCACCCTGGAGACACAGCTGACCATGCAAAGTGGAGTTCAATGATCTGAAAAGCAGAGCCTGCATTTGCAGGAATACGCTACGAAGAAGAAGATTATGGTCCACCTTTAGAATGTTGCTTTTGTGGGGAGATATTCAGTAAGCGTAGAAGAAGACTGCAATAACTTTATATGGTACTAAAATAATGGAGAGGGGAGAAGTAGGAGAAGCATGGCAGGATAGAAAATGGCTTATCATAATTGTGAAAAGGGGAACAATAGGAATAAGAATGTAAAAGGAAGGCTCTCTGTTCCTCCAGATCACTTAAGAATCTATTAGACTTACTTCAAGCCTTGAAGGCAGTTTAGCTGCAGGACAAAGAAGAGCATATTGCTTCAGCCTTGATTGGCAGCAGTCAGGAGTACTTCTCAACTATTCCCTCCCCCTTTGCGAGACCTTCTCAACAGAAATTTGACAGGAATTACTGAGATCATGCTGTTAGTCTAGATGAAAAATGGAGAATAAGGTGCTTGAAACTGTGACATTTAATAGGTAATTTGTTTGCCTGTTTGAGGTGCTTTTAGTCAATTTTATACGATTTGCATAAGCCCTTTAACTTCCTGGCACATCACACACTACAAAATAGAGTGTGATGCAGGATAATATGTATCAATAAATGTTATCTGCATGCTTCAAAAAAAAAATAACAGGCATTTTTGCATGAGATTAATTTCCTCTTGAGCTGAACCGTATGTTGTTATACTTCGCTAAATGAAATTCTATTGGTTCCAAGCTTGCTGCCACATTCTCATTTTATTATTACAGCTGCATTTTGCATTGTGACAATGAGGAAAAGGCAGAGCTCCAGAGTCCTGAACGTAAGCCAAGGAGATGGGGAATTTAAATCTCTCCTCAGCCTGGGAGCTCACTTCTATGTTTCCAAGCAAATCATTGTTGCAAAACCTCACCTTCCTTTAATCTCCTTGGGTGTATTGGATGGGCTGTGGGAAATGAGATCACCTGCAGGATACCGGGATTCGTAACCTAGATTCACTAACACTGGGATCTCCTTTGTCTTCTCATCTAAATGAGAGAGCTGCTTTATCATTGCATTGCAATGAGCTGAGCAGTCATGACATGCTGGAAGCTAATGGCGTAGATCAGGGGTCTCCAACCTTGGCAACTTTAAGACTTGTAGACTTCAACTCCCAGAATTCCTCAGCCAGCAGATTCTGAGTGGTGAAACAGATACAGATAGTCCTCGACTTACAACAATTCATTTAGGGATAGTTCTAAGTTACAGCACCACTGAAAAAAGTGACTTCCGACTATTTTTCACACTCACAACCATTACAGCATGCCCATAGTCATGTGATTAACATTAAGACGCTTGGCAACTGACTCATATTTATGACGGTTGCAGTGTCCCACGGTTATGTGATCACTTTTTGCAACTTCTGAGAAGCAAAGTCAATAGGGAAGCCAGATTCACTTAACAACTGTGTTACTAACTTAACAGGTGCAATGATTCACTTAACAGCAGTGGCAAGAGAGGTCGTAAAATGGGACAAAACTCACTTAACCAAATGTCTCACTTAGCAACTGAAATTTTTGTGATCATAAATCAAGGACTATATTTTGCAATCCAGTTCCTATTCCAGATTTGAGTCCCAGATTTAGCCTATGGCCTGCATCTGGAGAAGTTCTTTGTGCTCAAGGGACACAACTGCTAAAGAAAACCTGGCATGAAATCTTTTAGAAACCCTACACAGTTTCAACAGCACCCTGATATTATCATATTTGAATGGCACAAATAATGTTCAGCCTACCACCCTGTCATTTTACTTAAGTTTTTGGTCCTTCTTCTATTACCATGTTGGAATGTGCCGCCATGTGATGACCAGACATTTGGAAGGGTTGTTTCTAAAATATTCATAGGAATTATAGATCCTTATTAGGCTAGAAGGTGACCATGTTTATTCTATTCAAAATATGAATGAATTCTTTGGATAATATCAGTTCTTTGAGGTAGGCAATGTGAATCAACAGATCCCACAGGAAGCAAAATAACAGAATAAGAGAGCCGGAAAAGGGCTTGGAGGTCTTCTAATCCAATCTCCTGCTCAAGCAGGAAACCCAATACAATTTCAGACATGTGGTTGGCCAATCTCTTCTTAAAAACCTCCAGTGATGGAGCACCCACAACTTCTGGAGGAAAGCCAATAAAGGATTAATTGTTCTAACCCTCAAAAAATTTCTCCTTAGTTCTAGGTTGGTTCTGTCCTTAATTAGTTTCCATCCATTGCTTCTTGTTCTGCCTTCAGGTGCTTTGGAGAATAGCTTGACTTCCTCTTCTTTGTGGCAGCCCTTCAGATATTGGAACACTGCTATTTTTTAATGAAAGTCCTTCTTTTTAAAAAAAAACTACTGGTTTTCCCCCAAAATAAGACCCTGTCTTATATTTTTTTGAACCCCGAAATAAGTGCTTGGCCTTATTGTTGGGGAGGTCTTATTATTTTGGGGAGCGTGGAGCAAGATGGGGCTCTTTTGCCATCCTACCTGATTTCCAGCTCTGTGTTTAAATATTTTTGGGGAGCCCTTATTTTTGAGGGAGGCTTATTTTAGCACATGCAAAAGCCCAATTGAGCTTATTATCAGGGGATGTCTTATTTTTGGGAAACAGGATAGACATATCCAAGTTGGTTATAAAGGAACTGTGACAGCCTGCTTATGCTTTACTTTGCCTCCCTTTTATAACCCACTGAATCAGGGAAGAGCCTGTCTGGGTTTCTTCCAAAGGCTATTGTTTCCCAGGATTTAAGGAATGTTTCAGCCTTTTTTGCTTATAGAATGGTTCTTGTCTATTTCCCTCAAGGTCATCTCTCTGACTCTGCAGAGAAAGATATGAAAATGTAATAGAGTTGGAATATATTAAACTGAGGAAGGACTGCAAACACAATGCAGAATGTGACCAACTCTCACAATCTCAGTTATGCATAGGGAAAATGAAGGGATAAAGTCGATGTCATATTTTTTTATGAAAAATGTAGGTAACAATGAAAGAATACATAAAGCTATAATATTAAATTACAAAAAAATAAAATGAAAAAGCATCCTCATGCGCTGTATGATCAGTAAGGCAATTATAAAAATGGTGTTTATTTTAAAATTCATTGGAAGAAAAAAATGGAGCAAAGGAAATAATGTTGTGGGACTCAAGGCGATAAACACAAAGGTTCAAAAATTTCAAAATACAGGAAAGATAGTTTGAAAAAAATCTGATCTATTTTTACTTGGTTTAGATCAGGATTCCTAATGCAGATTAAACCTATGGTCTGCTTGGGAAGTCCTTTGTACACATTAGGAACTTATAAAACATGTTATAGACACTATCACAAAATAATAATTGTGGCCAGTTATAAAACATCAGCTTACTATAAACCCCACTGTTTTTCCCTTGCTTTCGACTGAACATGTGGACAGACCAAATACTGGAATTGTTTACAATATAACTTTGGTTTAATCAAAAAATATCAATATATAAATTCATATATTGCATAGAACCTGAGTGGAACAAAGGGAGATGTCTACAGCTTTATTGGTACCTATGAACCTCAGGTGGGACACACATTCTAGATTGTGGTACAGATTTTGGTGACATTATTCATTTATTTGCATCCTTTATAGTCACCCATCTCATTAGTGTGACTTTAGGTAGCAAGCAACATTTAAAAATACACAATACATATACAAAATATTAATAATGTACTCTCAGGTCAGAGGTGGGTTTCAGCAGGTTCTGACCAGTTCTGGAGAACCGGTAGTAAAAATTCTGACTGGGCCCGCCCCCATCTATTCTCTGCCTCCCAAGTCCCAGTTGATTGGGAGGAAATGGGGATTTTGCAGTAACCTTTTTTAAAAATTTGATTTATATGCTGCCCTTCTCCAGAGATTCAGGGTGGCTTACAATGCATTAATAGCCTTCATACTTTTGTATATTTATACGAAGTCAGCTTATTGCCTCCACAAACTGGGTACTCATTTTACCTACCTTAGAAAGGATGGAAGGCTGAGTCAACCTTGAGCCTGGTGAGATTCTAACTTACAGTAATTGCAGACAGCTGGTGTTAATCACAATGTTTTTAGTCTGCTGAGACACCAGGCCCTTCCCCTGGATTGGGGTGGGAATGGAGATTTTACAGTACCTTTCCCCTGCCACGCCCACCAAGCCATGCCACGTTTACCAAGCCACACCCACAGAACCGGTAGTAAAAAATTTTGAAACCTACCACTGTCTCAGGTATGCTCCTGACCCCCAATGTATATGAAATAATCAGACCTTCAAGGCTTTATAAAGGTAATCAGATTCACAGCCAACTTAACCTTTTCTGGAGGGCTAGTCATAACTATGGAAAAGGTTTGTTTATTGGGCCTCACTAGATACAATCCTTGATTGATGGGAATTGGAGTATGCCCATCCTGCCTGAATTAGAAACAATGGGGGTAAGATGGTCCCAGGGGTGAAATCCAGTAGGTTCTGACAGGTTCGGGAGAACCGGTAGCAGAAATTTTGAGCAGTTCGGAGAACCAGTAGCAGAAATAAACCAGCAAATACCACCTCTGGCTGGTCCCAGAGTGGGATGGGAATAGAGATTTTGCAATATCCTTCCCCCAGGAGTGGGGAGGGAATGGGAATTTTGCAGTATCTTCTCCTGGAGTGGGGTGGGAATGGATATTTTTGCGGTATCCTTCCCCTGCAACGCCCACCCAAGCCATGTCCACCAAGTCACACCACGTCCACCAAGCTACGCCCAGAGAACCGCTAATAAAAAAAATTGGATTTCACCATTGGACGGTCGTTCAAATTCACATGCCCCGTGTCGTGTAAATTGCATCTCAAAGGCAATTGGAAGCCGGTGCAGTTCACAATGCAAAGGTGTAACAAGGGCATTATGAAGCCCATTCATAATTGCTCTGGCCATCACAATCTGGGCCAATAGAAAATTCTAATGTTGTTTAAGGGTAGCTGCATTGTAGGAATTGGCTCAGGAAGAGACAAAAGCAGGAGGGACTATTGGCAGTGCCTTCTGATCCAGGAAGAGGCACAACGTCAATAACCCAAAGCTGTGCCACAACACCTCTAATCACAGTTGCCACTTGCTCTTTGAACAGGAGCCCTGAGTCCAGGATCCAAGTTGTGCAAATAGTTTTGTTTGAGGTAGTGCAACCCCATCCAGAACTAAATATCTAGGATATTAATTAATTAATTAATTAAGTGTAGTTTTTAATATTTTAATTATTTTTACTTGTTTTATAACATGTAAGCCATTCAGAGTCACCTTGTAAGGGAAATAGGTGGCAAGAAAATGTAATAAATAAAATAAAAAATAGATAAGTTCCCCCAAATTCAAAGCCACACCATTTGCTAGGATTGAGTTGAAACTTGTTCTTCCCATTCAGACCTCCACAGTCTCCGGACACCAAAACAGAACCTCCACAATATCACTTAGAAGGCCCAGAGTCCACATTTTGGACAGAGAGGACCACTGGTTTGAAAGTGGGGTCAAAGAGGCTGTCTATGTGAAAATTGAACAGCTCTCTGACAACAGAAGGGGAGGGGTATGACATCATCTATCTCCAGTCTACAACACACTCCTTTCAACGATTCCAAGAAGGCTGCACAGCCATTTATACTACTCAGGTGACCCTGAGAATACAGATAAATCTCCAGGTGGCCTCAATGACTCTCTAAAGCAGGGATGTCAAACTTGCGGCCTACGGGCCAAATGTGTCAGGCGCTGGCCATGCCCACCCCCATTTTAGTGAAGGGAGAAAAGTCACGATACATCACGTGATGATAACATGATGCCATGAGCTTGACACCCCTGTTCTAAAAGAATGCAAATGACTAGTGGTCTGCAAGGAGTATAAATCCTTCCATTTCTCACCATCTGGTCAGAGCTGAAGAAACTTCCTGGATGAGAAGCGAAATGTCTTCAGAAGAAAAACCAGAAAGTCCAGTTGCCTCTTGAAAAACCAGCTTTGGGACAACTATGAACTGGATGACTGAGAATCTCCATAGACAAGGCCCAGAATAGAAATATAAAGAAGGCTATTACCAGCATACTGATGAACCTTGCCCGTGCCATTGAATGAGTTCAATCAGTGACTTCATATAAATATTAATTCCTTCGGGGGGGAGTTGAGCCCCTAAGCACCCCACGCAAGAGAAGCCACAGGTACACACATCAACACTAATACTAACCCCAGCAGAAGAAAAAGAACCCACATAACACAGTGGCCCCATTTCTGAAATCTTCTCAGAAACTGCTAAGAGTTCAAGGAGAGCATGGAATTATTTACTATCCCCATGCAGCTCTCTCCACAGTCATCTATCTCTGTGACCAATCTGCTTCCTAAAAAAAAAGGAACTTTAACACAGTTTTATCTTAGGTCTAGGGATGGCTTTTTGAGGAGGGAGCAAATCATCACCTTCTTAAAAGATAGGGAACTATCCAGTAGTGCGCAGAACCTTCTGTGGATGCGCAGTGTCTGAGATGACGTCCAGGTGGGTGGGCGGAGTCTCCCACTGCCGCCACTACCGATTCACCCAACTGGACAAACTGGCAGAAATCCATCACTGAAACCACCCCTTCTCTTAAAGAGGCAATTACATTATCTTTATAATGTGATTCTATAAGAAAGGTAGGGTGTCCCAACATTCCAGTATAGGGATTGTCCAGTTCAGAGTCATTCAGCTCAAGTATGCGAAGAAAAGGTAACCAAGATCTTAATAGGCACAGTATGGTCTACAAGAAAACATTTTATTTTATTTTATTTATTTATTTATCAAGAACATATTAGGTAATAAATATAAACATAGATTGGATATATAAAATAGATATAAATAGAGGAAATATTAGGACAGGGACTGTATGCATGCCCCTTACAGACCTCTAAGGTTAACATTTTGGAGGTTTTGGGATGAAACCACAGAGTCAGGTAGTATGTTCCAGGCATTGACCACTCTGTTGCTGAAGTCCTATTTTCTGCAGTCGAATTTGCATCAGTTTACCTTAAGTTTGTATCTGTTGTGTGCTCATGGATTGTTGTGGTTGAAGCTGAAATAGTCATTACAGGTAGGACACTGTAGCAGATAATTTTATGAGCTACAGTTAGGTCATACCTAATATATTCCTCCCAAATCATAAAGAGAAAAATTAGACACATGATAAATAAACTTTGCTATATTAATATTGCTCCCAAGTCACTCTTCATAACAATGCTATTCTCCTTTACATGCAATCATCTATAGGGGGGACGGGGACTAAGATTTAAACTAAGAAAAAAACAATTATCTGTGGTATATTGATCCAGTTTTAAATATTTCATCTCTAGCTCTTTCAACATACCATGATTTAATTGGAAACCTAATACCAGATTCAGTGAAGGGCTTAGAATATCAACTAGATAGAAATAAAAGCATTATTATTTCAGGTAACAGTAATGCAATACAATATTTTAAAGATTCCAGACAGAACAAATGATTTATTTTTTATATTAAAATTAAAAAAAGAATTAAAGCAAAACAAACACATTACTCCACCCCACTGTATTAAGTTTGTTGGAGTCAACTGTAATAGCTGAATACCAGTTCTGGGTACAGAAGATTGAAGATACAGGCTTACAATATATAAAAAAGGCTATTCTAAATGATTGAAATGGACAACCAGCAGCTCCAGACAATGGTGGGAAAAATTGAGTTCAACTTAGCATTAGGCAGATATCCAAGTTTTTAGCTGCCTTTTATTTGGAACTCAAGTTATTTTCCAAACAGGTGCATTTATAAGGATCTTGAGGAACACTGCTGGGATGTGCCAAAAATCTGCAGTTGCATTAAAAATGGTGCAATAAAAAAAGAAGATAAATGTCTGAAATGGCCAGGCTTACTTTGTTCATTTGCATTTATGAAGGACACAGCAATGGGGCACTTTAAGGGAAGAGTTTTATTCATTTAAAAAGCATTATAGTGGTGAGAACTTCATTTTCCAAATTATATATCAGAATGGCTTAAACATTTCTTACTTCTTTTCAGTTCTTTCGATTGCATGCAGAATAGTTAAAGAATTTAAAACAATGCTTTAATCAAAGACAAGACAATGATGTTTATGATTCTAATTAGGTAAAACAGTGCTTGGGTATCTTGCTCGCTGCAGTTTGTATTCCTAGTGCACTATATAGTGCAGCAAAAATAAAAATAAAATATGTATGTCTGTAGCTTGATCTTTCCTCAATTACTGTTCAAATGTTTTGTAGAGAAAATATCATGATTTATTTGCATATAGACATTTTAATTTTTACAGAAAAAAATTATTTAGTAAAACCTCACAGCTTTCTTACTGTTATGATGGCACGCAATTTGAAAAAGGGTGTGTGTATTTCACATGCAGGATAAGACTAGTTTTTTCCTTCATGGTTATATTGTCTCCATGGAGATTTATTGTATGTGTGTATCTCTCTATTTCTACACATCAGCTCTCTAAAATGACAATAGTTCTGATCTGGATGGAATATTAATCTGATCTGGTCCTTGTCTTTGTCAACTCTGTTCCTAAATTTGTCCCTGAGTAAATATTAAGTTCTAATTAAACACCACACTTGTCAGCTGAGTATATGATCCTTGAAACCCTTTCACCAGGATTCTCATGTTCCCAAGAGGGATGGGGAGAATGGACAGAAACTCAGATAATCTTGTCCTCAAGAGAGAAACTCTGAATTTCTCATTAGAGTTGTCTGTTCTGGTCTTGAGACTTGGGCTCCACTTCTTAACAGCAACAAGAGGAATTCCTGAAATGGCAACAAAAACAGCTCTATTTTATGTGGGCTGGGCTCAAGGAAGTGGCAAAAGCAATTTCTAACAACAAATTCCTCAAGCCTAGCTGACTTCTTGCAGCTAACTTTGCAAGAAGTCTAACTTATTTGTTATAAAGGAATCCAGGCTTCAAAAATCTTTAGCAGTACAAAGTGGCATATAGAACCTCAGAACCTTGTCCATTTTACCATATAGATTTTTGTTCAAATTGTTCGAATTAGTTAGGGCTGAAAGAAAGGGTTAAGTCTGTCTGAACATAGCTTTGAAGTATTTTCTGATACAAATATTGATAGCGTACTGCTAAATATTGAATGGAATTTCAAGGTGTTAAACCTAGCAACAGATAAGAGTGTGCAGCTTTTATTTCTCTGATAATCTCATAGCATTTATATTCTCACTGTGGGGACTTCCAATTAATGTTTTAAGATAGTTCAGGATCATCTGCAAACTAGCTTTAGCATCATCTATTTTGGAGAGTTGAGTGTACTGCTTTTTACTGAAAACTTAGTTTTGAGATTACCTCTAAATCATGACGTTCCAGGAACTCATCTTTTTGGACAACCCATTTTTCCACTGGTGTGAATTCTTGTTTCACTTCACCCACACTTCCAAGGTTCAAATCAGCTATTACAATAGCAACCATAAGGTAAAGATAAAAGTTCCCACTCGCACATACTGTATGTGCTAGTTGCTCCCAACTCTAGGGGGCGGTGCTTATTTCCTTTTCAAAGCCGAAGAGCCAGTGCTGTCTGAAGATCTCTCCGTGGTCATGTGGCCAGCATGACTAAATGCCAAAGGTGCAAGGAATGCTGTTACCTTCCCATCAAAGGTGGTCCCTATTTTTCTACTTGCATTTTTTATGTGCTTTCGAACTGCTAGGTTGGCAGAAGCTGGGACAAGTAACAGGAGCTCAATCAATTACGCGGCAGTAGGAATTTGAACTGTTGAACTGCCAACCTTTCGATCAACAAGCTCAGCCACTTAGTCACTGAGCCACCCCGTCCCTAATAGCAACCATAGAATGGATCTTATTTCCATGTCTTCCAAAAATTCCAGTGTTCTCTCTTTGTGTAGTTATTCTTTAGAATTTATCTTCTTCACTGTTCTCTTCTCTAATCGAGATTTAAATTATGACCATGGCTATTTCACATTACAAGAACTTTTTAGTTCAACACACTACGGTGAACAGGATACTTTGAGGGATTTTCATTGTGTTAACCTTTTTTAAAAAATATTTTTCTTGTCTACCTATATCTCTTCTTTATGTTTTTTCCCCATTAACATTTTTACTGAGTTATGAAATATTATAAAATACAAATTAAATAGAAAAGCAGTGGGAGGTGAGGGGAAGGAGAGGTGAGGTAAGATAAAAAGAAAAGAAAAAGAAGCATCGACTTCCATCTCTCTCTGTTACAGTAAATTAAGGAATTAGCATCAAATCACAACTTTTTTGCTTTTTCATAATAATATAAAGCCATTTCTATAAAGCTCTTTTGGTCTAATCAGTAAAACCCAAAATCAGAGTTTCATTCTTCTCCACATCAAGCATGAAGTTCAGAAGCAGTCTCTGTGAGGAAACAAAAGGATTTTTGTTCTTTTCTTTAATCAAAGTGGTCAGTTTTGCCATTTCAGCCAACTCCATCAGCTTCTGCAACCATTCGTCCATAGTAGGAATCAAAGTGTCCTTCCATTTTTGTGCATATAATAGTCTTACTGCTGTCAACATATATAATAACAAAGTTCCAATTTTTTTCTCTAATTCTTTTTCATTAAGCCCAGAAAGAAAAGCTCTGGTTTCATTTTTATCTCCATTTTTTTTTAAAAAAATGTATTAAAATATGAATTATATGGCAATTTTTTTTTTTGCTTTATCACATGTCCACCGTAGAAGATAAAAAAATCCCCTCTTTACTTTTACACTTCCAACATTCATTTGACGTACCTTTATACATCTTGGATAACTTATCTGGTGTTAAATACCAATGATACATCATCTTATAAACATTTTCTTTTAGATTGTAATTGAATGTGAATTTAAAACCCTTCGTCCACATATTTTCCCATTGTTCAAGCATCACATTATATCCAAAGTTCCTTGCCCACTGAATCTTACAATGTTTTACATGTTCATTTTCCAAATTCAATTTCAATAACATTTTATACTGTAGAACTTAGCAATATGTTCATCATTGCCACATAATAAAATTTCCAGTTCATTTTTAACAAAGTCAAATCCATAATATTTTTAATCCAATTTAAACCTTTCTTTCAGTTGCTGATAGAAGTAAACCAGTGGCAAATATAACCTTCTGATTCAAGTTCTTCCCTCGACTCTTCTTTATGTTTGTAAACATTTTTTGTTTACAAAAAGTGCTACACAGTAGCTTGGAGAGGGAGGGGGAGGTAGGTTGCTGTGCTAGCACTTTTATCTTCATTAATCTACAACTGTGGTAGCTCATACTGCGGGACATTGATTACATGAATTTTTGTGCATACTCCTATATCTCAACTGGTGAGACAGAGAGTAAATACCAATTGACTCATAATATTCTTTTCAAGTGTAGTGCAGTGAGTTTTAATGTCAGCAGATAGCTGCAAATAGAGAAGTGAATTGCAGATTTATTTCAAAACATCATTAACTGCTTGTTAGTGTATGTTCCTATGCAAAGAAACATGGCATGCAAAATAGTGAGGATGCCATTTTGTGGGTAGACTGACTGTTCTGACCTCATCCTTAAACCACTGAATCCAGGAAGGAAGTAAAAGATAATTTTTGGTTAAGCTCTGTGTGATTAACAGCTCTAACAACACAGAGGAAAAAACAAAAGTTTGGGGGCAGTAGACAAACTTTCTAAAGTTTTGTGGAAAAGCTTAGCAGGATCCAAGTTCGAGCCCTTTGGGGAAGGGTAGTATATAAATTGTTCACATAATAACTGAATTAAACAAATATACTATTGCAACAGATCTTGTCTTTGCATAGCAAATGGGATGACTTCATCATTCAATTGAATGATTTGCAATTTATCTTTATTGGAAAATGCTACAAAACACTTTGGTTTGATAAAATAAAGGCCTTACTTTTGTCATTTTAAATCTGGATACTATAGATACATTGGTGAGAGAGCTACCTCTTAATTGCTACCAAGGAGATGGGATATTTTCTCTGCCAAAGAGCTGGCATCCAATCCCAAACATGAGGTGATCTAGAGGTTACTTTCTGCCACCATTTCTAATCTCCAAAATACTATGTATTATCTTGGCTTAGTTCGAAAATAAAAGAAAGTAGGTAGGCTGTACCTCTAATTAGTGAGCAGAGGCTTCCTATAGAAGCAGCATTGTCTTGCTCATCTATAGAGGGATATTTTGAATATATCAGGGGCTTTTCTTCATCTATGACAGGAGAGACAAGTGAAAACTGGCAAGACAGAAATTATAATTTGGCACAGAAACCTTTATAACATAATAGGGGGAAATCTGAAGATGTGGATTGTAATGATGGTGGAAGTGACAACTGCATATTTAATGATCACATTTCAGAAGCGATAATGAAAGTAGTTAATGCTAAGATCTTGATCTGGCTGAGAATCAAGAAATTGCAAAGAAAGAGCTGTATTGCAAAAGGTTATGGTAAATATGATCCAGCACAGCAGATGTAAAAAAATAATGCCAGAATTAAAAAAAGCTTGACTTTAAATTAGGGGGGCCAGATATAAATGGGACTTTAACAAATTAATGGGTCAGGCCAACAGATGAAAAAAAAAGGTTTTTCATTTTGAAAATGTTTATTAAGATTTGAAGAGACATAATTGCATGTTAACTCCAGTGACTTTCTTAAGAAAGTGAACTAAATAATATTTTATGCTGTCATAATTTAAGTGGACACTCTATCTGTAAAATGCAATGCCAATTAGAGTTGTTGGAGTCCTACAGAATGACTGGTTACCACTATAGCTCTTGAAGGCTAAAGCAATAAAGATCCTATGTTTCAGAAATAAATAGTAAAAATATCCAAAAGTAATAAAATACCATTTGTAATTAACTCATTGAACATCAAAGGGAAAAAGAGGATTCTACATCAAATAGAATACTCATGTTTAGTTCTGAGGTGAATTTGAGTTCTGGGCAAGAAAAGCAATGGTAAAATTTTTGGAATCTTCCAAAAATTTGGCTGTTTACATTGTCAAAGAGAAAAGTTCCTCTTCTATTGTAGAGCAAATGAAAAATATAGTTGCATTTTTTGCAACTTAAAGGAACCATATTTTATTCAAAACAGCTGATCGGTTTGCTCCTGGTGTTTCCCCATACTTTCACCCATTCAAAATATTAAAGAGTTTGCTGTGACTAAAATAAAAGCAATACTTTCCAATGATTGTCTTCAGTTTTTTTTAAAATGTATATTTTATTTAGGAGAAACTATAAGAGAAAGTATATTGCCCAAAGCCCTTAAAACAGTATACTTTTACTTAAAAGTCAAGTCAAAATCTTCATGAAAACTTAATGGTATACTGATTGTATCCTGCTGTTCCAAATCTGGTTCACTTTAAATAAAGTCAACGATTGTGAAGGCTTTAGATTAGTACCTAAAGGACCGAGCCTATAGCCCAAATTTTTGCTTTTGATGCAATATTTATTTTATTTATATCCCATCTTTATTAGCTGTACAAATAATTCAAGGCAGCAAACATATCCACACATCTTCTTCCTATTTTTCCACAACAATCCTGTGAGGTGAGTTCAGCTGAGAGAGAGTGACTGGTCCAATTTACCCAGCTGGCTTTCATGGCACAGGTAGGATTTGAACACAGGGTCTCTTGTTTTCTAGCCCTGTGCCTTAAACGAGAGGTCTCCAACCTTGGTGAAGGTTCACTGAGGAACTTGGGGAGTGGAAGTCTACAAGTCTTAAAGTTGCCAAGGTCAGAGACCCTTGCCTTAAACAACACATCAAACTGGTTCTTAGTTTTTATTTTGTGCCTTTATTACCAATATACCTTTATTTTAGATTGTCATTTAAATTTTACTGCTACAACAAAGTATAAAATTGCTTTTCCCATTAATACAAGCAGTTTTTCTCTATCCCTTTTCCAAGCTTAGAACTCGGGGTCATCCAATAAAATCAAATATGGATCAATATATATCAAGATCTATATAAAGAAAATGTTCTTTGAACAACGTAAGGTTAAACTCTTGAGATTTTCTGCCATCAAATACATTGATGACAATTGGCTTCCCATTTAGATTATTTTAAAAGGGAATAGACTAATTAAAGGAGTTCAGCGTATCCATCTAATTAAAGGCTATCAGTGTATTTATCTCTCACTTGTCATGCAGTTCCTCTGGCACTACCATAGCAGAATGCTCTTTTCCTAATTTTTCTTGCCTGTTTCTGTGGTCCAGAAACAAATCTCGCTAAATGGTGAACTATCTGCTTTTCTCTGATACGTTTACTTCACGAACAGCTCACTCAGTCAATGATTCCATACTTGACATTTTCAAACTTATTCAACATCTAGCCATTGTCCTCTGAGGAAATACTATATTTTGTGTGAGGCCAAATTATTTTCCAGGTTAGCATTTTTTTCTCTCTCACTTCCTTTTCAAGAATCCATGACAAGAAAGAACTGAGTGGCAAGAGAGGTCAGTGGAAGACCAGCTATACATACAGAGAAGATGATTTTCTGGCCTCGTGATGTCATTTGTCCCAGCCCAATTCCCTGTTATGAAAGAAGCAAAAAAAATCCTGGAATGCTGAAGAAACCAACTGCATTCACTTCCATCATCTGCTATGGAGTGCAGATTGTAAAAATGACAGTCTCATCTGATACTGAATGTAAAACTGTCTTCAGATTGAGGGAGGTGTGTGTCAGGGGTGGGTTCTACTTACCTTTACTACCGGTTTGCAATGGGGCCGCATGCTCTTCTGCGACGTCATCATTTTGATGACGTCGGGGTCGGTGGGTGGAGCCTCCCGCCAGTTTTACTACCAGTTCTATAGAACTGGTACAAACCGGGGGCAACCTACCACTGGTGTGTGTGTGTGTGTATGTAGAACCAACCAGAAAGAGTGAAAAACTCAATAACCTTGGAGTTATCCCTGCATATATGTCAGCCTGAATGCTGAGATATAACAAAGGCAGTGTACTAAATAAACTGAAATCAATTTAACTCCAAACATCCTGTAGGTAATTCAGGACATGTTCTGTGCATTATGATTCTTCCTCTGATAAAATTCGGAAATGTTTCACACCTATATAAAGCTGTATCATATTATTTTAATGTTATGCAAAATGTTCACGAAGTCCTGCCAGGGTTCATCTGCCTTGCTCTAGGAAAGGCTGAGATAAGGTATTGCTCCACTTCATATCAGCCAGCAGAACCTTGATAGATTTCTTTCATGCTGCAGAATGATACTGCAGAACTCTGCAGGTGGTATATTGTCAGTATATAAATGAGAGATTACAGATGCATATTTACTGTGCTCAAAATTGTGTGCTAAATTATGCTGAAAATTTACAGGCCTCAACAGCTTGCTAAACTGCAATATTAAAAAACAATGCAAACACTATCAGGAAAGCAAAATGAAAAATAATTCATGTATATTAAAAACTCCAGAAGGACCTGATTGGCACAGAGAAACTAGTTAATGCCTTCTATTTCTTAAGAAAATTTAAGGCTGCGATAACAACAAAGCATACATAATTGCTTAGTTTTGATTTGCAGAGAGGCATTGATGGACTGTTCTTTCCAAGCTAATCTTACAAAAGATATCAGCTTTTGGAATGCAGCATTGGAATCCAGAAATCGGAGAAAGAGCTGGGTCATAACATAAAACAGATGTTATTTATCTGTGGCAAGCCCTCAGTGAATGCATTGTCATAGGTGCACATCAGAGAAATGGCAACCATAAAGTATCTCTTAAGTGTGATTCAAGAAGTTTGCAGTTCATTACTGAGTTGAATAATTGACACTAATACATGGAAAACCTGGTCTTGGCAGATATTAAAGAAACGCCTCAAGCATAAATAAAATAAATATACAAATGAAATATTGAAATAGAATTTGAAAAGAAAGTACAGGAAAGCTCTTGAAGGATTATGTGATAGATAGATAGATAGATAGATAGATAGATAGATAGATAGATAGATAGATAGATAGATAGATAGATATGTAGGTCTTTGGTTTTATGTGTGTGTGTGTGTGTGTGTGTATGTGTGTGTGTAGGTCTTTGGTTATTCAGGTCTTCTCCCACGTAAAATTGGAAGTGTCTTGGCGACGTTTCGACGAAGTCTCATTCGTCATCTTCAGGCTGGTGTTCTCAGCTTCGTGCTTCCAGGAGCAAAGTGTCTTCTCAGAAAACATATATATATATAAAACATATATATATGTTTTCTGAGGTTTTCGCGGATGTTTGTATGTAGGTCTTTGGTTATTCGGGTCTTCTCCCGCGTGAAATTGGAAGTGTCTTGGCGACGTTTCGACGAAGTCTCATTCGTCATCTTCAGGCTGGTGTTCTCAGCTTCGCTCCTGGAAGCATGAAGCCGAGAACACCAGCCTAAAAATGACGAATGAGACTTCGTCGAAACGTCACCAAGACACTTCCAATTTTACACGGGAGAAGACCCGAATAACCAAAGACCTACATATACATATACATATACATATACATATACATATACATATACATATACATATACATATACATATACATATACATATACATATACATATACATATACATATACAATATTTTGCTGATAAAGAAATAAAGGGAGACTAGTATAGATCTATTTCAAGCTATTTAGCTCTCATCAGCTAGCCATACCCTTACTTGGATTTGAACTTGGGCTGCCTGCATGTTAGGCAGTTGTATTAACCTCTGCTCCCTCCCACATGCTGCGGCAGACCAGGTGTCTTGATAGAAAAACACTTAATCTCTCCTCTGACTCAAGCTGATGAAGGGAGGAGAATTTGTGGCTCAGAGTCTTGGCGTATTCGGGTCTTTTCCTGTGTAAGATTGAGAGTATTTTAGCAACATTTTGATGAGGTCTCACTCGTCATCTTCAGGCTGGTGTCTTCGGCTTCATGTTTGTGCAAGCAAAGCGTGATCGGAGATGCCGTCTCTCTATAAATACTGGTGGGGAGGTGGGGAGTGCTGGCTTTGTTGTTGTAAGTGGGTTGGCTGGCTGTGTTGTTACATCTTAATTAGTAGTTGGAGTTGATTTTTGCAGATTAGTCGGCTGTTTCATAACATCCCGTGTGGGCGAGGTCCTAGCTGTGTGCCCATTAGCCTTTTGTGTTGTAATGACCTGGGTAATGGGTTGTGTGGTAGCATCCTGAGTTCTAGTGTTGTGACATCACAGGTTTCTGGGATTGGTTGAGACAAAATACACTGTATATTGATTATAGGGAAAGTAGATAAAACAAAGAAATCAATATGAACAAGAGATTGGAGAAACATTTGAGATTGGACAAACATTTGTCTGAAATGGTATAGGGTTTCCTGCCTGAGCAGGGAGATTTGGACCAAAAAACCTCCAAGGTCCTTCCAACTCTTGTTATTCTGTTACTCTATACTTGCATATATTACCTTAGCAAGCAGGCATGAAGGTTAGAGTCCCTTGGGTCAAGTTGATCCTTGAATCAGGTACTAGACATGTTGATGTTATCCTAATTTTATATCAGTGTAAATCCATGTTTTGGGACAGGGATATTTTGCTGATTCAGGTTAAAATATTAAGCTGCATATTATTTGAGTTTAGATGTCCATTTATGCCAAAAATCATTCTCAGTCATCCCCTGAATTCAAACTCCAGGGAGGCAGCAGCATCACTTTTGTACCAATTTTAAAAGAAAGAAGTATGGAAGATGAAAATTACTGTAGAACTGCCTTGGTGTGTCTGTCTAGTGAGATACTTGTAATTGGAGGATAGCATTGAAATATATGTAGCAGGAAAACATTGATTACGTTGTACTGTTAGTTAAACAGAAATGTGGATTGCATAGGGCGAAGTGGCAGTATCTTATGTAAGTGACACATATTTAGACATGATTTTGGCCAATTAGATCATGGATAATGTGATTCGCTAATATAAAGGAGCCATGGTGGTGCAGTGGGAAGAATGCAGTATTGCATTCTTGCATGCTTATTTTGCTGACTGCCAGGGGTTCGATTCTCACCAGCTCAAGGTGAGAATTGTCCATCCTTCCGAGGTCAGTAAAATGAGGACCCAGATTGTTGAGGGCAATATGCTGATTCTGTAAACCACTTAGAGACAGCCGCAATGCACTGTGAAGTGGCATATAAGTCAAAATGCTATTGCTAATCAGTAATCTACAATGCTGTAACATATTAACTGAATGATTTATTTACCCAGAAAACTGTGACATTGAACCCTTGACATGGCAGATCTGCTTTATAATAATCGATAATGGCAACATTGTAGAGGTATTAAGTCTAAGGTCACTGTGATGGCAACTTTATTGAGGCTGTTAATTCCTTTTATGGAGTTAAAAAGCAATATTTGTATATTTTCAAATAGAACAAATACTTGCTTATTACCAGAAACATAAACTAGGCTCAATTCCTTTTATGGAATTAAAAAGTAATAATTGTATATTTCCAAATAGAATACCTGCTTGTTACTGAGCATAGACTATTTGCAAAGTACTTAATGAGCACCATTTGAGCCCTGGATTCATAAGCAAGGAAGAATGATTAAATCTGCTCCAGCAGTAATAACTGAAATTTAAAGATGGCCCATGTTTCCCCTCTGACACAATGTATTGTAAAGGCATGAGACTCATCTGAGATACAATAGTCTCTCTTGGTTGATAAACTCATGAACCATGAAGAAATAACAAGGTCAAATGATTCAGAGAGTACAGCTCATTCATAATGATCTCTCCAACGTTAAGCAGCCAGAAAGCATAATAACTTGCAAAGGCATCAACACTCAGAACAAAACCTTGGCAAGTGTATATTTGTCATCCAGGTGGAAATGACAAGCCAGGTTAACCCTCCTTTGAACAAAAGCTGCTCAGAGTTTGCTCTACAATCCCAATTCATCATCATGTAAATTATTTCAGTAGGAACTTCCTAAGGCTCCGTTTGCAGTGATATTCTCCAACCAGATTGGTCAAAATACTGTCTAGGTATCTGATGCTGTGTTAGTTAAGCAAACATCAGTCTACACTTTCCTCATTTTAAGTTCTCAGGGGAGAAAGATGAGTTGTGATATGCCATACCTTCAGACTAGAAGTTCCATAACTCCTCTCCATCTGCTCAGTTGGAGTGGAGAAGAAATATAGCATGCATTTTTGTGCTATTTCAGCTACTTCCTACCCACCAGACGTTTTACATGGGATACATTTTTGTTCTTACAAGAACACATCAATATAGATAGTCATTGCAGAAAGAGGTTTTATATGGTCCACTTTAAGAAGCTCTTGGATAGAATTTAGTTTAACATAATATGTTGTGGTAAACCAAACTAAATCAATTTACCACAATCTATTCTTATTTCAGGCACAAATCTTTCTGCCATAGCAGTTTAGGTTAGCCTAATTTGCTGTTCCCAATTGCTTTGGATGAACATTGGCATTTTTATTTCATATGCAAACATGTCCAGGTTATAAATACGGTATTATCCCATTTATGCATGCTGCTCCTGTTTACAAACATTTCATTGGAAATAACCATAATAGCCAGTTGTAGTTATACAGCTGCGGCAACAGATGGAAAAATGAGGCAGAAGGAAGCAACCTGATTCAAATAACCTAGCCTGCTTCATAAGAATAATGCAGCTCTACCATTATCTCTCATAAGTAGAAATTAAAATGTATCTCTGAAGGATCAGAGGCCACTCTTGATCAATGCTTCTCAACAATATAGGAGATATGTGGAAGATGATTACGTTGTGTTAAAACACATGTCTGCAAAGTAATTTATAAATTGTAAAAAAAGAATTATTTAGAGCCTCAAAATAAGTTTACTTGTTACAAAAATTGTTTAAAGACAATCAATGCAATTAATACATAAAATAATGTTCATTATGCCTTATGTTTGACCTCATCTAAAAGTTCAGATGACAATTGCTTTAACCATTAATGATGTTTTCTTTTGTGTTTATAGCTTAAAAAGCGGAAATGCATTCAATAGAGTAGAGGTGTCAAACTCAAGATGCTTAGATCTGGCCTGCGGAGCTGTCCTGGAAACAGTATGTGGTCCTCCTGAGCTCTGTTTTCAGCTGGGACGGCCTCTTGCAGCTCTCTGCTAGCAAAAACAGAGCTTGGTCACCACAGGTGCCCTTGACATGAATGATGTTGAGCTGGCCATGCTCACCTCGGTCTCCCAAGGGCAAACACAATTTTGCTGCAGCCCTCAATGAAATTGACTTTGACACCCCAGCAATACAGGATTGAACTGAAATCTGATTCCTTTCCATCTTTCTCTGAGACACTGTGATTGTTAAGGACTACAAAAAGTGGCAGAATCTAATCCCTGAGACTATGGCACTATTGTTCTTGGGACTACCAGATCTGACTTGCAAAAATCTGGATGGCCATGAGAGGACATCAAAGTTACACCGAAAAACTAATGTATTTTTGTCCAAGGATTGTCTGGACTTTTGCAACCCAGATGGGTCATTCTGCTTATTCCCATATTTAAAGCAGATGCTCCATTGTAATATCTTCTGTTATCTATAATGGGTTCCTTAATATCCCATACAGTTAATTCTGAAATAGGAAGAACAAAGGCCATGAGGTATTAAAACAACCAATTTTTGCATTAAAATGGAGGGGAACAATTTTCCATATTTTTAAAAATAATAATAATAATAACTTTATTGTCATTGTACGTGTATACACGATATACCAATACAATGAAATTTACTTAACACCCAAAGACCAGGTCCAATATATATAACAATCTCCGAACACCCACCCACCACAAATTCCCCACCCCTAAACCATCCAAACATCCACACAACAGACCAAGTAATGCTGTCCAACAGCTCACTGATGATGGCCCTTTAGTTCATTGTTGAGTGCAATTATAGCTCTGGGATAAAAACTATTCATCAGTAAAGAAAGGGTTGAAAACCTTCCAAGTATTATGCAATAGTCATATTTCATCATTGTTTTTTCTATTATTTATTAATAAATAAATGTTGAATTAATTTAATATTTTCAAAAAGGTAAGGCACAATCATTGAATGGTGCTAATGAATAAGATTAACCATGAAGATAAGTCTCATAACCACAGCAGAATCTGTTCATTAGATAATGCTATGCTGATTTTTTTTCTTCTGCTCATAAATCTGCTATGCACAATGAATTTACAATGTCAGCAGAAATTCATCTAATCCTATAGCAGAGGAAGATAATTTCAAAAGGTAATTGATATCTTTTTAACCTAGAAATGTCAGATTATATTGAGAATAATGGGGCCTGACAAGTCTAAAGTTACTAGAAAAATGGCAAAATTGATCCACGTTGGGTTCTGAATTTTAAACTAAATGAGCACTGCACTCCTACTGAAGCATTATTGCATGAAGATTTTCTCTCAGTGTCTTCCAGAATGAGAGCACATGACTTGTCAAATGTGAAAAAGCAAAAAGCAAAAAACAAACCCATCCACCCTCTTCCTGCCTTCCTGTCTTTAGTAGGCAGTTAACAACTTTGCATTTTTCCACCATGATTTTATATCACTTTCCTGTGATATCCTTATGTCATACTTAATTACGTTCCAAAGTGGATGAAGGGAATATGATTCATCATGTATTAAGATACAATTAAGTCCAACGTTTCTTAGCTCACCTGATGTGCAAAGCCACCTGGCTCTAACCCCTGACTGGGTGGATAAATTAACCCATCTATCCCATAGTAATAGCTGGGGCATTTAAGAGGGACAATGATGATTAACTACTAACTGAAAGAGATGAGGGTGCCAGTTTTGCCCTGTTCTCTGTATTAGATCTTGTATATCAATATAGAACAGAGAGTTCTTTTTCTATTGGTTAATACTAGTTAGGAAGTTGTGTTTGTGTTTGTATTCTTTAAAAAAAATATGCTATATTTTTTTCTACCTGGCTGGGCAGTAGTTGGCATGGATTGCCATCTACTTATCATAGCTATGTGGCTTTGGGATGAAAAACAAGGGAGTAAAGAATTTAGATGCTAGTGGTAGATGCCTTTAAAATACATTTTTTGCAAAAGTTGCCTTCCGTATCTAAGTTATTTATCAGATACGGTCCAGCAGTCTGTTTCATAGATAATGCTGTACCAGCTGTAAAAAAATAATAATCTGCCTGTCAATGATATTAAAATGGGCATAAAAGTTATAAGGAAGAGTTTTTGTAAACAATTGTCTATGGAAATTTCTAGATATTGAGCCATGGTAGTGCAGTGGTTAGAGTGCAGTACTGCAGACCACTTCTGCTGACTGCTGGCTGCCTGCAATTTGGCAGTTTGAAGCTCACAAGGCTCAAGATTGACTCAGCCTTCCATCCTTCCAAGGTCGGTAAAATGAGGACCCAAATTGTTGGGGGCAATATGCTGATTCTGTAAACTGCTTAGAGAGGGCTGTAAAACACTGTGAAGCAGTATATAAATGCTATTGTTATTGCTATTAAAGAAGCTAAAAGCTTAAAATAAGTTGGCATTTCAGGATTTTCACATACTTTGGAGAAAACTTTCTACTAGTGGTGGTTTGAATACTAAATGGTAAAGAACACATGCAATATAAGCCTTTAGTCTAATTCAGAACAGCATACTACTATATACTGCTGCATAGAGCTTTACAGCCCTCTCTAAGTGATTTACAAAGTCATCATATTGCGCCCACAATCAGGGTCCTCATTTTACTGACTTCAGGTAGATGGAAGGCTGAGTCAGCCTTGATCCAGTCAGAATTGAATTGCTGGCAGTTGGAAAAATTAGCCTGCAATACTGCATTCTAACCACTGAGCCACCACAGCAGGTATAATCTATTTTTTTAAATCTCTCTCATCTACCTATTTTGTGGTTATAATTATAAAGTATAGATTTCTGTACATTAAGTATACAGTTGAAATAGTTCAATATATAGGCTAGATTTGGATAAGTGTCAACATAAGAAAAGGTGAAGGTTCCCCTTGCACATATGTGCTAGTCGTTCCCGACTCTAGGGGGCAGTGCTCATCTCCATTTCAAAGCCAAAGAGACTTTGTTGTACGAAGATGTCTCTGTGGTCATGTGGCTGGCATGACTAAACGCCAAAGGCACATGGAACACTGTTAGCTTCCCACCAAAGATGGTCCCTATTTTTCTACTTGCATTTTTTACATGCTTTCGAACTGCTAGTTTGGCAGAAGCCAAACTAGCAAGTAATGGGAGCTCACCCCAGTACGCGGCACTAGGGATTTGAACTGCTGACCGTTCGATTGACAAGCTCAGCCACTGAGCCACTGCGTCCCTTTGTCAAACATAGGCTCCATCATAATAGCTCTCAGTGCATAATTTGAACATTGTTGCAGACAACAAAATAAATAAATAAATAAAGATACTGAATATGCTTTCCATGTCAAAACTTGTGTCCCCCCCCCCCATTTGAGGAGCATTTATGAATCCCTGATATCAGATAACACCAACAGTTGAGCTTAATGATGACAGAAAGGAAACAGCTGAAAGGATAAAGCATTGCCTCATGTATAAGGAATCAAGAATCAGATATTTCAAAGAAGCCTATGGATTTCAATAATATTTTTAATTACCATACATGCAAAACAAAATTTGTTACTTATAGATAATCATTGTTTGCAGTAACTGCCCAGCAAATTAGAGGTAATTATTGACAATCAATTTCACCGCTCTGCTGCAGAGATAATTTCATATAACATTTAATGGTGTCACTACATAATATACTGTTTGGATTTACTGAAGAAAGCAGTTACTAAGATATTTCCTTAGATATATAGCAATGATTTTTTTTATCGTAAGACCCATTTTGTTATTCCCTATGGCTTTAGATTAATAAATTGTAAATGACAGTCAACTCATAAAACTTTCATGGCAGAAATTCACAGTAGTTGCCCTAAAGAATTATATCACATAAAGACAAAGATCTGAGTAGATCTTGTGCTTTGTGCTCCCCTGCCTATTCAGAAATAAGACTGTGCAGTTCAGTGGGCATACATATGCATATATTCATGTACAGGGTTGTAACTTTTCTATATTCTATGCTATAGTACATTGAACACACATGAGTCTATTTATTTCACAATTCATTTTAAAATATGAAAAAGTGAACTTGATAATTCATTTCAGATTTGTTGTTATTAACTGAGAACAACGAACAAAGAATAAAGGTAGTCTAAATATATTTTTTTCTTCCACAATAGTCTGCAATAGATTATTACCAAGACTTTGGATGCTAGAATCCATTGGAACTCTTAGAGCTCCAGCTGAAAGGGATGAGAAAACCAATTTGTACAGGTAGTCTTCACTTAACAACTAGCAAACGATTAGCAAACATTTGAAGTTATAATGGACCTTCTCAGAGCTACAGGTAGTCCTCAAATTACGATCACAATTAAGCCCAAAATTTATGTTGGTAGGTGAAACATTTGTTAAGTGAGTTTGCCCCATTTTACTACTTTTCTTGCCAAGTTTGTTAAGTGAATGGTTGCATGTTTAAGTCAATAACATGGCTGTTAAGTGAATCTGGATTCCCCATTGACTATGCTTGTTAGAAGATTGAAAAAGGTGATCACGTCATCCCGGAACACTGCAACCGTCATAAATATGAACCACTTGCCAAGAATCTGAATTTTGATCGTCATGGGGATACAGCAATGGTCATAAGTGTGAAAAACAGTCATAAGTCACTTTTTTCCGCTGCCGTTGTAACTTTGACTAAATGAACTGATGTAAATTGAGGACTACCTGTACTTACAACCTAGTTCTAGAGCTGCAATGGCCACCTACGCACACACGCACGCGCACACACACACACACACACAGACCTGCAATTATGCGATCACATTTTCGGAATTTAGCAACCAGCTCATATTTATGGCCATTTACAGCAACCCACAATAATGTAACTGCTATTTTCTGGGGATTTTTGCCTGGCAAAAAACACCAATCAAAGAGAATGGGTTTGTTTAACGACCACTGCATATACTCAATAACTACAGCATTTGCTTATTGACTGCTTAATGACCCCAGCGTTCACTTAGTGATTTGCTGAAAAAAATGTTGTAAAATTGGATATGGTCACATAGTGACCCACTTAATGACTGTCATAACTTTGGACAGTAATTCCAAGCTCAGTTACAGTTGTAAGCCAAGAGTTTTGAAGCGTGACTGAAAAAGTTGGAGTTTCTTAGTTATTCTGATAAAGCACATTTTAACTATGTGGAAAACATTGCAGTAGGCTAATTAAAGCCTACTGCCTCATAGCTGGAATTCAACACCACATCACACATTTCCATATACTTTGCAAGGCAGAGTGTCTCTGTAAATAATTACTTATTCTACTTACACACAGTGACACGCAGTCCATTTTCAGCTATGTTATACTGTATTAGGTAGTCACCTGGATACTATTCGCTGATGAAAATATACAAAAAAAATTGTAACTTTGACACTGAAAGGGACATTACTCTATAGTTGTTCTTTGAGAAATAGCCAAAATAAAAATGAATATTTTAAAATAAATCCATAGGTTATTAAATACATTTCTACATTGTTACCTGGTCTCAATCAGACACGTATTTTGGAATATAGATGTATAGACGTATTATTTTCTAAAAAGTCATGGTGACTGGGACACTATTAACAGAATGAACGAATGATCACTTTTTGTGACTTTCTGACAAGCAAATCAATGGAGAAGCCATATTCACTTAATAAACATGTTACTAACTTAACAACTTCAGTGATCACTTAACAATTCTGGCAAGAAAGATAGTAAATGTAAAACCCACTTAACTGTCTCACTTAGTAACAGAAATCTGGGGCTCAATTATGGTCATAAGTTGAGAACTATCTGTACTAAAACTCCCGTCTCAATTAGAGAAAACAAACCTTACTCCCAGTGACATATGTGAAGTGACCAGATCCATTCTGCTTCCTATCCAGCCCAGTGCAGTTCTTATCGCCCTCAAACATACTAAGTGTGACCCATGTCAACCAAAAGATTACTCAATATGGCAGTACATAAAAAACAGCATTGTGATTATACAGTTTATATTCCAACCCAAAACTAAAGTTTTATTGGATTCACACACTATAGTACTATTTATTGTTTTGGGGTTACTGTAATGCATAAACTCACAAACCATGACTTAATGAGATTTTGTACCATAATTGTTAGAAACCGTTAAATCACAGCTGGAGATGAGAACTACACTTGGCAATGTCATGGATTTTTTTGCATATTTTGCAGTCAATTTTTAAGGAGTTCAACTTCTGTCATTCTATTGAATGCTGGATTTCATTGCTTCAAGATGCTGGATAGAAAATAAATACAATTCTGAGTTATTAATTAAATTTCAATCCCTCTGGTAGTCATGATCCAGGAAAAGGTATAATTTGGATGAAAATCAAATTTTCAATAGGCTCCCCTTAATTAGTTTATGTTCCTCCTTTTCATGAATATTTTGAACTTCGAATTACCGTTTATCATCTAATGCAGTGGGTCTCAGCCTTCCTAAGGCGCAACCCTTTAATACAGTTCCTCACGTTGTGGTGACCCCCAACCATAAAATTATTCCTAAAACCATTTAAAATATGTTTTCCGATGTCTTAGGTGACCCCTGTGAAAGGGTCATTCAACCCCCAAAGGGGTCCCGACCCACAGGTTGGGAACCACTGATCTAATGGCTGGCAGTGATAGGTTTTCTTGAAATAAACCATCATCTTTCTCTTGTCTCTGGATTGCTCTAATTTTTTTGTACTTTGAGTACAAACTAATTACTATGAATTCTAAAATCAATGTTTAATGGTAAAAAAATATTTTTAAGGTATGATTAGTCTTGGACCATAAACCAACAAATGTTGGGATCAATCTAACATCTAAATCTTTACTCTTGAGGCCTAACTCAAAATGTGGGGTCAGTTTCAGGCCTGTTAAACTGGTGGCCCACAGGCTGGATGTGTCACACATGTCACACGCAGGCCACACCCACCCCGGCTCTGCAAACGCAAAAAAGTCACAATATATCACAATACATCAAGTGACACGATCAAATTTGATACCCGTGCTCTAGGAAGTACTGCATAAGAGACGAGGTATTAGGAATCTATATAACAAGAAGAACTATATGCAATCCTTGACTTATGATTGTTCCTCTAATAATGCTTTGAAGTTACGATAGCCATGTAGTTATTTACGACTCATCTTTAAAGTTCTAACTGTTGCATCATCATCATAGTCATGTGGTCACAATTCAGGCACTTTGAGACTAACTCCCATTTACGATGATTGCAGCATCTTGCAGTCACATGATCACAATTTGCCAGTAGGTTTCTGACAAAAAACTTGAGGAAGTTGCGGAAGCCGGATTCAGTTAACAACCACATGATTCACTTAATGTGATTCATTTAACAATCATGGTGATTTGCCTAAATGACTGCAATAAAATGGTCATAAATCAGGTCCAGTCACATGATGGCTTGTTGAATAACCACCTCACTTAGTGATTGAAATTCCAATCCCAACTGTGAATGTAAGGGAAAAAACAACTAAGAAGGAGTTAGCTAAGGATACTAGAAAATGCTGTTTAAACCACATAGAATGTGAAATGATGAAATGATCACTGAATCAATAGACTGATTTACACCAATAGTTCAAGTGACTAAGAAAACTATCCATAAAACAACTGAATAAAGTAATTTAAAATACATCTTCCCTATCTAAATGACATTGTTCCATGATTTGCATGGTAGAACTCTAACTGCCTGATGTTGCTACTGGATTGCGGCAAATCTAGTTAGACTTGGATTGTGCCAAATTACATTTAGCTGGTAGACCTTTTCCCCTTAAATCTACCTTCTAATGTTCTAAAAAGAGATGAATGCAGTGATACAACAATTGGAGAACATTTGCAGTCATGGATGACTTGCTTTATGGCCTTACTAAGTAGGGACAGTCAGAAATTATCTAAAATCCTAGCAACCATACTGACTACGGGTTTAAAATTGAATGAAAATAAATGTTCCTCCTTCTTAAAAGGACTGAATCAGCTTGAACATTACAAAAATCTATACCATGTAAACCTAGATCTAAAGAAGAAGAAAGAAATTCTTGGAATGAATAGATTATACTATAGTCTATAGGTGAGTTAATTTTTTAAAAATGAGAATTACAATACCTAGGAAAGTTTGTGCCATAACTGGCAAGGATCTTCCATCCTTTAAATGAACTACTCAAAACTGGCCATGAGGGGATAAGCAAACTGAAGCTTCCAGGAGTGCTAAACGCTTCTGTGACAGCAGCTAACATGTTATATATTGCAGCTAACAGCTATGGAATAAGTGTGGTAATATTTCCAGATCACAAAGGAAAGCCAAACAAATAAACTATTGTTCTAGAAAATTCACAGATTCATAAATAGGATATGTTGAGAAAAAGAGTCCTACAGCAGTGTGGCATGTTAATGATTCTCAAAATATTTTTATGGACTAAAATCCTTCCAAGTTTATTCCCACCATAAAAATTTCTTGATGAACTGCAAAGATTTGGATTAGGCTTCAAAGGGATATCAGACGTGTCTCTTCCAGTGATGGGATATAACTCCTGCTGAATACAATTCAGCAAAATATTTATAATAGGGAAAGCTTCTGTTTAGAAATAGAAATTATGAAGCAGTATAATAGATCTCAAAACTTATTTTTAATAGTTATCTTCAGTATATACGACATATTATTGCTTATGATGCAGAGCTAAAGGCCGTATTAATAAAAAATGATTACTGATCACATTTCTGGACCAAACCAGCATTTCTCAACTTGGCAATTTCCCCAACATATGCTGGCTGGGAAATTCTGGGAATTGAAGTCCACACGTCTTAAACTTAACAAGGTTGAAAAACACTGGGCTATAGGTTTTACATGAGGAACTATGAAATAATACCCAGCTATTCAAAGAGAAAGTGATTCCCTCTCGTAGAGACTTCTTTTTTTTCAATTTTATTATATTCCAATCAGGCCCTACTAATCCCACACCAATGGAGAAACAAAAAGCTCTTTAAATTACAAAATAAATTCTAACACAGCAAGATCCGTCTTTTGCTATATTAAGAGCACTGTCTAGAGTCATATGAGGGGGGCAGTATACAACAGCAGTGAAGTAAATGAACTATTTTCTATGCCACCAAGTTTAACCCGGCACAGCTAAATATCTGCAGACAGCTCCAATTTTGGAAACTTGCCCTATCACTGGCCGGATTACAAGGAATGGTTACCTACAAATTCCACCATGATAACTCTCCCAAGAGCATCTAGGATTTCAAGTGTAAATTAATAAACTACAGAATGAGAATGGTATGGTGGCCTAGAGGTGGTGCTCTCGCCTTACAATCAGGAGGCTGGGACTTCGATCCTAGATGGAGGCAGATATTTCTCTCTCTCGGTATGATAAGGATATATCTGCTGAATATAACTCCGCATTGGCGACAAGGAAGGGCATCCGGCCAGGAAACATTCAGCTCCATTCAGTTACCCAGGCTCCACCCCACAAGGGATTATGGGGTCATTAAAAGGAGATTAGATGATGATGACAATGAACAGAAGACCTTACAGCTAATTCCAGAAAGGAATCAGTTCACATCTTATTATTCTGGACAAACTAATTTAGTTTTGTTTAACCAAAAGTCTGTGGTCATTTTGATAAAGAAGAGCACATTCCCCATGAACATGAATAGAAATGCTGCAGCTGTGACTTTGACATTTTTTTAAAATCATGATTGTTCCCTTGAAAGGACCTAATTTTGCTGTCCTCATTCCAATTTTATTCTGAGTTCAATACAACAAAAGTTAGATTTTCATGTTTCTTGAGTTAATGCCACTTAGACCAAGTGTATATAGTGTTCCTCAACCAAACCATTACTGTCAATAATTACAGTTAAGTGGCACAAATATGAATAGTTCATGATTTATGACCACAGTTGGGATCTTCTGGTGCTAAACAAGGTGCTTGCTAAATGATTTGCACCCAATTTTATAACCTCCCCCCCCCGTGATTGTTAAGTGAATCACATGGTCATTAAATGAATCCAGCTTCCCCCATTGACCTTGTTTTCAGAAGCCAGCTGGAAAGATCACAAATGGAGATCATGTGATCTTGAGATATTACGACTGTTGGAAATACACACTGATTGCTGAATTTTAATCATGTGACTATGGGGTTGCTGCAGTCATTGTAACAGTGAGAACTGTGTCAAGATTGAACTACTTTTGAAACATTCAAATATTATCGATGTTCAACTTGCCAAAGAACTGGGGGCAGGGAAGGGTGAGAAAGAATGCAGAGGTAGACCGTGAGAGCCAAGAACCCACCAAGGTTCTTGGTCAGACACCTGTTGCAGCTGTCTGACAAAGAAGTAAATTGTTCTCCAAACAAAAGGAGAATTCATAATTGGACCATGTGAACATACATGGGTGGGGAAAAGGCGAAGCTATTGTTTAACCATGCAAGCATTGTGTGGAAAAAACCGGATCTGGTTTTGATTCTTCAGTACTGTAATGGTGAATCCAATAAAGTTTTGCTTTTGGGATTACAAAGTTTCTGAGAATGCCTATTTTCATTGGGTTTGCTAGTTGGATTGTTGAAAAACTGGTCATAAGTCACTACAATTTTAAATGGTCACTAAATGAATAGTTGTAAATTGAGAACTACCTATATTTATAATTTGGAAAGAGTGTGGTATAGTAGTTAAAGTATTGAACTTGGATCTTCAGTTCAACATGGGAGATCCATGTTCAAGTCCATCATGACTTCAAATGAGCCAGTCACTCTTTTGTCCCAAAGGTGCTTTTTTCAAGAGGCAACTGTATTTTCTGGTTTTTCTTTGAACATTTTGCTTCTCATTCAAGAAGGTCAGAACTGAAGAAGCTAAAGAAGCTGAAGAAGCTTCTTGGATGAGAAGCAAAATGTCTTCAAAGAAAAACCAGAAAGTCCAGTTGCCTCTTGAAAAAAGCACCTTTGGGACATCTATGACCTGGATGACTGAGAATCTCCATAGACAGTCATTCTTTTCCAGATCAACCTACCTTACAAAGCTGTTGTGATAAAATCCTTGAGGAGGGAGTATTACATACTCTGCCTCAGTTCCTTAAGGAAAATCTGGATATAAATCCAATGAGTAAATAATACTTAAATTTGATTATGGTAGTTTCCCCTGCACCTCCCAGCCACCTTTTCCAATTTTGTGCACAATTCTCAAAAATGTGCCATGTTATTTTGGAACAGATTGGAAAAGTTCTAGATGAGGGAATGTGAATTAGGGTTTATATCCAAACTGTTAAAAAGCAGTTTTATAGTTGAAGGAGGAAAGATTTCAAAAAGAACCTGCATTTGATAACAGTTACAAGCCACATAAACTAACATTAATGGAGCTACTGTTGAATCTTTTACAGGACTTACATTTGAATAGTAGAACACTCATTTTGGTACTAAATTAAGGATTTTTAATGCTTACTTTGGGCAATAATAGTTGAAGACACAGGTGGGCACACACGCATACACTAAAAAACAACCTTTGTAAATGAGGATATTAATTTAACACAAGGTTTTATTAACTTATTTTCACTTAACGCTTAGAAAGGAAATTTACCTGAAAATGATTCAAATTAGTTGAGGACATCAAAAAAGAAAGTTTTGCAATTTGCCTTTCCCTTGGGTAACAATGTAAGAGCTCATGTTTGATGGTTTCTTAGTCAAGTACCCTTTATGTTTCTGAAGCAAAGCTCTCTGTTTATTACTAGACCCAAGATATACCACATTATTTCACTAAAAGCACATTGCTAACATATGCTTTATTCTCTTTTTAGCCAGCTCCGTTCTTGCCTGAAGATCCTTTTCTTCCATTCCATCATTTTCTCTTAAAATGAAAGGAAGATGAATACAGAGTTAGTCCATTACAGGTAAATTATCACATTATAGTGAGGTACTCTTTTTTGCCATTCAATTGTTTTATCACAGAAATAAAATACTACAAGCATATTGAGTAATTGCTTCTACAAGATAGACACTAGCTGAAGCCATATCTTTAGCTATTAAAAAAATCACTTAATGGACTCCACCTTGCAAATGATTTAAACAGTCTAGGTTTTAATAGAGTTTGAAATAAAAAGCTGAAAATGGATTAGGAATCCTTTTTCAATTGTAGACAGTAGAAGGGCTTTCTGAGATTTCTTGAAACATGGCTAGATTGTTTTTGGGGGCAGGAGTGCATTGGTACACTTAGATGAATATTTTCTTTCTTTATAATGTGCATATCAAGAATATTTTTTAAAAAAAATGTTCAAAAAGAGAGCAGCTTTCTCTGTACTTTTTTAGGAAGTATGAACAACCAGATACTTACCCAGTACAATCATCTCCCTTCTGCTGTACATCTACTCCTAGCAAAGATGTAAACCAACTGACTCACAAACAAATACAAACAAAAACCATTTAAACATTTTTTTCTTGGCAATCCAGTTCCTGATTGAATACCATCCTTGAAGAGGAATTATAAACTATAGGTGATAATCCCATTTTGGATGCTTTTACTTTTTAGAATTCTTTCCTATTGTTCAGGTAGAATCTTCCTTCCTTCCTTCCTTCCTTCCTTCCTTCCTTCCTTCCTTCCTTCCTTCCTTCCTTCCTTCTTCCTTCTTTCCTTCCTTTCTTCCATAATTTAAAGGTGCTCTGCTCTACACTTTGGAATAATAGAAGACAGCTTTTATCTCTTTCCTCTCTCAGGGATTTGAAATATGTTATCATAGGCATGTGCACAACTGAGCATGAAGCAGCACATTTAGGGTAGCCTTTGCCCATGTGATTCCTGGTTTGAATGTCCATATATGAAAAGAAACATGCTGTTTGTGGTGGATATGTATCACAGCGTGTCTTGAGTTATTTTGAAACCGGATATATATATATATATATAGGGTTACAAGAATGGCATTTGGCACAGAAAAACCAAGAGAGTAGAAGCTTTTACGCTTCTTCTTTATTAGTTACATTTACAATAGGTTTTCCAACAAGATCCCGGCTTCAACTGAGCATTGGTTGTCTTCTTAAATCTCTCTCCCAGAGACTATTCCTCGCCGACTCTTCTCCTAAATGCTTACTTTACTGTTCACTATCTCTCTCTCTCTCTATTTCTGGAATTACCAAAGGAGAGTAAAAGGAAGGAATATACCGGATTTAGAAATAAGGGTCTTTCATCAATTTTCTTTGAATCCATTCAGCCGATCTTCATCAGCATCTCCTTTATTGGAGGATGAATGTCTCCCAGCAATTTTCTGCCCAATCCTTCTCCAGAGACTCTGACTCTGACTCTGTATCCATAATCAGCAGTTTCCCTCCTTCCTGTCTTGGTTCAGGATAATGTTTCTCTGGGACTTTGCATCTCTTCCTCCAGAGTAATCATCCATTGACTTTTCATCTCCTATTTTGAGTTAAGAAATCAACGATTATTCCATACACTTGTGTCAACATAACTCTCCAACTTTGACTCCAGCCTTCTCTGCTAGAAGACTATAGTTTGTTTTAATTACACTGTTGTGGCTGCCATCTTGACCTTTTTGACCATATCCTGCAGACATCCTGTTCTCTTCCTCATCTTCTCTTGCCAAAATGGCAGCTCTCTTTCCAGTTTTATTGTGAGTCACCCTTCAGAATTATAATACTTTCCTATTATACTTTTCTGTATAAAAACATTCATTTTAATACATTTCAAATATATTTTTTGGAAAATAAAGCAATTCAGAAAATAGGCAACTTTATGTGAACATTCTGTTTATCATTTTTCAACCATTTCCCCCAATTCTTAAGAAACAGCATTGTTAAAAGAATAGAAAAGTACCTCAGATTTTTCCCATTTTCTCCCTGCAAATATCTTCAGGAATGAGAAAGATACTGTTGGGTTTGAAACTTTCAGTATGGCAATTAACAGAAGGGGGAAAAATAATTAGCAATGTCATGTGGAAGATGGTAAGAACCAGAAGCCTACTCTTTTTTTAAAAAAAAAAAATCCCAATTATTAGTGCGTTGTAACTATACACTCAGAACTATTACAAGGACCTCAAATTATCCAGGAAAGGGGATTATCAGCATCCTTAAATTAACTTGCAGTGCTCCACTCTCATAGCCTAAATCAACTTATTGGTCTTGTGCTGTTATTCCAACTGTAGTTATGAACCCCACTGTGCAATCTGCAATCTGTTGGAGGTGGATTATAGAAACAAAGAAGCAAGTGCCTTATAAATATGATTTGAGAAAGAAAGAAGGAAAAACATGCTTCCGCCCACACTTTGTGTGTGTTTTTGCGCGCGCACGTCTGCACGCACACATTGGTATCTGTGGTTCCTGCTCACTTCCCATTATATTGTTCCATTAGCTAAGGCTTGTTGTCAGCTAGAAACAAAGAGCACCAGAGGGAAACAAAAGTAAGAAATAAAACAAGTTCTAACCGGTGAAATTGTTTCTTTCTGGTACAGTAATGGCCTGAAGTAAAGGAAAACATTCCTACTGAAGTTAACGTAATTATGCACTCGCTAGCCCTGTCAAAATCCCAGAGGAAGCCTGGCAATGCTAGCTTATTCCTATTAAAAATCAGTGCTCTCTTATAAATTACCTGCCACCTTGAGATTATATAGTTGTGGGGACATCCCTTTCCTGAGCTGAAAACAAGCCATCATTTCCGCAGAGACATCTTCCACAGGAAAGCCTACAGACCAAGGATGAATAGCTTCTGTCAGTTCAGTGGCTTTTCCTGAGATGCCAAAGACTATGTCCCTTAATTTGATGGAATCACTGCTTCTCCTCAATTTTTTCACTAAGAACTCATTTCTACCTTTTACTTTGTTTTTTTGTAGGGCTTTTGGCAATAGGAAATCCCACCCTACCCCACAAATAAGGAACCAGTGGGCTGTTAACATTGAGACACCTCTGTGTTTTAGTCACACTTAGTGATAAAAAAGAAAGTGCTGCACCTTTTTAACAGAAGGGAAAGGAAGAGCCATTTTGATGGGTCTGGAATTAGGGAGAAACTGCCTAACAGTGAGAACAATTAACTTGGGAAACAGCTTGCTTTGAGAAGTTGTGGGTGTTTCATCACTGGAGGTTTTTAAAAAGACCTGGACAGCCATTTGTCTCAAATTGTATAGGGTCCCCTGCTCAAGCAGGGGACCCTGCTCGAGCAGGGGACTAGAAGTCCCCTAAGGCCCCTTCCAGCTCTATTCTTTTTGATCCCCCTATGCTGGTCTGTTATTGTAATAAAAATGAATTTGATTCTTTTTTACTTTACATGACAAAAAATTGAATTGTTGGGTCATGATACCTTCTTGAGCCCCCAGATGCTCCTGATTAAAATTATATGTAGTGAACTCCATTTGTTTATCTGATATAGAAAAAGAACTTTCTGAGGAAAAGCATGCTGAAATAGATAACAATGTCGATCAAACATAATAACTAGCCCTGTTCATATGTTGAGTTTTGGGCCACTAAAACAGGATCAAATTTTTTTCTTCCATTTATTATGGAATATTAGAATATTTTCTTCCATTTATTATGAACAAAAATGTAGAAATGTGGAAAACACTAAGAATTATAAGAATTCTTATAATTATATATAAGATATATATAATTATATTTTGATGACCGACTATGTTTTGTTGATATGCCTATATGTTTGCATGTTGATTATGAAATAAAATTTGTTAATACAAAAAAAAAATGTAGAAATGTGGAAAACACTAAGAATTATAACCCTAAATTAATATGCAGCTTTAAAAAGTTCTGGTCATAATAGCATGCTTCGTCAGATTTTTTTTTCTTCTTTTCTTCTGCTCTATTTATTTATTTTCCTTTTGCAAAAGGAAAATCCACAGCCTCAAAACATTGAGGAATTGGCCTTATGGCCAAAGGCAAATAAACCATGGAAAGGAAAGGAAAAGACTAAAATTTCATCTGCATGGGAAATTGTAGATGTAACTGGCATAGAACTACAACTTAAAGGTGTTTTTTTAAATGTGTACTTTGATACTTGGGTACTTTATATTCATTACTAATACATAGATTTAAAACTGGGGTTCAAATCCATGGATTGCATGCTTCCTCCCAGTATCTTTTGTGATTCACAAAGCACTCTGAGATTGTGCCACTAAATTGTGGTTACAAAATGTCTACTTTTCCATGGCAATATTTTTCTCGATTCTATCATCTCTATCAGTCATGATGAGAATTCTGAGTAGGCTGAACCATTGCTTAGCATCATCCAAAATCAGACTTTTTCATACTGTCTGCATTTCAGAAGCCCTGTGTTTCAGAAATGATCAGAAGCTTTTTAAATCCAGGATCAGCAGCAATCTTCATCCTTCTGAACATTTCAATCGGGGTGTAGACAGGTGAGGGAAAAATAACTCTTATATTAGGACCTTGTAAAGTTGTCTATTGATTTTTCCAAGTTTTTGAAAATGGTTTATACTGCCTGACTCTAAACCAGTCTTATACATGCAATGTGCCCTATCCTTAAATATCTTCTAGGATCTTTGGCTAGATGTTTAGATTTTACAATTTATGAACATATTACATATATATCCATCACATTCTTTCCTTTCATGATAAGCATATTAGGCAAAATGCAAACAAGGCATGAGATAAGAAAATGGTTTACTTATTGAATAGATTCATATCCTGCCTTCATTTTATACAACTCAAGATGGCATATACAATACTTTCTTCTATTTTCCCCGCAATACCAACAATTCTCTGAGTTGATGATGGCTGAGAGAGAGAGACTGGCCCAAAATTTCCCCACCATTCCTTCCATGCATAAGGAAAAACTAAAGTTCATAGCCTCCACTAAATTTGCTCTCCTGAAATTGTGAAATATAAAACTTTAAAACAGTAAGTATTCCATCAACCCCATCCATTGTGTTGCTTCATATCTTGCTGCCTTTCAAACCATCTTTGCTCCTTCCACACCCATATGTTATCATGTTTTCTTATTATTTAAATTTATTTATTGGCCCCACAAGTTTAGCCTTATACAGCATCTCTTCCTCTGACCACATTCCTGTGGGCTAGGTTGGGTTGAAAGAGTGTGTGATCAGCTTAAATTGGTGACTTTAGGAGAGACTGCATCAAGGATGCTGGATTTTGGTCTCCTGACTCTATTTCAACAACTTCTCGCCTCTTTCTTCTTAGGATCTCATCATCCAGCCGCAATTTTCTTTGTCAATCCCTTCTTTTCAACCCATTCATGCTTCCTTCCCAGATATATTTGCAATTTGATTTCTGCATGACCAATATTTTGTATGTACTTTTACATTTTTAATTTAATTCTATGCTGTCTTATTCTTCCATAAGCAGTCTATGATGTAAAGCAGCCTTTCCTAACCTTCTGCTGTCTAGAAGTGATGACACTGATCTTGCTGGCTGACAAATCTTAAAATCATAGTGCAACACATTTGGAGGTTACCAGATTGAGAAAGGCTGACATGTAAGCTAAGTTTTCTTTATGAGATTTATAGCTATTGGTAGGTGTGAACATAATAATCTTCTTATCATCGCTGAAAGGCTGATCAAATGACATATTGAAGAGATGCTCCTTGGTGGAGCAGCGAACTAAAGCACTGTTAAATAGTATTTAGCTGCCAGCTGCCTGTAATTACTGCGAGTTCAAATTTCATCAGGTTCAAGGTTGACTCAGCCTTCCATCCTTCCGAGGTAGGTAAAATGAGGACCGGATTGTGGGCAATAAGCTGACTTTGTATAAAAAAGAACACAAAGGGGGGTCCGAAAGCCCTACTAAGCAGGTATATAGAAAAGTATGAAGGCTATTGCTTAACACATTGTAAGCCACCCTGAGTCTCCGGAGAAGGACAGCATCTAAATCGAACCAATAAATAAATAAATAAATAAATATCTTAAAATTTCACTGGTAACAATCTTTACACTGGCTTCCTCATGCACATATCAGCACATGCTGCTTTTGAACATCACATTAGCAAGGCAATCACTGTACTGGTTGTATTTTTTTCAAAGCATTCTATATGTGCATTATATTTCCAACTATAGTTCCATGAAGAATGGCATTTTAGATTGACCTTCTCTTTCAGTTGGTCAAGGGAGACTGTGGTGATAACAGAAAAGACAAAAACAAGCCCTTCATTTTGTATACCTCCTTTTACTGAGATGAATAATAGTACAAGTAGTCCTTGGCTTATGACCATAATTGGAACTGGAATTTCAGTTGTAAATCACTGAATAAGCCATGGTGGTCATAAATTGGAGCACCATGTGTCTGGACCCAATATTTTTAGGACAGTCATTAAGCAAATCACAGGCATTTAAGTCTCTTGAATGGGCAAAGCAATAGCAGTAGCAATAGCATTTAGACTTATATACCACTTCTCAGTGCTTTACAGCCCCCTCTAAGCAGTTTACAGAGTCAGCCTATTACCATCAACAATCTGGGTCCTCATTTTACCAACCTCAGAAAGATGGAAGGCTGAGTCAATCTTGAGCTGGTCAAGATGGAACTGCTAAACTGCAGACAGCTGGCAGTCAGCAGATGTAGCCTGCAATATTGTATTCCAACCACTGGCTACCAAAGCCCATGTGAACTGTCAAAAAACATATCAAATTGTAGTCACAACCATGAGACAGTGCATCCAGTCATAAATGGGAACCAGTTGCCAAGCCCCTGAATTGCAGTTATGTGATTGTGGGGAGGAGGCTGCACAATGTTTTAGGATGGCCAGAAGTGCTTTACAGGCTTTAAGGGAGCCTTTCAGATGCCATCATAATCTTGAATTGTTGTAACTTGAGAATCCCTTGTAGGTATAACTATTTCAAGAGCTTGTACCATATTATAGAAAAATACTAAAGGAACTACACATCAACAAAAATCCATCATGCCATACTACTTATTTACCTTGGACAATGGGTGTAAGCGACAGTGTTCTTGCAATGTACATGTGCTCACTGTTTGTGCCTACCACCTCAATCCCAAGTGATGATCTACATATTCGGACCACATATACTGAATAAAGATTGTTCAATCATGCCTGACTGCAGCACATTTTTCCATCTTTCCATCTATAATCCATCTATAAATAAGAGTTCAGAATTTGGGATATCTCCATTATTTCTATCTCCATGTCCACCTCTTTTTCTTTTCTTTTCTTTTCTTTTCTTTTCTTTTCTTTTCTTTCTCCTTCCTTCCTTCCTCTCTCCCTCCCCCCCACTCTCTGTGTGTTTGTGTTTGTTTTTAGCCATTTTGAAAATAAATAAAATATTATTGCATAGGATGCAAAAATAAGAACATGTTGCAAATTATAGTTCTTCAATAACTTGCTATTTGCTAATGCTAACTTGCTAACTTACTCTTGCTATTTGAACAGCTAATGCCCACATTGTTCAAACATTACTTACTCAAAGTTCTTAGGAGGCGTCTCCCTATGGGATGAAACACAACTGTAGCCTTCACTGCTGGATCACTATAGAGGAGACATTTTCCTAGTGCTCCTTTGAAATTGCCTTCCTTCAAAATGGTGTGGTAAAGGGTGTATAATGGGCACAATTTATGGAACTACATTGACAAATTAAATATTATAAAACCTCCAATTAAAAGCATCTGACTACAAAAGTCAATAAAATGAAAGGGCTTTTGAGGTAAAAATGCTGAAAGCTAATTTGAAAGAGAACAAACTGGATTCCTAATTTTTAATCTGATTGTCGTATCTGCTGATACCAATTAGATGAACTCAGAGCAAGGAAGAACCATGAATGAAGATGGTGACAATAATAAATTCCTTGTGTGGTTCTCATATAGGTGGACCTCCAGAAAATCACACACCAGTTATAAAAGAAGGCAATACAGAGATATTAGACATATTGTTTTATCTTTATACATCTACTTCGGCACTGAATACACTGATACAGATCTGGGAAAGAAGATGGGGTTATCTCTGATTATTGGTTTAACATGAGGGATGAATAAGTAAATATTAGATGAGAGGATATAAAAAGAAAATTGATGTTGAAGTACTTCAGCTATCTATAATGGAAAGCTCAGCTGTCTTTCTTAATATGTAGTTCAGGTAGGCCTGTAAAGCAATTACTTTAGAAGCCTTGATATAGAAAAGTAGACTTAATTGTGCGGATGCTTTGCGATGCTTTGTAATCTTTTGGTGCTCTTTCTACCTGTTTGAACTTGTAATGCATGAGTGTGGGAGAGAGAGGGAAGGGGAGAGACAGAGACACAGAGAGAAATGGTACTTTTTCTTGAGCATATTTTATAGATAAAGTACTGCACATTGAAAATCTCAAAAAGGGATGTGACTCCAGGGAGTTGTGATGGTGTACTTCAAGAACACTTCGTGTGCTCAGTAACTGCTACAGCTTATTAAAAAAGAAACAGAAAGTTTTTAAACACAGCTTATTAAAAAAGAAACAGAAAGTTTTTAAACACAGAATAGTTGCTCATAAAAGAATCAAGGGTTTTCAGACGGTCCATCAAGGTCCTGCTTCTTGATCCACTGCAATGCAGCTGATGAAAGTCCCCTCTGGTGATATCAGCAGATAGTACTGTCTTCTTCTCACATATGATCAATGGTTTAATAAAATATCTCAGTCCACATATCATTTGCAGATGGCATGATGTGATTTTCATGCCGACGCAATGCATCAACTTTCTCAAAGCATGGCATCTGAATGCAGAAATGAAACAAATCACTTATATACTAGCCTATAATCTATTTTTGTTTGTCTACTATCTCCGGTTCTACGTGAATCATCTATTCTTCCTTCTGCGTGACATTTCAATGAAATGGTTTTATTGCTGTAATGACATATGGAAGAGCATTTAAAACCATCCAATTTATATTTTATTAAGAAAATTGCATAGATAGACAATACAAAGTGATTGACCCTAAATATACCAGATGATGATCTCCTCAGTTCAGACAGCACTCAGCATACTGTTGAGGAAGAGCTGATGATCTTTCTAAGTACTAATGGTGTCTATCATGTGGCCAAATTAAAGCATTCTGGATGGCTAGTTGCTGAAATTGTCATGGGGAAAAGAAAATCAGAAGTGTCAAAAAGAGAATTTCAGTGAGAACACGGATCATAAGAATTTCAGTGAGAACACGGATCATAAGAATATATGAACATTGAAAAACAGATGAAATGACTCATCGACACATTGTTGGCTTGGGCATCAGCAACCTGAAATTAATTGGATACTTTCAGTCAGAATATCATGCTGCTCAAGAAGGAATGGCATTGCTTCCATAGTCAGAAATGACAGTACATGGGTACAATGCAGTCAGTGACCAAGTAATTCACAGACACCATTTTAATATGATGGTTTTCTATGTTCATGTCTCAATCACTGATGGAAAAGAAGAGGAAGAAGGTTAGGTTACATTAGGTAAGGTTAGGATCAATCTGAAATCAACAGATTAGGTATGTTACGTTGCTTGTAATTGGAGACTGGAATTATTATTATTATTATGGTTCATGGTACAATCAACCAGGTTGTAGAGTGGATTTGCATTTTTGTCCTTCCCAAGGACCTGGAATGTGGATGATTGATGGCATTAAAGGCATTGTTGAAAGATGTAAGCTTTTCCAAGTAAAGCTGCCTTTTGCAATGGAATGACAGTGAGTTTGTCAAATACCAATGATATTCAAGTGATGCTCCAGTTGTTTTGGGATTGCTCCCATAGATAACACCTTTGCTGTTTTTGACCATAGATGTTCTATTTCTAGTTGCATATATTTATATTTTGTGATTTTCTTCAGTTCTTTCTCTTCTATTCTGCTGTCTCCAGGAACTGTCATCTCCACTATTCAGACTTTTCTGTGGGTCCTTGGTGCTCTTTGAGCTTGGTGGTTTTCTTCAGATGTTTCATTACCAAATTAGGTAACATTCTCAGTGAACCTTTTTGTCTTTATTATTGACAGCTGTAAAATCTGGATCTGAATTTTAAAATCTTAGAGCACTTTAATGTCTTCATTTTCTATGACTATCTATTTTATGGCCCAACATTTTTGCTGGCAAGCAAATGGTATTTCTTGCAGATCTTCCAATTCATCATTGTTGCTACTTTGTCATGCCATTGTTTGGAATGGGACAACTCATCCTGGCCAGGTCACTATGGTCAGCTCACCCCAACTGACTCACTCTGATTGACCTGCTCTGGCCAACTCATCCTGGTGTACTCATCCCAGGATAATTCACCACAGGATAACTCAATGCAATATTACTGTTATCTGCCACTGTTTCTTCACATTATTTTAATTTTTGTTATTCACATTTCATTTTGTCCCTCCTTTGGCATCCTTTAATGATTCTATTCCATCATTTCTTCTATTTTATTCTAAATCAGGGATGTCAAACTTGTGTCGTCATGTTATCTTCACATGATGTATCGTGACTTTTCCCCCCTTCATTAAAAAAGGGGTGGGAGTGGTTAGTACATGATACATCCATGGGCTGCAAGTTTGACACCCCTGTTCCAAATGTTACATAACTCATCCCATTGCAGGTAAGTTATACATAGTTCTGCAATAGAAATCTCTGAATACTACAGTATCATGCTTATCAATAATTACAGAGAAATTGCTAGAGACAATTCTTTAACTAAAATAATCCTTGCAACATTTTCAGTATTCAAGTGTTTGACTATGAATATATCCAGAAATGATCTTCTAATTAAAATTTTTAAAAGAGAGAAATACAGGGAGGAACCTGTTTCTTGTCTACTTAGTCAAAAAGTGGGGTTTTATTTGTTTGTTTCAATCATTTTTTAACAGATTAACAGAGTTGGAAGGGGCCTTATATGTCATCTAGTCCAACCCCCCACTCAAGCAGTTATATATAAATAAAAAGTTATTTGCGATAACTGCTTTTGGATAGCAAAAATCTATGAATATTCTCTGGGTTGCTTGCTTCCACATCTGAGAAGACTGGGCAAACTAATTGTGCCAAGCATAACTTGCCATGCTTGTGCTAAACAACAGCAGTTATCTCTGTATGGATGGGAATGAAGACCATATAATTTTCTTCACCCACTTCTACCTTTCAGTGGCTGCTACTGTGAAGCAATGAGAGCATCAGGCATCTTTTGATCAAAGGAGAAAAGTGGAGAGAAAAAACTGTTATATGCAGAGCAACATTTGGATGAGACCGATGAGGCTTCTGTACGTTTCATTCCTTTGACTGAAATCTCATTCTGTGTCAATGTATCGGGGAATGTTGGGTTTTCAAGACGAAAGTTATGAGCGTTCACTCTGATCCTTCCAACAGTAGAACTGTAATAACAATGAAAAGAATATCAAGTAAGATCTTGTTTAATAGCAAAGCCACTGTCAAAATGTTGCAATGACACAAACCAGGAAGCGAAGCAGATGTTTTCCAAACTGTTTTTCTTGAATTTAGAGTGAACTATGGAATCAAGTATACAGAGATAATAGGATTTCAACTGGGTGGACAAAGTATGAAATTCGTCGCATTTTTTTTAAAAAAGACTTCCATCAAACACATTACAGATAGATTATTTAATACATACTAGTTATTAAATTATTCATCTATTAGACATAAAATAACAAAAGTCCAATTAGGTAAGACCAAATTTACCCTGGTCTTGTGCTCTCTTTGTGACCAAAACCATCTTCTGGTACTCTGAGTAGAACCGGTACTTTGCTTCCTCTGTTCTGGGCTTATCACAATTATTGGGATGAATATCTATTTGAAGGCCTTATGACCTGTGAAAGATAGGATTAGCTTTCTTATGCAAAAGTCTAGAATATATTAATTTGTTAAATTGATATCTTACGTTTTGTTGAGGAGTTCAGAAGAACGCATTCAAAACTTAGTTTTGTCCCAAACTAAGGCCTGGAGTTAATGAATTACTGAATGTGTGTGTGGGTTCTTTTGTTTAATTTGTGTTGCTTTTAAGCTTTATAGTTTGAGTTGTCTGTGTGGTTTCATGTTTTATCTGCTTTAAGAATATTTTTTGGCTTTGTATGCTGCCCAAAATTCATTGTAGTTGGGCAGCTATAACATTGTAAATTTGAATGAAGGAATGAAAATGAATGAAGGAATAAATGAATGAATGCATGTATTATTTTCTCTTCCCATTTCACTTGTGAGAATAATAACCCTTCACAACTTGAAAGTGCTGCATGAAGTACTTTGGGCTGAGACAAAGCCCAAAATTCACACAGTGAATTTTCATGGATGGTCTCAAACCTGGGTCTCCTCTGGGTCAGTGCAACACCTAATCTCTTATACCACACATAATAGGTCTCAAAAGAAACGGGTTTCAATTGATTTAGGTTCTGAATTCTTGCTCTGTACATCTGCATCTCACTGCAGTTAATAATAAATGATATAAGCATGCAGTCATTGATCATTATTATATAGTCCTTATAACCAATATTATGCTAGAACTGAGTACACTGAGAGAGTTCACATATAGTTACTGCATGCTTTTCAAACAAGCCATAATGCCTTCATTTATCTACATAGCAAACTGTATTGTACTACTAAAACCAATTACATTTTAATTCACTTGTAAATCAGGCATTTATCTCATATTTTCCAGTTCCAGTTACTGTTTTAGTACATCTTTTATCAATAACTTTATAATTGTCTATATTTTCTCTCATACACTTTCCTTATTTTTAACATTTCTAACCTGCATTTTAGAGCAAAATTCCTTCCAAGAAGTTTCTAGGAAAAACAAATGTCTACATCTAACAATATCAAAACAGCACTCTTGTCTCAGATGTTAACTTTCAATTATAATATGGGCATTAGGATTGTGCAATGCATTTGAAACTGATGCTTCTCCTGCATGCTAGTCTGAGTCAAGCCTTCTCTACCAATGTTGAAGGAAGCCTCTTTATATCTTATAGATCGTCTGCATGCATAGACAACATTTCTGCTGGGACCACCAGCAAAGCAAAATGCTTCTGTAGATGCACCTGGAAAGATTTGCAAAGGAGAGAATTGCTTTAATGCTTTGATCCGTTACCATGTAAGGTGTAGCAACTGTTTCAAATCTTTTGCTCAAGTTACAGTTGAACCAGGGGTGGGTTCTTCTTACCTTTACTACCGGTTTGCAATGGGACAATGTGCATACGCTCTTCTGCGCATGTGCAGAAGTGTTCTGATAACGTCAGGGTTGGTGGGCGGAGCCTCCTGCTGGTTTTACTACCGGTTCTATAGAACTGATGCGAACCATGGACAACCCACCACTCAGTTGAATATCTTGCAAACAAGGCAGTTCCTTTAATTCAGTGTTTCTAAACCTTGATGAATTGAAGATGGGTAGATTTCAACTTCCAGAATTCCACAGCCAACCATGTTGGCTGGAGAATTCTGGAACTTAAAGTCTACACCTCTTCAAGTTCCCCAGGTTGAGAAAAACTGATTTAATGCTTCAACAAGAGCTCTAACCCTAACCCTAAATAGGACTATTATTTCATGCACTACCATGAAAGTATATCAGTCTAAACTCTTATTGTCTTGCATTTGCAAATTGTGTGCTGAGCATTAAGGAAAACATGTTCAGCAAAAACAGAAGCTATGTTGTATTTTCAAAGTTCAGTAAACAGACATCTTTACTTCTTCATGGGTAAACCTCATTTACTATAATTATTTGAGCCTGCCTATTGAGATTTTTTTTCTTTAAGGAACATTTTGTAAGAGTGGGAAAAGTTAAAACTCACCATCAATGCTATCACAAATAGAATGGCTTCTCTATTATTGTAGATACCATTCATGAAAATGCTATTTATCCTCAAAAGCTACCTGATATCACCCAAAAAATGGCAATTGTAAGACCCAAATTTATTTTAAATCTACCATAAAAAATTGAATGAATGGAAATTGAAATGTCAGGGCAACTGGACCTTAGAGATAAAATGAAATGAATTAATGCTGGTAGTAGAGGATACGCAAGGAAAGAAAACAACTTCAATAAACTGGTGGGGAGGTTTTGCACACAATATAGCAAAAAATGTCTGTCTTTTGTGCATCTCTTAAATGTGCCACAATTTATAGTCTGACCTTGTCCAGGCTTGGAAGCTAAGCAGAGTTAGGCCTGGTCAATTTTTAAATGGGACACCAGCAGGAATAGGAGACAGGATAGACGGTGGCAGTTGAAAAGGCATTTTGAAAGAAAGCATTGGCAATCCACTTACCTTTTGCTGCCCAGAAAACTATATATAGGTATGTGGAGCTGAACTCGATGTGTAGGAGACCTGACCTTAAGAAACTAAGTAGAAAATGAAAAATGCATTGTTCTGTAATTCTACATTGGCTTTCCCCAATGTCATATCTAGGTATGTATTTCCAACCAAAATGAGCACATCTGATAGATTTATGTCACCCCAGTCAATGACAGAAGCATATATCAAAATAATATGTATTCCTTCCCACAGAATAATTGGGACTCGCAAAGAATAAGAAAACAGTCTCTTTAGAGCTGAAAATAAGACCCCATAAAATAATTCAATAGCATACTGGACCAACGTACACAACACTAGATTTGAACTGGTCTTGGCATTTAGAAATTTGGAGAAAGCTTGGGAGAAATTGGTTTTACTTAAGAATAATAAATTTACTGATTTAATTTTCCCAAGTGTTTTTTTTTTTTTAACTTCTGCTCAATGAGTTCCAGGACAGAAGGTAGTCATCTGCTCTCTTTTCCATTTCTTAGGACTTGGAACCCTCCTGGATCTTTTCAAAACTTCATATTAAAAAAAAAAGTATGATTGTTGAGACTATATTTTAATCCCAGGAATTACAGATTTCAGCAATTAGGCATTCTGTTTGGCTATCAAAATGCCGCAAGAGGCTTACAAAAACAGTATGACTTCTAACTTAGATGTTGGCCCAATGAACATATATGTACAGGTTATTATAACTGAGCCCGGAATGATGGTCATAAACTGTTGGTCTTTAAGTGGATCATCATACCTTTTTTGTGATGGTAGTTGAGTGAGCACAGAGTCATTGAGTGAACCCATTGTACTCAATGGGCAGTTCTTCCCAGAAACCGGTAATAAAGACTGGTTTCCAGCAAAAAAAGGTGTAAATCATGGTCATGTGATAGAAGACAATGCAAACAGTCATAAATGTGGGCCATCTTTCAAGCACCAAAATGCAATCAAATGACTGTAAGATGGAACAGTTGTGAGCTCTTTGAAATTCGATCATAAGTAGCTCTAAGGAGGTCTGTTGTAAGTTCAAATGGTTGCTAATGGTGACTGGTCATAAGTCAAAGGTGTTCAGAACATCTGGTTGTGAAGATCATGATATTTTATTTCTGTAATTTATTTGCTGGAATCAGAATATTCACAATAATCACAATATTATTATTTCCTGTACATTATTGGTTTAAGTATTAAGTATCTAATTAAGACTTAGTAAGTAGAGGGACTTCTTGAGCATCTCAGATATACTAGAAACTTGCAAGACACAATAAAACCCCTAGCATTGCTTTAATTACAGGCTTGAGGAAGACCAAGCTTACAAGAAATACAGATAGTCCTCAACATAGAACCGTTAACTTAATGACCATTCAAAGTTGCAGCAGTACTGAAAAATGTGACTTAGGACTGTTTTTCACACTTATGACCGTTGTAGCATCCCCATGGTCACGTGATCAAAATTCAGATGCTTAGCATATGACTCATATTTATGACAGTCACAGTGTCCTGGAGTCATGTGATCCCTTTTTGCGGCCTTTTAACCAGCAGAGTCAATGGGGAAGTCAGATTCACCTAACAACTGTTGAAAGTAAGGTCATAAAATGGGGCAAAATTCACTTAACAAATGTCTCACTTAACACTATAAATTTTGGGTTCAATTGTGGTCGTAAGTCGAGGATTACCTGTATCACCAGCAGCAGAACGGGCTTCTGATTGCTCCTAAGTATGACTGAAGTCTAAATCACTTCTCTGCTGGAGGGGAGACTATAGATTAAAAAAGTCCCCAATGGGAATTCTTTTTTTTTTTTTTTTTTGGCCTGGCCTTCTAGTTTCACAGCACAATTTTGACTCCAAGCTCGCTGGATGTAAAGCTGTCTGCCTTCCTTTCTCATGAACAGTATTTGGATAAGGATCACCCTTCTCCTTCCTTTTGTGTGACTGTAAGAAGCCAAGGCAAAGAAGATATACAGCTACATATTTACGGAAGGGCTGCTTTGACCCTCACACCTGCTGTGACCAAATGCTTTTAGTACTTTTGCTGTCCTTATTAGTCTATCTCCCAAGCCAGCTACCAATTTTCTTCCAATTCTGTGATGTCTATCTTATTCCTAGGCTGGGTGCATGTCTTTCTTCCTCCCCTTTCTTATTGCAAGAGTTCAGTGAGGCACAGAAACTGTATTGGTCACAGTAACCTTTGTTCTGTATACAGAGAGTAGTTGAGAAAAATAGCTTGGCTTCTCTGCAACCTCAGTTTCTCCTCTAATAGAATTTATTCCGTTATCTTAATCATAAGAATATTTTATTTACACAACAGAAAATGCAGGTAGCCCTCGACTTACAACAGTTCATTTAGTGACCATTCAAAGTTACGACAGCACTGCAAAAAGGGACTTAGGACCACTTTTCACACTTATGACTGTTGTGGCATCTCCGTGGGTATGTGATTAAAATTCAGACGCTGGGCAACTGACTCATATTTATGACGTTTGCAGTATTCTGGGGTTGTGTGAAGCTTTTTCGGCTCTGACTGAATGGAAGGATTCGTATTCCATTCCCCGCCAACCAGTCAGATGTGAAGAAGCTTCTTGGATGAGAAGTGAAATGTTTTCAAAGAAAAACAAAAAAATCCAGTTGTCTCTTGAAAAAGCAACTTTGGGACAAGGTCTGGATGATTGAGTATCTCCATAATCTGGATGATTGAGTATCTTCATAGAAGTTCACACCTGTTTTCCAGTTCGAGAGTGGAACTCTAATAAATGGAAATAATAGAAAGGAGACTCTAAATTCATTATAATGTTTATAATGAGAATTTCATTAGAATGTGATAAAATGGAGAGAAATGTTAAACCATTGTGAGATGTGGCATGCTTAATTTCATAGAATTTGGGAGCAAAAATTTCCAAATTATCTTGATTTTTTAAAGTTTTTTGTTGTTGTTTTGGGATAGAACTGACTGAAATTGGTAGTAAAGAGGGGGTAATATAGTGAGAAATATATGGAGCAAATTTCAGAATCTTGAAATTTTTGTGTAAAAAAAAAGAGAGGGTATTTTGAGAGATGATTTCTCCCTTGTGTTAGCAGAGAGAGAGACTAATTAAAGTCTCCCCCCTTCCCATTCCTGACCACAGCCAAATATTTTTCAATTAGCCTTGAAAAAAAGAGCCATTGATGCCAATGGAACCTTTCTCCCCCTTGAAGATAATTGGAATAGGGAAGAATCTTATGCAATCTATCTGGGTCATAACGAAGAGAGATTTGTAATTACAGTGGTGAAAAAATTGGTCTACTCAGTTGAACAAGACCCATCAGAACATACTTGTTAGATAATTAATACAACATAAACTTGCTCTTGTCAAGTATATATGCAGATATCAACAATCAATAGTCAAGTCTGTGCCTTAACTCTCAAATTGCACATAATCATGTGCATGCCCAAGATGGCGACCACATCTAGGGCTCCGTACTGACGATGGGCCTTTTGGCTGGCTCTAGAGGGTCCGGGGGGGTTGCAGACCATCGGCGACCCCCCGCCCAGCCAGCGGAACACTCTGCCAACACGCTGATGGGTTTGTAGCCCGCCAGCGTGTTTTTAAAGGTCCCCGCCGCTTTTCGCCGTTTTTCGCTGCCTCTAAACAGCTGAGAGGCGCTGCGGAAGATGGCGCGGTGGGGGGAGCGGCGCGAAACTGGGCTAAATGGCGGCGAGTGGCGAGCGGCGGCGGCGGTGAGAGGGCAGCCGCTGCGAAGCCCTCAGCAGGCCCTCAGCAGGCCTCTGGAGGCTCCCGCCGCCCAAAAACAGCCGGGCGGCGCTGGGCGGCACTGCGAAAGATGGCGGCGCGGCGGGGAACAAGGAGGATTGAGTGGCGAGCGGCGACGGCGGTGAGAGGGCGTTTGGCAGCTGGCGGTGGTGAGAGGGCGTTTGGCAGACGTGGTGAAGCCCTCAGCATTCCCCCCCCATCCCGCTTGTCCTCTGCTGGCCCTCCAACCACGCCTACTCTTTTACCAGCTACTTGTGCTTTGGACTCCGGCCTTCCTTTTAGCTTTTTCTAACAGCATTCCATTGCATTCCATCGTTCTGCTAGTTTGTCCTCTGCTGGCCCTTTAACCATGCTTACTTCTCATCAACTACCTGTGCTTGGACTCCTGGCCTTTCTATCAACTCTTCCAGTAGCATTCCATCGTTCCGCTGGCTGGCCATTGGAAGTCAGGCCAGCTCACGGGAGGACCTGTGGAGCCGATTCTGTTATTTCCATCTTGAGGGGGTGCCATACCGCAGGATGAATTTGCCGGGCCACGGTGAGAGAGTGGCCTTGGACTTTCCAACGCGCCTGCTGATTGGACCATCATGAGAGGGTGGTCTGGACATCCCCTCACTTGAGACAGAATGCAGAGACTCTTTGGCCGCTACCGTGAGAGGGTAGTGGCGTTTTTCTCCTGATTGACCTGGTCCTGCTTCAGGACATTTCTGACTATGGACCTATGCCATGCCACCACTTTTTTGGCCCACTTTTGTTTGGATGCTTCCTAGGTCGACGCTTCTTGCCCTGCGAGATTCCCCCCTCTCGCGGGTTTGGCCCTCCACATTATTGAGGGCCTACCTTAATGACGGGTTTTGGGACCCCGAGAGGTGGCATGTCGCGAAAAGGGGATTGAGGGTTTTTTTAAGTACTTTTTTAAGGGGTGTTTTAGGGGGCTCTGGGGTGGGGGAGGGTGTGGGTTTGGGAGGAAACCCAGGGGGGAAAGGGACAGGCCCGACAGTCTTTGATGCCACGGGGGGTTTAGCTTCTGGAGGCAAGAGGGCTCTCACTGAGCCCTCTGTTGAGGGTGGTGTGATAACTACGTTATGTGGGAGGGGCAGATATGGTGAGAGCAGGGGACCATATCGTGTGGTGGGGGCACGCACTCGCTGTCTTCAAGCGATTGCGTGCCCCAGTCCCCGGAGCTATTCCTGTTCCCCGGGTTGTTTAGAGTCTCAGGACCCGAGGCTCTGGCTGTTGTTGTGCAATGCGAGGTCCGTTGTAAATAAGGCCCCCCTCATATGTGATCTTCTTGAAGAGGGGGGTGCGGACCTGGCCGGTATTACTGAGACCTGGTTGGGCCACGAGGGGGGGGTTCCCCTCGTGGAGATGTGCCCACCGGGTTTCCTTGCATTCCACCAGCCGAGAGCCCAGGGTAGGGGTGGGGGAGTAGTGGTCATTATTAAGGAAGGTCTGGGCCCGAGGGAGGCCACTGTACCTCAGATAGCCGGGTGTGAGTCCGCCTTTGTGAGATGGGGTCCTGGTGGGCAGATGGGTCTGTTAGTCACGTACCTGGCTCCCTGCCACGTGGCAACGACCCTGCCCGAGCTTCTCAATGTTATAGCCGAGGTGGCGGTTGATACCCCCAAGCTTATAGTTATGGGGGATTTCAACCTGCCATCTATCGGTGAAACATCTGAGATGGCTCGGGAGTTCATGGCTTCCATGACGGCCATGGACCTGACCCAGGTAATTCAGGGCCCGACTCACATTGGTGGACACACCCTGGACTTAGTTTTTGTCTCTGGTCAGTGGTTGAGTGGTCATGATATTGGGGATATAGGTGTCGAACCCTTGTCATGGACTGACCACTCGCTCCTTCGTCTCGACTTTCTGACCGCTGCACCTCACCGCAGGGAGGCGGAACCAACTAGGTGGTTCCGCCCCAGGCGCCTGATGGATCCTGATAGGTTCCAGACGGAGCTTGGGCCATTTCCTGAGACACTGACACGCGACTCGACTGAGGACCTGGTGGCTGCTTGGGATAGGGCAGCCGGTGGGGCCTTGGACCGGGTCGCGCCTTTGCGGCCTCTGACCCGGCGCCGAACTCACTTATCTCCTTGGTTTACCGAGGAGCTGAGGGAGATGAAGCGCCGGAAAAGACGCCTAGAGAGCGGTTGGAGGGCCAGTTGCTCTGAATCTGACTTGACACTAGTAAGAGCTCATATTAAGACTTACTTAGTGGCAATAAAAGCGGCGAAATCTAACTATTTCGCCGCTCTTATCGCGTCATCAGATAATCGCCCAGCCGCCCTGTTTAGGGTGACCCGCTCCCTCCTTCACCTGGGAGCGCGGGAGGATCCCCTGCAGGGACGTGCTGAGGATTTTGTTCAATATCTGGATGATAAAATAACTCAGATTCGGGATGAGCTGGCCACTGACTGGGTTGGTTCGGGCGAGGTGACTGAGCCCAGTCTTGAGAGTGTTATCTGGGCTGAGTTCGATCCTGTGGCTCCCGAGGACGTGGACAGAATCCTGGGTAGACTGAACGCTACCACATGTTTATTGGACCCGTGTCCCTCCTGGTTGGTGCTGGCCTCCTGGGAGGTTACACGAGGCTGGCTCCAGGAGATTATAAACGCTTCTTTGAGTGAGGGTGCCCTACCGGCCGCTTTGAAGGAGGCGGTGGTGAGGCCCCTCCTCAAGAAGCCCTCCCTGGACCCAGCTGCTTTGGTAAATTATCGTCCTGTCTCCAACCTTCCCTTTCTAGCGAAGGTTGTTGAGAGTGTGGTGGCGCGGCAGCTCCCCTGGTACCTGGATGAAGCTGTCTATTTAGACCCGCTCCAGTCCGGCTTCAGGTCTGGTTACAGCACCGAAACGGCATTGGTCGCATTGGTGGATGATCTCTGGAGGGCCCGGGGTAGGGGGTATTCCTCTATCCTGGTGCTGTTAGACCTCTCAGTGGCTTTTGATACCATCGACCATGGTATCATGTTGCGCCGGTTGGAGGGATTGGGGGTGGGGGGCACCGTTCTGCGGTGGTTCTCCTCCTACCTCTCTGACCGGTCGCAATCGGTGTTGACAGGGGGGCAGCGGTCGACCCCGAGGCGCCTAGTGTGTGGGGTGCCACAAGGGTCGGTCCTCTCGCCCCTTCTGTTCAACATCTATGTAAAGCCGCTGGGTGAGATCATCCGTGGTTTTGGGGTGGAATTCCATCAGTACGCTGATGACACTCAGCTGTACATCTCCACCCCAGACCACCCCAACGATGCTGTGGAAGTGATGTCCCAGTGCCTTGAAGCTGTGCGGGTCTGGATGGGGAGAAACAGGCTTCGACTCAACCCCTCCAAGACCGAGTGGCTGTGGCTGCCGGCGTCCCGATATATCCAACTGACTCCATCGTTGGTTATTGGGGGCGAATCATTGGCCCCCACGGAAAGGGTGCGCAACTTGGGCGTCCTCCTGGACCCACGGCTGTCTTTAGAGGAGCATACGACAGCTGTGGCCAGGGGAGCTTTTCATCAGGTTCGCCTGATACGCCAGTTGCGGCCCTTTCTAGATCGGGACTCCCTACGCACAGTCACTCAGGCGCTCGTCACGTCTCGCTTGGACTACTGTAATGCTCTCTACATGGGGCTCCCCTTGGGATGCACCCGGAGGCTTCACTGGTACAGAATGCGGCCGTGCGGGGGATTATGGGAGCGACAGGGCGCTCCCACGTGACACCTCTCCTGCGTGAGCTGCATTGGTTGCCGGTTGATTTCCGGGTGCGTTTCAAGGTGTTGGTAATCACCTTTAAAGCGCTCCATGGCTTAGGACCAGGGTACTTATGGGACCGCCTTCTGCCACCTATTGCCTCCCACCGGCCGGTTCGCTCCCACAGAGAGGGCCTCCTCAGGGTGCCATCAGCCAGACAGTGCCGGCTGGCGTCCCCCAAGGGGAGAGCCTTCTCTGTGGTAGCTCCCACCCTCTGGAACGATCTCCCTCCAGATCTGAGGACTATCGCTGACCTCCGGACCTTTCGCCGGGCTTTGAAGACTCATCTTTTCCAACTTGCCGGACTTGCCTGACCCTCCTATTTTTAAACTTTTTAGAGTTTTAGAGTTTTATTTGGTTTTACATTTCAGCCTAAATTTATATGGATTTTAGTACGTTTTAACTTTTTGTATTTGTATTGGTTTTAAACTGGCTGTTCACCGCCCTGAGTCCGGAAGGAGAAGGGCGGTATAGAAATTTAATAAATAAATAAATAAATAAATAAATTGTTCAGACCAAGGAGTCAGTCTTGTCAGCAACTTTATAACAGTACTAGATATCCTTTTATTTCCTTACCTGAACAGAGCAGAATGATCGTAAGTACCTGGTAACATTGAAGCAGCCACAACTTCCCCAAATTTTATTTCTTCTAGAGTCATGGGTCATTTGGACGCATTCTGTAAGTTAGTCCATTTTAGGTACCCTGATTCAAAACTTGTTGCCATAAGATGCTCTGTTTTGCCCGGCAATGGCCATTTTAAGGGTATATAGATGGGTAACTTTAATAATTACATTCTGCTAATCAGTTATACTCTGTCTATAGTAGTTGAGTGTAAATACAGAGCAGAATAATTTAGCACAGGGGTATCAACTTGATTTCTTTGAGGGCCACATCAGGGTTGCCTCGGGTGCCTGGGGTGGAGGGCCAGGGTGGACATGGCCAGCTCAACGTCACTCCTGTCAGGGGCACCTGTGGTGGCCTGAATGCTCTGCCAGCAAAAACGGGCTCCCGAGCTCCGTTTTCACTGGCAGACGGTTGCAGGTGGCCATGGCAGCCAAAAATGGAGCTCAGGAGCATGTTTTCACTGGCAGAAGCACCACGGACCAGTCCTTCGCTGTTTCCCAGGTGGCCCCATGGGCCAGATCTAAGTACCCCATGGACCGGACCTTGAGTTTGACACCCATGATCTAGCATCATCTTCCTTTGGAAAATTAACCCTCTATTTTCATGTGGTAATATAGGAGATATATGCTTGTTGTGTCTCCATTGGCTATATTCCTCATGTAACTATAGGAAATTCATATAATATGCATAGTTCTTTAACGACTCTTCATTTCTTTCCCTAACAATTTCTTGGCAAGACCCTGTACCCTTGGTCTTATTAAGTATTTGTTGAATTTATACTACTGCCTGTAGATGTATTGAGACTGTGCTTTCTAGACACATTCTGAATAAAACTGAATGCTATTCCTGAATAAACCTAAATGTCATTCCTGAATCAGAGAGTGTCGTGAATCTGGCAGGTTATAGTAACAAAGATTGAGATAGCCCTTTTCAATTGGAGGTCCTTTTCTTAAGCCAACTGCAACTTAACAGGTAGCCTTCTCTTTTGATATAGGCAAACTAAGTCCATTTGTAATTATGTAATGATGTCTAAGAGAGCAAGATTTTAAGAAAATTCATATTAATGATTGCAAGCCAATAAACACAGATTCTAAAGTAACCAGCATTTTTATTTTCTTAGAAAAGGGAAATACTTTAAAAGGATTTCTTTATTTGGCAGAGAAATATTAAAAATGATTGTTAAGATTATAAAATTTGTAGATGATTTTAAAAAGTTATAGAGACATTTTTAAAAAGTTTCTTTTCTGATTCTTCATAATATTTCAGAGCTTAATTACTCTGTTAGATTTGTAACATATTTTAAAAGTTATCAATAATTAAAACACAACACATTTGAAGATAAACTATATGCTTATTACTTAAAAGTAAGGAATGAGTGAATCTAAAGACACTGTAAGGCCATAATATATACATAATGTCTGTACATAGTGACACAATTGTGAATCAAATACAAAAGGTAAGATTGATTTTGTTGATTCCAAAAGCATCATTTTTATCCCTATATATTTTTAGACTCCTACATTTGCAGATAAGATACTATTCCCTATAAATTAATGCTGACGCAGGAACCTAAAATATATTCGGCATTAATATATAAGCATAAACTAGCTGAAATTTATTGAACCAATCAATGCATGAGAGAGCAACTGTGATGTAAGCCTAGAGCATGATAAGTGGTTTTCCTAACACTTTAATGTAAAAGATTATACAGCTGTAATTCTAAACTACATTGTGGGCATTAGGATAATTATTTTCATAAGGCTTACATATGCAAATGCAAAGATAAAGACACAAATGCAATGTCTTAATGATATTTTGATTGTTCTAGAAACCATTTAGAACCATAGTTCAAGCTCCTGGTTGCTTTGGAATGCATTCAGTTGAGTAATTTTGTAACCATACTTAGAGTTATCAATAACTGTTGGAATGTGAGAATCATGGCAACCAAGGTTTCATATTGTTGATTTGGATTGATGTATATAATATTGCAAATATTTTAAACATATTGAAGACACAGAAATTTTACAACTTAATCTCTGACGGTATCTCTTCTTTCTCATTGAACAATCCCAGAATCGACAGAGGCTTGTTTCCGAGTGGTCTTTGGAGGTGGCGGTGGTGGTGTTTTGCTTGGTAAAGGAGGTGGTAGCTGCTAGAAGAAAATTTGGATAAAAGATCTTACTAGAGAATTAACTGTATTGATTCAAATATAATTTTATCTAATGCTTCTTCTGTTATAGCAGGATAAAAACCTATGCCTATTTAATTCCACTCCATCTGTGTCTTAAGAACAGGGCTTTCTTTACTAATGACTATAACTAAACTGAGTATTCAGTAAGGACATCAACTGAAATCTATTACATAGGTAAGTATAATTATTTTACATTGTGGTTGTTAACCAGTTTTTCACTAAATAATACCAAACTGAGATATACTGTATTCTGGAATACATTCGTCTACCTTTTTTTATAACTGGATGCCAATTCTCATTTTAGAAAGGCCATGCTATATGAAATGTGTATATTGCTTACTTACGAACAACTTTTCATTTGCCAGCATATATTTATGAAGGCTTAATGCCACTATATTATGTTGCTGCGTACTGCTTTGAGTTCTAGAATTTTATTTAATCAAATTAATCAGTAGAAGTACAAATTGTATGTGCAACAAATTATGCACCAATAAAGATTAAGCTACGCGGCCAATAATAAAAATCCTTGTTATAAGGGTAATGTGCAGCTATTTCACATATGTGTACATGGTACTATTTGATTTTCCATGGCTTCACTAAGAATACAATCATTAAAACCTCCAAGGCAGAACTATGAAGTCATTTTGCAATGTTCCATTCAGCAGTTATAACAAAATCACAGAGTTGGAAGGGACCTTGGAGGTCTTCTAGTCCAACCTCCTGCACAAGCAGGAAATCCTATCCCATTCCAGACAAGTGGCTGTCCAGTCTCTTCTTAAAAGAGCCCTGTGATGGAGCCTCCACAACTTCTGAAGGCAAGATATTCCACTGGTTAATTGTTTTCACTGTTAGGACATTTAGTTAGTTCTAGGTTACTTCTTTCCTTGACTAGCTTCCATCCATTGTTTCTTGTTACTGTTTTCTGGGGCTTTTGCAAATAGGTTAAACACCCCCCCCCTTCCTTCTTTATAGCAGCTCCTCAAATATTGGAATATCATCGTTCAGTAAATTTTACTTTCTCAGGAGTACTTTCCATTTTCATTTTGCAATGTCTTAAGACTTGCTTTTCCACTGGTTGTTTTCCCACATTGTCCTCTCCCCATTTGTTATTACTCTTCAAGTAAATCCATTCCATTTCATACTGTGGCTAAACAAGTTATTACAATTTTAGCAATTCTAGGACTTTTCAGTAATGAAAACAAACACATAGAATATATGTCTTTTTTTCACTATTATCATAGGGAAAGTACAAACTACAAGCTACAGGGTCTATCCATTTATTTCTGAGAAAAATGTGAACATTTTTACAATTATGGAACGGAACATTATTTGTCCTCTTAAACTTTGATTCTGGCTTTTCAGTTGTTATTCAACATACATTTTTTAGAACGAAGAATTTCTCTTGATATCCATTCAGATACAACAGATCCATAGTTTAAAGATAACATTTAGATCAGGATAACTTTTTCTTTAGTGGTAGGCAATTCTTTGTGAATAAAGGGGCAATAGGTAATCAGGTCATTTCCCAGGAAAGTAATGGTCAGGTCAAATTTCTTGCAACGTACTTCTAGAGAAATATATCTGATGTAAACACCTTGCTTCACTGTACAATAGAGCCAAATGAAGTTGTTTTCCATTTATAACCATCTTGTTTTTTCTTTTTTTTTTTACATACACACAAAAAACCACCAAGTATCATTTAAGAGTAGTGCTGTGAACATCTATGCACCACTTTTAATGCATTCAGATGATCTGTGAACTAATACTTAATGATATTTTTCAAGACTTCTCTGTTTTAGCAGCCAGTGCAGCCTGAAGCTCCAGGATTAATGCAAACAGCTTTTTTGTGCTTCACAATCCACTTTCAAACAAAATTGCTGAAAAAAAGGCAGTGATTTCTTGCCATTTTGAAATAGCAAAAGTATACAGTTATTAATGTTAGAGATTCCACAAATCTCTCTTCTACAAAAGGACATGTGCAACAGTTATTACATATTGTATATGCTATAATATAATTTAATAATAATTTATAATATATTAACTATATTTATAGTTGATTTGTTTCATAAAAAGTTATTCTCATTGTTTATGTAACTGGCTTGTTGAAGTGGAAGAATGGTCTGAAGAAACTCTTACATCCATGGTCAAAATATGACCAAAACCCACAGTTATATAAAAGTCAGGTAATGAAGCCATTTACATGGTGACATGTCTTTCAGCTTTTCATCTGAGGTCAGTTCTGTCTCAATATCAGGATGGAGCAAGTATTCTGTTTCATCTCCCAGTAAGAATTATATCCTAGAGAATGTAATTATTTTTCTGTAGAGAAACTAGCTTTAGTCATGAAGTAGACCATTTGTTTTCTGCATTATTACTTACTGCAAAATCCTTTGTTATTTAGCTACAGACTGTGCACCTTTAGAGTGGCTATGTAACGTAATCAATACAATGTCAGGAAATAACGGATAACTGATTTACCATAATATTTTATATTGTGAAGGGCATATGCATAGTAATATGCATTTTTGACTTGATGGATGAATGGGGGAATTAAGAACCCAAAAAATTCAGAGAAGGATACAAATTTAAAGGAAAGGGTTTCTGAAGAATTGAATACAGTTGCTGCATCTTATAAACCTTCACAGGTCAAACAATTTAGGCTAAGGGATAAGGTGTTAGGACAGCAGCAAGCTGAGGGTGGTGAGTTTCACATTAAAGGGGAAGCATTTAAATTTTAAAAGGAACCGTGGCAGGAGAAGGTAGAAAGAAGGTAAAGAACCAGAATGTATATGTTGTAAACCCGGAATGGGCTGGTGGTGAGAGAACGAGGCAAGCCAGATTAACATCAACCAACTCTTTATTAAAACGCCGACCTTAACAACTCATTCGGAGAACTAACAACTGTGTGAAGTGAGAGGGAGCCCTCACGAACTCTTATATACTCTGGGTGTCAATGTCTTAACCAATGGGTGTGTGCCTTTTTCCTGCCAGCACAGCACCCTCGTCTGGTGGCCCCAGTTGCGATGCGCCAACTGTCAGAATATAACAATATAAATCTCAGTTTAATAGAAAGTATCAATAAAGGAAAAGATAGAGGAATAAGATTCTAATAGATGCCTGTGAGAATAAAGCTTTTCAATGAAAAGTAGTGCTCCTTGCCCTCAGAGTTAAGGGAAGGTGTGGTTCTGTAGAGTATTTAAGCAATAAAAAAATATTACATTAGTCATCACCGTCAGCCATTCAGTCATGTCTGACACTCAAGCACTCAATCAGCACTATCCATGCCCCTCTGACTTGCACCACCTCCTTCAGATCTGTCATGGTCATCCTGCTGTCATCCATTAAAATGTTTAGTCAACGGATACTATAGTGGTCCCTTCTCCTTTTTCTGCTGATCACTCCAATGTAATTGACTTTCTGAGTGAGCCAGCTCATACTAATAGTACTGGAAAGCATCACCAAGAAAGTTGCACTGGAACTTCCTTCTGGAGCAGAACTAATAATGGCTTTTGATTTCATGCATATCAACACTGTATCATGTTGATTGTCCCCATAACCAAAAAAGCCAAGAATGCAGTCCTAGATTTAACTTCCACGCATGACTTGATAGATCCTAACTGAATAATCTGCTTTAGTGATGTCTTGATCTCAAAAGAAGATTGCAATAATGACGCCAAAAAAATTACAACCTTATGTATAATGAAAAGATGAGATCTGAAGAGTGATTTTAGCAGTCTAAAATATTAATGATCTCTTGAGATCAAATTCATTTTAACCCTATAAAAGACTATACACTTTTTAGAAGACCAGTAGGACAGGGAAGTATTTTTCTTTTTGCAATTTTTTCATGTGGGTGGGAAGGATGGTTGGTCATCTACTGCAGATGCTCAATCTCTGCCTTTTTTTTTTTTTTTTACAATAACAGCAAGTTGGATTCCCTTTAAAATTTGGTAAGATCACCCATATTAACTTTGGAACTCTAAATCCTGAATTGGTACAATCTCAATATGTTAGATATTCTAATTATACAAAATAGTTATCAGAATTATGAAATTATAGTTTTAGCGATTAGAGCTATTAAAATATTTTTTGTGGGGGTGACTAAAGTAATATGGAAATTGATCCCTGAAGGTCTCATTCAAATTCTTTGCTTGCCGGAACAAAGTTCATTTGTGTATGTGGAGTGTGTAAGGGAAGAAGAAGAAGAAAAGGACCAATAAAAAAGAACATTTATAGCTTAGGGTTCAAATGTGAGGTCCTTGGTGCTCTTTGAATTTGAACATCTGTTTTCTTGCAGATATTTCTTTACCTAAGTAGGTAATATCATCAGCAACAACAGCACAGATAGTTTGGGTAATGAAATGTCTGCAAGATGCAAGAAAACAACCAAACTCAGTGAAGAAAAGGAATTAACAATATAAATTTCTGCATAATTTTGAAACCCATATTGTGTTATTCCATATAAAGATATTTGAAAAGGATACTAAAATATTTCTGTTTGCCCTAAAATGGATTAACTTAGATATGTCATTAGAAAGAAATCTTGTATTTTAATACTATTAAATTAATTGAGTACGTATATATTCAGTAATAGATATGGCTGCAAGTAATGCTTTGCTGGCAGAGTAGGTAGAATATAATACATTTTGAGACTGAACTCTTAGATCGATAGTACTTGCAACTTCTTCCTATCTTCTTTCCACTTTTATAAACATGCAGAATGTTCCTCTAGTATCTGTCTACCTCTTTACAATGAAAGAAGGGGGAAAAAACCTATTAGTCCCTGCAGAAAAGTTTGACTGCCAATCACAATATTCTTGAAATAGAGATCCAAATTTTCTGGAAAACTGAAAGGTACCTTTCAATTGAGCTTACCCCTAGTGACTTAATTAACACATCCGTGTAGTTGTCTTGGCAACAGTACGAAACTTGGTTGCTGCTTTCTTTCAAGATATTTTGTCAACTTCCAAGTTTAATATGAGATTCTGGTATTTCTTAATGACCTCCTTTCCAAATATTAAGAGAGCCTGACCCTGCTTAGATCCTGGGTCTATTTCAAAATTTGTTTCTATATATGAGAAAGTGTACTATTGTTATTCAGCAAATGTCTCAGGCTTGCTAGGTATTTATAAGCAGCTTCTGGCTTGTAAACCTGTACTAGTGAAACTTAATTATAGGCAATATCATTGGTAGTGATTACGTTTTTATCTGTAAGTGAAAAACCTTTTACTGCTTTCTTTTCTGTGTCTATTTTATATTCCTATATTCCTATTAACAGTTTGGCCTTTTTGGATCAATTTAAATTTCATAATTTTAAATCACTTGTAAAGAATAATCAAAATATTTAAAAAAATAAATAAAAAGACTCTATTTAAGTTCAAACCTACTGTAGATGAACCAGCAAATTCCTATCAATAGTTAGGCTATGGACTAATCACATTTAGTAGAAACAGAAAACACAGACTTGTTTATTTTCCAAGCCTAAATAAAGAGGGCCAGGGGCTCTATGTATATTTTATACTTTCGTTAAATAAGGATTGCATTAGAATTCAACAATGGTAGGTTTTAAGAGAGTGACTGAAGTAATGATATGATCTACCAGAAATTAAAGCCACACACCTAGACCAATTTCCTACAGTCCTGTGACCTTCAGGAAAAATAGAAGTCTTATTTAAAAGATGCATCTGGAACATGGAAGCATTGTGTCTCCAATCACTTCTCTTTAATTTTTTTTTTTACTATATTAAAAGAAACAGCTGCCCATGTTTCTCTTGAATTTGCCTTGACAGAAATGGGTGAGATATAAAGGAATGGGAATTTTTCTCCATGAATTAAAAAAAAAAACATCTGGGGTTTGCATTTAAATATTATGGCCAAGAAATTAAAATCACTGTTTAAAAACAAATTGTAGTTCCCTGACTTTCTCTTCCTCTGCTTCTGGCACAAAAGGATATGCAATTGTTTATCCTTACATGATCTTACTTTATAATTTTCTTATATAGGGCTAATTCTCTCTTTTTCATAAATTATACAATATTTTGAATACACACACACAGCTGATTGCACTGTATGATAATGTAAACAGTAATTCTCATAGCACTATTGAATATTAAACATTTGAGATAATATTTATAAGATAGTATAGAAGAACTGAATGCAAACAGTAAATTATAGCCTTTCTGTTTCATTTTGCCTTTATTTATTTGAATTCTGTTAATTCATGCTCATAATTAAAGAAATTTCCCTTTGCTGGTGTTATCATTTATTTATAATCAGGACTTCTTATACACATGAATATATTTATACACATATCACTAGAGAAAACATAAAAACAATAAAACAGAAAACAGAAAAAGATAAAATAAGAAACAATAGTGGCTCAGCTACCATCAAGCTTAAAAATCTACTTAATGTTTACTAATGTTACTTATAAAAACCCACTGATCTAGTTTGGCCTCTATGGTCTATTTGTGTCCAAAGACATGCCGAATTTCAGATTAATGAAGATATTTGGCATATACTATGATAGTATATTGATATACTATGGAGGTATTTCATTCTTCTTTTCTTTTCAATAGTCATAAATGCTTTCTAATTTTGATAAAAATGTATTTCATTACTTTTGTCAAGAACAACATCACTTGTCAAAAAGACAATCCTTTATTGGTTTGCTAAAGTTCTAAATACAGGTTCAAAAGGCATAGATACTATGAGCAAATAAGATGCATGGATGAGTATGTTTATTATGAAAGTAATAGAACTGGGGTACAGTTATCATATAATATTTTTATCTTCATTAGTTCTACTACTATATATTTCTTCTCTAAAAGTTATATAAATTTTGCATGTAATTTTAAATTAATTGAGATTAATTTTTTATTTCCATTCTGAGTAGACTTCCTATGTTTTAAATTAAATGTCCTTTCTTTTTAATTTGTTTTCTTGATTCTATTTAGTGTGTAGCTGATTTTATATTCAGTGATGGATACAATCTTTAGAAAGCAGTATGCAAGATCTCATGTTAACTTCCAGAGGAAAATATTATAGAAGTATTTTGTAATTTAAGAGCTAAGGATCCTGAACTGAATATGTCATTCTAGTTCTGAATATGTCATTCTCCAGTTCTACTATAGGGTGAGAGTTTATGCTGGTTCAGATGCTACTGAACTGCAGTGCCTTGAATCCTTTATCACTGGCCATGCTGTCCAGGACTACTGAGGTTTTAGTTAAACTTTTGAAAAGCTTCATGATGACCACTCCAATGAGATTATGTTACCTAAAAACGTCATTATGTATTTTTATAATGAAAAGTATGGATACTTCAAATGAATAAAGTTGGATCAAATTTAAATGATTATAGTAAAGATTGAGGGAGGTCTCGGCACTTGGATATGTCTCTTTACTTCATTTTCCACGTGTATGATGGGATTACTGTCAAGATATATCTTACTTTTAAAATGTGTTAATAAGATACATCTTGCTATCACACAGAAATATTGAACACTGCCTATTAGCGTGCTGATCATGCACATATAAGCCCATTTAATCACGGATCCATAAAATAAGTGACACCCATGCATGATACTCTCCTTGTGCAATTGACTACAAGTTGCAATTGCATTCTGTCATTTGCAAGGAAAACTTTTCTACATAGAAGACAAAAAGTTGATGAAAGATATTAGCTCTGAAAATATTCAGATGCATATACTGTAGCTCTGGATAAATCAGATTTACAAAAGGAAGGTGATTTGAAAGCTGCAGACTCATTGGAAAGTCTGGAAAGAGATATGGACTGTACAGATGCAAAACCAACTGAGTCGACTACATACCTCTTTCTGAAGTTCAAGCCTGCACTCTTTTATTACAATAGCAGAAGCCTGTCGGAATGGAGAAGTGATAAACTGGTTTTTCCTAGGAGAACTGAAGAATATTGGGAAATGGATTTGTCACATTTAATCAGAAACCACTTTTCTCTGGACTTTGTTGGGAAGATACACCAATTGTGGACACTGAATTTATTATATTTAATATTTAATTAGGCAATGATTGATAAGAGATGGTATTAAGACACAAACATAGATATTTGATCCAGGACAAATTACTCTTAATTCTTGGAATGATTTGGGATAGATAAGATGCATTGGCAAATTTTCTACAAATTGATTACAATAAGAGTTTGTTAACAGAGGATTTTGGAACTTTAACATTGCCCTTTTATTATTGTTGTTCTTCCTGTTAACTAGGATGCCATTAATATAGTTATTAATATGGATGACAGGTCAATAATTAGTAGTTTAAAACATTTTTACAAATGTTTTCTGAGCCTGTTTCGCAAGGGACAGGAAACCAATATTGTAGTAATGTATGAATCAGTGTTCAGTTAGGCGGTGTAATATGTGTATAATATGTGTTGGGTTTTTTCTCATTTTTAATACACTTTTTTCAATTTTTTGTTTGCTTTGTGTTTTTTCTTTTTAAAAAATTTGTTGGAATTTTGTGTTTTAACTTTTTTCAAATAAAATAAAAAGAGTTTTTTAAAAAAGAAGACACAGACAAGCTACCACAATAGTTTTAGGCTGGTTAACTATATGAGCCACTGTACTGTCTGTTAGTTATCAATGAGTCAGTTTCATCCTCTGTTGCCTTCACGGACAAGCAAGTGATGTCTCAACCTGATTTCAGTGATAACGCTCTACTAAGGATGTTCAGAATAGTTTTAATTCTGTCTATCTGCTTAACCTACTGTCCTTCCATTTCTCAAATCTTCTTACTCTCGCCAACCATATTTTTTTTTCTACTTCATTATCCATTCTCATCACATGTCCAAAGTACGTGAATTGTGGCTTGCTTTTTATTATCTCAAGAAAGCTGCCACTCTCTATTTGATCCAGGATTGATTGGAACTCCTTACTGTCTCTAAGCCCATAATTCAGTGGCATCTGTTTTCTTCCACTCATTCTGTGTATCCATCTTCCAAAGCTTTACCTTTTTACATTGGAAAAAACAAGTATCCAAGTTTGTCATTGCTCTCTAAGATTAATCTCTTTACTTCTGTAGCATGTTGGCCATCTTTATTCTAGAGACCAAGAAAATTAATCTAACTTCATTTTTTTGTAAATTTAGTAAGCATGCAGTGGGATGTTACCTTTGTTTACTTCACATTTAACATTAACCTGGATTTTTCATTTTGGATACTTCTAATCTTATTTACTTTTGACTGATAAAATGATCTGTTACCAAATCTAAAATTATATTTTGACTTCCATTTTGATTCTAGCTATTATATCTTCCAATTTTAATTATATATTCACTATATAATTTAAACAAATTTGGGGCAATATGTGTGTCTGTGTGTATGTGTGTGTATTTTTTATTAACACTTTTAAATAAAAAGATAAAAGCTAATACAAATGAATAGAAAGTATAAAAGAAAAAAAAGAAGTAATAAAAAAGTGCACGGGAAGCAAAAAGATTAAAGATAGAAAAGAAAGAAAAAAGTAGCTTCAAATATTCTTCATAGCAACTATAAGTACAAATATATTTGACCTCTCTCTAAAAATATATTCTATTATTTTTTTCTACAACCTATCCTGTTTAATCATCAAAACCATAAGTCATAAGTTCATTTTTTTTTTCATTTGTTACACACTAAGTCCTTAAGCGGGAGTCTAGTCAGCAATAAATGTAGATAATGCCTTTTCTCTAATCAAATAAGTTTGGGGCAATATCCATCTTTATCTGATTGCCTTCCTTATTATGAACCTCTCTGTTTCCTTGCATTCAATTTTTGCAACAGCTTTTTTAAACTGAAAGGATTCTGCAGAAAAATAATTAGGTGTTCTGGCACATTTATTAGTGATTGTATGATCCACATCCTGACATGATCTTGGCTACAATAAGTCAAGGATCTTATTATACTCAATAAAGCAATGGTAAATCTCCATCTTGTACTCTCTTTTTCCATTACCTATCTTTTGTTAGCTATCTTATATACATTTGCCTTTTCTGAAATCTGCCTCTGTCGCCGCCGCCTCTCCTCCTCCTCCTCCTCCTCCTCCTCCTCCTCCTCCTCCTCCTCCTCCTCCTCCTCCTCCTCCTCCTCCTTATTCATTGCAGTCAGCCAGATGTTCAACTGGGTTTGACATTTTTGTCTACCTATTATTATTTAAGATTTAATCTTCAAATTGATTCACAGTCTGGGACCGGTAACTTAACAGTTCAAGTCCTAACCAAGAACCTAAGAGCTATTAAAGTAAAGTCTGAGATGATGATGATCATGATGATCATCTATATTCTTTCTTTGTTGACATTCTTAACTGAACTATCTTTCCCTCTCTACCTTGCTTGACATTAGAAAGCACATATCCTTCTTCTTAACCAAGGCTTTTGTCTTCCAACTCTCTATGGCTACCATCATAACTTGTTCTAAAAGCCTCATGGATCTTTTCCTCTTCAAAATACTGGGAATATTTCTCATCTGTCCTTGCATGCACAATATCTGTTATCACAGCCCTTGCCTCCTTACCTTGCACAATGTAAGCCTAGTCAATCCATTCCTTACATTGATCTTATATTCCAACTGCATGTTTTCCAAATCATATCTTGCTGGCCCAACTTCTCTCTTTAATTTTCTGAGTTTAACCTGTATTTTTTACATGAATTATTCATGGGCTGTTCCACAACTTGTAGCAAGAAATGTTCTAACTGACTGGATCACACTTCTTCATATTTTATATTCTATTATATAGTCTATACCATGTTTTTAAAGTTGTCCATCCAGTCCAAATGTAAATATATCCTAACTGTAAAGAGGTCACAAGCTGCTTAGGGCTTTAAGGGCTAATTCAACAGTTTAAATTATTTTCAGCAGGGAACTGGTACCTAATGCAGACCTTTTACTGCAGCTCTGTTTCTTGTTTTGATCAGTCCCCTGGTCACTTACATTTTCATTAAAATATAATTTCTGGACAGTTTTCAAGGTAGCCCGTGTGAAACTCACTTCAAGAGTGGGCTGGAAAACAATTGTCAAAATTTGAACAGCTCAGAAAGGAAACGTATCTGGCATACCAATAATAATTGTGTGCAATCACATTCCTTGCCAAAGTGTCCATTTGCAAATCCAGTAACAGCTGGGAACCAAAGAGCATACCTAAATTAAGAACTTTCTCTTTCTGCTGTAGTGTAACCTTCTTTACAATAGGTTTCACTTCAATCCTACGTCCTGTTTTATCAACACGCCCTTTTTTTTTTCATGGATGTGATTTTTACTTTGTTCTTTGTTCTTCCTCATCCAGTCTATTATTGCTATTAAGGCAAGATTCGACACCCTTAGAGTCTTGAATCTGTACGTCAGCACTACACTGAAGTGCTCTTTTCAAAGCTCCAAAGCTTCACAGGCTCAGACTCAACCCCTCCAAGACCGAGTGGCTGTGGTTTCCAGTGCTGCCCCCGGATATAAGAAGGATCCCCGCCCTTCGTGCCTTCCGTCGTGCTCTGAAGACTCTATTGTCCCATCAAGCCAGCCTGACTGAATAGATTAATTTTAATGGGTTTAAATGGTTTTAAAGGGGTTTTATCTAGAGGTTTTAATAATGGCCAAATGCTTTAAATTATTTTAATGGTTTTTAATTTTTGTGTGGGGTTTGTTTTAGTATGGCTGTACACTGCCCTGAGGCCTTCAGGAGAAGGGCGGTATAGAAATGTAATCAAATCAAATCAAATCAATCAAAATCAAATGATCTTCTCCAGGAAGTTTATGTAGATGTTAAATAGCAGAGAATAGCAACAGCAATAGCACTTATATATTGCTTCACAATCCTTTACAGCCGTCTCTAAGCAGTTTACAGAGTCAGCATATTGCCCCCAAAAATCTGGGTCCACATTTTACCAATCTCAGAAGGATGGAAGGCTGTGTCAACCTTGAACAGTCAGAATGTACAATAGAACCACAAAGGGGAAGGAGGATAAATAACTACACAGGCAACAGTTTGGACACTGTCAAAAACAGCAGCTTTACTTTGGCAGCAAAAACATTTAACTAAAACATTGGAGACAGAAGGCTGTAAATTAAATACTGTCTTACTGCATTCCAAACTTATACAGCAAAACCTGTGTATGGGGGAAAACAGGAGGGATAGATCTAGGCAACAATTTATTTATTTAAATTGCCTGGATGCTGCATAATTAGCCTTTCAACTTGAAGGCAGAAATAAACAATTTTCCTACCTTTGTTATGAAAAAAAAATCAGAAGCACATATCCTGAAATCATCTGATTATCTCCTAACGTAACATAAGTGTCATGGCAAACATGTTGGCAAAAATTGGATATGAATAGATACATGGAAGAGTCTTGTGAATGAAGAAATGTGACAGAGAAAGCAGAATGACTGAAGAATTACGTTTTACCCAACATTCAGAGGATCTGTAGTTCAACCAGAAGGCACATATTCTTGTTTTTGCAGAGCAGAAGGAAGGACAATGCATGACGATTCAAATGCTGAACAGTGGAACTTCGTGAGTTAAAGCTCTGTTTCGCAGCAAGACAACTGTGAGAAAACTCACAGAGGTTCTAATATAATAAGTGAGATAAGGAAGAGAAGTAGAAGCCATAATAAAGTACACATGGAAACTGAGGGAAGGAGACTTGACAGAGAGGAAAATTAAGTTAAAACCTGATTTCTTATGTTTCTCATGCTTTTCTGAACATACTGGTTTTGTAAAGAATATTTTCACAGTATTAGAATAGAATAGAGCTGGAAGGGACCTTGGAAGTCTTCTAGTCCAGACCCCTGCTCAAGCAGGAGACCCTATACCAGGGGTGGGTTCTAAATTTTTTTACTACCGGTTCTGTGGGTGTGGCTTGATGTGACAATTCTTTAGGATTTAGAAGAGGTACTGGTCTACCAGGCTTTTAACTGCTTGCAGAGTTGTACTGATCTACCCATTCGTTTTTGGAGGCACCGGTCTACCCATTCGTTTTTGGAGGCACCGGACTACCCATTTGTTTTTGGAGTCACTGGTCTACTCATTTGTTTTTGGAGGCACTGGACTACCCATTTGTTTTTGGAATCACTGGTCTAGTCATTTGTTTTTGGAGGCACCAGTCTACCATCACACTGCCTTTTAACACTGATCAGCTGTGGGGCGGCCCTTTGAAGCCCCACGGCAAGAGTTTAAACAGTTTTTTTTCTTCCAGCCGATCAGTTGGGACTCGGGAGGAGGTAATAGATTGGGGGTGGGGCCAAATAAAAGGTATGAATAATGGGGGGGGCAGAGGTGGAGGGGTGGGGGTGGCGCCAGCTCCCGAACAAAGAGAACTGGTTCGGTTATGTCATATCACTGCTATCGGATTGGCCGAACTGGGCCAAACTGGGAGAAACCCACCACTTCCCTATACCAGTCCAGACAAGTTACTGTCCAGTCTCTTCTTAAAAACTTCTAGTGATGGAGCACCCATGATTTCTGAAGGCAAGCTGTTCCACTGGTTAATTATCCTCACTGTCAGGAAGTTTCTCCTTAATTGTAAGTTGCTTCTCTCTTTGATTAGTTTCCATGTATTGTTTCTTCTCTTGCCTTCTGGTGCTTTGGAAAATAAGATGACGTCTCTTCTTTGTGGCAGCTCCTTAAATACTGGAATACTGCTATCATGTCACCCCTAATTCTTCTTTTCTTTAGACTAGTCCAACCCAAAACCTGCAGCCATTCTTCATATGTTTTAGTCTCCAGGCCTTTGATTATCTTAGTTGCACTCCTCTGAACTTTTTCCAAGGTCTGTTATATGTTGTATGTATTAAGTATATATTGAATATGTTGAACACTAGCCTTGATGCAGGGCCCATTGAGACTACAGAGGCTGGGTCTTGCATAGTTATACAGGAGGAGTTCGAACCTGTCGATCCTGAGGAAGAGGACAGAGTTTTTGTAGCTGTTAGTTTGGCCATTTCCATGTTAGATCCATGCCCGACTTGGCTGGCCAAGGCTAAATGGAAGTAAATACAGGTAGCTCTTGACTTACAACAGTTCATTTAATGACTGTTCGAAGTTACAACGGCACAGAAAAAAGTGACTTATGACCACTTTTCACACTTATGACCGTTGCAGCATCTCCATGGTTACGTGATTTACATTATCCACTTGACAACTGACTCGTATTTATGATGGTTGCAGTATTCAAGAGTCACATGTTCCTCCTTTGTGACCGTCTGACAAGCAAAGTCAATGGAGAAACCACTTTTCGGTTAGGTTGATACAGATAGATTGGCTGCTATTTGTAGCTGGGTTGTTTTTTTTTTATGATTGTTTGCCTCCCAAAATCATTGGTTTAAGATGGGAAAGTTGAATAAATAAATATAATATTAGATTGCACTACTTTATTAGCATAGGTATCACAATATCCCTAATACAATCCCTTATTTGTTTAAATAATGGCTCCTGACCTACTCTCTGACACTCCCATAGGGTCAAAAAGCCATTTCTCCCATTTCTTTTGCTGAGCTGAGTTACAGCAGAATCTGGAGGGGAAGTAGGCCTTTTGGATGCTTGTTATCTCAGCACTAAAAAAATCAACTTCCCTCCCTGGAAAGAAGTAGCAGGAGAAATCGGTCATTTGTTGTCAGCTCTCAAGTCTCTGTAGATTCATGGAACTGGAAGAACAGGAGCCCTACTCTCTCCTTTCTCCAACTAGAATGAAAGGAAGTGGATGTTTTGGGTGCCAAATCTCTTTCCAGCAGCTAAATTAATGGAAGCACTCTGGATTTTGCACTGTGAAATAATTTTCCTCGCAATTGTTTCCAGATGGCATTTCCTTACGTTGCCACAAATCATCTCACAATATTTCAGGCACTCTGGAAGCTTCAGGAGGAAAGAAAGATGGATAACAGCAGTTCTACAAGCTCCATTTTGTTGACAAATGGACATAGGGAACACCCATATACCTTGTTCTCCACTATATTAGTATACTGATATTACCCATATTTATCATGTTTTATTATCTGTCAGATATAATAATTTTGCAATCAAAATATTTTGAGGCTGACAATTCAGCTTGTTCGCATGCTTTGGTCTAACATGAAAAAAAATGTTAACTGTGCCTATGTGTCAGAATATAATGAATAGCTTCTAATTACAAACAGCAATATCTACACTCAATTATTTTGCTAAAATTGCATGTTTCAAAAACAAAATATATGATAAAATTGCTGGCCCTAAGATTGATCTTTAATTTGTTTCCGTGTATTACCCTATGAAAGTAATATTTCACCAAGTCAATAAATATTATGTAGACTTACTTCTATCAACGGTACTTACCCTTTGAGGTACAGGGGGGGAAGTGGCAATGCTAATAGATTCATGGCTCTCCATGACATTTCCATAATCTGCCATGCCGCCTTTCAGAGGTAATGGTGGAGGAATGTCCATCATTTCCAAATTATTCATGCCATTTAGTTCTGAATCTGAAAATAAGGATGCAGTTAACTCAACAGATTATTCACATTCACAGTTAATCTATAATATTATGAAATAAGAAGAAACTTCTTTTAGTTTCACAAATTTCTCCCAACATCTCTTATTTGAAAAATGAGAGAGTAGTAGCAAGAAACATCCAATAGCATAAAGAAAGAGTCTTTTTATTATAATATGTAATTGCTAATCAAGTTGATTTCTAATTTTGCTCAGAACACGTTAGAAATTATAATATATGTCCTTGATTGTGACAAGCATTATAATGTGTAAGCATTATAAATTGGTGGGGGCCAGAAAGATGTGAAGTTGAAAGGCCTCTTCATACATAAATTCAAGGTTAAATTCAACAGAAATAAACAGTGCATTTGTAACAATATTTGTTATGGTTGCTTTACCACATCCCTAATAACCAGAAATGTCAAGACTCCTGTGGAATGATCACACAGCTGAGAGACTAATCAGCTTTTCTTAAATGATGTTTGATACTGCAGAGTTAGCCATTACTAATCTTTACCCCCTCTCCAACAAACCATTCTTAATCAAAGTTGAAGTAGTGTCCCATTGTTCCTTTCTCAGACCGCTCGGCAGCCTGGACACTCCAACAAACCACGCTGAGACGAGATGCTCGAGCAAACAGAAAAGCAGTTTATTTTCGTCTTCCAGGAAGCCGTAGATTACGCTGAGTTCACCAAAAGGGATAACACAAAGTCGGCGTTGGGATTCCCTCACCCCAACTCCGTTTAAATAGCCGCACTGTACAACCAGCCAATCAGCGCTGCTTCCAGGTTCCACCCCACCCATTATGCAAAATTGCAATTAATCATGGTTAGCCTAGCCCGTCCGCAGCGTGACCGACCGCCTAGCTCATGACACCCCCTCCACCATTGTGCCCATGTGTTTTCTCTTGATAGCAGGTGTGTTCTCTCCACCCCACCTAGCAGGTAAGTCCTTTGCTCTGATGTGTCAAGCTGGGCAGGCTTGACAGGCGGCTCCCCCTACCAGGAGTCCCCCTGGAAGACAAAAGCATAAAGTTATAGCAATCGCTATCAAACCACCCCATCCAGCTTGCCAGGTTTGTTGGGATATTTTTTATGAAATTGACGACGTAGCCTATTTGCATTAAGGTTTTCTAATGGAACCCAGGTTGCGTCTTCCAAGGGATAGCCTTTCCATCGTACTAGGTAGTACAGCTTATTTCTGCGAACTCTGGAATCTAAGATCTCATCTATTTCATATTGATTCGTGTAGAGAGGTCCAGGGCGGGTTAACGGGTCTCGTGTTTCCGTTACCGGTTTGAGGAGACTACTATGGAAAACAGGGTGGATTTTTCCTAACAAGGGTGGTAACTTCACCTCGACAGTTACTGGATTTATAACTTTTGTGACCGGAAAAGGGCCAAGATATTTAGGGCCCAATTTTTTGCTGGGTACCTTCAACTTGATGTATTTTGTGGACACATACACCTGGTCTCCAACTTTGAATGGTGTAATGTCCTGTCTCTTTCTATCGGCGTATTTTTTGTACTCGTCCGCCGCTTTTCCTAAGGTTGTTCTGATGGTTGGCCATACTTGACAAATCCTCTCCCCCCACTCTTTTGGAGTTGTTTGGGCTTGACTAGTTTCCTCTAACTTAGGGATAGCGATGAAGTCCCGCCCATGCACCACTTGGAAAGGTGTGACTCCTGTGCTACGGTGTACCGCGTTGTTATACGCGACTTCAGCAAATGGTAGGAGTTGTGACCAGTCGGACTGCTGATACGAAACGTAACACCGTAAGTATTTTTCTACCATCGCATTGGTCTTTTCTGCAGCTCCATTGGTACTTGGGTGAAACGCGGAGCTGAGTCCTTGCGACGACCCTAATAAGGTGATAAAATCTCTCCAGAACTGGGCCGTGAATTGTACTCCTCTGTCTGATATTATTCGAGTCGGAGCTCCGTGCAAACTATATATATGTTTCACGAACATGTGTGCTAGTTTTCTCGCAGATGGGAGACCTCGGCAGGGGATGAAATGGGCCTGCTTTGAAAAGAGGTCAATCACAGTCCAAATGACCGTGTACCCATTACTGTCAGGGAGGTCCACAATGAAATCCATTCCTATCTCCTCCCACGGTTTGTTGGGGGTCGCAACAGCTTGTAATAAGCCCAACGGTTTACTAGTGTTTGCTTTTGTTGTTGCACATATTTTACACCCTCTGATATACTGTTCTGTATCCTTTCGTAAGTGAGGCCACCAAAATTGTCGTCTAACGAGATGCAACGTTTTTAGGAATCCAAAATGTCCTCCTATTTTTGCATCGTGACATCTGTGCAACACCACTGGTCTCAATGGTTTAGGAATGTATAATTTGGACCCTACCCAGGCAAGACCATCCCTCATTGTTAGTGTGGTTCCATGTTCCTTTACCCAAGGGTCATGGCTTACTTCCCATTGCAACTCGACTTTTAAGGTATCAGGATCTAAGGAGGTAGCTTGTGTTCGTGCTGCTTGTTGTGGTTTTGGGATGATAGCCTGAACTACTTCGTTTCTCTTACTATTGAATTGTGGCATGCGTGATAACGCATCGGCTAGAAAATTCTTCCTGCCAGGAACATATTTGAGATCGAAATTGAACCGGTGGAAATATTGTGCCCAACGAACTTGCTTTGGTGACAACTTTCTCGGTGTCTGAAGGGCCTCCAGATTTTTATGATCGGTCCACACTTCGAATTTCTGCCCAGCCCCTTCCAGCAAGTGGCACCAGGTTAGCAACGCTCACCTTACCGCAAAAGCTTCCTTTTCCCAAACAGCCCAGCCACGCTCAGTTGGTGTAAGTTTGCGTGAAGTGTATGCGCACGGTTCTAACTGTCCGGTTTTTGTCCGTTGCAGTAGCACAGCAGCCACGGCTACATCGCTGGCGTCTGCTTGTACAATAAATTGCAACGTCGGGTCTGGGTGTTTAAGTACAGGCTCTTGGGAAAAGAGCCGTTTCAACTGCTCAAAGGAGCGTTGACACTCTGGTGTCCACGAGAGTGGCTGTCCTGGTTTTACTTTCCCTATGATGTGTTTTGTTTTCAATAACTCAGTCAAGGGAAGGGCTACCTGAGCAAAAGAGGGTATGAATTGGCGATAAAAGTTGGCAAAGCCCAAAAAACTCTGCAACTGCTTTCTAGTTTTAGGTGCCTGCCATTCTAATACTGCCGCTACTTTCTTGGGATCCATTTCCACCCCTGTGCCCGAGATGCGGTAACCAAGATAGTCCAAAGAGGTACGGTGGAACTCACACTTGGACAGCTTGACAAACAATTTTGCTTTCAACAATTTTGTGAGAACGGTTCGTACTAACTGTATATGTTCTTCCATCGTGTTCGAGTATATAAGAATGTCGTCCAAGTAGACAAGAACTCCTCTATATAAATGCTCATGCAAAACGTCATTAATAACTTGCATGAATACAGCAGGTGCCCCCTGGAGCCCAAACGGCATTACGCAAAACTTAAAACTGCCTAACGGGCAATTAAAGGTGGTTTTCCACTCATCTCCAGGTCTTATTCGCACCCGGTAATAGGCCTCCCTCAAATCGAGTTTCGTAAAGATCTTCCCTGTGGACAAGGTAGCCAGCAGGTCTTTCATTAAGGGTAAGGAGTAGAGGTGTTCTACACACACGGCGTTCAGCCCCCGGAAATCGACACATAAGCGAAGACCGCCATCCTTCTTTTCTCGAAATAGTACCGGCGCTGCCATATGGGCACGACTCGGTTGAATAAACCCCCGGGCTAAGTTTTTGTCAATGTACTGCCGTAGTTCCTCAAGCTCAAGCTTTGTCATTGCATACATGCGTGGTTTGGGTAATTTAGCCCCAGGGATTAATTCTATGGCACAGTCCGTAACCCTGTGAGGAGGCAGTATTTCACATTCTTCTTCAGCAAAAACAGCCGCTAAATCCCTATAGACGTCTGGATATCCCTCCTGTGGAGGATTGTGGTCAACCCCCCTATTCCCAGTTCCCTGGGGTAAGCGCTCCTGTACCATCAGTTGCGACTGAGAGCCTACTTCCAACCGCACCCTCCGAAACCCGTCCTCCCACCATATGACTGGCTGCCACTTGTCTAACCAGGCTAGACCCAATATCAGGGGTTCTACCATATGCTCGATTACCACAAAACAAAGCTGTTCTCTATGTGCCCCTATCCTTAGCTCTACGGGTTCTGTGACATAACGAGCTGGCTCCCCATCTAGGAGTGACCCATCCATTTGTTCAAAACGAATTGGAGCCCTCAGCTTCCTGATTTGGAGTCCCAATTCTTGGGCCACAGCTTTTCGCATTAGGCACCGGGTGCATCCAGAATCTAGCAGAGCACCATGATGGGCTTCTGTTAGGGTGCGTATGTTTTGTAACACTACCGGGAGTACAAAGGGACTTATTGGGTCGCTTACCATAGGATCCTCTGATGCACTATCGTCACTGTCCTCCGACCGCACCTCGTCTCCCCCGACCGGTCTCCTGTTCTCCAACAAGGTGGCACGGGTTCCACGAAAGGCTGGTGTGGGCGTCGGTGGCTTTGCCCGTTCTGTAGTTGAGCGGACTCGCTCTCTACTCCTGACCCCAGGAGATGGCCCTTGTGTGCGGGGCGATGACAGGGGGGCCACAGGGCACTCGGCAGCCCGGTGCCCAACTTGGTTACATCGAAAACAACAGAACGAGGTAGCCCGTCCTCCACTTGTGACCGGTTTGATTGTAGGTGAACTTCCTGGATTCAGCTCTTTTATGGTTGTTGGTTTAGTCCCAAATCTTTGTGGTGGAGTAACCCGTGGTCGGAACTCACGCAGCCCAACCTCCAGTTCCACCGCTGCTTTACACCATTCTGCCAATAGGGGTGGTAAACCACGATAGACACATGCTTGTCTCACCTCTCTATCCAGACCAGCACGAAATTGGTGGACTAACAATCGTTCGGGCCAAGAGCGGAGTCTCCCAGCCAGGACACGGAAGTCTTTGACGTACTCTTTCACCGGCCGGCCTCGTTGTCGAAGGGCTAAAAGCTCTCCTTCCGCCACCTGGATTCTAGCACTATCCTCAAAACAGATCCGTAGAGCATCCAAAAATAGCCCCACATCGGCCAACTCTTTTGCATGCTCATTATGCAGGTCCGCAACCCAGTTTGCCGCTTCGCCCTGTAGCACTGCTGTGATTGCAATTACCATAGCCCACTGTGAAGGATACAAGCGCCCATACAGATCCACATGGCTTAGGATTTGGCTAAGGAAAATAGTGACCTTGTCTGCGCTGCCGTCAAATGAGGCTTGTATGGGTGGTGGGCCCCACCCATATGGGTGGCAGTGGCGGGCCACGCACCCCCAGTTGGTCCCTCTCCTCCCCTCGGCGCACGTCGCTATACCCCCGCACAATGGGTGGCCGTGTCTCTCTCCCTTCCATCCTTCGGGGAGCCTCCTGTGTTTCCCCTAGAGACGACGTTCGGGGCCCCGTAGAGCCGTGCTCTGTTGCCTTTGTCCTGCCAGTCTCTATCCCCACGCGCAGCTTGGGACTTGCTAGATGAAATCGTGGTTCAGCCCCGGATCTCCCTTGCCACGTGCTGGTTGTCTCCCCACGTTCAACCCACAGCTGCCAGGATGCTGCATCACGGAAACTGGAAGACTAGGTCCATTCCCCCTCCTCATCCTCTATCCATTTGCGTTCTCGCCACCCCTGAAACGCGCCTTCTGGCCGATACTGAGTTTGACTCTTCTGAGACCCAGTCAAGGCAGGGCTAGTCCACCACTCCCCCGTGGAGCCCTTTCCTGTACTTACTACAGCTGGGCTTTGCTCCCCGCTGCCAATGTCCACCTTCAATGACTTCTTCTCCTTTTGCCGGCTCTGCTCGCCACCGCCGATATCCACCTTCAGAGCCTTCCTCTCCTTTTGCCTGACCACAGGTGGTTCCACAGTGGCTTTTTCCTCCAGCGGCTCCAGCGGGACGACAGGGGTCTCTTCTTCCAGCGCCGCCACCAGCCCAGCCTCCAGTAACGCCCCCACCGCCCCTTCGGCCATCCTTTCACAACAGGAGAGAGAAATCCAAAAAGGAGGAATGCCGACTTTCTCTCAGACCACTTGGCAGCCTGGGCACTCCAACAAACCACGCTGAGACGAGATGCTCGAACAAACAGAAAAGCAGTTTATTTTCGTCTTCCAGGAAGCCGTAGATTACGCTGAGTTCACCAAAAGGGATAACACAAAGTCGGCGTTGGGATTCCCTCACCCCAACTCCGTTTAAATAGCCGCACTGTACAACCAGCCAATCAGCGCTGCTTCCAGGTTCCACCCCAACCATTATGCAAAATTGCAATTAATCATGGTTAGCCTAGCCCGTCCGCAGCGTGACCGACCGCCTAGCTCGTGACACCCCCTCCACCATTGTGCCCATGTGTTTTCTCTTGATAGCAGGTGTGTTCTCTCCACCCCACCTAGCAGGTAAGTCCTTTGCTCTGATGTGTCAAGCTGGGCAGGCTTGACACCTTCTTTGACAGAGCTGGTTAATATCTGTATCTCATCAGGTGGAAAAATTAGGAGCATCTATTCTGCAAATGATCCTTTAATAACAAATATGCATCATCTGAGATGGGGATTTTTAGATATTCATTTACAATATCAGTGATTAAATCTTGGACGATGTATGAGAAGTGGTCTACAAATGCTTTTACAGATAATTATTATGAATACTACTATGAGGAAAGAGTCCACTAAACCACCTCTTACACTTTTTTACCTATTATTCCTTAGTCACTGATTATAAATGATTCAGTATTTTAATTTTTTTCTCTAGGATAAACACAATTTAAAAGGACTCCACAAACAATTTAAAGAATTAAATTTGTAACTATATAATTTTACTAAAATGTTAGAAAATGACTGTAATATTAAATGAGGTAAATAACTATGGGTAGTCCTTGATTCACAACCAAAATTGAGCCCTAAGTGAGACAGTTGATAAATGAGTTTTACTCCATTTTACAACCTTTCTTGCCACAGTTGTTAAGTGATCATTGCAGTTGTTAAGTTAGTCTTAATTTAACAACTATTAAGGAAATCCAACTTCTCCATTTACTTTGTTTGTCAAAGGCCGAAAAGGATGATCATATGACCCAGGACACTGCAACCCTCATAAGTATGAATCAGTTGCCAAGTAGCTAAATTTTGATCATATGATCATGGGGATGCTGCAATAATTATAATCATGAAAAACAGTCATGAGTCATTTTTCTTCAGTGCCGTTGTAACTTTGAATGATCACTAAACAAACTCTTGTAAATCGAGAACTACCTGTATTGCATAGCTTCAGGTATCAATGAATAGATGCAATATTATTTCAGATATATTCTATTTAGGGCCCATTTTTTAAATTGCCAGGAGTTTGTTAAAATCTTTAATTCCACATAAAGCAACATTCTGTTACATACAGTATGAAATGTGCGATACAGGTTCTTGTAAATGTGGCCCTAAAGATGTTACAAATCCCACTTCAAATTAGATTACAATAGTCTTTTAGCCTATTGTACCTCACAAGGTAGTTAGAAAGAAGAAACGGGGATAGGAAAGAATCACATACACTGCCATGAACTCTTTGGAAAGGGGATCAGGTATATGTAGTTAAAGGGAAAAATGTCTTTCACCCGACTACTATTTCATTTTTATTTTCTACCTCAGAAAAGTAGTAAAAATAAACTTCCTGAATCTGTTTTGGGAACCTGCACCATCGAGAAGCAGCCCATCAGACTTTAGCTTCATGTGCATGAAATACATCCATCTCAAACCTTTTAAAGCTTTACTCTTGCAGGCAACTGCCTTTCTGCAGTATTAAAAGACAGGAACTGATTGTGAGAAGTAGACAGCCCATTATAGCCTGCCAAAGAGATGAAATCTCAGTCCTCAGATGGGGAAAGCACACCTAACTGGTTCCAAGGGTATCTAGAAGTGGATTCCATATCCAATAAGCAAACAATTTATCGCAGCTTGGTCTGTGCTGCCAGGGGATTCTGTAAATTGTAGTCTGCTTGCAATACTGAATAAGGCAACAGTGACTTTTATAGTTTAAGCAACTTGGAATTGAGTTCCATATACTGTTGCCACACAATCTCCAGCTGGTCCAAGGCAATATACTCTATTGTTTTTCCCCAAATGGGGCAATTTTAAAACTAACTTTCTAATCTTCCTGACACAAATTTTATTCTTTAATTTTCTTTCTTTTGGGACATTGCAACTTTTCACACGCTCAAAATAATCCTTGCAACTGGGCCTGTTTTTTGTGTTCATGTAGCTCAGTAATGAGACTGCTATGACTTAGCTCCTTTGTTCTTACTTATTAATAAAAGAATAGAGCCCTTATTGGGTCCAAGAGAACTCTTAAATCTCTTTATCAGAAAAGGAGCAAAAATGAGCCTGGATATCTCTGCAGACAAACCACCCTTATTAAACATCCAGCTGTCTGCAATTACTCATGTTCGAATCTCGCCAGGTTCAAGGTTGACTCAGCCTTCCATCCTTTTTAAGGTAGGTAAATTGAGGACCCAGTTTGTGGGGCCAATAAGCTGACTTTGTATAATATACAAAAGTATGAAGGTTATTGCTTAACACATTGTAAGCCACCCTGAGTCTTTGGAGAAGGGCGGCATATAAGTCAAATTAAAAAAAACAACAACAAAAACAAAGTATTGAAGTAAAGCATTTCAGATGCCTTTAGATTAAAAAATTATCCCGATATTAAGATGTTTCCTTTATATCTCAACAAACAGTTTAAAATTATATTTGTTGGTGCTTCTGTTTTGTAAAAAGGAATCATGCAGTTTAATATTTCAACAGACTATCAATCTATTTAGTAAACTTCTTTAAGAAATTGTATATATTAATTACTAAATTCTTTAAGAACTTGCTTTGCTGCTTTACAGTGGTCAAATTATCTTCCCTAATTTCTGGGAAGAGTCAGGAAATCTGTATTTCTGCACAAGTAATTTTTAATGGTCAAATCCTGGTAATGGCTAGTGCCAGGAAAAAGTGGACAAAATCTGTTTTACCTACCTATTTCTACTGTAACTTTTGCTACAATTTCCTCCTTTTTTCCACACTCTTCCATTTCTCTCTCCTCCTCCTCACCCCCTCCATCTTCTCTACTGAGCTGTCTTCAAGGGAACAGATTGCTCTTGTCAGAATTGATCACCTATTGAAGATTTCCTGCCTTAGTTCCTGTGTTCATTTTTGCTATTCTCACTTTTTTCCTTGTTAAAAATAAAAACTGATCACTTGGAAAGGACTTTCCCCTCTTCTTTCTATTTCTCTATTTAAGCTCCTTCCATTTGCATGAAATAAGGCTACAAATTACCTGCCTTTTTAAAGAGAATTGAATAGATCAGGAACCTGCAACAGACCCTCTTTCCCACATATTCTTTACTTCCTTTCTAATAAGTGTTTATTTACTTATTTATATTAAGCACATACTGTGTATATATAGCAACAGGTGTTAATGAAGAAACTTGGACAGGTAACCAAAAAACAAGCAGTCAAAAATATAGACTTGGCTACCCTTAAAAATTCTGTAAAGCATAAAAACCAAACTTACATAAAGGTCTCCACTAACATCCCTACCATAGTGCCTGGAAGAATAGCCAAATCAAGACCATATAAATCTCAAAGTGAAACTGTTTCATAGGACAAGTGCCCTGACAGAAAGTTTCGCCAAGCAACATTGCTTCACAAAAGGGAGCCAGAAGCATACCTACCCTGACAGATATGGTGGAATGAGATAAAGCTACTGGAGATGGGAGTAATCATGCCATGTGTGCCTTTAGAGATCACAACCAGCACTTCGCATTGCCTACAAAAAAAGCTTTCTTAGCTATGGTGATACTTGGGTGTGGAGGGCTAACCCTAACCTAACCCTAACCCTAGAGTCAGACACAACTCTAAAGGGGAAACCTTTACCTTTACTTCTACATGGGTATATATGGTGCACCCCAACTTCATGCCCTGCTGAATTTTTGAAGCTGGTGAAAGTGAAGTTCCAAAAGCTTTTCAAGGGTAGTCCTATGTAGAGTGCGTTGCAACACTACAACTGTGAAGTATTTAAAACAGGAATGACTGTGAATGGTAACACCCAAACTAGGAATGGATAAACCTGGCACATAAGATGGATTTATGCAAAATATCTCCTGGCTAGAGCAGCCATTTGCTTCCCAGCCATGAACCTGGGAAGACTCCCAAATTACATTCCAACTTTAAGTAGGGAAATGTTATCCAGGCAGAATTAAAAGGTCTCTAGATTTAAGGTACTAAAATTCATAGTCCCCCCCACCCCCCAAGTCTTGGTAGGATTCATCTGAAGCTTCTTTCCCATCCAGAACTGCACAGCTTCTAGGCAATGGGAAAGGACTTTGGCAGCCTGGCCTGGGCAGAGATATACAATATGATGATACATAATCCTATGCAAATAGATGACCATTCACGGAAACTTCGTGTAGATATTAAATAGGAACAGGAAGTCAATTGTGGCATCTCTCAAAGCAGAGGCACGATACAATTATTTCTTTTTAACCCAAGGTCAATATGAGTGTGCCCCTGATGGAAATATTCTATATATTTGTTTATTAAAATAATACATCTAGACATAAAATGTTTTAGACTTACTGGGCTGTAAAGTGAAAGAAAGCTTGGTTCTTGGAGTGATTGGTGGAGGAATACTTTGAGGAGGTGGCAACGGGGAAACAGATAACCGTTTTTCACTTCCCATAACATTAATAACTTGGCTCTTTGGTCTTTGTGGTCTCAATGGGCTGATCTGATTGGGAAGAAAAAGAGAATGTTAAACCAATTTGAAGCATATTTTACCCTAAAATGAAAACCAGTGGTCCACAACATACTGCTAAACTATAGTTCTTAGCATCACTTACTACTGGTCATGATGGCTGATAGAGTTGTAATTCAGCAATATCTAGTAAGTCAAATTACATACTACATTTGCCGAGAAATACAATAAAAACTAATTTGATCTTAGAGTATAGCTATTGGATATAAGAGAGAAAACATGAATTTATGAGCTGTCAATATTGTGATAAGTGTGTTCCAATATACATCATAATGTCATAATGATAAGAAAAAAAGTTTTTCTCTCAAGGCAGCATTATTCAGTCAAATTAATAAAATAACATTAATAAAAGGACCTTGGTGTGTCCTTTTCCAAGGATACAACAATAGATTTTTCACTAGTTTTTTTGGATAATAAAATTGAGAAAAAAACATTTGCTCTTCGATTATATATCTGTCCCCCTCCTCTTGATTGTTGGGTATAGAGAAATGGCAGACAAGATAATATTTTTAATTAATTCATCTTATCTGCATAAGATTAATACTTTTAGGAAAAGCTGTTTTAAAAAATTATAGTAATATCTGTATTAAAAATAGTATATTGTAAAATAAATTGCTGCCCTATCCAGTTAATACAGAATTGTCATGAACTGAGATTCAGATGACTCTGAAGCTGAAGAAGCTGTTTCAGCTGAGCTAGTGGAATGTCAACCTCAGGAGATATCAACATAGGAATCCCTTGAGGCTGATCACAAACAGGCATCATCAGAATAGTTGAAGCAGTCAGATGATGACTTAAATATGCAAAATATATGAAGAACGCATAGTATAAAATGGCTACTATAAATAGGGAACTGTTTCTTCTGTTTCTTGTATTTAGAGAAGCTCAAGCTAGAGCTCTCTAAAATTAATCAAAAGAGGAAGATTTTTATGAAGACGTTCAAGATCTGGAATACCAGAATTATTTTCAATTTTCAAGTTAAATTATAGTATGCATTTGGTGGGTGGGTGTTTATGTTTGGACTTTTTGAAATGCAAATTCATGGCCAATTTGATCTCTCTTTTCATCATTAGCTTGATTCATAGCTCATATTAAGTCATAGTTTATTTAGTAAAATATCACAATTTACTACATGTGCATAATTATTGCATTCATATCATATGTTAAACTTCGAACAAATAAGTTAATAATGTGCAATATGGGAACTCAGCCTATGTTTGACAAGAGAATATGTGTGTGTGTGTGTGTGTGTGTGTGTGCATGTGCGTGTGTGTTTTCTGAGGTTTGGGCGGGTGTTTGTATGTAGGTCTTTGATTATTTGGGTTTTCTCCCGCGTAAAATTGGAAGTGTCTTGGTGACATTTTGACGAAGTCTCATTCGTCATCTTCATGCTGGTGTTTTCGGCTTTGTGCTTCTAGGAACAAAATTGAGTAGGTGGAGATTTTGCAATATCCTTCCCCCAGGAGTGGGGAGGGAATGGGGCAGTGGTGAAATCCAAATTTTTTTACTACAGTTCTGTGGGTGTGGCTTGGTGGGTGTGGTTGGCTTGGTGGGCTTGCCACCCTGCTCTGGGATCAGCCAGAGGTGGCATTTAGCGGTTCTTCGAACTACTCAAAAATTTCTGTTACCGGTTGTCCGAACTGCTCAAACTTTCTGCTATCGATTCTCCAAAGCCTGTCAGAACCTGCTTGATTTCACCCCTGGAATGGGGATTTTGCAATATTCTTCCCCCAGGAGTGGGGTGGGAATGGAGATTTTGCAGTATCCTTCCCTTGCCACGCCTACCAAGCTACGCCCACAGAACCAGTAGTAAAAAAAATTGGATTTCACCACTGATACATATAATTGTATTAATCTAGATGCAACTCTGCATTTAAAACATGGAGAGTATATGGTATTTTACACTACCCTTCATTTGCTTATTTTTGTGTATTGTATGCATGTGATATATGCCTTTTATCCTCTTTCCCACTCCCTCTCCTACATAGAAAACTAAAAAAATTAAACAATACAATATTTAAATGAACCAGCAGGTAACTCTTTGGAAACAATAAGGCATTTTGTAAAAATAATCCTAAATGTAGTGGTATGGGGCTTCTTGATATTTATGATTTTCCCCCCTACTTCTTCAGTACAAAAGGCCTCTAAGCAGAGCACAGAGACCATTAATAAAATAGTTGGGGGAACATCACAAATGGAGTCCTCTTGCTCATTGTCATCCAGTCTAGGTTTGACAAGGCTCTCACCAACTGACCTGAGAGCATGGATTAGGAAGATACAAAAAAGGCTCCAAGATCCCTTCCAACTCTGTTATTCTATTGTCCTTTATTATTTAACTCCCAAATCTCATGATAAATTGTAAACCCAGATTAATGTAAAATATATCTACTGTGTCACAAAGAAGCATAGCAATTATCCAGTTTGCTGTTTTTAAAGATTCCGTGCTGGTTTCTCTGAATTGTAGATAAGTAGCAGTAGACAAAACTGAACAACTGTAAAATAATTATTTACAATAGTTAGATGTAACAGTAATTTATTTTTATTCTCTCACACCCTTATATGGATAGTGAAAATTGTAGATTCTTTTGACTGTACTTATCATATCTCCTTTAAAGACTGAATATAATTTAACATCATTGTAAAGTTTATGGTAGGCCTGAAAAAATTTATTGGATACTGATTAATATCTACTCCCTGAATTCTCTTTAAAATGGCACAGTTTAGGATTAAAAATACATATGGGAATAAAGCTGCATAATTTTCCAAATGTCAGCACATGGGATGTGCTATCTGATCACATGACTAAATGGCCTAGAGAAGAGGCTTCTTCAAGCGAATATACTAATTATTCTGCTTCCTCTCTGTGATACATTCACAAGGATTTATAAGTTTTAAGATATCCAAATCAGTCCTAAATGATACAAACTCTTTAGTGATGCCAAATCTTAAGAGTATAACCCCTCTTCCAGCATTTTGACAGAATTCTGATATGCAAAAGTTATTTTTTAAATAAAGTATGCGTAAATTATAATTACAGTTTCTGAAAGTATCACTGCTTCAGACTGCTGCAGAGAAATATCAGTTGATTTCAATTCTTTCTCAAATATTTCTTGGTGCTTGCTGTTTCTCTTTTCTTTCTTCTTTTCTTTCTTATCTTTATCTGAGTCATCTTTATCCAACTTATCTTGTGATCGAGAATGCATCTTCTTTGGCAGAAGGGGCTCAAGCACAAACCTAAACAATATTATTATTTTTTAATATGCAGCTAGTACCATGAAAGCACATCTCTTTCAGCATATTCATTCTACTTCAATCAAACAAGGAAACGTGCAAAAACATGTTTGCTTACAGATATGTACTGTATGCAAACATACATTTAGAGATTTTCATTCTCTAGGATTATTTTTCAAAACAGTTTTACAACTCAGTATTGCATTTTGTGAATCAAAGAACATTGGAAGGTTTTCTTAGTAAAAATGCAGCTGATGACATCAATCATCATTATACAGGTTCCCTGTGGCTACTTTTTCTTAAGTAACACAATCACATGCTAATAACACTGTAGTTGATAATTGCTAGTATCATGGGATGTACTCATATATCTGCTTTTTAAGGAAAGCAATCACACTGTAGTAATTGTGGGAAAATTTCTGCTCCAGATTAAGACATAACAGAACTTTCCTGCCAAAAAATATTTCTCTGCTATCTATTTGTAGCAAAATGCAAACAGGCATGTTTGCCTCCCCAAAGAATAGCCAGTTTAAACATACTTGTGCAAATGCACAAGTATTATAACCTGTTCTATTTTTTTACTTCTGTGTATTTTTACATGCCAAGATAAAGAACATATCAAAAGCTATTTATAAAGCTAAAGTAAATACTACTGCTAAATGCCTATTTTTATTATGTAAACAATGGCAAGAATTAGTGATCAAGTGTCTTGGTCAAAATTTGCATTCCACAAATATGTAGCTAATTACTCCCACTTCCTCTGTGCAATGGGACAGGGAGTATGGATTTGATCATGCAACATTAAACTAGTGATAAAACAAAACAATCAATACTAGTACAGAAATTCACCTAACCATTTAATAGTTAGGTGAATTTTAAATATTTTATTTTTAAATATTAATATTTAATATTTTAGATAAAAAGAGGCTGATAAGAATCTTTGAGCTAAATATCTTTTTGCACTGTCTAGCTATAAGGTTGATTTTCAATTTGCCTGTATAATTTTATGAAATGAAGGCAAATAGCTCCAGAATGAACTAGAAAAATAGACCTCTTATATCCCACACATCATGATAGACTCTTGTAGCTTAGATCTGATTTTCAAAAAGACAAAGAAAAGGGTGCAGACCAGAACTATAAAACACATTATGGTGCATTTACCCATCTGAGCCAGGCCTAGAAGGAGCACTGTCAGAAGAGATGGAAGAAATTGAAGCAACCGATAGTGGCCTTGAGGAGGATGGCATTGTGAACGATCGAACCATAGACCTTGGTCGACTGCCTTGCCGGTCCTCTACTGATGAGGGCTACAAAACAAAACAGAAATAAAAATAAAATATAACTTCTTCTGTTACAAAGACATAATAAAAAAATGGAAATGAAAAAGGTATGGTGACTTCATCAGATCATTATTAAGAGCACCGTTACTAACTGGGGTTCCAAAGATATCACTTATAAGGCTCTATGATACCTTTTCTTCAAGAAGGATATTTCAAATAACAATTGTTATAATTATAATTACACTCAAATTTGACAGACATTGGTATGTGTGTAGAGTAAAGAGCTAATCATGAAGAAGAAATGCAATAATAGTTAAGTAAGCAATAATTTAGCCCTGGAAAGAAAGAGGGAACGAGAAAGAAGTTCAATGCCTTGGTTGTCTCTAACATAAATGGACGTCAAGGGAAACTCTATTAGACTTTCAAATTCTTTAAATATAGTCTAAAATCCCCTCAAAAGTTATAGTAATCTTTGTGGTATTAGTTTCTTGACTTGGCCTACTCAACAGCAAGATAGAATTCCTATTGACCATTCCATCCCCTCACTTTCCCATCCTATTTGGTTGTACCATGGAGTAGGCTGATGACATGGATATCCCTCCTCAGCATATCACCCCTCCCCATAGCAAGATCATTAGCAAATCACCAGCTTCATCCAGGATTTTATATATAGGATAATAAACATTTGATCAGCAGTTGACTTTATATGAAGAGCAGTACTTTTGGCCACCTTTACTGTTTACTTTGACTTCCTTGGTTGGACTGCAACCTCAAAGGAAAAGAGGACAACCAGCAGCCTGCCTTAATTAGCCATCAATAACCAAGATGTACATTCTCATCTTATTTCCCTATGATGATTTTTACTTCAGTGTTTATTCTCAGGCTTCTTTCCATTCCTTGCAAAAACATCCCTTATCACCAGACAAACCTTACCTCACTTGGTATCTACATTATAAAAAACAAGATGGAGTAGAAGTGAGCCGAATCTGAAAGTTGCCTCTCTGGTGGGAACCTCACTGTTCCTGCTCAGCTCTTATTTTAAATACAGGCCCCAAGAAGCTGGTGCAAAAGACAGAATCGGGTATCTTATCCCATGGAGAGATTCTGTTGTCTAAAATGTAAGGAATTTCTTGGCAAGGAGCAGGAAAATGGTATGTTCTTTGTTCTCGCACTCTACTTGGAGAGATCTTGGCATCTGCTTCAGCTCACCTTTCTTCATCTGGGGATTGGCAATTTCCTAGATCAAGAAGGAATCCCATGATTTTCGGTGTGAATGAGATTTTATTTGGTAGTGATCTAACAGTCCATTACATCTATTAAATACTATTACTTAAATGGACCAAAATGTTATAGAAACACAAATACCAGTACTGAGATTCAATTACCTCTGCTTATAAACAAACAGAGATGGGGATAAACCTATGTAAAATACTTTTAACATAAAATGTTACAGTACTGAATACTAAAGAGTTGATAGCTATTGATAAATGATATACACACAAAATACTCGTGCTTTTCTGACAAAAATAAAACTCCTGTGCTCTCTGATCATTGATAAATAGTTCAAACTATTAATTAATAGGAAATGGGTTCTGCACAAGGTACTGATAAAACAGATATAACATTATCTATTTTAACAAGATCTTTGCTGTGATTAACACAACAGTGATAGCATACCATCTGGGCATAAATAAGGTCATTAATTTTGCCACAATGTTAATAAGTGATTTATAAGTAGAGTTTATGTCCCTATATTTCTTTTCATGTGGAAAATATTTAGACTGGGGATGGCCGACTGACAATTACTAAAGCAATTTATCTGCCTCCAGTGGACTTTATGAAATAGCTGAGCTCCAGTAGGTAGTACAATGTATAATGTTTATACACTGGATATGGAACATATTAGGGGGTGACTTACGGAAAAAGGCAGACTTATCCCTTTTCTTATCAGTTTTGTCACTGTTATTTTTAGTAATGATGGTGAATCATATAATTTAAATAACACTAAATTGAGAAAGCCTTGAGCATTTTCTTAGTCTACAACACTTTTCATTCTCCCACCACTGATTTATCTTCTTTTTAAGGAATTGACTACTCCTAATCAACTATTTCAATTTTATCATTATTGCATAGAAAACAAAGTAAAAATTAAAGTTTGGACCAAAGATTAACTATAATATTTATATGTGGTAAAAACTATAGGCAGAAGCCTATAAATAAATATAAAATAAAGGAGAAAAAATATCAATAGTTTATGTTTTCCTTTTTTAAAAAAATCAGATACAAATAATGTAACGCAAAGCATGACTAAGTCAATCTTACATTTTTTTCATATACTAGATTTGTCTTCAAAGAGTTGCAGATTTTACTCTTTCCCATTTTATTATGAAAATTCTATAGTATTATGAGAATCTTAGGCTCATATCCTTTACAACTTTCTGTGCTTATCGAAAATAATATATATACCACATAATTCACATGACAAAATCAATCATTTTAGGCAGTGGTGGGATTCAGCCAGTTTGCACCACTTCAGGAGAACCGGTTGTTAACTTTCTGAGCAGTTTGGCAAACTGGTTGTTGGAAGAAATCATTAGGACAGAGAACCGATTGTTAAATTACTTGAATCCCACCACTGATTTTAGGAGTATTTGAAGACTGTTCACCAAAAACAATTCCCTGAAAGTTGTATGTCAGTGTATTTCAATTGTACATACAGTGATGAGCAAGTTCAATTTCTGGTTTCCAAAAGTATATACAACTTCTAAATGTAACCCTTAGAAAGAAGTAACAATTAAAATTTAAGTAGGTACCTTAGGAATTTTTCTGATGTCCCTCTTTTCTCAATAGATTCTCATTTGCCACCAGCATTTTGAAGCATGATTCATGCTTCTAATTACAGTGGCAAATCATTAGAAAATAATCTCTAATTAGTTATTAGGAAATATCTTTTTTTTTTCTTTGATCCATTTTGTTTTTCCTGGTCATATTCACTTTTGGCTACTACATGAAACTGGATTCAGCCCTTTGCTGAAGATTTTGTAACCCAGCAACGACTTAAGAGAAAATGTTAAGAGTAAATGCAATTATCAATAGCAAATCTCATCACTAGCAATAAAAACATAATCAAATAATTGGCCATCAATATAAATTAAAGCTGCAGAAATGAAGAAAACCTTAAAGACCATATATCTAATACTTTTATTCAAATCAAGAAATCTGACCGTGGCTATCCAACTTGCATTTAATAATTTTAAGAGTTCCCTCCACAAAACTATTCAAAAATATTCAGCAAAAATCTATTATGTTATAAAGAGCCAAGTATTACTTTTTTCTTGAGAAGCCACTGAAGCAGATGGAAGCTAAATCAAGATCATCGGCCACAAAACTTTATCATTCATATGAAAAAAGGCAAAATAGAAATTGGTACTTTGTAGGGTCCAATTAGTCTACTGTAAGACCACCCTCTCCCTAGTTATTATCCTTCATATCTTTCCTATCCCCTATTTCCTTAGCTTCTTATGACTATAACTTTGAGGTTTGTGGCTCATTATTTATGTTGACTGTTTTTGTTTAGTATCCTATTATTATTTATATTGATTATTTAATATCCTATGACTATCACTGAGTGTTGCATCTTATGATTTATGAAGATTGTATTTTATGATTATGATCATGAGTTATAACTTTTGCTTGAATGTATACTGATAACTTATGAACAAATTCCTTGTGTGTCCAATCACACTTGGCCAATAAAGAATAAAGAATTCTATTCTATTCTATTCTATTCTATTCTATTCTATTCTATTCTATTCTATTCTATTCTATTCTATTCTATTCTATTCGATTCGATTCGATTCGATTCTAGTAGTATTGAGTTTCTTGGCGAAGGGAATTTCCTTTGACTGCCAGAGATACCAGAACCTCACCCACGATTTTTCTTTTTACTTTTTTTTTTTTTTTTTGCCCTGATAGCAATACTGATCTTGTGAAAGAGATCAATATTCCTATCTGGGAGGTCCCTGGTCTTATCTCACTGAGGGTGGCAATGGTGCCCTCTAGACTCACAGGCATCAGGATAGGGATGCAGTGACATGAATATGCTTAGTGGGAACAATAAGATAGTTTGTCTGCAAAAAAGATACTGGTAAATGGCTTACTTCTACTTTTCCTAAAAGCAAGCAGGCAGGCAGGAAGAAAGGAAGAAAAATAAAATGCTGCTAGCAGCTTTTATAGCAAGGCGGTCAAACTCACTGCATCATGTTGATGTCATGTGACATATTGCAACATTTTTTGCCTTCATGGAGCTGGGGTGGGCATGCCTGTGTTTGACGCATCTGGCCCGTGGGCCGCCAGTTTGAAAACCCTGTTTTATAGGAAAACAACTACTTTGTCTGGCCACAGTGGTGGATGAAAGGCCTTAAATAAAGCAGTTTTGTACGGGCCACATGTATTCCATGGATATTTAGGAAGTTCATTTTCATAACATAAACTGCCTCTATAAAATTGGAAATCCATTAATGAACACAAAAATCATCATCTTTTTTATTTTTATTTATATTATTATTATTACCTCTTTTATTCATTAAACATGAAACTCAGTTAACAAATATCACAAATATCATTGACTGGCGCTAATGGTTGATACAGGTTGCTGCCAGTATTGTAAGTATCAACCAAGTATCATTATCATCCTCCCCTTCCTCCTCCTTCTCCTCATTATTATTATCTTTCCGTCACTTCACTTTCAAGATGAAGAGTGTTTAAAAATAGCATATTTAAAGAGCTACTCACAAGACTTCTAATTCCATATTGTTTTTCAACTTTTTCTTTCAGTTGTTTAAAACAGGCTTCCATCCTCTCATGAAATGGCCTTAGTGCTTCTGTGACTTTATTCCCATGAATTCGAATACCTTCTGTCAGGAAAGGGATCTGTAATGGACAATTACATTTTATTTCATTTTCTGATCTTTCAAATAAAACAGGAACTCAATGAGAATTTTATCTCAGCTGTATATGTAAGAATTGCCAGGATAAAAAATATCTGTAAGAATCTATGCAAAATATCACTGTTCATTATAACAAAATGAAGATTACAATAATTACTGTTACTGTTATTCCACAAAACCCGTATCATTCTAAGTATATTCCTTCTTAAAAACATATATTTATCTTGATGAAATTATATACATAAAAACATGGATAATAGAAAAACTGCACATGACACATACATATGCAGTTTTTCTATTATCTATGTTTTTATGTATATAATTTCATCAAGATAAATATATGTTTTTAAGAAGGCATATACTTAGAATGATAATAATGAGTCTCATGTCACATTATGACAATCTGAACCACAATATTTCAAGAAACAAAAACATTTTTAAAAAAACACATGGTTTTGGCTAAATGACCACTAAAATATTTTATATGAATTTATATACATCTTTGTCTACTTAAGTATTTATAAATCAATTTGCTTACTGCTAAACATACATATCTAAACAATGGTTTAAAAAATTTTAAAAACAGAAAAAATAAGTCTATTTTATGACTGAAAATAACTATGCCCGAGGCTGCTGTCATAAAATATCTATTTAAGATAATTACCTCACAGTATGGAGATAGGACTGACCTTTAAAATATTTTAAGAAAAACACTTTATTTCCACAGCTACAAACCTTCCTGTTTGTTTATTTCCTCCCTCCCTTCCTCTCTTCCTCCCTCTTTTTCAAACTTAATGGGGTGGTAATAAAATGAGATACATGTTTTCAGTGTTTAGTATTCTTCATAGTAATCAGGCTAAGAGGCTTTTTTCTTAATCATTCATAATTAAACCCTAATACTGATTAAAACAATTTTTCCTATATCCCTAAATATCCACTTAAATTAGCAGATTTTATTATTCAGGAAGAGAAGAAAACAAGCAAACTGCACTTAATGTATTCAAGAAATCTTACAGAATTCAATCTGGAATCTGATTTGAAGTAGAATGCAATTGCCAGTTCATTTGACTTCCAACGAAAAAGACTTGAGAAGTATAATATTTACATATTATAGTATCTGGTATCGTAATTTTTTTTAAAAGTCACTCTTCTGCTGCTTCAATTAGAACTACTTCCTTATAATCAAACATTAATTATAACCTATTCCACTATGCTATGGAATTTAAATATAAGGTACCATAATTATAATTACTCTACTTGTTCCTTCTCCCATTTTATTAGGCAGCTAAAGGATAAAAAGGAGACTTTCCCCTTGGTTTATCACATAAAATATTCTATTTTTCAATAAATGAATAACAAGGAAAAAAACAAGCAGAAAAAAGATAAAGTTTTCAAAAAATATGTTTGCTGATGGTTTTTAGCTACTGTAGTAAAATACAATAAAAATAATCCTGTATATTAAAAGGAAAATACTGTTAAAAGTGATCAGTGGACTCATAAAATAAATTACTCCATGGCTATTTAGTTACTTCGCTTCCCAAATCACCATATATTCTGATTATGTGCTCAGAACCAGAGAACTGACTCTATTGAGTCTAGTGATTCAATAACACCATTCTTGCTCAGTAAGGCCAGGAGAAAATATCAGAGATTTCGTCCCTTATTTTATAATTAATCTATGTTTTCTTACTACCATTTGGACCTATTGAATCCATTTGCAACTTTCTAGTACTTAGTCAACGCTTTGCTTTTTCCATTACAGGTAGTCCTCGACTTTTATTTAGTGACAGTTTATTTAGTGACCATTCGAAGTTATAACGGCACTGAAAAATGTGACTTATGACAGTTTTTCACAATTATGACTTTTGTAGCACCCCATAATCATGTGATCAAAATACAGATGCTTGGCATGTGGTTCATATTTATGATCATTGCTATATCTCAAGGTCATGTGATCCCCTTTTACGACCATCTCATAAGCAAAGTCAACGGGGAAGGTAGATTCACTTAACAACCAGGTTATTAACTTATCAACTGCAGTGATTCACTTAACAACTGTGACAAAAAAGGTCATAAAATGGGGCAAAATTCACTTAACAGATATTTCATTTAACAACAGAAATTTTGGGCTCAATACGTCGAGGATTGCCTGTATAGGCTATGTTTGGGCTCTCCTTTTTTCTCTGCGAGCCTTAAAAAAAAAAAGCCCTCAAATCCATTTACTCCTGGAGCAACACAATGGATTGGCTGTTTCTAAAACTGTATAAAATATGATCTATGTGGACCTTGCTACATTCTGGGGGAAAAGATGAGAAAGTTTTAACCAAGAGAGACTCCTTTTCACAAAATATACTAGTGAAGTTACTGTCAGGGGTGTGCTTCTTGATGCGTAAATGCAGTTTCTTGCTATGGACCTTCACCCTGTGAAGGGGTTAGTCGATACGTTACCGTCTTTTTTACTCCTTTTCTATAAGCCTTTTACATTCTTGTAATTTATAGCAATTTATAGTATTTTATAGCATCAGCCAGCCTTGCTGTTATGAAATAAAGCTTGTCTTCATTATTGATGTCTCGCCACAGCAATGGCTGGATGGCTATAAAAAGCTATAAATCATTGGGTGGAATGGCCACTGGGTGTGGCAAGTGACTCCCTGCATACAGTGGTAAAAATGTTAGTCAGCTGCTTTCAGAAAACTGGATGGAGATGGATGAAAGGAATACCGCATGGTACTATCTTGGGAAGGGATATCTATTTCCTCATAGCTCTATCACCAGCCCTAACAGAATTTATGATATTGGAATTTTTGTATCCTGTTTTGAATTGTGTTTTTAACAAAAATAATTTAATTACATTATTTAATTTAAAAACACAATTCAAAATAGGATACAAAAATAGGATATAAAAAAAGCTTTCCAATACCATAAATGCATATATTTAATTATGAATAGTTGTTTCTCTGAGAATTGCTCCAAATGGTTCTGAAGAACTAACAGGATGTTTCAAATGCTACAAACATTCAATCCCCTTTAAAAATTGAAACCACATCATAGAAATTATTTCAAGTTCTTTTCCTCTAGTGGGCTATTTACATAATACATAATAATATTTACACAGATAATAATTTACACTGACTTCCTGCCCTTTTCTGCAACATATTTTTTTAATGTTATGTTGATTTTCTAGAGAATTAAGCATCCCACTTAATTATATGTAATCTGAAAATATCATAAACAATCTCTCTACCTTTTCATTTCAGTCATAGAAGAGTCATGCACCCCAGACCAATCCACTAGGCACTTCAATAATGAATCAATAATTAATAACAGCGCTTAATTACATCCAGACTATAGCATCAGCATGTCAAAAGTGTTGAAATCGAATTACATGTTTAATAGATAATCTATTAAGGCTATTACTCAGTCGAATTGTGAGAAAAGACTGATCTGTAAAGATTAGTTACAAATCCATGGTAATGTCTAGAAATTATTGCATTCTTTTTGATGTACTTATGTAGAGACTTCTTCATTATTTTCTCTAGAATCTTCCCAGGGATAAATGTCAGACTGACCATAAAGATTTGCTGGATGTTCCTTTCTTCACTTTTTGAAGATAGAATATTTGCCAATCAGCTGGAATTTCAGTATTCTAGGAATTTTTCAAATGCAATATATTGAGGTCAACTGTTAGTTCCTAGGATGCCATAAATATAGACTTGGAGACAACACATTCAAAGAAAAGATGTATTCTATGATCATGTTTCTATCAATCTTACACTTCGCCTGCTATGTCATAATTTCTTGGTGGAACATACAATCTGTTTTTGAAGTAGAGTGAACTGAAATACAGTATACTAGGAGTTTTGGGGTTACCTATTAGCAGTTTGTCTTGAGCATCTGATAGTCATCTTTCTCATCTTTATTTGCTTTCATACAACTAGAAAAATCCTTTTTGATTATTTTTAGCATCTTTCGCTAACTTCAGCTCTCTATTTTAAATTTTCTGATATCAGCTGATCCATTTGTGGTCACCTGTCTGTAGCCTTCCTTTGTGATCTGACCCTTCTTTTCTGCATGTGTCCCTTTTTGGTTTTGCAGGCCTTCCCTAAGATTGTGTGTGCGTGTGTTGGATTCTTTTGCTGTCTTCAATTTTTTTTTCTCAATGGAATTATTTGCAATTGTGCTTTAAATATCTTCCTCATCTTTCTTGAGTTCCGTTCCCCTTTAATCCTTGGATCCTACTAATCATTGTTCTGAACTTATTAAAAGTCACTTTTATGAAATCCACAATATATCTTTGACTACATTATTTTAAGGTGATGGCTCAGTGATTAAAGACACTGAGCTTGTCAACCGAAAAACTGACAGCCCGGGTTTGAGACCCAAGCACTGCACAATGAGGTGAGCTCCAATTACTTGCTTCAACTCCTGCCAACGTAGCAGTTCGAAAACATGCAAATGCGAGTAGATAAATAGGTACCATTTCATGGGACGGTAACAGTGTTCTGTGTACCTTCTCAGATAGTCATGCTGGCCACACCATCATGGAAATGTTTTTGGATAATGCTGGCTCCCTGGGCTAAGAAATGGGGATGAACCCTAGAATCGGACTCAACTAGACAGGTAAACCATTATCTTTACATTATTTTAGTTTCCCTCAAAATTAAGATTCCAGCATTACATGATCACTTTCTTCTAATTTCCGTGCTACTTATAATTCCTCAGCTAAATCTTTCATGCTGATTAATATCATGTCAAAAATACCTGATCCATTTGAGTCTTCCTCCACACTCTGGAGAAAGTTGTCTGAAGGATTTCCTGGAAGGACTATCCCCGGCACAGCTTGTCTCCTGATATCAGGGAATCTTGACCAGTAGGTTTGTGTTAAGAGTTAGTATTATTATGGCATGGAATACATACACATTTAAGTGGTAAATGAAATAACCTTTGATAAAAAGAGTAAAATTTTAGTTTAAAACTCTTTAAAATAACATGTGACTATAATTATGGTTTTATTCATTTAAAAATGGATAATCCATGTTAAAGACAAAAATGTAAGGTGAGTTTGTTTAACTGGATGGTGTTTGCATTCTCTAAATGTTAAGTAGTTGCCTCCTGGTACTGCGATGTCAATAAATTGTACGCTTCATTTTTCAACAACTGTGATATCTGGCATGTTGTGTTCCAAACGGTGATCCATCGAATTTGAAAGTCTCATAATATCTTCACCTTCTCATTTTCGACAACATTTTCCACTTTATGTTCCTATGACATTTTGGATACAGGTAAGTCATATTTTTTACATAATGACTAGTGGATTAATTTAGCAACTCGGTCATGTCTAGCTTTGTAATCAGTTTGTACAATTTTGCTGTACTCACATATTAAATATGAAACAGTTTCAACTTTGTCATTGCAAAGTCGGCAGTTTGGACTGTCAGTGGATTTTTACTTTCATGGCATTAGTTTGTAATGCTTGTTCTTGAACAGCAATTTAAACCTTCCGTTTCTTTCTTGATGGTTCCTATGTTAAGCCATGCTCATGTCAAGTTGTTATCACATTTTCTTTCAATGTTTTTCAAGTGCTGTCCATGTAAAGCTTTGGTTTTCTATACATTTAATCAGTCATCAAGCTGTTTTCCCTTATAGTCTGTTTCTGTTGTTTTTATAATCTCCATTTTCACAGCCTGTAGCAATTTTCCTGTACTTTGATTCACATAGTCATTCAAACTTCATTTTTCTTCTTCTCCAGTTTGATGAATTTGCAAAAGCTCTCTGCTCCCTATTCTTCTTGGCAGCTACAACCTGTTGATGTCACTTTGTGGATGTAAAGCCTGGTACATATTCAAAAGTTTGCACATTTTCCGGTCCAAGTTTTCCAGTTCAGACAAAGTCCAGTTGATGATTCCAGCTGAGTAGCGTATTACTGGAATAATAGTAATAATAATAATAATAATAATAATAATAATAATAATAATAATAATAATAATACATTATTTATTATTATTATTATTATTGGTTAATCTTTAGTGAGATTCACAGCCTTTGAGGCTGGTAAATAGCTCAGCAGCTCAGGTCCTAACCAAGGACCTAGGAACTGTTAAGGTATCATCGGAGAATATAAGCTGTTCTGAGTAAGGTGGTTTTATTATTATTATATTTATTGTTTCCTATTCTGCTGTACCTTCCCCTAAAAAGGTGGAATCTCTTTTATTTACAATGATCTGAAAACAATTTCTGAGTTCCAGTGATGCAAAATATCCTCTATGTTTTTGCTTTTGGTCATTAGACACCTCCACTGCCCTTATTCCTCCATTTCTGTGTCTTCATAATGGAGAATCATCTCCACTGTCTGCAAGCCTTTTTTCTTTGAACAGATAAGCCCTTGTGCTTTCTCATCAACTGAAGTTTGGCTTTGCTGGTTGAATCCTTTGACTTTTTCTGCTATGAGCTTTCAATTGCTGCAAATGTATCCTAGTTGATTTCGGACAGGAACATGCCATAAGCCCTATAGATATTAACTCTCCATTTTTGTACTTTTATCTTCTTTTAATCATTGATGAAAATTTTAATTTTAGCGGCAATTCAATACATAATTATTAACATATTAAAACAGCTGAGTAAACTCACATAAAATACCACTGTTAATAAACCTAAATCCTCATTTTAAATTCCTTGAATAAGAAATAAATAAACAAAAAAATAAGTACAGTGAAACTTCTATTTAGTGGATCTCAATGTAATGGACTTTTTATGCAATGGAGCAAATTTCTGTGGTAATTTACATCATTTTCATCATTTGCATAATGAAATTGGGCATCATCTGCACATCACATAAATCACTATAATGGCATACGTTTATATTTAATAGATATTTTTGAATTACAGATATCCTCTAATGATTTAGTCATTAGAAGGTTTTACTTTTTTCCTTCCATCAATGTTACTTCTTTCTGCAACATCAACTTCATATTTCTTCTGGTTTATAACAGCAAACTTCACATCTGAGATCACTTTTCCCCTTCAGTGGACTTCTTCCCTTTTCTTATTCTGTTTTAATTTATACTAACCTGCCGTCAGCAGTATTTGTAATTAATTTTCTAATTAACTAATTTCTAGTCAAAACTCTCTTTTAAATACAAGAATATATAGGAGAACCATATAATTTCATAAACCCCAGAAAGTTACTAAACCTGGTTTAGAAAAATCATTTAAAAAGCTCAATGAAGTTTAAGCATATTCAATATTTTCTGAAGCCTCAGGCAGGCTGTTTTATGATGCAGAAAGCAGTGATAAAACCTGAAATATACACCTGTTTTCTAACTTTTAGCTACTTTGGAGAATACCGTCTATTAATTCTAGTTTCTTTTTTTTTAAAGATTTTACCTTTTTTGGTTCCCTAACTTGATGCCCACAAGATATATTGGATTAGTTCTCATAATAAACTCAAAAAACATATAATTTCCAAACTTATCATGAGAAATTAAATTAAAGAAATTAAAATACAACTCATTACAAGGGCAGTAAGTTGGGGAAAAGCTGCTCTTTTATATATTAATTATATCTTCCATATTTTGTACTTTAATCTGGATCTAGCACAATTTTGTCATGAAATATTGGTAATTAAGATTTCTGCTATCCCAATATGATCATTTACATCTGGAAGTCTAACTTATATCTCTATATTATTTTTCATCACTAATGAAATAAATTAGCCCAGGTAATAAACATATGCATTAGAGCAGTGATGGAATTCACATTTTTTTACTATCGGTTCTGTGGGCGTGGCTTGGTGGGCAAGCTTGATGGGATTCTGCAAAATCTCCATTCCCCACTCCAGGGGAAGATTCCTGCAAAATCTCCATTCCCTCCCCACACCTGGGAGAAGGATATTGAAAAAACTCCACTCCCACCCTACACTGGGGACAGCCAGAAGTGATATTTGTTGGTTCTCTGAACTACACAAAATTTCTGCTACCAGTTCTCCAGAACCTGTCAGAACCTGCTAAATAGCACTCCTGCATTATAGTAAATTCTTTCATGCCTCATTTTTGTCAAAAGTGGCAATAAACTATTCGAAAAAGACATTTGGTTCCTTGTCAATCTGATTTACCTGCCATGCAATTAGATCCTTTAGCTTTTCAATTTTTTCATGATCTTCTGGGTGTTCATATATGTATTTCTCATTAAAGAAAGCCTAAGGGGGGGAAAAGCCAGCAGTTATTTAGTACAATAGCATTTATACAATGCATAATAATAGGTAAACATAATATTTAACGTTAACAATAGTTCTGAGGAAATTCTTTCGGAGAAGGAGGAAAGTAGACACCTGGTAGATGCCTATTTCACTTGTGCTCTTCTCTCCATTTCCTTAAGGTCCATTGCCACCAACTGATCTATGGGGGACTTGGAAGGAAAGCTAATGATGGCTATATCAGAGTTTGTTTTATTTCAGCTGTCTCTTCCTCCAATAGGGTCACTATTAACAATTGCATTTTGGAGAACAATATTTCTGTATTATTAGTGAGATGTTGAAAATATATATATATTGGTATAACAGTAAAGCTAAAGATTTCCCTGTCAGTCATGTCTGACTCTAGAGTACGTTCCTCATCTCTGTTTCTTGGCCAGGGGAAGCAGACAATTTTCATAGTCATGTGGCCAGCATGGCTATACACCAAATGCACATGGATGGCTGTTATCTTCCCATGGAAGGGTTACCTATTAATCTATTTGCATTTGCATGCTTTTGAATTACTACGTGGGCAGGAGCTGGGACAAGTAACGGGAGCCCACCCCATTGCACAGAGTTTGAGTCTCAAACCTGGACTGTCAACCCTCCAGCTGACAAGCTCAGTGTTTTAGCCATTGAGCCATCACGCCCCCAATATAACTTTTATACCAAGTATAATTTTATATTCAGTATAAAGGCACCAAATAATAAAATACAAATCATATTGTGATTTGCATCATCAAATAAGATTATCAGTTTATGAAAGAAAAATAAGACCTATCTCGAATTTGAGTATTCAAAAATATTAATTGGTATATATAAAAAATTTATAAGACACTTAAAGCGTTCAACAGATGACATGAGAAATGAAGCAGGATATGAGGAAAATAGCAGTCTCCCACTTGTGTTTTCCAAAAGAAATGATAAACAGAACCGTATTGGAAGTAATATCTGTCATCACGACTAATAGACACTGATGGCCTATTACTTCATAAATGACTCTGCCTTTTAATAAAAAGTTAAGAGCAGTTCTAAAATGATTTTTGGGGAAAAAAACAAACTTTTTATAATGGGAAAATAGATTGAATTGTATTTCAATTGTATTTCCAATTGAAAATAAAGTACTGGAATTTTAACATTTCAAAAGGAGGTAAATATCTGAATAGGCACAGTATTGAATATTGCTGTTATTAAAGATTATCATCATGACAATCATAGAGAATGAAGATTGGAATCATGCATAGTGAAATGTGAGCCTTCTTTCATTTAAATCAGTTAATGATGGGATCTTTAGAGGCAATAAATACATAAATGACAACCATCTTTTAAAAGCCCCTTAAAGTGCTTCATATTGCATTTATACAACTTTGCTTCATCTTGGATTATATTTACTGGTGAGATCTTTGCTAGAACAGTGCCAAATGCTATGATTCTGAGCCACTAAATGATGCAATGTGTATGTTAGAAAGTCACAGAATTATACCTGCACGGATTATTACAGGCCATTTGAGGAAGTATAATTAAATAATTTTCATCTGGTAAAAATAGCATAATTTTGTCTACTTATCTATCAATCATTAATCATTGCTGCCAAATTTAAGGACAATCTAAGCCTTTTCAATATTAATACATTATTCTAATCAGGGAATATAAACCAGCTTTTTGTCTAGCAAGCTGATTCATTTCCTGCCCCCATTACAGGTAACAAAAACCTGCATGTGGTGGTTGAATCCAACAACAGCCACCTAAAGCTCCTTGCCTTTAGGACAAACACACCTGGGTCAGAAAAGATGCTTTTGTTGGCTTACCTTATCACCCATTCACAGCTTTCTACTCTTGTATCTAGCAGCACATAGTCACTGTAATAATGCAGAATCTATATCTAATTTTTTCAGTCCTGTTTAATATAATGAGGCCCTGAGCCAGAACTGTACTGGCTATTGTTCTTTTACAGAATTGTATACTATCACATAGATGTATGGAGTTTGCGATTTCTACAACACAGGCAAGCAATCTAAAACACAACTACAAACTGACAATTGTAAACCTGCCAACTGAGTCACAATCTGGGATTATATTTCTGCTCCCCTGGCCCACTGTTAATAGATTCACATGACATCTCGATTAAGACATTGTAAAAATGTGGCTGAAGGGATCTCCTCAAAGCCTTACTCCTGGAGCCAACTGGCCCAGTGGTAGATTAAGTATGGCTTTCAAATCAGAAATCCATATTTAGAAATTTAATTCTTCGGGTTGTCTGATAATTTAGAGGGGAGGAGAGGAGAAAGAAACAAGACCACACAAATTCTTCCTTGATTTGCTCTTCTGTCTACTAATCTTCATTACTTATTCATAAAACAAGAAATGGTTCACCTTAGTTTCTGGTTTCAATGACTCTCTGTCTTACCTGAATTAACTGCTACAAAAATGTTTTAAAAGTACTTATATTAGCAAATGATTACCCATTTTTAATATGAAATACATTTTACTAGTAATGGCTACTAATCAGTTTATTAGCCACTTATTCAGTTGTGTCATTGACATTAAGCTCTTTATTTTTCATTTCTATGGCATCACTACTGACAGAACAAAAACCAAGCAAACCTTTTCGTAATTGGTGAAGCCTCCCATGACTGCAGGGTCCACAATGCCATTTAGCAGCATAGACAGAGGGTTAATAGGTAGATTTGGATCATTCAAATGTTGCTGAACCATATTGTTAATTTTATCGTTTGCTAATTGCATCGTTTCAATTGCATTTTCAAGTGGACTGATTTCAATCTGAGAAAACAAAGGTTTTCAAGACAAATGATTACAAGAGCTGTAATACTTTGAATTCAAATATTAATTGAAAGCAAGAGATTTTTGTTCTTGAAAAAAAAATAATAATGTAGTTTTAAAACGCAATATTGAATAATGATGCTCATGCTCGAAAAGTTGGACCGATAAATACAACAACTTAACAATAAGAAAAAAGTGCATTTGTTTAGATCAACCATCACTCATGTAGAGTAAAACAGAAACGGAACAAATCAAAAGCGGCATGGCAGCTCTTTGTACATTACTATCATGCATTGTATCATGGGGTGGATTCTTTTTGAAATGAAAAAACTGCAGGATGAAGAGGACTGAAAGATAATAAAAAATTCTTAATCTCTAGCATGTATTTCACATCACAAAGATTTTTCATTAAATACACAAAATAGTAGGAGTACTGCAATATTTTGAAAGATGTGCCATGCACAGGAGCACAACGACACTATTTCTGTTTGAACCTGTAATGCAGTTGTTTCCATTTCCTATCAAATACATTTGCTTCAGAAGCTGTTTCTGACTATGTATGCAGCGACAGTTTTATAATAATTTTAATTTTATTTTAATAATTTAAAGAGAGATCTCTTTTTCTTCGCCAATCCAACAGATACATACTCTTTTGTACAATAATGACATACATTTGAAGTATGCAAAATGGAATTTTATATCTGATTGCTATAATTTTCCTAAACTTTGAAGAAAAACACCAGTAGCTTATGATATTTCTGAAAGGCACATAATCAAGACTTTGTCACTTACATACACACATTGATTACATTCAACCTGTGTTAATTAAATATCTTAATTAATTAAGTTTCCAAAATATTTAAATTTTAACTTGGTTATTAATGCTTCCAGCAAGCTGCGTGCTTTTAATTCATCTAGTACTGAATGAGTCTTTTGGTTGAAAGTATTCTTACCAATTTTCTACACTAGTGACTCCCAACCTTTTGGGCACCAGGGTTCAGTTCCTTGGACAGAGGTTTTTACGCAGACCGTAGGGGGCATGGTTTCACATGCTCCCTGCATTCCATGGATGGGGCTTCGCTGGTTTGTGTGGCCTGGTTTCTGGCATGCAGTGTCTTGATGCCAGTCCTTGGACTGTGGGTTGGGGACCCATGTTCTACACACTAGAATTTAAAGGGATTCCTCCCCCCCTAAAGGAATATATCAGAACTGGAAATAGAAGGACCTTCGGAATATGTATCTTTGTCATCAATGTATTATTTGTGCAATTTTATATATTGTATATACCTGTCATAGTCTTTTTCATAGATATCTCTTTATTTCATGACTACAATCACTATTCTTGTGAATTTTTGACCATAGTCTGTTATTACTTCATCTCTATCTATTTGCATTGGACTGGCATTGACATGATCTTAGTCTGTTTAATGTTAATTAGTAGTGGTATAGTGGCCAATGAAGAAGTTTCTCTTCTTTCACCTTCAATAAGAGGTTTGTTTTATGTTCTCCTTGCTTGCAGCCATCAAAAAAGTATCATCTCTGTGTTTTTTAGGTTGTTGTTGTTTCTCCCAGCTATTTTAGTTCCAGTTTCTATTTCTTCTAATCCAGGATTTTTCCTGCATATAACTAAATAAGACAACAGTTTGGTACTGTCTTGGTACACAAATTTCTTAGATTAGAACCATTTGGTTGCTTCATATTGTATTCTGTTGCTTCTTGCTCATTGTAGATCCCACCCCCCCACCCCTCCAGTATACAGATAATGTGGCTTGGTACACCCATTTTTTTAAGGGCTATGGGCAATTTATTATATCTGTAGAGTAAAAACCCTTAGAATAATCAATAAAAAGATGTTTTTCGGGAACTCTAGCCTTCTCCATTATCCAGAAGTGATTAGCAATGTGAGCTGCCTCTTTTGAATCTAGTTTGTACATCTGACAGTGCTTGTTCCATGGATTGTTGAAGCGTGGAATGCAAAACCTTGACCATTTTCTCATTATCAGGTATCTGCAATTGTTTGGTAGCTTCAACAATTTTTAGCACTGAAGTTTTTCTGATGCTGAATTTAAATTGATTTTTTCCACTTCCTTAATCTTGGTGTATTTGCCACATCTGTTTACTAACCGCAAATTAATAATTATTGTGCAAAGCTTTAAACAATTGGTATTTCATTTCTGTAGTTCTGTTGTTAGCAATGGTTTTTTTAGTCCTTCATAGGTATCATCAACTTGTACATTGTGGGGGAAAGTTCTTATATTTATTTATACCATTTTTAATAGTTTTGTCTAGGGAATGTTTATCTTTTTTATTCTTGATTGTGCCCATCTTTGCACAAAAGATTGCCTTGATATCTGAAATTGTTAGATTAGAACCATTTGGTTGCTTCATATTGTATTCTGTTGTTTCTTCTTTTCTTGTTTCTTCTTTTCTAAAACTCAGTATTTGGTGAGGGCGAAATTTTCCTCTTTCTCTTTTACTATCTGCCTCTCTCTTTTTTTTTTTTTATTGAAAAAGTTTTACAATACAGAAATTTTTCCATTTTCACCCCCCTCCCCAATCCCCCTCCCCTACCCCTCCCATCCTCCCTCCCCAACCCCTTCCCTCCCTATCCCCCCCTGACTTCCGCTACAAGTTAAAAAAAAACAAAATTTAGAACAAGGGAAAAAGAAAAAGATTATTAAATATTCAAATTCTAAATTAAACAAATTTCGAAAGAGGAAGAGAAAGAGAAAGAAGGAAAGAGGGAAAAAAAGTAAAAAACAAACAAACAAAAAACCAGACATTAATATATATTTAAACAATATTATAATAAAAACTATCTGCCTCTCTTTAGCTATTTTCAAGAAGAATAGTTTGGCTTCTTTTGCTTTTGCAATATTTTTGTTTCCTATTTAATGATATAATACATTTCAGCCTAGAGTTCTTCAGAGATTTTATCAAACCTAATTCATTAAATCTACTTTTTAAACTATCACAGCATTATCCTATAGAATATTGCTGAGGTTGTATCTTGCCTGCTTACATTATTTGTTTTATTTAACTTAATTTTATAAGAAGGAATGTGAGATCTGAACCACAATCAGCACCAGGACTTACTTCTGCTGACTAAATAATTTTTTTGCACTTCATTGCTACAGCACCAAAAACACATACTCTTTATAGGTTCTCTGAAATCTTTAGTATCAATTTTTCTTTTTATTTCTAGATGCATCAACAGGACTTTCACCTTGAGCATTGTCAAGATCTGGCCATCCACTTTAAAGTGAAACAGGCGAAGTAAAACAAATCTAGAGGAAGACAATGAAAAGACTAGAAAATAAATCTTAGAAAGAGAAATCAAAGGAAGTTTGAGAAGAATGATAGGAAATATAATTTTCTTCTAAAAGTATCATAAAGAAGATGGACAAGATCTATTCTCTATTATTTCACAACTCCAGGACATGATATGATGGATTTAAGTTACATAAAGCCAGATTTCATTTAAATGTTAGAAAAACCTTCTCAAAATAAGATCTTAAGACAATTACCCAGAGTGGTAGTGAGGTCCCCTTCAGTGCATGCACAAAGGAAGCTAATCAGCTATCATTTGGCATGCTTTAATTTGGATTTTTGTGCAGAGCAGGGAGTTACATCTAATGGCCTAACAATTTCAAACTCTGCTGCTATAGTTCTAATGTTATGCTAGCTAACCTGTTCTGATATAGTTTAGGCAACAGAAGACTCTACAGATATTTATATTAACATTTTCAATTTTTAATATATATTTTTTGGGAAAATGTAGAATGTTTCATCTATAATCTTATATTACAGAGATTTTGTATTTTTTCCTCCATACATTTCCTTCATTAACATTAAATTTCTACGCTTCCCAGCATTCCAACATAACTTTGTAGGATGGGCAAATTCAGTTTGGAGAGATGGTATGTAAGCTACATGAATCTCAAATCCAAAAGCCATTCTGCTCTAACAGAAATCCCTTACACAAAAATGCAAACCGACTGCAATGAAAAACTCTCAAACCTGATGTAGGTAGAAATTGTGTTTCACCCTAATATAAAACAATTTCTTTGAATCCATAGTTCATTCATGATAACATTTCAGAATCTTTCATTTCATACTTATAGCACACAAGACTATTTTTAATCATTTCAGATTTCCCAAAACACTTCGTAGCAAAGTGAAGCTCTGCTGTCCATCATTTTTAATTCTATAAATGGATCTAGGCCAAAATGGCGCCAGATGGAACAACAGGAATGACAAGCAGATGAAGTATTTCACAATGAAGCACTTGTTGCCTTCTAAAAAAATCAGCAAAGTATTTCCCAAGGTATTTAAAGTGTAATGTTCTAGTTGTCATGAAGATAGAAGGAGAGAAAAAGCATATTTAAACTTGCAAGAATTTATAATTAAAGTAATATTGGCCTGCATGACTTTGGTTTCTTGGTCTAGTCTTCCTAAAGCAGGATTGTCAAACTCAAGGACCATGGGTCAGATATGGTCCACAGGGTGCTTAAATCTGGCCTGCGGGGCCAGCCTAGAAATATCAAAGTATCAGCCTGTGCTGTCTCTGCTGGCCAAAATGGGGCATAGGGGGACCGTGTGTTGCCCCTCTGTGGCTCATTTCTGGCCTTCATGGCCTTCAGCAGCTGCCTGCTGGCTGAAAACAGGCCATGCGGGGCCTTCACAATGCCCATTTTTGGTTGGCAGAGTGCTGCAGGAGGACTGGATTGGATTGGATTACAATTATGTGGCCTCAAATGGATCTGGATAGAAAACAAGCAACATCTTATGTTAATACTACAGTTTAATGCCAGATTTTACATACTGTTGGTCCATTTAATCTACAATCAACAATCTATAATTAACAGCTATTTCTATTTACTATCCTGGGAATTTACCTCTGCTATTAGATCTTGTATTATCATGTTATTTGTGCTATTGTATTTTATTATTAGTTGAATAATAAAAATACAATAGTATAAATAGCTTTTCTGCCTGGAAAAGCAATTTACTATTAAACAATTTAGAAATAAAAAGTTTAGTGGAGTATGAAGAATAAGTAATAAATGTTTATCAGTAATATCTGATAGAAGAGATAGAAAAATGATTATAGTAAAGAACTGTAGAAAGAAAGAAGAGAAGGGAAAAATTGCATCTTGAGCCTATGTCAAAAACCCACCATAGCCATGCCCACTCTGGCCATGCCCACTATGAACCCCCCACCCCTGGCCACACATACCCCCCGGTCAAACACAACCCTCTGAGGTCAAACACAACCCTGATGCAGCCCGCAATGAAATTGAGTTTGACACCCCTGCCCTAGAAGGACTGACGCAAATATAAATTCATGGAACATTTCTGCAAACATTCAAAATGTAAGCATTAGCAAATTATATACATTCTGAATTGTTTAAAAGCATCGCCCATCTAATAAAGTGATCTTATTAAACAATCTTCTGACTAAAACTTACCATAAATACTGATTTGACTTCAAACCATCTTAAAATACCAGGTAGTTTATACGCTGTTACATAAATAGTTCTCTCAATCCACATATTCTGTAATTTAAGAGAAAAGTTTTGAAGTAAAATGCTTATAAACTAATAGACTCATCCTAACCCAAAATTTGTACAAAAGTCCTAGAAGCAAATGTATTAACATCACAGTGGCAACACAACCACCCAAAATTGGTGAAAGAAATTTGTGCATCCAGTTTAATTTATGTTCTTTAAGTTTTGTCATGAGTTTTTGTATTCATATAGAAGACACAAGTGAATTATCTCTCCTCTCATTTCAACATGTACATTAACAGTCTATTCTGCAAACAATTATTTCATCCTCTAGTGTTCTGTAGACAGCTATTTATTGAGGATAAAATTGTAGAGAGCTGTTGCTTAGAAAATGAATGAGATAAAATCCCCAACTGGTACAAATATCAGTTTCTGAAGATGGAGGAAAAGGATTTAATTTCCTCTCTTTTCCTGTTCTGACTCCTTTAATTATTTCTCTCTTCCATCCAGTTGATACAAGCTGCATATTATATGCAAAGAAGCATTTAATATTATTTGTAATTTAGCCTCAATAAAGGGTTTATAATCTTCATTTGCCAATAATGTGATGCATACAGGGAGCCTAACTCAATGGAGTCATTTTAGTTTTTGAGTGAAGTATTTTAAAGCATAAATTAGTTAAACTAAATAAAAAAAACCCCGTCATTAATGAAAATAACGTAGGCAGGAATTACTGGTAATTTTTCATGACTAGAATCTTTACATTACTACAACCACTTTAAAAAAAACTTTTTTTTTTGAATTTTTGTTCATCTTGCATTTGGTGACAAGAAAGTCCATAACACAAGAAACTAAGTGTCACATATTCATACAAACTGTAAAGTTTACAGAAAGCGTATTGTGCTCTCTCTTACATATTATAAAAGCATATTTAAAAGACATTAAGGAAAGTGCATAACATGTTCAAATTACCGCAAATTCATTGTCTGGATTTTTCTCTCCTTTTCGAATGGGTCTTGAATACTCAAATCGCTGAACCTCATTTACCCTGTAGAAACTAGAAAGAGAAAAAACATACAAGTGCATTTATATTCTCATATGGCCACAATACCTAAGATAACAACAAGTCTTTCGTATTAAACATTATAGGGAAGTGATATTTTTATAGGGCTAATATATGTATCCTAGTAGTCTAAAATTAGGATTTTCAAACTGAAATGTCACAATCCCCTAAAACGATAAATGGAATTGGGTCATCCCACTCTTCCGTCAAAAATCTGAGTGTTGAGTTTTCATAAGGAATAAATATATTGCTTATTTTTCATAATTAAATTTTAATCTACGTATAGCAAAGCTTTCTGGCTCTGCAATATCACAACTAGCCAGTACTGCAAGCCTGTGCAGGCAAAGTAAAAAGCAAAACCTGGAGTCAGGTTTTTCTCATAAAGATATATTAAGAGATTGTGATCAGTCTAGAGCCACTATTGCTGGTAATGGTTGAATGGAAATTCTGCATTAGGACTCTCTCAACTGAGACCTGAGACAGGGTATTCTTTTTTTCAGAGTCTGGGAAAGAGGATGGCAGACTGAAAAATACTTGAAGTTCAAAACACACACTCATTATTATATTATCTGGAAAACTGAGAAGTAGCTCATACGTTCATCCCTAAAAAGCCCCCCCCCCCAGAGAATAAGAATGAACTCCCTATACATTGGATTCTAAAAGCATTCAGTTGTTGAGACTTCTATAATCAAGTCCCTTTTCTCTTTTAATAAATCTGGTTAGAGCAGCTTTTTCAAGAGTCTTGTTTTTGGGTGCACTAAGCTGTCAAGAGTTTAATGCTATTGACACTATCGGTATTCACTACAAATTATTTGGCAAATTGTGTCATGACATCTGTGGCCTATATGTAATTTGAATCAACTTGGTGATGACATTATGACATGTGACATGACTTCACCCCTTTGCTCCTTTTGAGAATGCCTATGGCCATATTAGTTTTTCAAATAAATAACAATCTTTTAAACATAGTTTTCAGAATATGAAGATATGTCCTTTTAATGGTATACCAAGGCCTTAGACCAGGGATATCAAACTCATGTTGTCACAGCAGTGTCATGTGACATATTGGGACTTTTTTCCCTTCACCAAATAGGGCGTGAGCATGGCCAGCGCATGGCACATCCAGCCCATGACACATCCGGCCGGGAGATTGACAGCCCTGTGTTAGATAGTACTGCCATGATAACTGCTCAGAAACATTTCATGTTGGTTACTAGTGGAACGTAATATTTAGACTACATTCATTTATTTTATGGAAAACTGTATAGAAGGAATTATAAGGAAGCATCAGTCATTTTGAGTTGCAAAAATCCCTTATTTTGGTTAAGAAATAAGAAAACAAAACCTGATTGAAAGCACTGATCTGTCAGGGGTAATGCCTTGTGCATGTATGTAGAAGACAGGTAAAACAGAAATTGCACTAACAAAAAGCCAGGCACAAATTTTATCAATATTGAAAACTAAATGAAAACAGAGAATGAGCAGCCGCGAAATCAAAATTATAATTTTTTTCTGAGATAAATGTAAAAAAGATAATCTCTTGCTGCACCTTATACTGTCTCTTTCTTTTTCTGTTGATGAATTTAGATGCAGTTCTTGAGCTCATTTAGCAGGTAATACATTTAACCAAGTGCAGTCTACGAAAGCTATTCACAGTAATTGGTCATTTTGAATGTCTGTACCTTAAAATTTGCTCTGATACCGGTTTGTGAAATTTTGATGGTAAGTCCAGTTTTGGCTTTACTGTAAAACACTGGATATCTGTGTTACATGTTAAGAATGCAACTAGAATATCTAACTTATCACACACACACACACACACACACACACACACACACACACACACACACACAGAAGTACATAAACTGAGTAAAGGTAAAAAATAATTCACTCAAGTTGTATTTGACTCTTTATGATTCCTTTCACCATCATATGGAAAGGAAGTAGTTTGCCGGCCACTGTTTTTCCCCACATTTTCCATTCTAATCTATAGTTCCAGGATTTCTTCTTGATGCATCACTCAAATATGATCCAAACCAAAACCTGTTTAGCTTTCTTCATGATCAGCCAAGTTAGGCTAAATCTCATTCTATCTTATCATCTTGGCCTAGATACAATTCATATGTAACAATAAGAGAACATAGGTATAGCAAGAACCCCATAAATTGTTGAGATTCTTATTACAGCAAGGCCATCAAAATGTTTAAAGGATACATTGGCCATGAGAATTTTTAATATCTTCACCAGGAGGTGATGTAGTCTTCATTTTTTCTGCATTAGGAAACTGTGTTAATAATCTTGCTTCAAAATCTTCACGGCGTTCATATTCTTTTCCTCGGTAAATAAAGACTTTGCTCTATAAACAGATGTTTTAAGTTTTTGACAGATTCCACTTAAATATACAAAGGCACACAATTTCTGGTTCAGAATATCTTTGATTGCTTCTACATTGTGAAAGTAAACATTTCTAGAAACTAACAGAAAATAAAATTCTACACATATCAATAGTTTTTTCTTTAAAGTGATCCTAAAACAAGAACATGCTTACTGTATACTTCCACATATTTACTTAACATTCACCAATTTTTTATTCTGATACATGTATTTGAATTAAATGAGTACATTATAATTTTCAATTTATGGAATGGAAAAATATTTATGAAATTAGGTTCTTTTATGTTAATGACCATTTTATGCTGGTTGGTTAAATTCCCTTCAACGTTTAAGTACTCTTTATAGATTAAATCTGGATTTACAGAAAAAAACCTACAGACATCTACCAAACCTGTCAATTATAGACTCAGCAAAAACACTGTACCCAAAGATTTTACTGGATCTATTCTAAGAATTATTTTCTTTAGATTGAACTCTTATGTGTATTTTTATTACTACTATATAAGAATCAAAGTCTATAGAATGCAAAATGGATAAATATAAAAGCGGTAAGCAGGCGACTAAAAAAGGGGGGAGGGGGAATTATTATTAAACATTTATTTGTGACTACTAAGCCTTACATTTTTACTTCCTCACAACAAATGCAAGAATGTTATTGTCTCATTAAGAAAGCTAACATAATTTGATTAATATTTTTGTAAACCCAACTTCATTATATTCTGTCTATGAAATGTTTATTTGTATTTCCACTTAGCACATAAGCAATTTCTGCTATTATATTTCTACTTTAAAAGAAAGAAATAATGCATTTAAACATGTGAAAATTGCTCTGTTTCATTTTTTAGGATAGCACTGTTATTTCACATTCTACGCCTTACTCAAAGTAAAATATTTTGGATAGCTTTGCTACCTCCCAAGTGATTCCTCATGGTTTTTCACAAGGCTGCATTTAGTTATTCAACATTATTAGCATTTATCTCTATAACTGTGAAGCCTGCAAGGAAATATGAGTCATTTTCTAGCAATATTTTTTAGTAAAACACAGGTGGACTTCATGATTCACTTGGATTTTCATCCAGCATTCAACCATGGGAAGTAAAACATTGGTGAATGACTTACTCAGCGTATAGAAACTAGGGTGGGAGCACAGAGTTAAATTCTAGAGCACCAGAAAATGTCTGAAAATGTATTAGCCAAAATTCAAGGAAAAAACTGAAACGAGTATTCATTATTGTACCATGACCACCCACTGTATCTTCCATTCTATTTTATTCTCAATAAAATGGATTTATGAACATTTGGAATACTGTCTTTCATTCAAGGTATATAGAATACATAATGTGTTTTTCTGGCCTGCAGCAAAATCAAAGTAGAGAAGGTTTTTTTTTTTTACTTACCCGTAAAAATGTTGGAAATCCTTGTCCATAATAACCAACTGCAAAGTAATCTGGTTTAGGTCTTATTACTTTCACAATATTTTCATAGAACTGTGCTTGTTTTTTCTGTGTTAAGAAAACATAATTTTTAGAACATTATTTTCTTTTTCTTCATAAACCTTCCCAATCACAGCTATTTACAAATAAGAAACATTCAATGCATTTCACCCTAGTTCTATAGGATGCTATGTTAACAAGATAAGTTACTTTGTATGCAAAATCTAACTGATAAATGGAAAAGACCAAATTTCTCTTAATCTGTTTTATTTATGGACTGTACTTAAAAGTTTTTTTCAAATGTATCAACTAGTAGTCAAGGGGACAATCTGATGGTCAAATACAGAGAATTACTTGCAGTTTTTATAGCTGAATCAGGTGGAACAAATATACAATGGTATCTTTCCAAATGGGGCAGACTTTTAACAACAAGATAAATGAAACTACTATTGGAAATACTTCTTCCCCCTCAGTATAGTACTGTAGGCTTTTGATTGAACCAGAAAAGGGTAACAATCTAATGCTCAACTCTTAATAATCTAATGCTCTACTCTGGCACTACTACTAAGAGTAATACCTCTTAGTCATAATGCTGCTTTTCTTTTCTAATATATCTTTTCTAATATCCAATACTACTATGTTGAAGCATATTCTTCCTTCTACCCAATTCTTAGATGTGAAACATGTCTGCTTCCTCTACAGAAAGACTGAAGCTACAAGAATTGATTGGAAAATTCTGCATCAAGAGGCCCCAAAGCTTTACGTATATACATTTCTTACTTATGATACACTTAACCCAGCATGTGATACTGTTTTACCACTTCATAGGTTGCTTTTCGATAGTTCGTTCTTCCATAAGATGTTGACTCCCCTTATCCTAAGGGATTCTAGAGAATATTTTATACACATGCATACATATGGGCAACTGTCATGGGATGAATTAAAAACTTTTTATTTAAACTCACTGACATCAAATTTATCCCACCTTCTTTTCTTTCTTTCTTTTGGTGAGGAGAGCAGTGTATGGGTGTAGATGCAATGTCTGTGCATATGCCATATTAGTCAAGCCCAGCACGATTAGTGACAAAGGATTTGGGGATTTTGTATTTTGAATAAAAACAGACGAGCTTTACTTTTCATCAGACTTAACCCTGGGATAGCCAAGATGTTTTTCATCTTTAGACTATAATTATTAGGTATAAATTTCTGGTTCTAGTTTGCTGCTTGATTCAATTCAGATATCATAATATTCTTTTACACCAACTTATACTTTGCACTATATAGAAACATTATAAGAGAAGAGAAGGTACTTGAATGTACAAAGAACAAGAGAGACCATAATTACATCTGAAAATATATGCAAAGAAATTTGCTAAAACTTTCTGAACACAAAATTCAAAAGCTACTTGTTTAGTAATAAATGTTTCAGTATAACTTTGTGGTAAACTCTCCTTTTAAAACAGGCACAGACTACTACTGAAGTCAGTACTCACTTAACAACCCACATGGTCCTTCCTTAACAACAACAACAACCAGGACTGTCAGAATTGCTATTGCTAAGTGATATGATCATGTGACACTGAGTTTTATAATCGCATTGCTTAGCAACAGAAATTACAATCCTGATTACCGTCCAAGGACTACCTAAAATCTAAAATCAGTAACAAATATGCTTTACGTTAAAGGCATACTTCTAATTCAAATGTGTTACTTTCAATATATTGTGAAATATGCTTTGTTCAGATATTAGCACAGTCCTATGTGAATTTGCTTTGTAATTAATACTGAGATACTTATGTTAAGCATCGTGATTAGAGTCATTTACAGTGAATTAAAGACAAACCTACCAGTACTTCACTAAGTTGTTCGTAATCAAACATTTCATTTTCATATTGTTCTGCAAGCTCTTTGCCCAAGACAATGGCTTCTTCCCACATCTGTTAAAAATATAATTAAATTTTAATTAAGTTTAAAAACATCTTTTAAAATTTCCAGTATTTAAAACTAAAACTCAGTTAATATTTATTCAAAAACAGCAATAACAATTTCAATTTTATCTCTGCTTACTGACAGAGTCTAGTTAGCCATTCAAGGTGGCTAATCAGAAAGATAAACATAAAGTAATATAAAGATACTTAAATAATGTAAGTATTAACCAATTCAGATGACACTGTCCTGGCTAGAAAGAAAAATTCTGATTAATTTCATAAAAGTAGAAGTACAGAACTAAAGCTATCCTACACTACATTCCATAGTGCGGAAGAAGTATAGAAGGTGACTTTTTTACAAAAACCTATGACTACATTGATATAATTGTAAGGAAGTTTTAAGCGTGCGTATAAATCTTACAACATGCCATTATAATCTCGGGTTGTGGAAATTAGGAAAAATGTATTCCTACAAAGCAACAAGAATTACCAAAGGCTATTGACAGAAAAAAACCCAGAACTATGGGCATGGAAACCACAAGTTGTCAAAATAGGAGAAAACTATGAAAAGCCTGGAGAAATGACAGGATATATGTGCACAGCAGAGAGAGAGAGAAAGAGGGAGGGAGGGAGAGAGGGAGAGAGAGAATAATCATACAGTGTCATTATAAGATATTAAAAGACTACTTTTTACTATCTCATGAAGACTCTATACTGGTAACAATCAACATGCTGACCCCAGAGTTATTGTTGAGAATACAATCTAACTATCACAAATGTCTCTGGAAACTGAAATCTATTTTTTAAAGTCAATAATACCCAATCTCAGCTGTTCCTAAGATTTCTTGCTTTGGGGAAAAAAAATTCTCAATATCATTTATGACATGACAAATTTCCAGAAGAATGAGCTACCTTAAGAGAGATATTCAGTAAATAACAGCATTTTCCCATCTAAGTTTTAAATACATGAAAGCAAAAGTTATCTTAAAAAGGCACAAGTGAATAAAGCTGCAGATTCTTTACTCCTTTGAACAAGGAAATTGCAACTTTTTAAAATGAAAGTATAGATCTTGAGATTGGTCAAGGGATCAGAATTTTGGTAGTCTTCTTGTTGGGAAAGAATCAGATTCTAAAAGAAAACCTTTCTTTTTAATGTTAACTATTTAAAATTCAATTGAAGCAGCTATATACATTTTGTGTTTTCTTTTGTTTTTGTCTTCAAGTCAGTCTTCATTCCTGATGACTGTCTGGCAAATTCACTGTAATTTTCTTTGCAAAATTTTTCAAAAATAGTTTGCAATTGTCTCCATTCTAGGCTGAGAAGAATTGCCTGCTCTAAAGTCACTCAGCTGTCTTTGTGCCTAACATGGTGTCTATAATGCATGGTGTCATGCTTCCTAAGCTTATGTCTTTATCCATAAAAAGAATATATGAACCTTATATCGGTATTGATATTTCACCTTCTACAGTACTGAATATCCAGGGTAGGCGATAATACATCTATATGTCACAACAAAGGTGTTTATCTTAGTGAAGTTATGATAGAATGATGAGGAAACTCATACCATAGTTTAGTATGAACTAGTACTATGGTCTAATGGTTAAGGCACCAGGTTATAAATCATGAGACTGAATTTTAGTCTTGTCTTAGACATGAAGGCTTTGGGCCAGTCACTCTCTCTCAGCCTGGCTCACTTCACAGTGAAGGGTTGTTGTTGTGTGGAAAATAGGAGGTGGAAGGATTATAGATATGTTCACCACCTTGAGTTATTTACAAAAATAAAGGTGGGATATAAACCAATAAAAAATAAAGCTCATTTCAATTGTGTATTCAGGATTTTTATTCTGCCTTTCCCTACGAGACAATCTAATCAATAAGCAAATAGCACTTCGTTAACTAATAGTGCCTGGAGTCAAAGCAGAAGAACTAAGTAGAAAAGGAAAAATTAAAAGGAATATTTGAAAAGGTTCATTTGAGTCAGTACGAAGGGAGATCAGTGAGGAAGAGCAATTGCATTAATCAAAAAAATGGGATGGTATACTCTTAAAAACTTAGAAAATACCTGAAATAACGGAAGGGTTAGCAAAACTTGTGAAGAAACTATTACAATTTGCACATTTTACTGGCAAAGCATTGGGTTACTTACATGTATCCCTAATTAAAGTAAAAGAACTACATAATTTATTCTGAAAAGATCAGACTTCAATGAAATTATTTTTAAAAATGCCAGGAAATCAGAAGAATATATTTTAAAGACCCAACATTCATTCAGCTATTTTATTTCTTTGGTTTAAAGTTTACTTTTATCAAATTTAAATGCAAGTTGGTATCCCCGTCATTTCCTTTAAAAGTACATCCTACTGACAAGACTAGGGAAGAGTGCCTAATTCAATATTTCAAGTGGTTCCCTGCTAAGACCTAGATGAAAATTACTTTTTTAAAACTATGAGTCGCATTAGTGAAGTCCTCTCTAGGTTAAAGGAATTGCTTTTCTCTCTCATGACTTAATGTAAATAACAGTGATCTACAAGTATCATTAAATGCATTCTCAAGAATATTTTATTTTTAATTTAGTTTCCTTTATAGCTTCTTTAGTCTGTCTTCCCCCCCCCCACACACACTTTTTCAATTTCCTTTTCTCCTGTATTCATTTTCTTACCATTCTTTCTTTTATTTGCAGCGTCTTGAAAAGTGGCCATTTTAGCTTATGTTTCATATAAATAAGTATCATAGGCATAAAGAAAAATAAATATCTAGTATTTTATTCCAAAATTGTTTATCTAGTCATTAGAAGTAATAATGTTAAAATGGATAGACAAATTGCTCTTCTACAGTATACTTGTAATCATCAGTAAAGTACAAGATGTACTTCAGTTGATAATTAGAGAATATCTCAGTGGCTTCCTAATCAACAGGAGTGAAATATGGAATGATGAGCACTCTCAGGACGTCAGTTTTCTAAATATAGGTCTATTTTATCTTTCTCTTATTATCAGTATTTAGATGGAAGATTCCCAAAGGTGCTACCCAAACATGTATATTTCAATAGTTGAATTTCCTTGATCACTGTACTGATGACAACCTTAGGAAACTAGTGCTGTGTTTTCATGTTTTCATTCCCTACTGAGAAACTGAGATACTTTTTCATTTTATTTATTTCTGTCCTCTACTGAAAAGATATTCAGAAGCTTCCTTCACTTATTTCCTATAAACGGACATAAATGCTTCGTGGGGTATCATTTAGATCTTTACACAAACTTACACTGACATTTTCTTTAGCTTTACGTGCATGAACTGTGGGAACAATGTATTTGAAATGCTTCAAAGAAAAGAGGCGTTGGTCTTACTGTGAACGCCGTTTCTCTGGGGGCTGCGAAGTGGGATGATCCAGTTGGTCTGGCCAATCACTGAGTTGAATTGCTTTGGCCATGCCTCCTTGGGCCTCCATTGCTTCCAGTTTGTTCGATGAATACAGATCTATAAGACAGTCTCTGCCAAAGAGTTAGCAAGGAACCATGGAAAAGTCGCAGGTGGGAGGGGCTGACCCACTCCGCAGCTCCCGGAGAAATGGCGTTCATGGTAAGACCAATGCCTCTTCTCCCAGAAGGCTGTGGAGTGGGTCAGGAGTGGGACATACCCAAGTTCGTCAGCCCTACAGGTGGGAGTCCTGTGAACTAGGAGGCCTCGATGCCAGGTGTACCTGTTGGAGGACTCTCCTGCTGAAAGAAGCCTCCGCAGATGTGAAGACATCCAAACAATAGTGTTTAATAAAGGGGACAGGAGTAGCCCAGGTAGCTGCCCGGCAAATTTCCTTGAGGGAGGCCTGTGTGGCCCAAGCAGTGGTGGTAGCCGCACTGCGAGTTGAGTGAGCAGTGATACGCCTCGGTGGCAGGGCGGAGTGTGTATCATATGCCCGGGCAATACAAGCCCAGATCCAGCAGCCAATAGTGGCCAAGGAGATCTTAGATCCCAACGAGGCGGGTTGAAATGATACGAATAGAGTCTCAGAGTGCCTGGAAGGTGCCATCCGTGAGATGTAGATTTTAATAGCTCTGCAGACATCCAGAGTGTGCCATTTGCATTCAAGTGGATGAGCCGGTCTGGGACAGATATTGGGAAGGATAATCTCCTATTCCCAATGGAATCGGGAGTTAATTTTTGGAACAAAGGACAGGTCCAAATGTAGGATAACTCTGTCTGGGTGAATGATACATAAGTCAGGTCGAATGGATAGGGCTGCCAGTTCCGAAATATAGTGGGCTGAAGTAATGGCCACTAAGAAGGCCACTTTCAGAGACAGGAACCTGAGGCTCGATGTACGTAAAGGCTCAAATGGTGGTTTGGTGAGTGCCTTCAGTACCTGTGGTAAGTCCCAGGTGGGATACCGGTGGACTATGGGGGGACAGAAATTTCGGACCCCACGTAAAAACCTGTGAATGGAGGGATGCTGAGACAGCGGCGCTCTGTCACTAGGTGACAACACTGTGGAGAGGCCGGCAACATGGCGCTTGAGTGTATTGTGTGCCAGTCCTTTATGGAAATCATTGTGGAGGAACTCCAGAACCTGCGGAACAGAAGCTGACAGTGGATTAATCCCACACGCAGAGCACCAAGAGATAAATACCTTCCAGGTGATGTTGTAGAGTCTGATGGTGGACTGCCTTCTGTCCGGATGACAGAAGTAGAGTGCCGCCCTCAGAAGGATCCCCTCAAGAGCCAGGCAGTCAGGTTGAGCCACTGGGGCTCCGGGTGGTTGATTGCCCCATGGCTGAGAGACACCCTCTCTGGAGGGTTCCGCCAAGGACATGCTGCTGAAAGGGCCACTAGGTCTGAGAACCAAGGTCTCCGGGGCCAATGAGGGGCAACGAAGATGACTTCTGCTTCCTCCTCTATGATCTTGCATATCACTCGTGGGATTAGTGATATGCAATGGAATGGAAGGGCACAATATTGGAGGTGGTGCCCCGCATAGCTGAACCTGAGGTAACGCCGGTGGGCCAGTGAAATCGGGATATGGAGGTAGGCCTTGAAAAGGTCTATGGAGGCAAGAAAGTCCCCGGGCCTGATCCCTTCCAGAATGGATTTTAGGGTGTTCATTTTGAACCTCCTGTAGATGAGGTGGGTGTTCAGCAATTTTAGATTTAGGATCTCTCTCCACTCCCAGAGCATTTCGGTACCACAAAAAGGATTGAGTAGAATCCCGGTCTCCATTGGTCAGGAGGAACCTCCTCCACAGTCTTGATCTCTAGGAGATAATGAATGGCAAGCTCCATGAGCTGGCACTTGTGACAGGATGTGGAGACAGGGCATGGTACAAAGTGGGTCGGGGGGCTGGAAAGGAACTATAATGGGAGCTTGAATTCGATGGTGTGGAGGACCCATTGGTTGGTTGTAATGCGAGCCCATTTGTCTACAAAGAGGCTCAGTCTGCCTCCTATCAGGGCAGTGAGGGGTGAGTCACTTTTGGCGGTGGAACTGGCGGTTACCAGTTCTAAAATGACCATTTTAGAGGGCCAAAAGGAAGTTCCTTTGGCTTGTCTCAAAAGGAACCCCTATCCTGGGCACGAAAGGATCCCTGTGAATACAGGTGCTGATTATTACCCTCCTGAGGGGAGAAGCAAGCCGGCTGCCTATGGTAGTAGGGAATAGCCCAGCAATCTGCCCGTCTAGTGGCAGAAGGTAGTACCTTTTTTCTATCCTCGACTAGCAAAGGCTCAAGAGAGTCACCAAATAATTTAGACCCCATGTACGGGTTGAAGCGAGATGCCATTTGGCTTTTAGATCAGCTGGCCATTGGCGCAGCCATTACAGGTGACGTGAGGTGACTGATGATGCCATTGCTCGAGAGGCGTACTTAGCTGTGTTGAGCGTGACATTGGAGACAAATTGAGTGGCTGCAATTATTTTGTTAAGGTCCTGATAGACCTGGACCTCTTGGGTGGGAAACCGGATTGCAGTGTTGGAACCATAATAGGGAAGAACAGGTGAAGAAAGAGGCCGCAGTACCAGCCTGTATCCCCCAGGCTGAGGCTTGGTGCACTTTCTTGAAGGACAAGTCAAACTTTCGGTCCTTAGGCTTAAGGCCCTCGGAAGTGTCCCCTGAGAGATAGGGGGAAGGGGAAGAAAGGGCAGCCACAGGACCATCTACTGCAGGTACCTGTAAGAGGTTAGTCAAGGAAGGGTCCATATTGTAGTTATGATGGTCAGTGCCACTGGGTTTGGGAAGGGAAGCTGGGTTGGACCATTGCTTGTGGATAACATCCGTGAACAATTTGAGTGCCAGGATGAAAAGTTGTTCAGTAACTGGTTCCGAAAAGATGCCATGGCCGGTCGGAGCAGAAGTTGTATCTGGATCAGAAGCAGCATCCAAAAGACCTGATGTGACTTTGGCTTTGTGTAGCAGAGACTTGAAAAGCCCCTGCGAAATAGACCCGTGAAGGCCGGAACATCTGGAGTAGCACTTTCATCATCAGAGAGACCAGTGTTTCTCTGTGGCTTGTCTTCCAGCCCGAGGTCAGCGCTGCCCTTTGATCTCGTTGGGGACTGTTCAGGTGATCCAGTTAGGCTGATGGAAGGAGAGACGTGGGAATACCTAGAATGAAGGCTCTCTGAGACCAATGATGCGGAGCGGTGCTCTCTAATGCCTGTTGTGATGCCATGAGAAATGGCCCTGGCAATCAATTGTTGAAGCGAATCAGGAAGATCCTCCAGTTCTGAATGTGGAATGTTGAGCTGCTGGTGGAGCAGGAAGAGGATTCTGAGGGGTGATTGAACAAGCAAAGGGATCCCCCTTTGACCTGTCTTTAGAATACAGAGAGCTGGCAGAGTGTTGGTCCGTTCTCTCCGACGATAAGGCCCTGGATAAATCAAGGTCATCATTCGACCCCTAGTCTTGGGGGTCAGATTGAGCACTGGATGAGATGGTCTCGTGATTAACTCTGTCCTTCTCCACTTGTAAGTTTTGTTGCTTCAAGGCTCTTTGATGCCTGTGAAGGTCCTGCGTCTCACTTTGTGATGGCTGGTGAGGCTTTCTGCCCGAGGTAGATTTGAATGTGGCCAGGTTCAGCCTTGTTGGTGGATGACTGTTCCGCCATGCTGGAAGAGAAGGCTGAGAAGTGGCAGCAATAGCCTGCACACAAATGCAATACTGGATGGCAGTCCCAGAAAACTGAGAGATGCCAGCACCAGAAGCCGCTTACTAAGTCAGAAAGGTAGCGCTAAGCTGGTTTTAACTGCTGTGCTGTTGTAATGGCCACCGCTGAACTGCGTTGCAATCAAAATGGCCGCCCCGCGAGGATTGCCTTTTTTGCAAAAGATAAAATGGCCACCACAACTGTCACTTGCCTCAGAAGGCAATGGCATACCAAAGGCCGATACACAGGGAAGGAAGAAATATCTGCCATTACTTTTAAATTCTCTCAGAAGGGACGGTGTGCTAAGGGTCAGATCTACAGGAAGAAGGTACCCGGATATTGAGTGGCTGACTGACAGATGATAAGAGAGACCAATTAAGTGGTGGCCACTTGCCTCGTTAATGCCTCTCAGCTGTGAGACAGTAAGCACCATGGTGGCGGTGGTGCGGCAGCAGCTTCGTCTGATGGATGTCAGGCTGCAGAGGACTGATCGATCCCAGACACCAGCGGGGCAAACAGGCGGCGAAATGCCAAAGCGCAAATGTGCTACCGCCTCTCAGCTGATAAGCGCTGGAACGGCGGTGGTGGCGGCATGACGGCAGCGTTTTCAGCCAAAAACTGAACTGGCCAGCTCACACAGCACAGAAATCAAAAAAGGAGCAAATCCTGAACTCAGTCGGGAATAAGAGACTCAGAGAGACGTCTAGTCAGAACCACTGAGTCGAATAAACTGGAAGCAATGGAGGCCCGAGGAGGTGTGGCCAAAACAATTTGACTCAGTGACTGGCCAGACCAACTGGATCATCCGACTCCTGACTGACCCACTCTGCAGCCTTCTGGGAGAATCTTTTGGTAACTCTGAAACTAGCATTACCAGTTTGAATCTTATTAGGAACTGCTTTTATCAAGTGTATATAAAAAAACTTCATAGCACTAATAATATCCTCCTATCTTTTCTTGGATTTACTTCTTTTGCTTCTGGTTTTCTATATATTTGCAGTATATACAGCCCTAATATATGTAGTTATCATTTGAAAGATAGATAAGGATCCTTGAGAAAAAGTGAAGCACTCAAGAAATAATGTTATCTGAAATTTCATTTCATTAAACACATTTACAGTCAAATGCCATATGTTATCCAGTTACTGAATTAATCTCTTTCCTGATTTATACTGACTCACAAGCTAACCCAAAGGTTCAAGTTTGCAGATCACAGGAAGTCACACAAACACACACAAAAACCAACTAAGGTTAAAATTAACAAAGGTCACGTGCTATGAAAATATAGAGAATAACATGTTTGGAAAGAAACTTGTCTAACCTACTGCTTGAGCAGGAAACTTATACTATTCTAGACAAATGGTTGTCCAATCTCTTCTACAATCCTCCAGTGATGGTGCACTCACAATTTCTGGAGAAATGTCATACCACTGATTAATTATTCTCACTGTGAAAAAAATTCTAAGTTGTATCTCTCTTTAATGATCTTCTACCTGTTACGTCCTGCCCTCAGATGCTTTGAAGAATAGGTTGACTTCCTCTTTTCTTTGAGAGCTCCTCAAGTACGGGAATATTGCTAACATATCACTCCTCCTATTCATTAGTCAAGACATACCTAGTTCTCTCAACCCTTTATTGCATGGTTTATCTTGAGATCCCATATAATCCCTGTTGCTCTTCTTTGCATTCTTTTATGTTCCTGGCATTTTTATTATTATTTTTTTTTGTATTGTGGTGACTAGCACTGGACGGAACATCCCACGTGTGGTTCACTAGTGCAGTTTAAAGTGGCACTATCATTTTTTCTGATTTTGATTCCATCTTTCCGTTGATTCAGCCTAGCCACATTGCCAAAAAAGCCAATGCAAAAAAGCATTGGCTTTTTTGGCAGATGCAGCACACTGTTGGCTCATACTTAAATGATGGACTATATGGACATCTAGATCCCTCTGTTGAGTCAGGTACCACTATTCTATACATGTGCATTTGTTGTTGTTATTTTCTTGCCTAAGTGTTGGGTCTTCCTTTTCTCATCACTGAGCTAAATTTTGATGGATAGGCCTAGTATTCAAGTCTGTCAAGATCCTCCTGAACCTTGAGTTGATCGTCCAAAGTGCTAGATATTTTCCCTAGCTTAGTATTGTGTGCAAATTTGATGATTTCTTATTCTACCCCCTCGTGTAAATCATTTATGAAAATGTTGAAGGGCACTGGGCCTAAAATAGAACCTTGAAGTACTCCATTGCATACTACCATTCATCTAGATGTAGTTCTGTTGAATATTACACACTGAGTATGATTGATCAGATGACTGTGAATCCATCTGTTGCAGGGATGGGTTCTAATTTTTTTTACTACCGGTTCTGTGGGCGTGGCTTATTTTGTGGTCATGGCTTGATGATCATGTAACAATTCTTTAGGATTTAGCAGAGGTACTGGTCTATCAGGCTTTTAACTGCTTGCAGAGCTGTATCGGTCTACCCATTTATTTTTGCAGGCACTGGTCTACCCATTTATTTTTGCAGGCACTGGTCTACCCATTTGTTTTCTTTTAACACTGATCAGTTGTAGGGCGGCCCTTTGATGCCCCACAGCAAGAGTTTAAACAGTTTTTTTCCCTCTAGCCAATAGCTAGGACTTAGGAGGCAGCAATAGATTGGGGGTGGGGCCAAATAAAAGATAAGAATAATGCAGGGGGGGGTGATGTGGGGAGGCGGGGCGTGGGAGGCAGAAGCGGTTCGGTGATGTCATATCGTCACCGCTACTGGCTTGGCGGAACCAGACCAAACCGGGAGGAACCCATACTGATCTGTTGGTTGTAATGTCAACCTCACATTGTGAATCATGTGCTGAATCCATTTTGCTGAGTAAAACATAGCAAGTATGAAGAAACCCATGCAGGATTAAAATATATCCCAGTTGATATATATTGTAGACCAGATTCTCTTCTTAGAATACTAATCATTGGCTATGCTGTTGGAGATTTGGGCTGTTATACTTCCGTAATATATGGGGATTTAAAAATAATTGGAGTAAGCATTTCTCTTACTGCTAGAAAAAAATAATCTCAACTTAATAATCATGGTACCATGGATACTTTACAAAATGCTTTGTTTAAATCAAGATACGCCTACTGCATTTTCACATTCTACTAAGTAAATTACCCAATCAAAAATGAGATTAGGTTACTGTGGCAAGGTTTATTCTTGACAAATTCATACTGACTTCTATCACATTGTTTTCAAGATGCTTACAGATATATATCTTTATCATCTGTTACAGAATTTTCCCAAGAATTAATATCACACTGAATGGTACTAGATCTTTATTTTTTTCTTCCTAAAGGTATGAATAATAACCCCCCTCTCCTTTCAATTTTTTTGTACTTCATCCTCTTACTATATTTATCACAGATATTACATAAAGATTCAACCAAAGGATCAGTTATTTCCTTCAGAACTCTAGAATGCAGTCATATGGTCATCTAATTCAGAGTAAACAGACATTTCTTGACCTTATTTATTTATTTATTTATTTATTTATTAAATTTTTATACTGCCCTTCTCCTGAAGGACTCAGGGTGGTGTACAGCCACAATAAAACAAACATGAAATACAAAATGTAAAAGCAATTTAAAAACAAATTAAATATTTTGGCCCCCCAGTTAAAAACCCAAAAATTAAAGCACCCAACCCAAATTCTTATTAAGCCAGTCCAGCCTGTTGGAATAGTAGAGTCTTAAGGGCATGGTGAAAGGTACGCAGGTCGGGAATCATATGGGGGTAGTTCATTCCAGAGGGCGGTTGCCCCCACAGAGAAGGCTCTCCCCCTGGGGGTCGCCAGTCGACATTGTCTGGCTGACAGCACCCTGAAGAGTCCCTCTCTATGGGAACGTGTTGGTTGGTGGGAGGCCATCGGTGGCAGAAGGTGATCCCATAAGAATCCAGGTCCTAAATCATGGAGCGCTATGAAGATGGTAACCAGCACCTGGAATCACACCCAGACGACCACTGGAAGCCAATGCAGCTCGCGCAGGAGAGATGTCACATGGGTGCGTCGTGTCGCTCCCATAATCACCTGCGTGGCCGCATTCTGGACCAGTTGGAGCCTCCGAGTGCTCTCCAAGGGGAGCCCCATGTAGAGAGTATTACAGTAGTCCAGATGGCATGTGACGAGGCGTGAGTGACCGTACACAGGGCGTCCCAGTGCAGAAAGGGACATAACTGGTAAATCAGGCGAACCTGATAGAAAGCCCCCCTGGCCACAGCGATCATATTATCTTCTAAAGACAGTTGTGCATCCAGGAGGACACCCAGATTGCAAGCCCTCTCTGAGGGTGCCAAAGTCTCACCCCCAATAGTAGCGATGGAACCAGCTGGCTATACCGGGATGCTGGAAGCCATAGCCACTCAGTCTTGGAGAGGTTGAGTCTGAGTCTGTTTCTCCCAATCCAGATCCACATGGCCTCCAGACATTGGGACAGCATGTCAAGGGCATCATTGGGATGGTTTGGGGTGGAGATGTACAGCTGAGTATCATCAGCGTACTGATGACATTTCACCCCAAAGCCACGGATGATCTCCCCCAGCGGCTTCACATAAATGTTGAACAAAAGGGGCGAGAGGACTGACCCTTGCAGCACCCCACAAACAAGGCACCTCGAGGTCGATCTCTGTCCCCCTGCCAACACAGACTGTCATATTTCTGTCACCCTCCATTATTCTGCTCTTTATAATTATTTGTGAAACAATTACTCTCCAGAAACTGAATATAAGATGGAACTTGAGTAGTTCTGACTTTCCTTTTCTTTTATTTGCGAGATCCCTTTCTTCTTCCTTTTGTTTTGAACACACTTGAAGAAGCCCTTTTTATTGTTCTTAACAGGGTCCCGTCCCCCCCACCCCAACTTCAGCTCATTCTGAGCCTTAACTTTACTGAAAGTTAAGAACTGAAACAATCTTTGTAGTATATACAGGCACTCTTCCTTGGTGACCAATCCTTTTTCCACTTGTTATATGTATCCTTGTTTTCAAAGAACTGTACATTCATGTTGACAGAGGGCAATCTACATTTTAGTAGCTTCTTCCTAGTATGCAGTAAAGATTATTATCACTGTAGACAGGGTTGTGAAACCCAGAAGCTGATTTCAAGCCTTGAGCCTAATCAAGCTATGACAAACTGAATGTGTGAGATTTCTTCTAAAGTCATGTCTGAGATTCTGACAATATCCTTCTCCTTTCTCCAGTGCACAAACCGTGGTTCAGGGCTTCCACTGCCAATCATCATTATAAAGTGGCAATATTTTGCCCAAACATAATTTATCAGTTTTATCAGATATAATCCATGTTGTCCAATGGCCCATTATCCTGAAAACAAAAACAATGGTCCTAAAAACCATAACTCCATACACAATTTTCATAATCAAAGTACTCTTCTTTTCTTTTCTGTTCCTTTTCTATCAATGGAAAGGATGCATAAAAATATTCTTCCATTTTTTTCATGTTCTATCCTGTACTTGTTTTAATGTTTTCTTCAAACTGTTCGATAATTTTTTAAAAAATAAAATAAAATAGAAATAAAATCAACATAACTTTTCTCTTTGGCTTCTGGCAAGATACAGTTGCATCCTCTCTGCCCTTTTTTCTTTATTGCAAGACTTCTCTGTTCCTCTGACGTCTCAAGGGCTATTTTCTTTTTTTAGGGACAGGAGGCTTAAAGCTGTTCCTCAAAGTAGAATATTTATTAATTTAATTTACATGCTGCCTATTTCTTGCAACTCTAGGTAATTTACAATATATAAAAGTCACAACATATAAAACAATTGTTAAAAAACCCGTGCCAAAAGTCATGTTCCAAGTCTTCTAAATCTAACAATAATCCTAAGTAAGCTTAAAATGATTAATGATGTGAACAGTGGGGGGCAAAAGGGCTGGAAATAGAAATGATGAAGGTGAGGGTGCAGGGAAAAATAATTTCTCACCTTCTAGCATAGCAGAACCAGTGTTTTTTTTGTTGTTGTTGTTGTTTCCAAAAAGTAAATTAATATATAAATGAATATCTCACAGATGCAAGTGTATAGTCTAGGATGGAACTGTGATCTAAAATAATTTTTATTCAATATTTTATTCAAAAACGTATTGAAATTATATTTCTGTTTTGGTGAACTAAGAAATGAGATGTATATTCAGTTTCTTTTTGCTCGCCTATTATTTTTTTATCCATTCAACATTTTTTGTTTCATTCATTTGAACAGAAATTGTGAATATTTTGCTCATATATGTTACTGTGAACAAATCTAGCTGTTGATACATGTAATTTCTGTATTTATTTAAAAAGGAAGATGAAATTGTACTACTTATTATGAAAGACCACTAGAATTCTAAAAAAATGTTATCAGCTGTTTTGGATGATTATTGCAAGATGTATAATCAACTATTAAAAAATCCCACATGAAAACAAAGTTAAAAATAAGTCAAAAGAGGTAGTACAATTTATCATAATCATTCAGAAATAATTTGTAAAATTATTTTTATCCCAATTATTTTTAAATTCAATAAATATTTCCTAAAATATAAACTAGGTGGTCAGTAGCAATCTTTAAAATACTTTTCTAATGTCTCCTAGCCTTTATTTAAGGAAAGTTTGCTTAATGAGATATATAGGTAGTTGTTGACTTATGACTGGTTGCTTAATGACAGTATTAAGTTATGGCAGAACATCTAAAAGCTTCTTATGACCCGATTCCAAAGCTACAGCTGTTGCATCACTCCTGCACTCATTCAACCTTATGACTGACAATAGGGATGCTGCAGCGCCCCTCCCACTCCCTCCATTTGCTCCCACAGGTCCCCCCATAGGGTCTTGGGCTGGTTCCCCACCCCACTGGACTCCATATCCTACTCCTCACTTACTTTTTGAAGATCTCCAGAACTTCATTTAGAGAAGATAGACAGGCTGTTCTGTTCTTGGCCTGTGTGGCATGATCCTAGACCATTTTCTGAGTGTCCACAATTCAATGTGTCCTAAATGGCAGCTACTTTGGGATTGCTCCAGAAGGCTCAGGAATGGAGCAGTCTCTGGAGATCTTCAAAAGGTAAATGCACCTTTTGAGTGATGCAAGGTTAGGAGGGTATGGGGCCTGCTGGGATAGGAAGAAGGGCCAAGATCTGTAGGACTCCAAGGGACAGGAAGCAAACCACAGGATACCTCACTAGGAGGGAAAGATATGTGCTATGCCTCCCAGGGCCCCTGAGACATTCCATACTCTGCTTAATGATCCACAGACTTGTTTAATGACCACGTGAAAGAGCAGGGAATAGAATAGAATAGAATAGAATAGAATAGAATAGAATAGAATAGAATAGAATAGAATAGAATAGAATAGAATAGAATAGAATAGAATAGAATAGAATAGAATAGAATAGAATTCTTTATTGGCCAAGTGTGAATGGACACACAAGGAATTTGTCTTGGTGCATACGCTCTCAGTCTACATAAAAGAAAACATATACATTCGTCAAGAATCATAAGATACAACACTTAATGATAGTCATAGGCAACAAATAAGCAATCAAATTATATTAGGAAATAGTCAATATAGATCTTAAGGATACCAGCAACAAGGTTACAGTCATACAGTCATAAGTGAGAGGAGATAGGTGATAGGAATGATGAGAAGATTAATAGTAATGCATATGTCAGGTTTCAAAGTCGTCTCAAATAAATTGCATTTCAAAGTCTTTGATGAAAAAAATTATTTATTAAGCGCAAACATTCTACTCCGACTCATCGCAGCCAACTCTGGCTTCCTCTGCCAAAACCCTCCTTTTTCTCTCCCCACTTCTCTGCACTCATTGGCCATCTCACTCTGCCCCTAATCTACTGCTCCCACTCAAAGGAATTTCCCCCCTCCCATCCCATCTCCTAGGTGATATTCTCTCCAGGGAAAATAAGTAGGTGAAGAGTCAACCGTTCCTTTCCAGATGCCTCCGCTTCTCCTTCTTATGTCAGCATTAGAGTAAGTGCAACATGAAATGCTGACAACATACTTAGTAACTAGTTTGACAGTGTTGAGGGAATTATTTGTTTAGCAGAGTGATGGCATTCAGGGAAAAACTGTTCTTGTGTCTAGTTGTTCTGGTGTGCAATGCTCTATAGCGTCATTTTGAGGGTAGGGATGGGGGAGTGTCATAGTGAGGGGATCACAAAGGCACTTCAACTGTAATGATTACTTCTGATTGTAATGAGCAAGTCCATTACGGTTGGTGGTCAAGGACTATCTGTACATTCACCATCACTTCCCGAAAGGTTCATACTTTGAAGTGGCCCATATATAATAATTATATATCCTTAACTAAGTTTCAGAATGGAGAGAGGGGGTCTTGTCTGAAAAATTGGAAACATAAACTATTTTTGGCACATATTAAATATAATAGTTTGTCCAAAAGTAGACTCAAACTTCTCACATGTTTCCTAAATGCGAACAGCCCAACAAAGCAAGTTCAAAGTTTCAGACAGAATTCAAGGACAATGAAAGAGCAATAACATTTCTTACATAAATGCTAAGTAAATTAAAAAATTGCTGATCTTTTAAAATGCAAAAGGAAGGAAGAAAAGTAAACACCTGGTTGTGCTCAAACTAGCTGCCTTCTTCTTCCTTTTCCCATTTATGACACTACTATACACAATTAGGGACAAAATAAAAATGAAGTTGTTTGATAAAACAATGTTCTTGCAAAGTGTGAATTCCTCGTTTTGTAAAGGTCAGCACAGATTAAGGTATTGTAAACAAATACTTTACCTGCTGCTCATAAACAGCTCATTATACCATAGTAGCAGAAATGCACAAATCAGTATATTTATACCTATATATTTATATATATAAATATATATAGGTATTGCAGTTGTTCTCTCCACAAGCAGCTCAAACCATGAAAGGTCATTAAATATGCTGCAAAAATATTCCAGTTTTCTAATTCAGTTTGTTTCACTGCCTGAAAATTCATCTTTAAAAGCTGTCCCTGTTTTTCCTTTTAGAGATAGCTACATAGAACAGATTGGATACTTTTTTGCTAACCCCCAAGTCTATCATTAATTATTATTTATCACATTTGTACATTATTTTTCTTTTAAGCCTTACAGGAAAGACAGCATACGAATGTGATGAATTATATTTCATATTGTTAATACTAAACATAAAGTAACTCACTGAAAATACATAATTTGTCTACTGGGAAGAGGAGATGAAAAATGAATTATAGAACCTGAAGTGTACAATAACATCTGGTCCATTTTCAGGTTTAAAGAACTGATACTGGAGGGAGGTACATCTATCTCCATTATTATTATTTTTTGTCAAAACAATCAGGCAGATAACTTGTACTTATTTTCAATAATACTTGCTAGTCCAATTATGCAATTTCAGACTGAATGTTATATTTTTATATTCAGATATACAAAACGGCTCAACATCCAAAATTGTTTTGCTACGCTGCCTGGAAGCACTGCAATTTTAAGAGGCTTAAGCCTTTCCTTGCCTGAGCAACAGACAGCTATCCTTCCTGTTGTTGTCACCAGTTGGTGACTTAATGACAAGCTAGCAGAAAGAAATCTGCTTCCAACATGGCTGCATAGTGATAGCTGCAAGGGGCAAAGCTAGTTAAGCATTCAAACCAGCTTCTCAACCCGTGAAGACAAAACAGATTTTGGATCTCCTCTATTCCAGGGGTGTTGTCACTAGCCTGAGGATATAATTCCTCTCTGGGAAAGTCAAAAGAATAAATATAGATAGTCTTCAGCTTACATGTGATGACCCGGGGCTGGGCATGGAAACAACAAAGCCAGAACGAAGGCTTAATTCCCCTTTATTGTTCCACTTTCTCCAAAAAGTCCCACTGTTCACTGCAAGTCCAGGAGCCAACCTCTAAACACGCACCCCCAAAAGGTCCTGGTTGCTATTAGTCCTATTAGCTATTAGTAGAGGAGTCACAGTTCAAGGAATTTGGTTTCAGAGAATCCTTGTCACAGGAAGAGTTCCCTGGGAACGCAGCACCACCTGGAGCATAACTGTGTCACTGCAACCTCGCACGTAGCCAGGTCAGGCAAGCAAAGCCAGCATGGCAAACAAGGCAAGCACAGCAAAGTATCCAGACGTTGGTATCAGCATGTGAGACTGGAAAAAGCAATGCTTGTTCCCAACAAACGCCCCTACCAACAGCAGCTCCCTAAATCTCATTCGTCATGTAAGCCTTGTGAAGAGGGGTGGGGCACCCTCCTCCCGAGTCATTAAGTTGTCCTGCGCTGATCCTGCCTTTTCTCCATTCTTCATGATGGGGGGGGGGGGAGTAATTGCTTGTCGCTGAAATTCCGTCACTCCTCTGCCCCACTGCTTGCCCTGTCCTCCCACTTCGCCTGGTCCTCCTGTGCCCCCTCTCCCTTGCTGCTGACCCATCCCAGGCCTGAGGGATCTGGGACTGCCTCATCCAGTTGTTCCTCCATCGACTCTAGCTCCATCTCATCCTTCTCCTCAGACTCATGTTCTGACAGGGCCATGACAGTACAACTATTTGTTTAATAACTATTCAAATTACAATGGCACTGAAAAAGGAGACTTATTACCAGCCCTTGCACTTATGACCATCATAGCAACCCCAAGATCATGTAATCAAAATTCAGAAAACCAGCATGAATTTAGGATGGTTGCAGCATACTGGGGTCATATGATCATCATTTGCAATTTTCCCATATGGTTTCTAGCAAGCAAAGACAATGGAGAAAGCTGGATTCACTTAACAACTGCACTGACTCGCTTAACAACCGTGGCACAAAAACAATCAGATGATAAAATGGGGCAAGACTCACTTAACAAATGTCTCACTTAACAACAGGAATGTTGGGCTCAATTGTGGCCATAAATCGAGGACAACCTGTATGCATTACTATGTAAAAGTAAAAAGTTGAGGCTGCAATGTTATTATCTTCTATTATACTAAAAAGATTCAAAATCCGCGTCCATTTTTTTCTTTTCCCCCTTCTATCCCACATGTTTTCCCCTTTTCTTTTTCTTCTGATAGTTTCCCATTGTTTTCATTTTCCTTTCTATTTTATATATTTGTATTTATATTTGAAACCTGAAAAACAACTATGGCAAAAATGTGTTGTAAATCAGTTACAACTCTCTTAACAACTGCCTTGCTTAGAAACAGAAATTATACTCCGTGGTCATAAATTGAGGACTACTTGTATATGCTTAGAATTAAATATATTTTATGAATGAAAGCAAATATATGGGTCCCAGGATAATGTTGCAGTATCCAATCTGGGTCGCTCACCAGGACCAGAGGTTTAGTCTTCTGAGCTTTTGTTCTCGTCTTGGAGCCTATCCTCAGGGCACATTTTTCTAGTAAAGTGTGACTTTCCTCACTTCATAAAAATTCTTGAAGATAATCATACAACATATACTATTTTTATTTTTTTTCACTCTGGGGAATCTAATACAGAACTGGGATAGAATGGGGAAAAGGAGGAGGAATTTACTCAGGGGAACTGGAAATACTGAGTCCACTGTTCATCTTGCATTTTTTTTTTTTAAATGATGTGATTCTTATATAATATCTAATTCAGTTTTTAGTGTCTGTTTAAGGCAGATAATGTGTTTCATGTTCTCAAAATCCAAAATGAGCAATATCAAATTATTGGTCATTTTGTTTGATATTCTCAGCAAAGAAAAGCAACTCAAAGCTGGATATCTTATCACTCTAGCTCTTAAGGTTCAGAATCAGTAACAATATTTCAGAAGGTTCACTTCTGTAGTAAGCTCACACTGAGTCTCATAAAAGCAAACTATTATTTTAGAGTTAAAACGTAGCTTGCTGAGAAGTCTTATGAACCTGCAGAGGTTATTCCCATAAATCTCTAATAACTTATAACCATTCCTGGCTAATTGGAAATGCCACTTTATTCTTCCTTATGTCTAGAATACTCTTCATAATTATTCGGAACGTACTATTATTCTCACACAGAGTTTGCAACTTTTGATCAAAGTAATGTAACTTGGGTTTTTTTCCCTTATTACCTTGCCCTTGTCAAAATAATGGATAATTTCTTGATAGAGCTGATCTTTGAGTTGTCCTTGTGTTGCTGCCTGGTAGCCATCTCGTTGAGTAAGATGTGCTGCACATGGTTCTTCAGACCACTATATCCAATGAAAGCCATGAAGAAATGAAACATGAATAATGATTAATGTATGCATAGCTTTATTCTGCTTTAAACAAAACCAAGGAATTTTTAAATTTATTTATTTATCAATCAAGATTATACACCTGCCATCTCACCAAAGGCAATTCTGAGCAGCATGTATGTCGTGCAACAAACAGACAAGTATGAAACCCACAAATATTTTTAAAAAAACATTAAAAAATCACATTAACAGTAAATATAGTGGTAACTCGATATTCAACTGCCCTGAAATTTGACAAATTTGCCACTCAATGCATTTGGATGGGAATTTTTCACCCCACTACTTGTCATTTGTTTGGTACTCTGTACATAAACTAGAAGTTGTCTGTATCAGCTGCCTTGTGACTCACTACCCTTTCCAGCCAAAACAAAATGTCACATGCTAGTCTTTGTTTGGCACTTATTTTTTTAGTACTCGTCATGCCTCCTGGAACCAATTAATTATGAGTACTGAGGTACCATTATACTAAAAAACACGGAATTAGTTTGTGAGGAATATTTTCAGGATTAGAATATGATATCAGTGCTGGAAGTTCAGAATTCACCTACTAAAGGAGATCAGGAGCTAAATGAAAAGCTATTTCATATAAAAATGTCTCACATAATCATTTATAGAACTGTTCTGTTGTAAATGAGCCTGCAGAACTGATCAGTTTTGAGTAAATAGAATAATGAGATAAGAAAGGGGGAAAAATCAGATATGATTTGGGATTTTAAGAAAAATTATTATATGTTGAAACCCTTCTTCAGGTTTCCAAAATATCAGTTCCTTGAGGGGAGATGAAGGCACATATTCTAGCCCTCTTTCTTCAACCCCAATCCCTCAATGCTGACAGGGAAAATCTGCAAGAAAAAATCAAACCAACCAATCTGCAATTGGCTGGGGATTCATCTGGCACCATATCAGAACAGGTTGAATTGTAATTGTATTATCAATCCTTGCTATCAAGAGATAGAAGACAAACACTGAGATTGTTAGAATATGATTAGATTACAATTTAAATTATAAAACATATTCATTAATTAGTAATTTTAGGAGATTCACAAATGAGCATGCCGTTGAAAAGACTTGTGAGAGATGGCAAACAATTCAATCATTGATACTGTTCCCAGATTTGGGCCAGTACTACAATAGATTATTTATAGACGTTCAAAATCAGCATATGGAAAATGCAATTGCATGCCCATGGAATTCAACACAGCTGATACTAAATGTTATGTGTGGGTCTTTTATCTTACATGGAAGAGATGAATGAAGCTTTCCTGTATTATTCAATTAATACAGGACTAAAATTATAAAGTCAAACACTGGGATCCTGCCAAATGTATAAATCAGAGGTAGTATATCTTAAAATTTTTTTAATGAAGCTGAATTGAATAAGTATTTATTTAAAAGTATTTATTAAAAGCATTTAAGCTAAAAGAATAATATTGATACTGAAGGTATGCAGGCATAGAGAAATCTGTTCTTTCTGTGAATACGTATCTTTATTAATTAACACAAAGAAATCAGAAAATTATTTTGATTTTGAAATGTTATACAATAGTTGTAAGATCATTTTAAAATTTAAAAAGTTCAGGCCCCTCTATGAGACAGTATTATGCTATAATTTTAGTTAAACACAAAAATGAATGCAGAAAAAGCAGAATAAAAGAACATGCTCACCCTAGCATTGGGATATATCTGATCATATTTTGAATTTTGTCATGCTTTGTTTTTAATACCTTTGTTTGAATTCTCCGAAAGAAAAGACTGATTGAAGCAAAGAATGAAAACACAAATAAGTTGAGTAGGTTCCTCTTGAAAACATCATTAAGGTTTGAGGATTTCCTGAATACAGAGTCCTATTCCCTTTTTCCCACTGTGGGTGCAATCAATTCTGGATAGGGTTAATGTCACTTTTTCACTCTTAGTCAGCTTGGCCAAGTAATGATAGGCTTGGCTCTTAATTTACTAATCTTTTCAAGCTTTCTTAAATTCTTAAAAGATAATGTACATTTTAGTTATTGCTCCCTACTCAGATCTTGCCTAATCTTAGCATGGCACACATTTTTGCTCATGATCTTGCTTGTTACTGGGACTTTTCTCGCTTTGTTGGCTACCCTCATAATGGAAGGCATAGTTACCAAATCAAGTTCCAAGTAGCATCATTGCTGTTTACTGAGGTTTTTTTAAAGCGGCTAAAACTTTTAGAATTCAATCAGTCTTGTTATCTTGCTTGCCCAGGTAGTAACTGCTGCTGCTGCCCCTGTTGAATGTTGAATGCTCCAGCATTGCATTCATTTCCTTCGTTACTGTTATTTTTTTCTCATATCTTCTAGCCATATCTTCCCCTCACTAAGCCCTTCTCATCTGAAGAACTTTGGACCATAGATCCAAACAGACTATGGGTAGAGTTGCATTCTTGAAAAGAGGCAATTGACATTGGCAAGGATACAAATAAGATGGGGCTGCGTCCTGGTTTTTGGTAGGGAAGAAGAGATGCCATTTACTTTGGAAGCACTTTTCAATGTTTGTTTGGGAAGTGGCAGCAAAAGAAGGAGAGAGAGAGCCATCTGAGTGAATGTCAGAGGCTAATTTAGAAGGACCAGTCTTCATTCTCTTGGTTAGACAGACTGGTCTGGCCTCCCCTATATGGGTTTCAAAGGTTGCCTGAGGAGACCTCTATAGCATATCAGAAATCAAGAAGACTGTCCTTGCAATAGCAGCCACTTAAACTGCCAAAATGAGCTGCTTTATCATACTTAGTTGATAATTCAGGTTTATGTTTGAATGCTATAAACACTCTATCTCATGTTTTGGTATTGTAAAGTTTATAGCTCTATCAGGAGCTTAGGCTGGGTGACAGTCCTAAATTTCTAGAAACAGATGGACCACAATTCTGAGGAAATGTGAAATGATGTACAGTAGGTAGGGATCTTCTTATCTGTGATTACCTGCACATTATTGTATTTGCTTTCCTTAAATAATCTAGTTCTCATTAAAAATTAGAAAACTCACAGTTTTAATAAAAGCAGTTTGGCAACCATTTTATCCTTTAAGCCTGACCTTAATGTCATTGATATTTTGTTTTTTATAATAAAGTCACAAGAAATTTTAGAGAAGATGGGTACATCGACTAAAAATGTCTCTGCACTGGTCTTACAAATCTACTGTAAACCTTTTCAGTTCTTACACTGACATTTTCTTACATTTAACGTAATTCAGCTGTCCTTTCATTTTCTTCTTATTTAAAGGAGCTCTTTCAATGTCCTATAGCCTATCTTTTGTCTATTTTTTTTTCTGAAACATCTTTCTTATATAATATCAAAACAGATCACAGACTAGCATGGCTCATATCAATGATTTTAAAATGAACCATAAATCCATCAGAAAATCATTTTCATCGTTAATATCAGAAACATGATGTTATGCATGGATGTTTTTCCCCCCAAATACTGTATGACATTTGTATGTTTTTAATATGGCTTACAAACATTAGGATATTCAACACTTTGAATATTGCCCAGCTAACAAATATTACATTTAAATGCTGGTAGAAAGAAATGGTCTTTCTGCCTCACAGAAATGCACAAATGCCACAGTCAGCTGGTTGCTGGGAAGTTTGAGAACTTGAAATGGAGGAAAGGGATATAATATGGTCCACATGCATTATATCCTTGTGTGTGTCACCTCCATTTGCACAGAACTCCCAATTATGCAGCTCTTGTGATTCTGAATCCAGAGTCACAAAAGGATTTCTGTGCTTTATTGTGCAAATGTAGAGTTGAATTCCCTGTCAGAGTCTTGTGATTCAGCATGGATCTGTAAGAAGAACTGAAAGGAATAGAAATGATGCCATCCAATAGGAACCAATCAGGTGTTTTAAGGCAGATGAAACTGGAGATCCTACGAAATGTAAGCACATAATCTGGCCTATATATTCATGCAAACAATATTATAGGAATGATTCAGCTTTATACCAGAATGACCCCTTTTGTGATAGTTGCACAATGAAAGGTGACCGAAGTATGCAGATTATACAGTGATTTTTAGTCCTCATCTGGAGTTTTTTGTCCGTTTCCAGATTCAGACTAAAGTTTAGAGAATGCTGAAAAGCTTGAGGAACAGAAGAAAAGGAGAAAAGTTTTCAGATATTCTATCCTCCCTGTTCCATTTATGGATGCCTTGAATCAGCAAGGAACACTTCTTTTCAGCAAAATAAAATGAACCTCACAACTTCGCTTTCTTTATCTTTTCAAAAGTAATTTGTTTACTACAAATTTACCCAAAGGGTTAGTTAGCACATTAGCATTTCAATGATCAAAAAAATGCTTAGGAAAATCTACATTCAGATGACCCATCTGATCATTTTAAAAGATAATGAAATTATATTTACTGCTGTATTCAAGTATCTGTCTGTCTGTCTGTCTGTCTATCTATCTTGCCACACACACACACACACACACACACACACACCAGACTGAGAAAAAAAAGGAAGATTTATTTGAAGTAAAGAGAATGTTTCATTATCTTTTAAAACTGTGTATGTGTATGTGTGCATGTGTGTATGGATATCTAACTTGATCTTACTACGAAGTACAGATATTAAAGAACAGGTTCTCTATCTACACATATAAACATTCTTAGAAACATTCAGTTGACTTAATAGCATTGTAAAGTAATTATAAAAGGGTGAAGGGGCGAATTGTAAGAATACAACTATAACTACAAAGACTTATCTAAATCATCTCCCACCCTTTGATCATTATAGAAACAGGAAAAACTATTATGGTTTCTTTTTCTACCAAGTTACATTTAAAGATACTTCAAGGCAAATATCAAGAGATGCTCATGTTGTGAACAGTTTCTAGTATTTTGAAGTATCCATATTGTTCAAAAACTAGGATATTTGGAGAAGGGTACAAAGTTGTAATGAATCACCCTGCAGTGCTAAAAAGTCTGCTACCTAAAGAAAAAAAAACAATTGGAGAAGAAAACAAAGCAGGTACTAATCTACAAAGATAAACTTGGAACATTGCTTATAAGTTTCAATATCTTACTTGCAATATTTGGATCCAAAGTGAGAAAGATGTTTCAGATCTAGCATGGCTGTTTGCTGTACTTGTCAGCATATCCTTAAAGAAGTCTTGACTTTCTTTGGGCTCACATGGTAGCCACTTGATTTAGAAAAACATGTGTTAAGAAGGCATTAAGGGTCAACAGAGCAGTGACATATGATTGCATCATGTCACATCTCCTTAATTCAAACACATATTTTTCGCATAGCTATCACGCAAACCCTAGAAAAAGTAAGGCATCTTTAAGGCCACATTAATAAGGATGGTGAAACATGCCCCATGCTAAATCCAGGACAGATGATAAATTGCATCATGGTTAACATTCTGTACTAACATTTGCAGTTATTCTCTTGGGGTACTTTGTCTTTGCTTTCACCACAGGTCCTTGGGTGACTCACTTTAAACTAAATTTCAGGCAAAAATCCAGTAACAATTCTATACCCAAGCTTTCTGTTTCATTCTTATAAAATATTCAATGTATTTTGTACGCAGGTATTATTTTTTTCTGGAGAAATTTTGCACCTTAAACTCTAAACCTTCAAGATTAAAAGTATTTGAAGTATATACCTTAAGAAGCTTTGCATGGAGAAGTAATGTGTAGGCGGCTTCAGTGTAGTTATCGCATTCTTTGTGCAGGTCACAAAGTTTGTACAAATACCTAAAGTAATAAAATATAGTTTTCAACAATATTACAGTATAATTATGGTTTAAGATCCCATGAATTCTAAATGCTGAAATATGAAATAAAATTAATACATTTTTTAAAATCTCATGTTTCAAATCAAATAATACTTAGTACCTGGCATTCAAAAGAAGTCAGCAATTATAAGAATAATGTATTTCATAAAGTTATATTTTCCATGATTAAAAGATTCATTTTTTAAAAACACTGATTTTCTGAAAAGGCTCAAAGTATCATTTTGGTAAGTATATAACTGATAAATTCTATTTTTGAGCCTACGTTTATTTCCTTTAAAAGTAATTCCAAAGAAACAAAAACTTCTTTGCTACCTTTGAAAATAAATAAGAATCCACCCCAACATATAAAAATATGATTTTTATGAAAGTAGCAATTATATTTATGGATTATATTTATTATATTTAGGAGCCATGGTGGCACAATGGTTAGAAAGCAGAATTGCAGGCTAATTCTGCCGACTGCCAGCAGTTCAATCCTGACCGGCTCAAAGTTGACTCAGCCTTTCATCTTTCCAAGATCATTAAAATGACGACCCATATTGTTGGGAGCAATGTGATGACATTTGTGTACCACTAGGAGAGTATTATGAAGTGGTATATAAGTCTAAGTGCTATTGCTATATTTATGCTGATAAAATTAATATTGTTGCCTTAGTGTGTGTTATTGTTATTCATATGTTTGATAGTGTTGATAATTTTGAATCAGAGTCAGAATCAGAATAGAGCTGGAAGGGACCTTGGAGGTCTTCTAGTCCAGCCCCCTGCACAAGCAGGAGAGCAAATACCATTTCAGACAAGTGACTCTCCAGTCTCTTCTTAAAAACCTCCAGTGATGAAGCATCCACAATTTCTGAAGGCAAGCTGTTCCATTGTTTAATTATCCTCATGGTAAGGAAGTTTTTCCTTAATTTCTGGTTGCCTGTCTCCTTGATTAATCTCCATCCATTGTTTCTTATCCTGCCCTCTGGTGCTTGGAAAATAAATTGGCCCAGTCCTCTTTGTGGCAGCTTCTCAAATACTGGAACACTGCTAGCATGAGGACCCAGATTGTTGGGGGCAATATGCTGACACTGTATATTGCTTAGAGAGGGGTGTAAAGCACTGTAAAGCAGTATATAAGTCTAAGTGCTATTGCTATTGCTATCAAGGGCCACGTAGTCCTTCTTTTCTCTAGACTAGCCAAACCCAAGTCTGGCAACCATTCTTCACATGTTTTAATCTCCAGGCCTTTAATCATCTCAGTTGTTCTTCTTTGCATTTTTTCTAAAGTCTCAACATCTTTTTTTTTTTTTAATCTGGTGATCAAAACTGGATGCAGTATTCCACATGTGGTCTTACTAAGGCTTTATAAAGCAGTGCTAATACTTCACGTGATTTTGATTTCATGCCTCTGTTTATACAACCAAGGATTATGTTAGCTTTTTTGGCTGCTGCCGCACACTGCTAACTCATGCTTAAGAGATCGTCCACTCCAAGGTCAAAGTTACTGATTTTGAGCCAGGTTTTGTCTAATCTGTACTTGTACCTTTGGTTTTTCCTGCCGAGGTGTAAAACCTTGCTTTTCTCCACATTAAATTTCATTTTGTTTGCCCATTGTTGAAGTCTGTTAAGATCTTTTTGGATCCTGAATTTGTCTTCTGGGGTATTGGCTATTCCTGTCAATTTAATATCATCTGCAAATTTGCTGAATTTCCCTTCTATTCCCTTATCTAAGTCATTTATGAAGATATTGAAAGTAATTGCATTATTTTAATTTTATTTAGCTCCATATGCATTTTATATATCAACCAAAATCATACAATTTGTTTTTTTTATTTAATTTCTTTGCCACCCATCTTGCTGCGAGGCAATACTGGGCGGCTTACAACATTAAAAGCTGTAAAACTATAACAATAAGGATACAAAAATATAATTAAAAGATGGGAAGGGAGGGAGCAAGATGTGCAGGGAATGTGCACCTCCAGCACGGTACTGCCCCTTGGGGCCCCAGGTCAACTGGCAGAGATAGATCTTCAGGCTCTTCTGGAAGGTTGAAATCCCATAGAAGCTCTTGTAATAAATATATAAAATAAATGCATACATATTTATTTAGCTTACTTTGGAGAACTTACATTTCAGAAACATATATAACCCCTGGGCATGATTACATGTTATATTAGGATCTTGATGGTGACCGTAATGTGGGAGAGCAGGAAAGCATGGGGGGAGCAATTTTAAGATTTCCTATTCAGCTGCACTTGAAAGTCATACTACTCTATATTTTCTTCCAGTGCAGCTATTCACATTTAAGGATTCTTTTTAATGATGCTAATGCATGTTAAAAATAACATTGTCATGGGAGTAGAAGTTATAGAAAGAAAGAAAGAAAAAAAACCATTTCTTCCAGTATGTAATGAAGTAATGATGTAATGTAATGAAGTGCTAAATCCACTGTCTTGGCTTCAGTTTTAAACTAATGAAACCTATATAATATGTAGCTTTGTCCTCTTCCACATTGCTACAGAATTATAGAAAATTTCTGTAATTTCTGTCATTCTGAATAGGTTACATTCTGAGTTGTAAATGATCAAAATGAAAGCTTCAATTGGAGGAAAGCTACTACCTCAAAGAGGTTCCAGATATTATTAAAGAGTTGCTCAAAAGTAAATAATCAGATGGTACTTTTACAATCTTTTGATAATTAGAATTATAACCTGGGGAAAGAGGGTTTTAATATCCATTGGAGAATGCAAGAATGCAGTTGTGATAATAAAATATAATAATAATAAAAAGCAATGAGAAATTTTTCTCGCTGCAGAAAGGTGGTTGATAATTAACATCCCCTTTCCCTGTTAAGAAACAGATTAAATCAGTGATAAATAAAAAGAAATGAAAGGGCCAGGAGCTAAAAAAAATAAGCTCTTGCAACCACAGAAAGGAGCAAAGAAATACCAATCATAAAGTCATTAGAAGAAAGAAAACTTAACCGCTCATTGATAGTTCAAAAGACAGGGAAGTGTTAAAAGAGCAAGATGACAGGATGGGGGTGGGGATAGGAGCAAAGGTACATGGTAACCCTGTCAGGAATCAGTGTTAATATTTGGAAAAACTAAATGAATAAATTACATCTGCTGAGGAAAAAGAGGTGTGAAAGCAAACCTTGAAATTACACATCTATATATTCTGAATAAGAGTCTCCTCTAACTATGCTGCCTAAAATGTAATTATATGATATAATAATAGGATCCATATTGCACACAGCCCTATTCTAATCAATACTTAGGATTTCATTAGGTGTTTGCAGATATATGAATAAAAGGGTCTGCTTGTGCTGCGTTTGTGTATATGTAAAATTCTGTATTTATTCTTAAATAATGCCTAATAAAGTTCATATTTACAAACCTTATGTACATTTCTTCTCTTTCAATCTCCTTGTAGAAATTCTAAGGGGGGAAAAAGAAGTATCAGCCTATTTTAATGAATTTGGTTTTACACACATGTGCAATGGTTTTACACACATTATATTAGGAATTTATAACTCTATAAGATTGTAATGTGATGCTTGCATCAACTCATTTTTTCACATATGAAATATGAAAGCATTGCTTTTTAAAAACATTTTATTACAAGAACTCCATATGCCCCCAATAGGGCACTTTCAAATCCTACACCATTATCTCTTCTCACTTTTGCAAAGTACTAGTCATCATAATGTACTGAAAAACAATTTAAAACTTTAAACAAAAATTAGTGTTAAATCATCCGTTCTTGAAATCTAATAAATTAAAGCGCATACTAAAAACGTAAATAGCTTCAGGTAGGAAGGAGGATGAGTGCTGATAATTATAAGATTACTGGAATAATATATTCCTCCCTTCTGATGCAGAACTAAATAAAACTCCTCCTCTGGAATATATTTTTTCATTAAAAACACAGAAGGACTACATTTTCCCCTTTATGCCTGCTATAATTCCCATAATTAGCACACCCACAGCATTGGTATTGTTATTTGTTAGAAAACTTCACTTTAGCTGCAGAACACATTTGAGGTTGGGTTCAATTTGTCTCTTCCTTGATTAAAAAAACATGCTTTTAGAACCAAATCTTAATCTAAAACATAAAGAATTCTATTAATATAAATGATCAGTCTATTGAGAAAATGTTTCTATGCAGTGATGTTGTCTAAGAAACCCGCTGTGTGTTATGTACAATTATAGGCCTGCAGCTTTAAGCAGAAATTCTAAGTTGTTTCTAAAGGATGGATTATCAAGATTCAAATCATATACTTTTTTAGCCATAAGTGAAAGCATAATATGTTTTAGTTTAGTTTTGCTGGATTAGTGCTTTGATACCACTGATGATGATTTCTTTTGGGCAGTAGCATCATTTTGTAGCAACTCTGCTTGTTTCCATTTTCCTGTTAAGCATAATGAATTGATAAATTGCTCTGGATTTAATAATGCAGTGCGATAAATATGTTGATGCCACTCAGTTTTATTTCTATTTCATCAAATCCAGGAATGATACCTAACTTTTCTCCATGATTTTTTTTTTAAACCAATAGCTGACTTGATGAAGATGAATCTACTTATGTCAAACACAGGCAAGAAGGTTGATGATCAGAGGCCTGAATGGACTGCATAATTGAGTAATTTTCTCTCAAGATAGGAATACATAGTTTCTATTAACAGACACAGAATACCACCACATGTGAATTGCCAATAGGAACATGAGGATGTGAGCCTATTATCTCAGTGTTGGGAAACAAACACTGTTACAAAAATATTTGCTCTTTTTGGACAATTATTATTCTGAATTGTGTCCAATATAACTTTTTTTTAATCATGAGATTCTAGAGAATGTGGTCAATCTGTGGGCCATGTGTAATTCTTCAGCCCCAAGTTTGCAGATTCCAGAGCATTTTGCAAAATCAAGCACTGCAGATGTTGCCATCCAGTGGAGTCATTGAAGAATATGAGGTTTCCCACACTCCCACCCTGAATTAAGAAGCTGTTGATGGATCCAATAATTTTGGGCAATTTTCATACAGGATGGCAGGTGCCTGGATAAGAAGGAACAGAATCAAGATCAACCAAGTGGCTTTGGGTGCTTGGACCACATGTAATTGAAACCTCACTTCCCTATTTGAGACTGATGTGCAATTTGAGGGTTATCCTAGACCCCCAGCTCCTGTAGTAATGGCCAGAGGGGCCTTCACTCAGATTCATGGTATGTATCACCTACACCCAATTTTAGATCTGAAAGGCACTCCAAACAATTATTAGTGCACAATCATCACTTTGCACAAGGACAATTGCAATGCTCGCTACAGAGGGTTGCCCTTGAGGACTATTTGAAGCTGCAGCTTGTGCAGAATGCAGTGGAATAAGAAATGATGACCATGCCACAATGTGACTGTGTAATATTGCTGCTTTGTGAGCTACATTGGTTACTAGTACGTATCAGGTACATTTCAAAGTACTGGTTATCATCTTCACAACCTTTCATGGCCATAGGCTTGGACAATTAATGGACCATCCAGTCTCCTGTAGCATCTGCCCATTATGTCTTGTAGACTTGGCATGCTTTGGGTCCCATCAATGAAATAGCTTTACAGGGTGAAAAAAATATTTTAATTAAATTAAATTTTGTAAAGCAGCCCGATTTATAGCAACTCCGAGTGATATGCGATAGAAAAAACAAAATTAATAGCAACTATAAAACAAAGATAGTGAATCATGGAGAAGGATTAAAAAATAACCCTCTCAACATGCAGCATTTTACCAGCCAATCAGCCAATTCAAAGTCTGAAGGAACAGCCAGTTTTCAAGAGCATATTTGAATGAAATGAGCCCAGGTACATATAAATCTCAAGCAGAATATTACAGTGGCATGTGCCACAACAGAAATGGTGTTTCTAACCCTAACCCTAACCCACTCCTCTCTCTCTCATTTGTTTCCCTCTCTCTCATTCTCTCCCTATAGCACTCTCTCATTTCTCTCTCCCACTCCCCCTTCTCTCTCTCAACTGTTTCTCTCTTTTTCCTCTCTCATTTTCTCCCTCCATCATTTTCACATTTCTCTCTCATTCTTTCTTTTCCCCCTTTTGTAACTCTCATTTCTCTCTCTCTCCCTCTCATCTCTCTCTCATCTCTCCTTCCCTTTCTCTCTCTCTTTCCCCTTCTCTCTCTCTCTCATTTGTTTCTCTCCTTCCTCTCTCATTCTCTCCCTCCATCATTTTGTTATTTCTCTCTCTTTCTCTCTTTTTCTCCCCTTTTCTCTTATCTCTCTCACGCGCGCACATGCACCCATGCACAAGCAGGATACTCTTCTGGGCAGGGATCATGGTGGCCACTGTGGCGGCTACGGCAGTAACTCCTCCTGCTGCCGTCACTGCATGCTCAGGTGCGCATGAGAGCCGGAACTCTTCCCTCCCTGCATACGGCGGTGGCTGCTCCTCCTCATTCCCCTCCTTCCTGAGCCAAAATGAAGAGGACCATGCTGGTGCTGAACTGGTGCTGAGCTGCACATGAAGGACGCAGAAAAAGCAGCCAGTTGTGGGCAGTGCAGAGAAAACACTAGGGGCGCTTGAGCTGTGTGGCTCTGTGGAGAGGTTCATGCCTTCTCGGGGTGGAGAGGAGGTCATGCAACCGGGTCAAGCCAATATTTTGGGATGGAGAGCAGGTTGCATGACAGGGTCAGCAGGCAGCCAAAGGAGAGGGGTCAAAGAGCCACATTCAGCTCCGGAACCACAGGTTGCTGACACCTGGCCTATAATCAAATCTGCCCAATCCTAGTCTCCTTTCATTAAATATTTTATAAACATGGTGTCCTCTTTATTTTTCTGTTTTGAAACCATGATATTAAAAATAAATTCTTGCGGGTAATGCACATGTAGGAGGCAGTTACACAAATCCTTATAGAATGAAAAACTTTTTGATGCTTATAAAATAAATTTTCAATCATTTCATCCTTCAACACCTGCCTTCTCTATAAGTTTTAAATGTGAGTGCCTATTAAGCTGATGATTCCCCAGGGTTTCTAAATGTGCGTGCGCAAATAAATTTCCTTGTGAGTTAAAAATAGTTATTCCACAAATTAGAGAAATAGTGCATTAATCTACAAAATGCATAATGTACTTTTACGAAAGCACATACATTGCACATAAGTAAGTTTGCTGATGCTCAGAGAATGTCTACCACAATTACAAAAAAGTAATCCATAGTCTATATTTTCTAATGAAACAACAAAGGTAGAATTTGTAGCTACCTCCAGTAGCATTTTAAGAATCCAGACAGAATATTTTTTCGTTTCTTTTTCAGGTTGGATTCTGATCTCCACAATGGGTCAATTTGTAGGGTAGAGGTGAAATTAAGTAACTTTTGGGGAAGCAATCCAGATAGGTGGAGTAAAGGACTAATAAAAATTAGGAATTACCATGTTTCCCCAAAAATAAGACTCTGTCTTATATTTTGTTGAACCCTGAAATAAGCGCTTCATCTTATTGCCATGCGCTCAAAAGCCCAATTGGGCTTATTATCAGGGGATGTCTTATTTTGGGGGAAACAGGGTAGATCTTTTTTATGAAGTAAAGCAGCAAAACAGGAAGATAAACTATCAAATACATGTTTATAATAAAAGAAATAAGCCTCATTAATGATAATCCCTTTTATGGATTTAATCTGCCAATAAAATACTTCAAGCAATGACTCCAGGGGCCGAAAAAGCAAATAAATCATTTTTACACACTCACCCCCACAGAAAGAGAGAGAAAGAAAGGGAGAGAAGGAAGGGGGAGAGACAGAGTGGAGGAAGGGGGAGGAAAGGAGGGAGAGAGACCTATTCTACAAATAGAAAAGGTTATGCAAAAGATCCACTGCAGAAGTCTGAAGGATCAAGGGAGTTGTGAGTATTTATGTACCTGAACTCAATGCAAGATAGGGACTGAGCAACCAAAATAAATGCATTAGCTTTTTCCAATGTTTGAGAACTGCAAATTTATATAATGAGACTCATGATCTCTCCTTACTAGGATATAATTTTATTTAAAAATGCAAAATAAATTTAAATTAATTTTAAATCTCTTTTAAAGTGGTTTATATTGACATAATGGCATAGGGCCTAGATATCGGAGACACCAATAGTTTCTGCCCATCCAGTGCCTTCCATCAGAGTGGGCTGCATTCCAGCTCTGTTCCATTAAATATTGCCAGCTTGTGGGACCTAGGAAATATGTCTGCTCAGATGCAACCCCACCCTCTACAAGAGCATCCCTCCAGAGATAAGGGTGGAGTGCTCCTGAGTTACAAGGAAGCTTTGAAAACCTGGCTCTGGTGTCAGATATAGATAGATAGATAGATAGATAGATAGATAGATAGATAGATAGATAGATAGATAGATAGACAGACAGACAGACAGACAGACAGACAGACAGACAGACAGACAGATAGATTGATTCTGGGGAGCCAAGCTGTAATAGTGGTTAAAGTTCTAGACTAGAAGTGAAAATATCCAGAATTTTGTCCAGTCCTCATCTCTGTTCAAAAGTAAGAAGTAAAAAAACATTCTCTATGGAAACAGTGTGGTAGATTACTGTCCATAACCTTCACCAAAGAGACTTGATTTAGGAATAATAAAGATGATAGCAATGTGGTAAATAGCTGGAACTATAAAAGTTGTAAAGTCATTTAATAATATATACTTGTAACTTTTGCTTAGAGTTCTTTCTTGAAAAAAGAATAAAACCAAATCCAAAGGATGGGTTTTTTTCTCTATTTTTCTTGTTCAAATTAGCTTTATGCTCTCTTTTCCCCCCCAACTGATGCATAACCCACAAGAGGGATGAGAGGTAAAGAGCTTTCGAAGCTGTTCTGGTCCCATGAGTTTATGACTCTTTGCAGGGATTTAGTAGCATAATTCCTGGAAGACCATTATAAATGATCCCGTCAGATATTCCATGTCAACAAGAGCCAACAGACTTTCTTAAAAACTCCATGCCCGGTTTACTTTGTATTTTATAAAGGTACTGAGGTTTCTGTTTCATTCTCTATAGGTATATTTCTGGATTGTTTTCCTTATTATTGCAGCCTTGAGACACCAAGGAAAAGGATTTTCGACTTGGCAGTTAAATGCAGAGGTGATACTTTAATTAAATCAACAATATATCTGATTATCATGTTATCTGATTTTTTAAAAAAAGTTTTAATTGTCAGATTTCTTCTGGTTTGAAGTTATGCTTTCTGTTTATATTCTTAAATTTATCTTTTTTTTTATTTTCTAGAAAATTGCAGTAAACCAAGGCACTAACGGTTTACACTCCCATCAACCTATCAGACTTATTAGTCCCTAAATCCACCTTACAAAATTGACTACAAAGGCTAATGTACTTTTAAGATGCAGCATTATTTACCAAGCAAGCTCTTTTGCCAAAGTTAGAGTTTATCATCCTACATTTACCCTTTTATTTGTAGCTTACTTAGATGAATTATGATGGTGTAAACAGAATCATATATTTAGTTTAGGCTTGATTTGTCTAATCCTGATTTCTAAAGTAAACACCAGTTTTAAAGAAGAAGAAAAAGAAGTTTTGAAGTTTTACTTTTTTGTGAAATATCCAGTGGGCAGAATCTTATCCATTTAATTGTAGTCATAAGTTTAGGCAGCCTAAAAAAAAGAGAGATTGTATAGAATTCTTCTTTATCCCACATATAACCATCTCATTTCTCACCAGGACATTGACTGTACAGCTCATGCGGTTTTCCTTGTTTTCATCATGCATAATAGTTCTGTAATCTAGAAGTCTTTCCATCAGCCGTACCACAAGTTTAACAAAAGTTTCACCATTTTTGGCAAGGTACTTATGCTTTCTGCAGTGTTCTAAAAGACTGAAAAGGTGATAGTAAAAAAAAAAACCTTATTAGTCAAACTTGGGAACATATCTTTCATGAAAGACTAATTTGAAATATTTTGTATCAACATATGTTAATTAATCGTTATAAATCCAGCTGTTATGAGTACTTACATTTTGTCAAATAACACTTTATATTGTTCATCTCCTCTTCCACCTTCCACTTCATGATCCAGTTTTGTGATTATCTCATTTTCAAACTGTAATTAAACAGAACATGCATATATAATTAACACTCCAAATATGTCATCATAGAAATGCTCAGGTTATAAAGTTGTTTGGCTTTACAATAAATACAATATTTGATTGAATTTTAATAGTTTGACATCTCCAGTACTACCTCCAGCTTGCATATAATGATCTGTTGCCATATGAGCATTTGGAAAATGTTTGGCCATATTGTTAAATGGGGCTTAGGTGATTTTTTTTAAAGCAAATCTAAATAAGATGGTTAATTATAGTAATAAGAGACAAGAAATCATATTCAAGGCAGGCACACTCTATCTTTCACAATAATTATAATAGCTAGAAATGCAAGCAAATTGAAAGCATTGTTATGGACGATATATTAGGCTGCACTGCCAATTGCATCGTTTGGTTAGATGAAATACATTCACATTTATTTAGAAGACTACAGAACTTGGCTCACCTCAGATACATGAAACAAGGAACTTCAAAGTCATTGCATTAGGGGAGGGAGACAAGACAGAAAACAGCTAGTAATGAGTTTAAAAAAATAAGGCTTTAACATGATCTTAATTTGAAAATGACCTTAAACAATCAGTTCAACAGATTGTCAGAATCTTTTTCCAGCAGATGAAGATATTTACTGTTATTGTTATTGCTTTGCAAAGAACCTCCCTTAAAATCAATAAAACAACCAAATCTTTTTCCAGACTTACACAGTTTTTTCTATGTAATGCCTTATATAGAAAAGACTTTTCTGCAGGTACAACCCATTTTCTTAATTTCCTCCCTCTTCTGTTTTCCCTCCCACCCTTTCTTCCCGGCTATTAGTAGTGGAAAGTGGCTGTGAGCTACCTGTAGTCTGAGAATTATACATGCACTTCCTAAAGCAATCAGTTGTATGTACCTTCATTTGGAAAATGTCACTAGAATGTCAAAACAATTGAATGGCCATAAAATGATAGTGAGGTGTATTTTGTGAATAGTTGTGGGAAGAGATGCAGAAAGAGTCAATAAATGGAAGCATAGGAATTTAAGGTACAAAAACTGCCACCTAGAATTATTTATTCATTTTACAGGGTTTTACAGACCAACTCAAAACTGAATGGGCTGCAACATAGCAATAAAATAAATCAGTATTGGCTTCCGGTTGGCGTCTCCTTCATTGCCGGATGGTCTTTTTATGACCGCTGGCCTCGCCGCGCGTTGGAGCCGCCTCACAGCTGGCAGGCGGCTCGGAAAACCCGCTCTTTGAATGGAAGAGCGGGTAGAACAACTGGGGTGCGGTAGAGCCCCCTGAGTTGCCCCCAGGACTTGTTTTTTGTCCTGGGGAGGGCTCAGGGTGAGGGCTCCCTATTCACCCCACAGAAGCTCCGCGCAGCAAGGGATCTCTGCTCGCAGCAGCAGAGCTAGACGAAGTGAGTAACGCCACCACAATGATTGAAACTTAAGCAAACAAGTAATTTGGTGAAACTTGGACTTACTTAAGAGGAGAAAAAGCAAGTATTGTTTTTTTACTAATTTTTAGGAAAAAAGAGGCTTAAGAAAATGTCTTGGAAAATGGTGATTGGCTTTGCTTAGAAAATGCCTGAGGAAATGGAGAGTGGAAAGTGAAAGTGAGAGCTAAGCCCGTGCTGAAGTACTTAAAAGAAATATTCTAGCAAGATTCTAAAAAGAAACAAAATTGATTTAAACAGATTTTTTTTGTTTTTCTGGGAAAAGTTAAGATTTTGTGAAGTATGACTCCTAAACAAAAATCAGGGGGGGGGGGGGCTCCCTTACTTGTCAGACAAAGGAAAAAGCAGAAAAGATTCAAATGCAGTTGCAGGGAACTGGAAATGAGGACTTAAAAGACTTTATAACCAGCTCCTTGGGAAGTGTTGTTGAGAAAATAGAAAGCTCACAGAAGCATCTTGAGGAACTGGTACAGGGAAAATATCATAAACTGAATCAAATTATTACTAAAGTAGTTTCTGATCTTTCAAATGTGGTGTTGGAAATGGGGAAGAAAGTGGTTGAAATTAGTGCAAAGCTTGATTCCAAGATGAAAGATACAGAAGAAAAATTTTCTGAAGCTGATGCCAAAAATCAAGAAATTGAAAATCTCATCCTGAATTGGATTTGACATTTTGAGAAAGGTAAACAGACCACTGCAATATATGCAGAGGATCTGTGGTTACCCTATTATAATTTATTGGAATTAATCATCTAGATGAAGAAAATAAAGATGAAAACACCTTGGAAACCCGAAAGAAGGAAACGGGAAGGTTGGCAGGATTTGAAAGAGTTTTAAAGAAACATCTGGGAATGCAGCTTGTAGCTTTTTATACAAGGTTTGGTAAATTGGGATGAGCTGCATTTGTTTTTCTTTTTAATTAATACAACAGGAGCCAGTTTGAATGATCTACCTAGAGGAATACAAAATACCTTTGTGGTTGGATTTTATAAATATAAAGTCACTCGGGGGGATTTATATATGGAGAGATGTTTGTTGCTGATGGGAGCAGCTGGAACAAGAAGTTTACTAAAACTATTTTGGAGGATAGCGATTTAACTTTAATCAAGCTGAAGAGAAGATGAAAATTTGGACTACTGAGATAGAAAATTATTTGATATAATTGTTATATATTCTGAAAGAATATGGAGTTTATAAAAACTGTGTTGGATTAAAAATTGGATTACTAAGATAGAAAATTATTATATATAATTGTTATACATGATATATTTTATTAGCATACAATAAGGGATTGATTTTGGTAATAATTATTAATATTAGATTAGAGAAATGTTTGATGGGTTTTTTTTGTTGTTGTTGATGGGGGTACTTAATTTTAATTAAGATGAAGAAAAAGATTCAAAATTGGTTGTTTGATACAGAAAATTATCTGATATGGATGTTATATATTATATTTAGGGGGATTGATTTAGGTAATTAATACCAGATTAGAGATATGTTGACTTTTTGTAGCGGGGTTTAAATATGATAAGAGTATTATTATTATTAGTCTTTTCCATTATATTATTAATAGTTTCACTGTATTTTTTATTTTCTTTCAGATCAATATAAGTAAGGTAAAGATTTTTTAAAATGATTTGTAGCGGAAGCCAAGGGGGGGAAGGGGAGGGATATGGGATTGGGGGGTGAGGAGGAGTTGGGGGGTGGGGGGTAGGGGGGAAGTGGGGGGGAGAAATGATAAAATTTGTATTGTAAGACTTTTTCAATAAAATAAATAAATAAATAAATAAATCACTATTATAAAAAAATAGCTGTACAATAATTCAATAGTAATAAAGCAACCCGCTTGTGAGAAGTATGCCAATAAACTTAGCTAGGGTTGGAAATCCTGGGAATAAAGATGTCTTTAAAGATCTTCTATAAGCCATGACGAATAAATCTAAATGATTAGGATGGTTTTCTGTGGTGACACTGTGGTTAGAATGCAGTATTGCAGGCTGATACTGCCAACTGCCAGCAGTTCAATTGTGACTGGCTCAAGGTTGACTCAGCCTTCCATCCTTCCAAGGTTGGTAAAACAAGGACTCAGATTGTTGGGGACAATATGCTGATTCTGTAAACTTCCTAGAAAGGACCGTAAAGCACTATGAAGTGGTATATGTCCAGGTGCTATTGCTATGGCTATCTGGATTACTGAATTTTTCTTGCTTCTAATTCTCATCTTTGCCCTCCCAATGTCTGTACTTAGAGACAATAATTGCAACCACATTTCACCTTTTCTGTACCCCAACTTGTTGTGGGGGTTTTTTGATATCCCTGCCACTGACAAAAAAAGTTTCATCTTCATACTATAATAAAAGATCAAGTACACGTAAAATAAGAAAGTATGCAAATTGTATACAATGTATATAACTCAAAATGATTGGAGGTTTGGGGTATACTTATCACCGAGACAGTTTGTGCATTAGAAGTATGAACAACATAAAGTAATCCTGCACTAGTGGTGGGTTGCTCCCATTTCGGTCCAGTTCTTGCGAACCGGTACTAAAGGCGGCGGGAGGCTCTGCCCACCCTCCCAGACGTCATCATGAATGATCTGCAAATGTGCAGAAGGTTCTGAGCATATGCATGCTCCCATTGCGAACTGGTAGCGGAGGTAAGTAGAACCCACCACTGTCCTGCATTATAGTACTTTGACAATGCAAAATCACTTTTACTTGAGCAGATAACCAAAACCAAACAGATAGAAGCACCAATGTAGTAGAAAAAGATGGTAATACCATGAATTATGAATAAATGCAATGGGACAATAGGCATTAGCAATGAAATTATATTGTAAGTACACCAATTCTTAATTCCTAATTATAGGACAGAATGCATTTGCCTGTATGTGTACCCTAAAAACACCTGCAACATCAACAGGTTTCAAAGCTGTTATATATTGGACACCGCAGGAGAGAAAAACACAAGCACATAAATGCATGTCATAAATGTGCCTTTAGCACAATGTAAACATATATCTAACCCACAGGAACCCACTTAACTGAAAGAATTCATTTTCATTTCGCTTGCAAAAAAATACTTAGCTGCGGTGTAATTTTTCAAAGAATATCAGAAATTGTTTCTTCAGATATTACACTTTCTCTCAATATCATTGTGACCTGGAATAATCTTTTCCAAAATCCACAAGTTGACAATTCTCTTAAAATGTAATTTTGTATGGCATATACTTGCAGTGTGCCACTCATTTTCACAGTTAGGAAAAAAGCATAAGGTCTGCTCTGTGAGCTGGAAATACTGAGGAGGTTCACAATATTGTTGTATGTATTCCTAGCTAAGCTAGTGAGAAATGATTTTGCAATAACCAGTTGTATTCCTGCATACTAGGTCATCCGTGAAATTCACACACCAAAACTGGGCTGCAAAAATCCAGATAAGCACGAGATGACAGCAATGAGTTACCCATTTCCTAGATCTTAACATTAACAGATTAACAGAGTTGGAAGGGACCTTATAGGTTATCTAGTCCAACCCCCCCCCCCCCCGCTCAAGCAGGAGACCCTACATCATTTCTGACAAATGGCAGTCCAATCTTTTCTTGAAAGTCTCAAGTGATGAAGCTCCCACAACTTCTGAAGGCAAGCTGTTCCATTGGTTGATTGTTCTCACTGTCAGAAAGTTCCTCCTCATTTCTAGGTTGAATCTCTCCTTGGTCAGTTTCTATCCATTAATCCTTGTCTGGCTTTCAGGTGCTTTGGAAAACAGCTTGACCCCCTCCTCTCTGTGGCAGCCCCTCAAGTATTGGAAGATGGCTATCATGTCTCCCCTGGTCCTTCCCTTTTCTGTCATCTAATGGTTATCTGGAGCCAGATTTGATATTTTAGCATTAGATGGTTGCATAATGTAAATGCTTAACCTAGTGGTCCCTGGTGTCTGTATTGGAACAAAATGCACTCCCTCAGACATACCATGTGAATGCCATGAACTTCTCAAAAGGAAGATAATAGGGTCCCTCCCTCCTAGTTAGTCCTCCGAAAAAAGAAGTTGGGGCGACAGGCAGCTGAAAAAACCAAGTTTGCAGTATCTGAGTCCTGATAGCACTGAATTCATCTCTCTGCTGATATTCCCTGCAGGCTGCTTAAGGATATTTCTACAAGCAATTGCACCAGCAATATGCTCAATTGATCAAAAATTCTCAGTGGAGCCTATTACATCTAAGCTCATAAAATTTTTAAATATCTGCTTCATATCCCATGTATAAACAAACAATATTCAGACCGCACATGTGTCTTGGGAGACACCAAACAGCACCAGGTATCTTTCTGTGACTTTTTGTCAACTCATGCAGCTTATCAGGTAAAGGAGGCTTCTTTCCATCCTTGCCAGAGTCCACAATCAAAATGCTGTATGCCTCAATTTGGATGAAGTTTGTGAGAGTTCTTGTATAATGGGTGGCTAGGAGCACACATCCCTTCCCTTTTGTTCTCTTCCATATGGTTTGCTGCTTGCCTACCCAATAGAAAGGTTGTTAGTCTTTTTATGGTGCAAAGGCACATCCGATTCCAGTTATTTGGATTTTGTCTGCCAGAACCAATGGTAAAGAGATCTGACTGTGTTAACTAAATAGCCATAGGAACTGTAAATCTGACCCCCTTACTTAGTTTTAAGGTATTCATTGGAAAGGCTAATAATTCTAAAGTCGGATGAAACATATCTTTTCTTTTTACAATTTAAATAAAACCCACTGATTTTCATTTACTTTTCTGTTCTACTTTGTTTTGTTTTCTTTCCTCTTGCAGATTTGCCATTGCATTCTACACTTTTCTTTATTTGATTTATTATAGTATGAGTTTTGTGTCATTATTATTATTACATTCCCCTCTTACTTTTGGAATAGTTTTCCTCTCCCCCCCCCCACACATTTTAAGAAATCATCATTCTCCTCTTCCCAGGTATCCTTTCTCCCTTACTATATTGTTTCCAAAGAAATAATAATAACAAGAACAATAGTTGCTCTATATCAGTTTTGTAAGGTTCACAATCTGGGAACTGCTGATCCATGAATATGTTTGTGTGTGCGTGTGGTGAAGTTGTAAGTCATTTCTCTGAGTGATAATGTAAAGTAGAAATGCTTAAAAATATACAAGGTATCTTCTTCAGTAATCAGAGTCCAGTGATAATTGAAATTTTATTTACTATCTCAGCACTTTAGGCTGCTCTTAACAGCTGGATATAGTTTGGTTTCCATAATGTTACCAAATTTAATGATGTTCTGTAACCTTTTAGGACATTTCAAACGTGTGAGGCCAGTGGTGAAATCTAAAATTTGTTACTACCGGTTCTGTGGGTGTGGCTAGGTGGAGGGGGTTTAATGTGACTGGGTGGGCGTGGCCAAATTTTTTTTTAACTTTTAAAACCATTTTTTTTTTGGTTTTACAACCTCTTCAGCGAAGAGGTTGTAAAAAAATGCTTTCAAAAGGTTCTGACGATCCTACCTGAGTTGCCTGATCGTCAGAGGCATTTAAAAAGAAAAAAAGTCTCTGCCGATCAGGCAAGTCAGCTGGGATCCTCAGAGCCTTTTGAAAGCATTTTTTTACAACCTCTTTGCTCTGAAAAGGTTGTAGAAAAAATGCTTTTAAAAGCCTTTGACGATCCCAGCTGAGCCACGCAATCATCAGAGGCTTTTTTTTTTACTTTTAAAAGCATTTTTTCCGCCGAAGAGGTTGTAGAAAAAATGCTTTTAAAAGTAAAAAAAAAGCCTCTAATGATTGTGCAGCTCAGCTGGGCATGGTGGGGGTGGGTGGGCAGGGATTTTTGCTACTGGTTCTTTGAACCACTCACCTCCATTGCTACTGAATCAGTCGATCCAGTCCGAACTGGGAGCATTTCACCCCTGTGAGGCCCAACTATACAAACCTACTTGTCCAATTTGCTACTCCTAAGTGACACTCCAACAGAAAATGGGATTTACTACAAAATTCTTTGCCCAAGGTTCATCAACATTTGGAACTGTTTCTAAATATAAATGTTGAAAAGTTCATGGGTAAGTTGATTTGACATACTTGCTCCTACTGACTAAACCCAAATTTTAATTAAATAGAAAGCAGACTTAATTATGGAGCACTGAAACATTTCTAAAACATTCCTTTTGTATAAAGGATAGCTAATGATAAAGTTTGACAAGATGGTAAGAAGGGCAATTGCTAACTTTGAAAATAATAGGGGGAAAAATCCTTCTGACTGTATTACAAGTGAGTACAAAGGAATGAAAGAAATATTTTAGAATTCCCATAGCAGATTTCAATAAGAATATTAAAAATCTTTTCCCACTGCAAGCAATCCATTAGCAATGATTACACTCCAAGCAAAGCATTTTCTGGCCCAAATTTTGCATTTTAGGAGAAAATTAAAATGTGAGGCAAAGAGGGAAATGTCAAATAAGATGAATGTCAGATAATACTATTCACAATAAATACTAGTTTACATTTAAATTTTTAAAAGTTAATTACAAATTCTTTTGTTCAAGGAATTATTATTATTATTATTGCATTATTCAACAATAGATTTTCAATTTCAAAAGCAAAACAAACTCAGAGGTAAAACGGGAATGAATATTGTTTCAAGTATCCCTTATGTTCCAAGCAAAGAAATACAAGCACAACACACATCCAATAATATTTCAGAGCAAACATACAAATGATCAAACTTGGACAGATACACTGATGTCTACCAAAGAAGACTGATACCTTATTACAACATAAAACTGAGCCCATCCAAGAGAAAGGACAAACAGGAAACTCTTCTATTTATATAACAAGAGATCCAGCTGCTATGCAAATAAATTATCACAAGTAAAATGACACTTGAAATACTCTGGACTTTGTTCTTCCATGCCATCAAATGTGCTACACCTATGAAATCTAACACAAGGCAGATACTGATCTATTTATTTTTTTTTTGTCTTTGTGGTGGTGGTCAGAACTTGATTGCCAGATTTTTATCTATTACATGATTAAATCACCATTTGGCTAAATATGTACAGCAATTTATCAAAAGCATATGTGAAGCTGAGCTGTAAAATAAAAATAACTGGTATGGTCTCTCACAAATTGCTTTTGTATTGTGTATTTAATAATTAATGGCAGATAAATACACGATGTGCCATCATGACTAGTCATTATTGTAGCAATAGCTTATAAAATAATTACACCCCATGATTTGATTCAACAAGATGTATCGGATTCTTGCTGCTCTAAGACTTGGATTATCTAGTCATGTTTAATTTTTTTCTTTTTACCAGTGATTTTCAATCTATTTTTGTAATTTATTTGTTCAATCAGAAATGAGTCGAGAATACATAAACAGTTGTCTGAGTGTTACTTAATGTACAGCTATGTTGTAGCATTGATTACAGTTCACGCGTTAAAGCTGTCCTGACATTTTACTAAACATCCAAAAAAGAAAGTACACCATTGTATGTGTCGCATTTATGTATGTATTTACATATATAATATACATATGTGAAATCCTTTTAAATCTGTAAGATGAGGACCCAGATTGTTAGGGGCAATATGCTGACTCTGTAAATGGCTTAGAGAGGGCTGTAAAAGCACTATGAAGTGGTACATAAGTCTAAGAGCTATTGCTAAGTGCTATCGCTATTTTCCCCAGGTCTCATGAGGAAATTGTGATGCATGACCTATGGAAAAAAGTCTTGTGTGGCCAGCAGCTATCTGCTGAAGAGTCAGGGTGGATATACTGTGAAGTGCAGAAGGACAAGATGGCATTGATGGAAGAAGATAGACTGGTGGGGGAGGAGTTGGTCCCTTGTGCGGTAAGTGTGGGAGGGCTGCCAAGTGCCCAAATTTTAATCCCATGACTGGAAGCACGGCAATGGCTGTAACTTCAGGGACCAATATTAGGCCCCTTTGTTCAGCACTGCCATGACTTCAAACAGTTGCTGAACCAATGGTGGTAAGTTGAGTAAGTCTACCTACATACTGTACACATTTCTGTGAGAGTAAGTTTTTCCTTTCTTTTGGGGATGGGATGGAGTTGTTTTTGTTTGTTTCGCTTCTTCTTTTGCAATGACTGTGGTGGTTTTTATGGGAAGCTCTTTTCTTTTATTGAGTCTTAATTTTGTTAGCTTTATCTCTTACATTCTCTGCCTAAGTGATTAGTGTTTCCATGGTTGTACAGGGAGCTGTTTTGCTGAACAATATCTTTTAGATATGCATTCTCTTGCCTGCAGATGTAAAGAAGAATTGCCTTGGGTTTGGTTCTAATCCAAGCTACAGGAGATTTTATCAGCAAAAGGAGCCACAAACATAAGCGGAAATGAGTCTCTTCTATTCAGTGATAAATATGAGGCGTTAAACCAGCCAGGGCTAGAGAGACAGTATGATATTTTTGCCTCACCTCTCTTATTGCAATGTGGTACAGTGACACAGTTACAGCAAAATGAAGAATTGTCAATATTGGATTCAGCCTCTAAATTACCCTGGGCAGTGTTCAATTCTGACAACCTGATGGGTCAAACAATATATATTAACTCTGAAAACAAAGCTGTGATTTTTCAAGAGCTGTCTGAAATCACAGAGACGTTAGACAAGCTCCATAGCTCCTTGATCCATTTTGCTAGGTCTCCGAAACAGACGGTTAAATTTGAAGTAAGCAGAAAGGGCTTATTCCTTTCTTTAAAATCTGGATATAAATTAGAAGGCAGTATTCAAAGTTGCTATTGAAGAAAGTCTCAAAGTACTTTCAGCTCTTGTGTTTTACTACCTGTTCATTGCTACTCATTAAAAGTAATAATATAAGCAAGAGAATATCTATTGCATTCTTTGAGTGAACCATTATGCTGCCAAATGTACCAAATACATGTAGGAGGAGCCACGTGACTACCCAAAAGCAGCAATGGTTATAGAATTTTGCTAAAACTTAGCAACACAATTATCCCTTTAAATCTCTGTAAAATGAGGATGTTTTTGACTCTGTGTATCCATGTCTTTCAAGATTAGATCGCTGATAAGTGTATCCATGTCTTTCAAGATTAGATCGCTGATAAGGAATGTGAAAAATCAGCTTAGAATCAATCCTTCCAGATGTACAGAAAAAAAAAGTGAGTTTAAGGACTAATAAAGCGGCCTTGAAACTTAGAAGAAATTGGCACCCTCTTTAACAATTCTCAAGAATATCATTTATTCATTCAAAACACCAAGAAAGAGGAAGAAATTCTCAAAAAATTAATCAACTGAAAAGTTTAGCTATCATCTATATAACACCTTAAAATGAAAAAAAGATTCATTCTGGTTTACAGGATGTATCTAGAGGTAATCTGCCTAATGTCTACTGGAAGAAGCTCGTGCTGCTCCCTTAATTGTCTGCATGGCATCTCCTTTGCCCAGTGCAAATTTTTCTCAAATTCAGTTGCCTTCCATACAAGCAACCACTCTAAAAGGAAAGAGTGAGGATGACACTATTTGCATGAAGAAAATATTCAGTTGACATAAAGAGGAAATGTTATTAACTCTTATGCTGGCACATCTGCTGTGTTTGCAATGTCATCTCTTAATTTTGTAAAAGTCTTATATTAAATCAAGTCTTTTATTAGATCAGTATGATGTCCAGTCTCAAATGCGTGAAGACATGGAAAGTCATGTCAATCTACTACGATTTGCTCGATGTTTTTTTTTTCCAAGAGAAATAGAAATGTGAGTCACTGAAGCTTGAAAGTTTAATGTTGGCATCATGGTGGGCACCTTTAAGTACCAAGTACCACTGAAGGCCTTTAGATAAGTCACATTTAATTGGCTCCAACATGTATGCATAGTCCCTGCCCCCAACCTCATTTTGAATCTGTTAATAGACATTCAATATATATAATGATATATGGGACCTCGTTGAGGAATGCATCTAAAACCAGTCTCTATTGTTTCCTGATGTGATTATCTTAATGGTCGGAAGCTTAAACACCAGACTTGAGTCAAGTGTTGAATTGCTGCTTACATATTTTAATAATGTTGCCTTCATTGAGATGCTTCTACCTCCACTTATTCTCACTACTATAAAGACTATGAAATAATTGATTCTCACTGTTTTCCAAATAGCAATCAAATACTATCTTTTTTAACCTAAACAGATCAGCTGAGGGAAATATGATGGGTAGCCTACCTGTTTGGATTCATGTAGAGGTGGTTCTATTGACTTTTAAATGGTTTCTTCAATTCTATCTTTGAACATTAAATCCTTATAGATTAATAGCAGCCTATCTGCCTCTAGTCACCAAACTAGAAGATCAGTGAACTCTTCTGGTCACCACAACTCTCACGGTCAAGTAAATTCTCACTTGGTAAAAGATATGAGAATGGAAGCTGTAGTATTATGTTGATTCAAATAAAGCAACACATCTAGGGCACTCCATCTATAATGGACTGTCTACTATCTAATGCTATCTACTATCTACTAGTAGTACTATCTACAGTACCTCAAGCCCAAGTATTACATTATGTTATTATTCAACAGTACACGTAACCAGAGCTAGCACAAAATTAATTGGAAAAAACCCTACTCTTACAGCTACTAATTTTAATTAAATTCACATATATTAGAGAAGAAAAACATATAGAGCAAATCCCTGTTAAAAAGGGAGAGGAAGAACAAAACAATTACTGGAAAACTTTACTTTGGTACTTTGTCTTACCTGCCTTCCCAAAAGACATTACTGGTTCATTTAGTATCAGCATGATTAGCACTGTCATGTTCTATTTAACAATAATGCTAGCTCTATACCTATACTAGACATTTGTCTTACAATATTCTCAGCTGGACCTCTTGTGCCTGCTCCTAATGCTGCTAAACTTATTTCTCAGTTAAAACAAGGCAAAACTGTAGAGGTGACCTACTTCTGATAGAATTATTTAAGGCAAACATTAACTAGCGGGCACTCATCCTGGCTAATCTATTTATGCATATTTATGTTCATTCCAGATGCCAGCAGACTGGAATAAATTTATCACTGTCCTGTTGCATTAAAAAAAGGAGACAAAAGCATTCTATCTCACGCTACTGCTCAATCAGTCTGGTGACTACATAAATAAGTTGTATGACAAATGCCTTATGGAATATGGTTGAAGGGAATGCCATGGGATAATTTTTTAACAGAAGAATAGCCAGCTTTAGGAAAGATAGGTGAACTTTAGATCACTGATGTTCTTCTGAATCTAGTCATAAAGTATGCTGCTCCACCTGGGAAAAATTATATGTTGACTTCACAAATTTAAAGGCAGCTTCTGAAGCAGTCCTCAGAAACAAGTCCTGAAGGAAATTGATCGCCTTCTTCACTGACAGATGTGTCCGCATTTAATTACTTAACTCCATGAGAACAATATAGTGCAAGTCTGATGTGGCTTTCAAGAGTATTCTAGAGTTTCCTCTTCCCTATCTATTCAGAAAGGAGTGAAGTAGTGCTGTATTTTCGGAACCTTCTTTTTTAATTTGTATATCAACTGTGTTTGGTGCAAGACCTCTCAAGATCAGATTTTTTCCTCTACATTTTGATTGGTAGAACCATTTTATTATATGCAGGTGACTCAGCCATTTCACCTATATTTTAATGATCCAAAATCAGTACCTCAGAAATCTTGCTTTTTAGTGGAGGCAAAGGTCTCATCACCAATCCTAATAAAAGAAACGTAACTTTATTCTCTAAAATACCCTAACACCCTTGAAAAGTGGAAGGCACCAGTATTATTTAAACCAAGTCATTCAAATATCTCAGTGTCTCTTTTTTCTGCCTCAACATCTTAAAAAGACAAACAAGAACTATCTTCTGGTGAGGGTCGTTTGTGAATCCCACTTTACAATTTGCTACTCACGATCATAATAAACCTATGTTTATCATAATAAACATAATAAACATATGGCAGCAATTAGGATATATAAAGCAGTCATAAGTACTTGATCCATATCTAGGGTGTAGATCTCCAAATGTTGTAAAATGGCTCCTCGAGAAATTGTTCAGTTGAAGTTCTTGTGTCTCTTCTATCTATGTCCTGCTATGTAGCTAACAATTTATTACAGCTGGAATTTAGCAAGATTTCAAAAGAAGTTCACACATGGCTTTGCTTCCAAAATACTAGATTACTTTGAGAATTATCTAGGCATTGATTCTTTGGGATAATGTAATATCTTTATGGATCACTGAGAGAAATTCAGATTTGATATCCTATAGCCTTTCCATTTATGAGCTTGACAATCACCACCATCCAACTTAATTGAATTCAATTGCAATTATTTATTTCTAAATTGGCTGGCCAGGCCTGTACCAAATGTTTTGTTCAGCTTTCTGTTTTAAACAACTCAAGTGACAATTATTAATTTTAAATTTTTAGTAAAAATAGAAGTTAAACCACCCACTGACAGCTATGTCAGAAAATGCTGCCTTGTTGATATTATAATTTAATGTCAGCTTTAAGAAATGAATAAAAATATCCTCTGTTCTCGCTAGCAGCTTCAACTCAATTACCTGCTTTGTATACTTAAGCCAGAGGTTCTTTATTTGCATCAGTAGTTTTGCATTAGCAATCATATGTATTATCCATTTGTTTATTTTACAGTTATTTGTGATGTTTCTCTCTTATTTTATAGGCATCTAGAAATAAGACACATCTTATTTCTATGTTTAACTTCAAATATATATTGTATATTAGATAATATTACTAAACAATTGGCAAGAGTAGCTAGATAGAAGCCTCTCCTCTGTGCAAAACACATGAAAGCCCACTTGGAGCTTGCAAAAAAGCACCTGAAGGACTCACAGACTGTGAAGAACAAACTCTAAGTGGGTTTTCATGTGTTTTCCACTGAGGAGAGTTCCATCTAGCCACTCTTCCATAAAGCCCAAATCGGTAGAGGGCTGCAGTGATGGTTATCCTTCTGGAGCTCTGTCCCATCTCCATACAGGAACTCTGGAGCTCAATCAGAGAGACCATCAGGTTTTTGGTCACTTCATTGTCTAAGGCCCTTCTCCCCGATTGCTCAGTTTGATTGGGTGACCAGCTCTTGGAAGAGTCCTGGTTGTGCCAAACTTGTTCCATTTGAGAGTTATGGAGACCACTGGGCAGAAATTTTATTGTAGTCTTCCTCATGGCTTTTGCGTTGCTACAGTATGCATTGTCTATAGAGAGATGTGTGCCTTTCCAAATCATGTCCAAGCCATTTAATTTACCACAGGTCAACTCCATTCAAAGTATAGAAACATGTCAGCAACAAAGAGAAATGGGAAGCAGTATAGCTAAATTGTATGTGTTGTTGCAAAGGGTCTGAATACTTATGCCAACATGGTATTTCAGTTTTTTCTTTTTAATAAATTTTCAGACATTTCTAAAATTTTGTTTTCACTTTGTCATTATGGAGTACTGAAGGTAGATTAATGAGAAAAAAATGAATTTCAAGAACTGTAAAATCAGGCTGCAGCACAACGGAATTTTAAAAAGTGAAGCAGAATTTACAAAAGTGAAATATCTGAATATTTTCTAAATGGACTGAAAGTCTATTGTACTACTGTAAGTGCTATTACTATTCTATACAATTAAGGATTTTTCTATTCTCAAAATAAAACCAAGAATGAAAACTTCAATTAGGTCTATATGATAGCTCCTTAATTTTTTTTTGTCCAAAACATTCAGCTCATAAACATTTCAGATGATATGTCTCCCCATTTACATGACTGGAGATTATGTTAAAGTAGGAAAGTCATGATAGTTTCCAAATGAGCTAAAATGGCGATAATACAGGATTCACACTTATTCAAAAGCCAACATAGCTCAAAGGCTCCACTTCTGCCTAAAATACCCAATGTCATCAAAATGATGTCAACATAGAATGGAACATTAGCTAAAGCAAACAGATGGTAGGAAATTAATAACATCCAAGTTTTTGCATTGGCACTTTAGCAAAATTATGGTAGAGATACACAAAATATGGAAAAGTGTCCAGCATGAAGGTTGAATCCAATCAAACAAATCTCCCTAACCAGTCCTCAGGGCCTCTAGAGAGCTCACTTAACCTTTTAAACACTCTGTCCCTTTCAGAAACAGTCATTTCAAGGGCTATTAATTCCGACACATACCATATGCACACACACAAACACATCGAATACAGAAATTGAATCACTATAAGCCCTGATTTCAGGTGTTCCAAGTGTGTTTTCCTAGTTGGGAAAACATAAGAAGCACAAAGCTGAGTCTGAAAGTCCTCAGTCAAAGCAGGCCTGCCCAGCAATGACAATCCCCTCTCCATGACATTCATGGATAGGGAGGCACTGATATTATCTGTCTCCCCCCCGCCCCTACAAAAAAAAACCACCCAACAACCCTGAAATAAAAATTTATTGCAAAATTGAGTTTGCTAGACACAACTGTGGATTTACAAACTGTGCAGGCCTATTTTAAAGAAGTGATATTAAACATGTTGTTCGCATTCACCTTGATTAAAGCAAACACATTTTGTTAAGAAAACAGTTCTTACCATCTGAAAACTTCTAGTAGAATGAAACTCACACTGCATCATATCAAAGAATATGGGAATTGTAGCTTTTCTCAGCTCAGTTTCGGGGATCAAAGTCATTTCTAACATGGGCCCCACCATCTCAGGAATGAACTTGATTTTATGCTGCCCTGTTGGGAGAAAAAAACTGAATGTAAGAAGAAAAGTTATTTTCTTATTTCGAGCACAGTAAATAGATCAATTCTAGTCTATGTAGAGATTGTACATTTGTTATATATGAAAACTGCAACCCATGATTATAAGGAGCAGGCCTTTCATGCAAAAGGATGAATCTCAATTATATTAGGCCATTCTTTTTATAGGTAAAAAAATTAAAATACAATTAAAATTAATATTTTTTCATTAGAAGATACACTTCTTGATCACAGAATAAAATGAGAGAATGCACTGGAAAAATAATTTTTGCTCCTCTTTCAAACATTATCTATGATAAAAAGAGAAAAAAAGTGTATGTATTATTTCAGACCTGATCTTTCTATTAATTCTGTATAGCTGCTGGGGCCGGGAGAACAACCATGTTGCTATTGGAGGTAATAGCTGGGTACATTATTGAACTTTGAGGCATTCGTACATCAATATATTGATGTAAGGTACAATGCAGAATTCTGTTCCATTACCAATGTTGAAATAAATTTCAGAGGTATTCCATTATGTGAAATTTGTGTGGTATGTGGGTGTATATGTTTGTATTCGAAAGAATGTTTAGCTTTCGTGGTGGCATAGTAGTTAGAATGCAGTAATGCAGGTTAACTATACTCAATGCCAAGAGTTTGATTCTGACCAGCTCATGGGTGACTCAGCCTTCCATCCTTCCAAGATCTGTAAAATGAGGACCCAGATTGTGGGGGGCAATATGCTGACTCTGTAAACTGCTTAAAGAGGCTGTAAAGCACTGTGAAGCGGGATATAGATCTGCTATTGCTATTTCAGTTCACAACAATAAAGAATTTTCTTGGCTCAGCACTGTAATACTATCACACATAGATTGCTTTTAACATTGGCGCACTTTGCTTTAATGCTTTAAGTGTGGCACACTTTCTACAAATATACAGAAAAGTTTGCCTCTGAATTTCTAATGGCACTTTAAAAAATTCTTATGTTTATTTTACTGAATATCCTAGCTAGCAATCTCAGCATCCTCAGTGAGGACCTTTCAAGTAAATTAGGAAGTGTTTTTAAAAATATGAAAGCATTGTAAGGATTTATTTCTGAAACTTCATTGTTATAACCAAGTCTCCTGGACCCTGCCTAAGAACTCTCCACATTATGAGGTCACCACATTATTTGCTAGGGCCACTATCCATGCCAGGAAGTTACTCGTATTTCACAAAGATTTACGTTTAATAATGGAATTTCAGAGAGAACAGAAAATTGAGCAGTTTGAAGTAAATCTGCTAAAGAAATATGTTCCTGTAATATGTGCCTCATATTACTCTTTTTCATTCTTTAGGCACTTCATCTAAAACTATTTCAGAAGTTTTCTTATTCATTTCAATTAAGAAGAAAAACCCACAATTGAAATGCTCCATTTTCATTAAAGAGGCAAAGTGAGAAAAAAACAAGCGGACAAGCCACAATCATAAGGTGTTGGTGCTTCAAGGAACAAAAGGGGTATGTTTGCAATGGATATATGTACAGAGAATAAATAATAATTAAATTCAATTTCAAAATGTGTTTAGATCCAAGTAAACTTGTGGGTCTTTTCTAAACCTAATCCTTTCTTAATATTTAATTGAAGCAAAGTGAGAATCAATGAAGGAAAGGTCATCTTTCTAAGAAGTCATGGTGGCACAGTAGTTAGAATGCAGTATTGCAGGCTAATTCTGCTAACTGCCGACTGCCAGCTGTTCAGCAGTTCAAATCTCACTGGCTCAAAGTTGACTTAGCCTTCTGTCCTTCCAAGGTCAGTAAAATGAGCATCCAGATTGTTGGGGAAAATATGCTGACTCTGTAAACCGCTTAGAGAAAACTGTGGAGCACTATGAAGCAATATATAAGTCGAAGTGCTATTGCTAATATAATGTACAAAAATAGTACACCATGAATAGTAAAACAGAAAGGGTAATTGGAACAGATTAGAACCAGAGGTGGGTTCTACTTACCTTTACTAGTGGTTGGCATCAGAAATGTGTGTGCGCTTCTGCGCATGCGCATAAACTTCTGCACACGCGCAAATCACCTATGATGACATCCAGGTCGGTGGGCGGAGTTTCCCGCAGTTTAACTACCGGTTCTTGCGAACCAGTCCGAACCCTGGGCAACCCACCATTGATTAGAATGTGTATAATCGCATTAAAATCCCTTCTTCCTGAAGGTTATTTACATGATCAGTTTACCATCTCACCATATTTTGCACTTCAAACATTATGGCAAAAACCAATCATGTTCAGACTGTAGGAAAAAATTGTTCTAACTAGGAAGGAGATGGTTAGATTTAGCTATAGATACAATCCATATCTGATTTACCTCTCAAATTCCTTTGGGAATGTAAATTTGGTCTCTTTAAAAAATCTCAACTCTTGCTCCTCTTTTGGCCACCAAAAGCTTTTGGCCACAACTGAGTGCCACAATCACACATATATTTTCAAATGCATTTTACTTTCTCTATCTTGCTTATACATGTATGTATGTATGTATGTATGTATGTATGTATGTATGTAAGTTGTTGATTAATAAGTGTTTGTAAAACCTGCCTGTGCCAATTTATCTGTCTTTGGGCAAAACGTTTTGGAAATGAGATTTTTTCATCAGTGGTGGGCCATAATTTCTGTTAGAAGAAGATACAGCCTAAAGCTATCCATCAGTATTGTGACCCTCATACATCTTTTATAGTTCTTTAAAATGCAGAATTCTGTTAGGCATCAGTCCCTTCCTTAGGATACAATGACTTTGAAAATATATTCATTCATTTATTTAAAAGATTCATCTTTTCAGATAACTCTGGGCAAATAAAATAATTAATTAATTAAAGTTTTGCTACTCTTATCCCAAGTTCTAATCAGAATCTAATCAAGTTTTATATATCAATACTGTTGTCTTTACCCTTTTCTTTGGAATGGCTGTCTGTTTCAAATAGTTCGCCGAGAAGATATTTTGTAATGCTGATCAGGATTTTAATTTATTTTGAGCAGAATATTTTTATATTTTACATTTCTTGAAGTCAGACAAACTAATTTATTCTTGGAAAGGTGCTGAAAGAAATGTATATGATAAACATGGATATTACATGCTCAGGCAAACAGTATAGTCAATATTTAGCATTACTGCAAACTCTGAATAGGAAATCAAAAAATTATTCAAGCTTTATATGCTCATAAGAGAAGATATCCTGAATAAACAGGGAAAAGAAGGGATAAGGGAGAGACAATAGAACGATTAGAATCTTGCAACGTTTGGTTGCAGATTCCATTTATATGGTTTTTCTTAAAATATATCATAATTCCAAAGATAGAAATGTAATTTTTCAATCATTATAATAAAACTCTGATACTGATATCTTTCATCTTGCTGACAACGGTTAAATTTCTGCAATACATGAATAATTGGGACTACATATGTCCGTAATCCCTCATTTTGTGAAACTGAATGGTTTGGAATCCAATGTGACAGAAATCATATAGTATACATACATATATGATCTTTACTGTATTTTCTTGGCATCTATTGTTTTTGATTAAAATTTATTTGTAGTAAAAGACAAAAATAATAAGTTCAATACAGTCAAGGGAAAAATAGGAAATTAACAAATAATTAAAATGGCTTTTTAAATCTAATTTAAAGTCGGGGGACAAAAAACAAACTTTTTTTTTTTACTCAGGTATCATCTAAGAGGAAACATGTAATCTTTTTGTCCCATCTTGCATGATTATGAGTCAGAAAATGATTTATTTGTTCAATGCACCAAGTTGTGTACTAGGGGCAAACCTCCTACCATGGAGGATGAGCAAAATTTATTCTGGACTGGACCAATCTGAAATTTTCTACAACAGACAAAGGCAAAGGTCAGGCAAACTTTTGGGCAAAAGTAAAGGCTCTCCCATGAGATGAATTAAGGATACTTGGTTAAGTATTTGCATGAGAGAATTGTCTTCCAAATAGATCCACAGCATACCAAACAGGAATTTTGAAAAAAAAAAAAATCCAACTGAACTTCAGTGTCAAAGTCCAAATGTTTCCAATTTAACCAGGTTCTTCCTGGGTAAGACTCAAAATAGTAAATAGTGGAGAGATATAAAATAGTAATTTTTTTAAAAAAAATAGATTGGCCAAGATCCCTTTTTTAAAATGTAGGGATGTAGTTGTTTTCAGCAACAGCACGGAGACCTAGGTATTATCAGAGAGGTGTTAACTTAATCAAGGATTTTAGCAGACATAACTACATATGAGTCTACAAAAGAGTTAGACCAGTAATGGGATTTAGGTAATGAGAGTAGCAAATCTATCCTCCATATAAGAGACATTGAATGACCTTGACTCTAAAGACTTATGACTACTGGGATATGGTTATTTCCAGTCTGATGTGCAAAATGAAAGATAGCTTTTGAAAGCCTGTGGGCTTAAACAGAAATGACCCTAAATATTTTTATTTATTTACTAGACAACCTGTCACCCTTTGGGTCATCCTTTCAGAGATATTCCCTTACCAGATTCCTCAATGTCTTCAACAGCAGTGACAGAACTTCTAATGTACTGCCTTGGCTGGGATATATTCAGAAAATGTTATCTGCCCATGATGAAAATAGCTCATGTTGAACTGTATAGCACAAATCATGTTTATGGCATTTTGCATTATGTTACAAACTGTTTTATGATAATGTTTATATCATAAATGTTTTCTAACACTTGCCAAAATTCAATTCCACAGGAGCAATCTCCCCTGATCTTGGATGAATTCTGTCATTTAGCCCATTTGAAGTACCTAAGGTTTTGCCTTATGGTACACTATTTCACCCAGTTAAAAATTATAGGAACCATAGTTTTTATCTATCTATCTATCTATCTATCTATCTATCTATCATCTATCTATCTATCTATCTATCTATCTATCTATCTATCTATCTATCTGTCTATCATCTATGTATCTATCATTTTATTTGTATGGGCAGCATACAGCACTTGATTAGAAAATCATAAATGTATAAAACAATCACACTAAAAATAACTATTAAAAGACACACAAAACAGGAGGCAATGATACTAACCACAGTAAGAAAACCATCACAAAATCTTCCAAGTTCCCTGGGACCCCTATATCAGCTAACATAAACAGGTTTTAAGGGATTTGTGAATGTTGAAAGGGATAGAACTAGCCTCACTTTCCAGGGGAATATTCATTCAAGTTCATTTGAGGCTTAGAAACTTATCTTAAGGTAATTAAATACACTTTGTTGTTTACTGGATGCTGAGGGAATTAATTTTCCAGGAATGCTGGCAGTGGAGTGTTCATTTGGAGGAAGTGACTATTTTGATTTTATTATTGTAGCGATGCCGAGTTCCTTCTGTCTGCAACACTAGGCAGGAACACAAAGGCCATTTTATCAGTTCATAATTTACCCTTATTCTGACAGAAGTCAGAGATATTCAATTTATATCATCATTACGACATTGTGGCTTTCTTTATGAATAAAAATACAGTAGTTTAAATTCACAAGTTGCAATCCTGAAATTAATTACCTCTGCACATCAGTGGGCATTGTATGTGTTCATATGTGCCAGATGACTACTTTAATTTAAACATTAAAATGAAATAATTTTCTATGGCAGTTGAAATTTTCTTTCTACTGTACTGCTAGTTATTTTAAAAAAATCAGATTCCAATATCTGTGCAGTAATATTTGTAATGCATCTTGCAGAGTTCCTCTCCCTAATTCTGTTTTGCCTTTACATAAAGCCACTGGGAGAGATCATTCACTCACATGGGATTAAGTATTGCCAGTATGCTGATGATGATATTTATACATCTATGCCCCACACCAGCTAGGTGATGTTATCTCAATTGTATCCCAATGTTGGGAGGCCATGGGACTCTTGAAGGGGGTCTGGTTCAACCTGGCAAGACTTAGTGGTTTTGAGTTTTGCCCATCCCATCCCCCACATCCATTTCTGGGATTTTTTTCATCCCTGGCTCTAGATAGGATTGTACTTCCCTACTAAATCTTTATTTAATCTGGAAGTTCTCCTGAGATGCGGCTCCTGTTGGAAAGCAGGTGGCAGTTGTGGCTAGAAGGACCTTTATAAAACTTTTGTGGATTTTTTTTGTGCATCAATTGCACCTGTTTCTGTATTAGGAATATCTGTTCGCAGTTACTCATGCCTTAGTCATCTCCTGGTTGGATTTTTGCAATACATTCTACATGGGGCTGCTCTTGAAGACCATCTGAAAACTGCTGCTGGTCCAGGATATACTTCAGGGCACCCAGATAACATCACAACTTTGCAACTATACAGGCTCCCAATAAGCTTCTGGGGGCAATTCAAGGATTGATTCTTTTCCTGTGCAAAAATGGTAGATAGCAGCAATAAATGAATAAATAGATAAAGAAATAGTCTTGTATTGATGTGGTATGGTACCTGTTTTCGTTTTTCTATTTTGGATCTTTATTTTCTTTTTCTTTTTATTATTTTATATCAGACAGAGTCACAAATTGTGAGAAGGCTGGCTTATAAATGTCAATGTAAATAAAAGTCAGAATTGTCAGCATTTTTTAGCTTTATTTCCCAAGTATGTTGGAATACCTTTACTACTAGTTTCCTACTTGGTAACCTGTAAGGCATAATGATGAAAAAACATCCTGCTTGGTGTATCTTCTTGGTAAGTGTCTGTTTATTTAGTGGGAGTGCTGGAGGGTGGTCATCAGTGGTGGGTTCAATTTTTTTTACTACTGGTTCTGTGAGCGTGGCTTGGTGGGCATGGCTTGGTGGGCATGACAGAGGAAGGTTACTGTAAAATCTCAGGTTACTGCAAATCCCCATTTCCTCCCAATCAGATGGGACTTGGGAGGCAGAGAATAGATGGGGGTGGGGCCAGTCACCATTTTTTACTACCGGTTCTCCAAACTACTTAAAATTTCTGCTACCTGTTCTCCAGAACTGGTCAGAACCTGCTGAAGCCCACCTCTGGTGGTCATGTGCCGACTTGAGAGATTTTATCTTTTTGTTTAGTTATGGGGAGCTTTGGGATAAACAAAAACTTAATTGTGATCTGGTCTGGGTCCTGTTGTGCAATGTTTTAGAATTTTTAAGAATTATTTTTATTTGGTTATTAAATGTGTGTGCCTTCTGATTACCAACAACTCCAATATAATTTTGAATATATTTTAAGTTTTTAATGAATTATTTCATTGCTTTTATTTTATTGTATTATTGTGTTTAATGATAGTATTTTGCTTGTGAAGAAAAAAATGCTGGTTAGGAACAATATGGATAAATAAATAAATCCATCACACACACACACGCCTACACACATTGCAAATATGCCTATTGGTCTTAGTTAAGGGAGACTAGAAAATCCAAAAGACTTGAAAAAAATCATGTCGGAGTAGAGTTCTTATATATAGTCCTTAGGCACAGTCATTCAATTGTGACAGTAAGATAAACTCCTCCTTGTCTTTTACAGTACTCTAGTGTCAGTTCATAACACTATACCTTATTAATCTTGGACATGTTCAGATGACATATACTGTTAGGCTTCAAGGCTACATAGATACCACCATTCAGTAATTTGCACTAAGAATTATATACAGTCAATGCTAGACTATTCCTCTATTCCCAGAAGCCAGGCATAACGTAAAAACAACTAATTTTATATTCACATTCCTCCTACACACTTAAAAAAAAAGTGACAGGCACAGCAGCAAATTTAACACTCAATCTTCTGCAACCAGCAATAATATCCAATTACCTATTGTGGCTGTGAATTTTAAATTTCTTCCGGAATGTCTTTTTCCAACTTACTAATTATGAGTTTGACAGTATTAAGGCAGAGAAGTTGTAGATCAAATGTCAATAATTAGTTCACAGCACTCTTTCATCGATTACTTTAGTAGGATTATTCAACTGTATTTCCTAACACTATTTTCCTGTTGAAAATAGTGATACTGCCTCTGTCTGAAAAATAGATTTATATAATATCATCAACTTGATATTATGTCAAATCTATTAGGTCAACACTTTGGAAACTGAAGTTCTGGTTGAAGAAGAGTAATAATCTGAGTACAAAATTAAGATAGAAACTCATGAGGACGATGGATGGATATGGATGAGGTTACTAGACATTTGATGATTAGGTGCAGAAATAATGTCATGCTCTCCCTAAAAAAAGAGAAAATGTGAACGATAAATTCATATGGTCTTCTTGTTGAAATCATTGATGAATGAAACCGCTAATGTTTGCAAAAGATTTTGATGAAAAATAAAAATATCCACAAACAGAGCCATGTATGTATGTGTTTGTATATGCAATTTCTTTTATCATTTGTCTTATAAATGATTCTGGATAGGGTACAAGAATTAAAACCAAAATAATAAGCATCCAAATAACAATTGTTCAAAATCACAAAAAATAATCTGATTCCAATTTAAAATACCAATAGTGGCTGAGCTCATTTAACCTTTCAGCACTCATATAAGACTTATTCTTCATAAAAAGTAATGCTGAGGATAAACTTTGTGAAGGGCAATAGTCTTACAATGAATTAGCGAGATTGCCTTTGAAAAATGCCAAGCTGAAGTGAGCGGAAGGACATTTACAAAATCCTGTGCTGTTCTGCCAAAGGAAGGTTCCTGAACAAAACCGAAGAGAAATTATTATAGGAAGAGAAGCCATCTGAAGCCCCAGACATCCCAAATTCAGTATTAACTGACATAATATAATTAAAAAGGAACGAATGACATTAAAATCCTTCTGTACTTCAAGTAAATCATAGAACTCATACTTTACAAAGTAAATTACAGAACTCCTGCTTAGACTCCTCCAGTGCAGCTTAGAGAGGTTCAGCATTTTGAATAACTAAAAGCTTATAATTGGATGAAACCTCAAATATAAATTCATCCAATACAAATCAGGAAATCCTGACAGCTTACCAACTAGACGGTTTAAAAACTCTGGCAAATGAGAACTCAAAGCGTGTTCCATAAATTAATTTGCACCATCAGTTTTAATCCTTCCTTCCTTCCTTCCTTCCTTCCTTCCTTCCTTCCTTCGCTCCCTCCCTCCCTCCCTCCCTCCCTAATCTTGACCCTACTTTCTTTTTTTTTTTTTGCTGGTTCCCGTTCCTGAACTCTTTGGAAGTTCCCAAAGAGGCAATTAGTCTGGACTCCTGGTGACTGCTTGGACTACTCCCTGCAGGGTTTTTTTTAGCAGGATTGTGAGAAGTTGTGTGCATTTGCCTTTTACTTACGGTTGAGGAGAATGACTGGCCCAAAATTACCCAGTTGGCTTTATGTCTAAGGCAGGATAAGATCTCATGGTCTCCCGATTTCTAGCTGAGAGCTTTAACCAAACTGTTCTCAAGTTCGTATCATAAATTTAATTAATTGTACAATATAACAACTCTGTTATATAACAAAATAAAGATGGCTATCATATTTTATCTTAAAATCATGTACAGTAAGTATACCTAACACCTAACAAAAAAAATCAAGGTGTATCCCACTCTTCAGAAAGAAGAAAAAAAATAAGCAGCTACCAATTGTCAGCTTTTTAGGAATATCTTATTAGAGTGACAGAACGTATCATTGAGCAATCTGTTTCATGTCTATTCTTCTGCTTCAAGACAAGCCCACACTTTCCTCTTTCCAAGATACTGTACTTTTCCACATTTCTGAACATTAGCAAACCTCCCCCATATCTATTTTTGTGTATTTCTTATTGTTTACTTATGTGAACCTGATCTCCTGAACAGGTTTGATTCATACAATCAAAAATCTTAACTCTAAGCAATGTACTTAGTACATTGTAACCAGTAACAACAAATAGCATCAGCATAGGAACAGTTGCAGTAGTTTTCTATGAAATTCATCTGAAAGATTTTGCAATTTGTAATTTATGGTTTCAAGACCAGAATTCATATAAGGGTGTTTCAATTGTTTAATACTATATACTGTATTTTGCTTTATTCTTGATTCAAGCCATCAACACATTGAAGTAAAGAAAATAATTCAGAAGTTTCTGAAGAGGCAGTGTCTACTGTCATTTTCTTTACCACATAACCGTTCTAGCAAATTGTATTTTTAATTCATAGAATTACTATTATATTAATTTTCTTTCTTAATACGTATATGAATTCACATAATAATCAGGAGATACTGTATATCAGAACATTAACTGCTTTACTACACTGAACATTTTACAACCCTGCCTAAGAATTATTCATAAAATTGGTATTTTATATTCAACACTTTTCCACTGCAGTACTTTAAAAAATATAATAGATATGATTCAACCAACATTTAGGTAAATATCGATTTAAAAAGCAAATAATTACATTTACAATATCTTTAGAGATTTCAGATATTTCAATCTACAATATTTGCACTGACATTTGATGGAAGCAATTGTCCTGATCTGATGTTAATTACTCCATAAAGCAAAGATTGTAAGAAAATGGCCACTATAAAATTGCAAAAAAATATAACTAAATATTTTAAATATATTATAAACTATTTTATTAACAATACAGTGAATTGTGTTTTGTTCCATCTTGTACCCTTTGAAAATTGCTCCATTCATCAATTTTAGCTTTAATCATAAGTTTCCATGGGTCATTGCATTATATGTTATAAATAATCATTTCTGGAGAAGTATCAGTGCTATGTATTACAGCAAAAGTACAAAAAATGTGCAGATTTAACAAGATATAACTGTAGTCCGAAATTCACTTAATCAGATTAAGGACATATTTTCCTAAATTATAGAAACTATCAATCTCTTGGCAGCCCATTTCAACAGAAAGCAAGGCTCTCCATGAATTTAATAAAATTTATTGAAGAGAATAAACTCAAGTTACAAAAATCTGAACCTGGACAACTTTCACTTTTAGAGTTCCATTTATCTCTCACTAGTGAAAGTGAAAACTTCTTCATTCTATTGACAGATTGTGTTTGTAGCCTCAAGGGGGCCATCCTCTTAACTGATAAGAGAGGAATGTCCAGGGGCCAGATAGTTCTCCATGTATTTTGGGCTAAAAATTCCACAATCTATACTACTGTGGTTGATAGGAGTTATATTTCAAACTATCTAGAAGAAACTATGTTGCCTACTTCTGCACAAAATTTGTTTTCCTTCTAGAGATACATTCAAGTTATAAAAGAAGTGTATTCTAGGTAGTGAGTAAAAAAATAAAGAACATTATAAGAAAAATGTATTAGAACAAAGCCTTTTCATCAAAATCTATAAAGTAATTTAAATATTGTTTCCATTAAGTGCTATGTGCTTTCTATAATATTTATAAATGGTATGATCATTCACTAGACCAGGGGTGTCAAACTCAAGGCCCGTGGGCCGGATCTGCCCATGAGGTACTTAAATCTGGCCCACGGGGCTTGCCTGGAAATATCAAAGGACTGGCCTGCAGTGCCTCTGCTGGCTGAAAACGGGCTGCACGGGCCCGTTTTTGGCTGGTAGAGTGCTGCAGGAGGCCATGGTGCCCTGTTTTGGGCAGTCTCTTGCAACAAAGTGTTGCAAGAGGCTATTCAGGCTGAAAACAGGGCAGAGGGGGGCTGTACATGCCCCTCATGCCCGTTTGGCTGTCAGGATGCTACAGGAGGCATCCATCCAATCTAACCCCCACTGGGGATGAACTACAATGTTGATCCAGCCCTCGAAGAAATCCAGTTTGACACCCCTGCACTAGACGTAAAAATAGCAATGAATTTGAAGCAACAAAGGTAAATAAAGAAACAGTTACATATTTCAAATACTTAAAAACAAAAACAAAATTAATATTAGACTGAAAACTCCTACTTTCAAAAGAACTGTTCATCCTGTATACTAATGAATAAATTTCAGGAAAGGTAATTCCTGAAATGAGTTAATTTATGAGTATAAACTAATCTTTCACATCAAAAATCTCTGTCAATGGCTTTGCCGCACAAGCCATAACAATAAAAATCCTATTGTATGTATATTTTCTATATGTCAACTACATCATTACAAAGTAATACAGAAATAAATATACAATTATATGCCCACAAAATCTGCCAATCAGGCATAAATTCACACAAGCAGTATATCTAAAGATCAAATATAGGGATTCTTACCCAGATTGTACCACATATCCCGAATCTCAAAACCAATTTGTCTTCTCATATCGCCATACCTAGAGAAAGGGCAAATTTTTATTGAAATTTTTTAAATACTTTTTATTGAAATTCTTTAATACTTTTAATAGTTTTGATAGGGGCTAAGGCCTTATCAAAACAAGAAGCATTTAGAACTAAATTTCATTTTATAACTTTGAATAATGGCAGCTTTTTCAATTTGTTAAGTAATATTTCCACTGTTAACCATAGGAAAAATGTAAGCAAACAATACATTGACATTCATAAACCATATGGAAAGAAAATGATTTAAATAATACATTAAAAAAAAGCTAAACTCATGCATCCTAGCTCCTACTTTAACATCTGTATTTCACAACTTTTCTTAAAGGGAAAAAGAATTCCAGTGGGTATTATTTTTTTTGTAAACACTTCACCTGTGGGATTTTCACTGGCATATTGCATAACTGTCCCTTGTGAATCTAAGGTGGCTGTGTAGATTAATGAAAGTATTTTTTCACTTCTCAGCCTCTGATATCTGAATAAAACAAATTCAGTGCCCCTAGGAATATTTTATGTTTAGCTTATTTTAGCACATATGGAATGTAGAAAATGACAAACAATAAATAGCCCGAATCAAGAACATCCAATCACGTTAATGATAAAGTTATTTTTTAAAACAACCATGACACCTGCTGAGTTAGTACAATTAAATTAAAAGTACAATATGGTGTCTGGAAAGCTATCAGAAAATAAACAAAAATTAAATTTTATTTTATTAGATGTTGCATTTTTTAGAAAAAAAGATGGATATGCAGTGGCGCTTAAGTTTGTGAACCCTTTTGAAAGTTCAATATTTCTCCATACATATAATCATATTAATTATATTATATTAATTATATTATATTATATTATATTATATTATATTATATTATATTATATTATATTATATTATATTATATTATTATATTATATTATATTATATTATATTATATTATATTATATTATATTATATTATATTATATTATATTATATTATATTATATTATATTATATTATTCACGTCCTAAAAACAGATAAAGAGAAATGAGTAAAAATATACTTGCTCAATTGTTTAGTGAGGAAAGTTACATATTTCCATAGGGCATAATTATATGAACCTCCAGGACTATAATCTATATGAAAGGGAAATTAGATTCAGGTGAACCCTGAACACATCCTCTGTTCAGCTTTTGGTTGTCTCGGACTAAGTGATGGCTGACTGTCCGCAACCTTAAATTTACAGATGACATCTACAGGATTAGTTCTTAAACTAGGGGTAATTATGCCCAAAGGATAATCTGGGCATAGCCTGTGGGTAAAGTGCAATTTGTAATTGTTAGTTTGTGAATCTGGGATCTAGTTTGGAACTGCTCCTGCCAAAACACTGGTGTAAAACAACCAAATCTGGTTTGTTGGGGAAATGACATTCAAATTATGGAAAAAATAATTTGGGCAAACAGTTTCAAAATATAGATTTCAAGTTTCAGATGAGTAACAGTAACAAGTAATGCTGAAAAATTGCACGATGATTTTTAAAGTGTTTTGAGAATCACTAGAAAATGAAAAGTTGATGATTTCTCCTAGACGATATCTATGCTTCTGAGGAAATAAGATAGTAAATATGGTAGTGAGATCATTAGTGTAAAAATACTGATTAAAAAATCTGAAAAACAACAGGTAAATCATAAAATCGTCAAAAGTGCCTGTTCCTATTAATTTAGGGACATTTAATTTAATTTCCTGGGCTCAAAATTCAGAATAAAAATAATCTATCATCAAATATCATGGTATTTATACATTGTAGAAACCCTCAGGGTGTTCAGCATTTTTATGAAATCTCTGAATAAGATCACTCAGCGTATTGTTATCTACAGCAGATGATCTGTACATTAGAGCTTATGTATTCTCTACATGAATTCTCTAAATCCATGTATTACTGGACAATTTATTATCAATGTTTATTGGCCAGATGTCACATGGAGTTCACAGCAGATATTTTTTCTTTGTGTTCTAGGAGAGAAACATCTGCCACTACCTAGGATTGAACTCTCAACCTTCAGAATGGGACGTGAGCATCTTCATCACTAGGCCACTAGAACACTCTCGATAGATGAAGATAGATAGATGATAGATAGATAGATAGATAGATAGATAGATAGATAGATAGATAGATAGATAGATAGCATTCTTTGTGAAATGAGTCAATATAGGAGAAAAAAATATAGAACTACTTTTCAATGAGAGCTAGTAAAGTTCCTCATTTGGACTTTGATAACTTTGATTTTATGTTTCAAGTATTTATTTGTACAACTCAATTGATATTATAAAGATTAATAATGCTAAAACTTATATTTTATACAGACAGAAACTAAAACATTTCCTATAAAACATTTTGGCATTTTATGCTTATGAAGAGAAAAAAAAATCAAAATCAAAATTTTAATTTTAACTCAATAAGAATATTTGATATTGAATATAGTGACGATTTAAATCAAAATGATGTAGTATAGGTATTTTCCTCATAAATATATATACATTTTGCTTTAATCACATTTGGTTAAATTAATTTCCTTACAATTAACTTTCTTAATTCATTGCTTATATGCTTTTAATACCTTTTTATTCTTAGTTGCAAATATAATCACTTGCAAACACCCAATTATTTATCAAATAATCACTCAGTTATCACGTTCAAACAAATAACCACTTATTTATTTATTTAGGTATTGCATGCCATCTTATTATTCTGGTCTTCTCCAATTCCTGTATTGTACTGGAAATGTTTATTAAAAAATAATTCTGTGTGGAAGTTTATATAACCCAAATGCAACAATTTGAAGAAGGTAATTAGGATGCAATAAACAATTCAGATTAAACCAAATAATCAGGCAACTCGGCTTGGGTCGTCAGAGGCATTTAAAAGAAAAAAAGAGTTTTTTCTTTTAAAAGCCTTTGAAGATCCCAGCTGAGCTGCGCAATCATCAGAGGTTTTTTTTTTAACTTTTAAAAAAAGTTTTCCGCCGAAGAGGTTGTAGAAAAAATGCTTTTAAAAGTAAAAAAAAAAAAGCCTCTGATGGTTGTGCGGCTCAGCTGGGCATATGGGGGAGGGGGACAGGGATTTTTGCTACCGGTTCTCCGAACCACCCGCCTCCATCGCTACCAGATTAAGCGATCACCCCTGATCATGACCCTGAGCTTGAACCAGAAACATCGGACGAAACCTCAATCAGAACTAAACCAGAACAAGAAAATCATTTTAATTTTCAAACTGAATCTAGCCACATTTTCTCAACTATAAGCACTTTCTGTGGATATTTTCTTTGCTGTAGACTCTTTACTGTAATTTATGGGCCTGCTTTTATTTTTATGCACACATAAACACACCTGCCAACTATTCTCAATTGGCTGAGAAAGTCAGGGCAGTGGGAATCATTCTGTTTGAAAAATTCATCATAAGAGATCCAGACATGGCAACGGAGAGGACAAAGCATAGCAACCGAGAGGACTGGAAGTGCACTCAAGAGCCAAATTAGTTGGACTCTGTGGCACAGTGATGAAACACGGACTTCCTTATTATAAATCTCTAGGCAGAGAGAAAGGAATTGGAAGAAACCAAGTGGGGTACTTTGAGGGCCTTGATACAGACAGGCTAGTTTTCCTATAATACTAACCATGTAAGGTCAGCTGCTGTAACTGGCATATTTATATTATATTAAGAACACTAGTACAGGAATTTTTATTTTTAATGGAAATATAGAATTTGACACTTGGAATAAAAAACAGTAATACAGTATATGCTGTTCTAGATCTTGTTAGAAGAATAAGGCCTAAATTAAGAAATTACAATAACAGGAAGAAAATATAGCAATTAATACTCTACCAGTAAAAACCAGATATAGCAAGGTATATTAGCATCTGATTATAAGGTGGCTGAATATGTCAACTCAACCATTGGTGTTTATGTGTTGGAAGGGTATAAACCAGAAGAAAGGATACTGATTTCCTGAGAGGATAAAGGATCTGGACTCTATTTATTTATGCATTTATTACATTTATATGGCACCCATCTCATTGACAAGTGACTCTGGGCAGAAATTTGAAGGGATTTCACCATCAACTGCCACCATGATTAGAGTTCTCCTACTCAGAGCTTCCTTGCATTTCCCATGATAAAACTTGATTTCTAGTTCAATAAGCAATTCAACTAGAATTTGACACTTTGAATAAAAACAGCTATACAGTATATGGTGTCCTTAGAAATTACTAGGAATCGAAAGCATCTTGTATTCGAAACCAGAAATTATTTTTAGCTTCTGTGTGTCTACTTTACTTGCTTGTTACTTAGAAAAATAAAAATTTCCCACTGAATTTTGATTTAGTGATTAAAGCTATGTGGTAAAATATACTGAGGAAACCTCCTATGTTTAGAAAAGAAATAAGGAAGGAAAACAGCATGCTGACAGCTGAGCATCAACTCCCTGAAGCTGTCATCTTAGCAACTGGCAGGAAATGAAGGTTGCCATCTGTGATTGAGAGCCTAGGAGAGTTATCTAAATAAAACAGGTACTGGATATGAGGATAAGTGCTTTGAATGTCCTATTATAGCCTAGGTTTAGATGGAAACTGATGTGTAATCTAGAAGGTTAATGAGAAAAGTAATAGAGTTTATTTGTAACAATGTCTCTTATCCAGAAGAATATTATATTTTTAATCTATTTAAGTACGCTAATCATAAGACTTGTTAATTTTAAAAGAGTATGTTATTTTCAAAATTATATATTTATCTTTTGGTCAAATAAAAATCTAAGCAAAAACATTATGGAACTATATTCTCACATTCTACAGGCCATTTAGACATACATGCTTGCATTTTCTGGATCCAATCTTCAGAAATCAGCGACAGAGTGGGAAACACCGAAACTAGTTACTTGCTTGGTGTGTGACTGTCCATTCGTCTTTCTGAATTTATTTTATGCAATTTGTATAAAGACATGAGTGGTAGAACATAGGAGAGCCATAGAGGGATTGTTCTCAAAGAATTTTGCTTATGTGGAATGTGGAAACATAGCGAAATTGAAGCCTCTGGAAAGAGTCAATTCATTCTCTCTCAAAAAAGATTGTTCCCATGAGAATTGCTTGAGGTAATGGCAGTCAAATAAAAACATGCCAGGAAAAATTACCAGACAAAGCTGGGGTTTGCCAAGGCTTGTTAGAAAGTACAACCGTGAACGGAAGCTTGTATTTTGGAGCCATCAAACCAAATGAGGTACTCTACACAGTGGGCTTCCTGCTTCAAATTTTCTGGAACTGAAATACTGGTTCGTTAAAATCTGAGCTTCATAAATGTGTGAATAAGTGAAGCTTTTAATGCAGAAAGTAACCAACAGAAGTTATAAGCCTGAATTTGTTTCTACACAGACTGAGTTTTTGGATAAACAAAAACAAATAGTGCTTGTGGTGTTACAAAGGCCTTTGCCACATCATTCCATTTAATAACCCCACTCTTTTAAGCTTAGGGAAAGGCTGCTTCCATCACAGAAAATACTAGTTCAGTTCCAATTATTAGTATCTCATTGGGTTAGATTTTTACCTTTCTAAAGCTGTAACGAGCTGCATCAATAAGTCAATATGGATGTTTGTAATGAATTATGAACAAGACATTATGCAAAAATGTATCTCTACAATATGTTCATATCTCTGATGCTGGCAAATTGGCATCACTACTATAAAAACGGTTACTGTTGTAAGCATATGCTTATATGCGAATTCATAAACATCTCTATTTAACATTTTTGTATTCTATTATTATTTTGTATTAGAATTATTGTTTGGTCCAAAAACCAGTCAATCAGTCAGTCAGTCAGTCAGTCTCTCTGTCTGTCTGTCTGTCTGTCTATCATCTATCTAATCTCATTTCAACGTTATTTTGAATAATTCAGTGAGGCACATATTTCCTCCTATTTTTCCAACAATAACAATTCTGAGAGGATATAGGATTGAGAGGGCTGGACTGAAAGAATGGATTAAACATGGATAAAGTTCCATGTTGTTCACTTCTAAAAGTAAAAAGAAGGGTACTATAATTCTATTATTTACAACCACTCTAAAAATCTACGAAGAGAATAGGGACAGAAAGAGGAAGAAAACAGTGGAAATAATGTGCAGCACAGTATGAATATAGACCTTGCTGTATCAAAATTCTTTGCATTCACAAAATCCTATTGGAAATGGAAAGATGTATTGTCTCTGTGGACATTCTCCTCCTGGAGTTAAGGTGGGCTCCCACTCTGAGGCCTTGCTTAGGGTGCATGGAGAAGCACGCAACCATAGAGTAGGTTACTGCCCTGAAAGCCCTGCCACCACCTTTTAATTCATTTTTAACTTCACTTGATTCTTTTAAAATTTTATATTAATAGTTAGGGCTAAATGGTTTAAATATTTATTTGTACGTTACCCAAAGTCCAAATGTGAGGGAGAGGAACAATTTAAAGATTTGATAAATTAAAAAGAAAATGAATAAATGTTTAAATTCAATGCACTGTAATTTATATGACTTTTAAAACTACGAAATTTTAAATAAAATCTGTAAACTACTCCTCTAAAGCTAGAAAAAGCAAAGGCATGACAAATGTCTGAGATTTATTCATGGAATTCACATTAAAATTAATCTCAAAATTAGCTAAAAGAACTTTTATTATATATTTTTTGTTGCAAGCTTTACAAAGAACATAAAAACGAGCACAAACTAATAAAGAGTAAAAGCAGTAAATATATTTGCAGCAGATATAAGTACAATTATACAATTATCTCTTGCTTTAACATTATAAAAGAAAGGGTTTTTTCTAATCATCAAACCAATAATAAATATTTCATTTTCTCTTTTATGCAAAAAAATTATAAAGGGGTTTTTAATCAGTGATAAATATAGATCTTGTTTTCCTCTAATCAAAGAGTTTAATGTAGCCATCATACAAAATTTCCATTATCTCCATACAAGATCTTATAGCAATATAATATTAAACTATTGTTAAAATGAGATTAAAATGAACAGAAAAGTTAGAGAATTAAAATGGTGATTTCTAATGATAATTTTGAAGCATTTTTAGTACATTGATAAGGTGAATGTTTGCTTTATACTTTAATTTTTTATTCTAACTTGATGCTAAAAATATGATAAATACTTGAATCATAGTTTCAAATCTAACCTTTCATCATACTATGATTACTTGTCAACCTGTCTTGAGTTTTCTGAGCATCTCAAGTAATATTATGCTAATAAACTTTTAAGTTCCTATTCATGGTTTTTAACTGACATATAACTTACTTGTTAAGTATTTTGCATCTTTTAGTACTTGAAAAATTCTCCAGTTGTAATGATTCTTGGGTAAGAAAAGCAACAGCAAGATGAAAATAGTTGTTCCAAAGCTGGAAATTGCAAAATATACAAAAATCGTCAACATTTTAATACTGAAATATATTGATACAGGTAAGTTAGCAAAGATGTAATTATATTTTGTGTATTAATGTCATGCTGGAAGTCCCCAGATGCAACTAAATTTAGATGGCTGCTAAACTGATGGTAGATTCTACCTCCCCTCTTGCTCCCTGCTGTCTACCTGTCCATCTTTTGTTATCAGGTTCTGTTTTGTTTACACTTCTGTTCATTTCTTCCTTTAGGTCATATAGTGGCTCCACAGGTTTGGTTTTTGAGTAAAATTTGGCTTTGCAAAAATTATTCAATGAAGCATCTGAGCAAATTATATGACATAAAACAAGTGACCTTATCTTTGCTTGATTAAAATAAAGAAATCCCAACTGGCTCCTGTATTATTTATTTATTTATTTATTTGTTTGTTTGTTTGTTTGTTTGTTTGTTTGTTTGTTTGTTTGTTTTATATGCCGCCCTTCTCCAGAGACTCAGGGCAGCTTACAATGTATTAAGCCTTTATACTTTTGTATATACCTACTTAGTAAGGCTTTCGCCCCCCTCCAAGCGGTGTTCTTTTTTATACAAAGTCAGTTATTGCCCCCACAATCCGGGCCCCCTTGCTTTTGGCATTATGGAACGAAGTTGCTTTAATGACGTCCTCTTGAGTTTAAATCAGTTCCTGATTCCATTCTAAACGATGATTATTATTGGTGTTTTTTTTTAATTCAAGACTACAACCCTAAAGATCAAATTGCTAACATACAAAACTACCTACTCTCTCTGAATCGATTTGATGAAAATAGGCAGTTTAACTCATTAGTATTTGGATCTTGTCCGGTAGAAATATTCAACAGAAATTTCAAGATGAAGCTACAGATTTTTGAGATGTCTTGGCTTGCAAAATCCACTTGGTGATTTTTGCACCTCATTAAATGCCTTATCTATTGAGAAAAAAACCTGAGATATAGCAATGTAAATTTCTTACGAAGCCAAAAATATAAAAAGCTTGAAATAATAGCATGGAGGAGTTCTAGGAAAGGAAAAGGAAAACTTGAAGTCTGAAGTAAAACCTGCTTATATGAACATTAATGTAGAGAAAAGACTCGAGGAAGGCCACAAAATAACCATACAGTCAAATATTCTTGTCTTACAAATAAAATGTGTAAATATCAATGTACTATCACTAATATGCCAGTACAAAAACATGGCAACCTGGTTTTAAAAAAGAAACAGATGAGAAAAGCCAATTAAGTTCTTCTGAAATTTGGTTTATGGTATAATAACATTTCGGAATTTTTCTTCTTAAATAATAAATGTGAAGCAACTGTATGGAGAACTGTATGGATGTGAGCTTGGGTGATCTCACATCCTCTCTTTAACCAGATAGGATTGAAGGAGCCAATCTACTTGTCAGCTCTCTGTCTTGCTGCAAATATCAGCTCTACTTTTGGTGGACCTATCTTCAATCCACCATTCTTCCCCAGAAGCAGCAATTCCTGGAGGGTGAAAGAATCAGGAGCTAAGCATTTTGTCATACTTGCTCCAGCCACAAATGGAGCTTTGTGTATACTAATCTGGTAGTATTTGAACTGGTTTTATACTTAAATGTCTTCCATTTGAAGTAAGTAATTTTTGTTTTCTTTAAAGGAGAAATTATCCTCCTTTGTCATGTTAAATTTTAGACTTTTGTTTATCTTAGGATCCTGCAATTTCTTTATGCTTCCTAAATGTGGTTTTTAATATAGTTAAAAATTGGGGTAATTCTCTTTGGATTTAACTGACATCTGGAAAGGAAAAAAAAATGTTTGGCTTTGATTACAATAGACATGATATTTAAGCTTTTTTCCCTACATTTATTTTATGTATTCTATCATTTAAATTGGCTTTATATTTAATTGTCTTTCTATTTAAAGTGAAGGGTATCTGTGATCTTAAAAAGTGAAACCACTTTTTAAATGTTGGTTTGTCTACAGTTAATTGAAATATGGAATATTGAGTTGAGTTGAATACATGTTAATCTAATTAGCAGCAAACAGTCCAACTCTTTCTGGATTGGAGAAGATGTTATTTATTAGTAACCATAAGTAAGAGATGAGCTATGGGATGAAGACAAGGGGAAGAGATAGTGAACTTTTTTATACTTGTCATGAAAAAAGTGGGAATTGATTTTTTTAAGGGGGATATTTTTCTACTTTTTTCCCTTTGCTTTTTTGCATCTTCTTTCTCTTTTAGTCTGTATTACCTTTTATTATTGTAATCAAAACTTTTAATAACATTATTATAAAAAGAACTTAAATAATATGGATAAGTAAAATACAGATTGTCATTATGTCCAAATATGTATAAACTCTCTTTATATATAATATACAAATTATCAGTGTATCATAAATAATTACATACATATCATATTTTATGCCACATATAGATAGCACATTCAAAAGAGGACCACAGAAATATATATTGAGAAGGATTTTTAGAAATAAGGAAGACAATATTCAGTGTATGTTTTACCTGTAGCTCAAAGCTGGTTTGATCAAGGAATTTTTTGTTCAGCATATCTGCATACTGATTAATTGCTCGCAAAAAGACTCTGAAAGATCAGGAGAAAATTACATAATTACACATTTAAGACTTCAGTACCTTTGTAAGTTTGGCATTCCAATTAGTCATAAATCTAAAAGTGCCAGGAAAATAGATGCCATAGCAATAATTTCAAAATATGTGCAATTTTACCACTATTAAGCATACAGAATTATATGCAGATATTTCAGAATCAATCAAGAAAATTAACATATGTAGGATCTGATAAACAACATGAAGCCTTTGGATGAATTCATTTCTCTTTACCATAAGATCAAGAAAAGATAATTAACAATTCTATATACATATAAAGCAAAAAAATATTTATTCCATAAAGCCACAAGTCTTCATTGTTAAGAATCAATAGCTGATGAACAGTGCTTTGAAAATTCTTCTTGTCAAAAGCTTTTATCTTTCTGTATAATTTATGCATAGTTCATCAAAAAGAGTATAATTGGATAAAAACCTTCCAGAAAAGGATTTGCTTACAGCAAGAACAAATCTTACTATTCAGTAACATAATGTTAAGTGTAACTTCCTGGCCCTCAAATTGAAGCTTTCAGATCTCCTTCACCACCATGATGAGAAAACTGAAGTCATGAGCCCAAAGCAAGGGTGCAACAAGTGAAGGGAATACAAGCAAGGGTAGATCACATTTCTACCTCTTCCTCATTACTGCTGTGGCAGGTCTGAGTTTCCCTGAGGCAGAATGGGAGATTTAGCCACAGCCAGCTTGCTACAGCCAATTCGCCACGGCCAACTTGCTGTAGTCAACTCATCACAGCCAACTCACTGCAGGATAAGTTGCCATGGAACAATTTAACCATTCAATTTAATTATTTAAAATAAATTTTAAAAATATTTTAATTTTTGTCATTCACATTTCATTATGTCCATCCTTTTATATCCTTTCTTTAATGATTCTATCCCACCATTTCTTTGATGTTAGTATAATATTGTCCTGCAGCAAATTGGCCACAGTACGTTGGCCGTAGTGAGTTGGCTGTGGCGAGTTGGCTGCAGCAAATTGTTATAGCCTCTCCCTGAGGACTTCCTCTAACCTATCCAGATTCAGCAAAGCATCCATTCTGCTAAGAAGAAGAAAAAGCTGAAAATGTCAGAAGGGGGTATTATGCAATAGCCTCTCCCTTTCTTTTTAAAGATTAAAGATACAAAGTGAAAGTGCCGAAACCTTTACTTTCAAATGTTTCATCAGCAGATTGTTTAAATTGATGTTATTAACATGCCAATTAATGTTTTAGTAAATTATTCTGACTTACTTTTTAAAAGGTACAAATAATTCAACTCGGTGGTGAAATGCTCCCGGTTTTTTTTTTATTTATTTATTTGATTTGATTTATATGCCACCCTTCTCCAGAGACTCAGGGCGGCTTACAATGCGTTAAGCAATAGCCTTCATACTTTTGTATATTTATATTTATACAAAGTCAGCTTATTGCCCCCAACAAACTGGGTCCTCAATTTACCCACCTTATAAAGGATGGAAGGCTGAGTCAACCTTGAGCCTGCCTGGGATTGAACTCACAAGTAATTGTAGCAGCTGGATTTTAAATGCTGCCTTTGTAGGAGGCATTACTCCCCTACGCTACTCAGGTTTGGACTGGATTGAACAATCCAGTAGCAATTGTGGTGTGTGGTTCGGCGATCCGGTAGCGATGGTGGAGCAAAGTTCCACCCACCCGCCCCGGTATCATCACTTCCTGGTTTTAACCAGGAAATTATGTGTTTTTTACCTTCTGCGCATGCGCAGAATTCTAGTTTGTGGTGCGTGCACTTCCAAACCGGTAAGGAAGGTAAGTAGGTTTCACCCCTGATACAACTCCTTAACATTATCTGAAAGCTTTGCAATCATAAAGGGCAGACTCTCAAATTCTTTCTGAATTACCTATCTGGTTTTATAACAACCAACAGGGTAAAGAGGAACCCACATTAGGACAGAAATAATAAACTTAATTACTTCTAATACATTTCAATATTAATTAATGAAGTTTAGAAACTGAAAATATATGGCACTTCACAGTCTCTTGAAGAGAGGGGAACTCTTCCTATAAATCAATCAAGAATCATTAGGTACATTTAAAAATTACCATATCTCTTAGTATACTAAAACTAATACAGATATTTCTCTTCCATTTTGATTCTTTTCTTTTAATATTTTGAAGCGAACCCTTAATCAGAGATTTTACTTTTTTAAAAATGTCCTTGGAAAGTTATTTCTGAATCTGTTAAATCACTAGAGAAATCTACTAAATTAAAAACTAGGTAATTTTTTTTAAAAAGCACTTCCTTTTCATCTAGTTCATTATTTTTGAAAGAAGCATAATTATACATATATATCACTGTTCAACAAAATTTTATTCTACTAATAAAAAAATTATTAAGATGCAAAGCAGCCATACTAAATTGGACAATTGCTGGATTCATGTATCACTTTTAAGTAAAAGCAAGTCAGGATTTGTATGTTCAATATGTTGCACAATAAATCATGGCTTATAAATGACAACTTCTTAGTACATATAGCATACTAAGCCATGACCAAGAAATACTATGAGATATACTATAAAGTAGTGGTACATAATAGTATAAAGTAGTATAGCATAGTCCATGTTGGCATATTATTTCTCATCATGAGGATGGCACACACAGAAGAAACTTACCTAAGTATAGCTGAGTATTTGAAATTATCAGGTGGAAACTTCTACAAAACTAATCTTTTAAATACAATCACAGATGATATTCCTAAAATTGTCTTGAGTTTACTCACATATTCCTATTTAGTAGACAGCTGACTTTAGAGGTGAACAGTAGGCTTGATATCTAATTCATAATCAGATACAATTAGTCCTCAACTTATGCACGTTATTTTATACAACAGCCTCAGAATGGGTGTTTTATGGCCCATAACTTCCGGCCATCGTAAAATGTCACACATATCTCCACAATCATGTGAAGGCATTTCAGGCACTTGGCAACTGCTTGCATTTATGACCAGCTGCAGATTCCTATGGCCATGTGATCATGTGAATTCATGATTATTTATTTTTTCCCACTAGAAACCATAAAAAAACACTCATTCAGAATAATGGGATCACTTTATGACCGTTGTAAAAAATGACAGAAAAATGGGTCCAGTCACATGGATGCCTGGACTTACATCTGCAATGACCAAATTTCTGGTCCCAATTGTGATGCTAAATTTAAGATGAAAAGTTAAAGTTAATTATGATACATCAATACCTGATAGACAATTTCTCCAAAACATATAGACACACATGCACACACAGATTGAAGCTTTTATTTTCATCCTGTTTCTGCCACTTTTGTTCTTGATTAAGCCCCAAAATGTAAACAAAACTCATTGCCCGGAGGAGAAATGGTTGAAAGTGAAGAAAAAAAAAAGAACTTGCTCTTTCTACTCTAGCATTATAATCAAAATTATAATACAGGTGTAGAATTTGTTCTGCTACATTAGTCTGAGAATACTTGTGTGGCAGACACTGCTGGAAATGGATCACTAATGCCTGGAAAAAGAAAAAAAAATGTTCTGAAGCTTTAGGTAATCTTCTGACTGAGCCACGCAAAAGCTGACATATTTTCATACTTTAACAGGAGGGAGAACATAGTTTTTTAGAAGCAAGAAAGGGTATGTTAAAATAATTCTGGAGAGAAAATATTCTAGAACCTAGTGGGAAGTTGGGTCCACACAACAGTATCTGCTTTTTCAGGGAAAGGATGCATGTGCCCCTTCCTGAAGAAGCTTGCAATAGTCCAATTGTTTCATCTATTTTCCAACCCTTTCTTTCTAGGTGCTGGGAAGGATTACAGCAGGGCAGCAGTGAAATCCTCTGAAGTCTGCTACCAGTTCTGTGAGTCTGCTACCGAGTGAGCGCACCTACGTGCCTGAGGTGCACCCGCACAACACTAAAAAAGGAACATTTTGAACCCTTCTGAGTCTGCAAAGGTAAGTACAACAGTAAGGGGGGGGGATCCGCAGTGCCACACGATTTAGAATAGTTAGAAAACAGGAAATCTTCTTTTCATCCAAGAAGCAGAAGCTTCTTGGATGAAAAGCAAAACGTCTTCAAAAGAAAAAACAAGTCCAGTTGCCTCCTGAAAAAGCATCTTCGAGACAATCATAACCTGCATGACTGAGAATCTCTATAGACATCATGTGTTGGTTCCTTACATTTGCTCTCTACATGGCACAACCCTTGAAAGTACTTGCCCGCTGCAGCTGATCCAAAATACAGAAGCATTTAATACCTTTGCTTCTACATCCCTATTAGTAAGCTCCATGGTACAATTCAAAATGCTAGTTATTACCTATATAAATAATATAATACCTAAGTATTTGAGGGATTACTTATCCCAAGAACTTTTGGACAGATTTGATATAGTTGATTAAACAGTATTTAAGATTCAAGGATTATAGAAAAGCTTTCTAACACATCAATTCTGTGAATATGTGAGATGTTCTTATAAAAATAAGAATCCCAGAGCATTTAATTATTGTCATGAAAAATGTATACACTGGACAGGAAGTCACAGTCCAGACAGAATACGGAAGAATATACTATTCTGACAAAAGAGTAAGATAAGGTTACATATTGTCTCCTGATTGATTCAACCAATAAGCTAAATGCATATCAAGGGATGCTGGAATATGACAAAGGTTTTAAAATTGGAGGAAGAAACATCAATAATCTAGATACCTTAGTTCAGATCAGTAGCATTTCTGACTCCTGAAAAACTGAAATTTAATTTGGATCAATATGTTGTTACTCCTCAAGAGAAAAAAAAATCAATAAAATTTATAAGTCTTGTAATTTAAAATGCATACATGCATTTAGATCACACAAGAGACATAACACACAATAGTCAGGATGAAGTACTAATAGTCAAGTGCTTTCTGAGGGGTTCTTTTCCCAAACATTCATGTCATTCAACTTTGTTATTAAAAAACAGTAACTCTGTATATTTATCTATCATCCTTCTTAAGAGAAGATACAAATAGATTGAACATATCAGACTGATATAAATTTAATAATATTAATTATAGTGATATAATAATGATACAGTATGTCATTAGCATAAAAAGGAGCAAATTTAAGCCTTGCTACCTTCCACATTAAAGAAGCTGAAAGCTGAGAAGATGAATGAAATTCAAGCAATATTTGATTTGTTACTATATTTCTTTTTTGTATCATAATTAATTTGAGTTTAATACACTCAAATGTGTATTAATTTTAAAGAAGATTGTTCTTATTTTTTCAACAAAATATATTTCTTGGATGAAAAAATAGGATTGTTTTTAAGCAAAAAAATATTAAATTGTTTGTTGTCACTTGTATGACCAAGTTTTCCTTTTATATCTTATTAGGCAAAGAAAACAAATACTTTCTGACACTTATCATGACAAAGTGAATGCTATTTTTATGTGTTCCAGTTCTTAAATATGTCCAGCAATCACATCACAGAATTCCAACTGCCAGGAATTGATAATTGTCTATAATTTTTGTAAATATATCATATTATTTGATTCATCTATCAATAATACTTTAATTATAGCTGCAACAAAAATATAAACTATGAAGATCTAATTAGATTTTTAAAAATGAAAAGACTATAATCATCTTTAAATTTTATTTCTTTTCTGTCTTTTTCCCCCTCCTTGAAATAAAGTCTAACAAGTGATAAATCTGCCAACTTGCTCGGGTCATTAGGAGATTGTAGCTTTATATTTGGCATGTTTATTGAAGCTTATAATTTTGTTTCACAAGTGGGTTCAGCATGCTCTTAAATCATAAAGTCAGTTGACTCTTTCTGTTCTGTGGCTCTTGCTGCGTTTTTGAAGCCCAGTAGAATCACTCTTTATGATAGCTTTTGTAGCTACAAGCAAAGCAATTTAGAAAACACTTTTATAGTAGCAATTTCTATATACTGCCTGCAACAAATTGCTTCGCCGTGGAAACGTTTACAAAACAGTTTAAGTAATACAGATAAATTATCAAATGATCATCACATAAACAAATAGAAAACTAGTTTTGCATCAACAAATTCACTTCAAGTTTGAAAAAACCCAGACTGATTTATAGGCAGTCTTTATGACCCCAAGAGGGACTGGAAAATTCATTAATTGTTAAGTGTTATGGTTATTAAATGTTAGGGTTGTTAAGTGGAGCAACAGATGACCACACCTAATTTTTATGATCTTTTTTCACTGAGGCCATCATGTGAGACACCATGTGAATTTCACTTGAGACCTCCTGCTGGCTTCCTTAAGGACTTGGTTTGTTGGAAGCTGCCTGGCCAGCTCACAAATGGTAATCACATGAGTGTAGGATGTCATAAGTGTGAGCTGATTGCCAAGCATCTAGCTCACAATCATTTGGCCACAGGGACACTGTGATGATCCTAAGTGCAAAGGTTTGTAAGTTACTTTTTTCAGTTATTATGTAGATTCTCAAGTCATCCAGGTCATGGTTGTCCCAAAGGCGCTTTTTCAAGAGGCAGTTGGACTTTCTGGTTTTTCTTTGAAGACGTTTTGCTTCTCATCCAAAAAGCTTCTTCAGCTATTCGCTAATTTCAGTCCTGTCCTAACTTTGAATGATTGCTAAATGAATGGTTGTTAAGAGAGGACTACTATAGTCAGCATCTATTCATTTCTTTTAATCTAGGCAGGAGCCAAGAAAACAAGATCTAACCTTTGGACCCTTTCTTATGTGTCAGGCCCTCCATGATATATGGCAGATCCATGGGGACCAGTTAGCCATGAATTCCCAAGATGCTTCCATCTCTGTACCCAGATTAAAGTCTCCCAGGACCATGAATCTGGGAAATTCCACCACCACGCCAGCCACAGCTTTGAGCAGTTGTGAAACAGAAGCTGCTATGCATCAGGGAGGCTAAAAGCAAAGTGGTAATCCCATCTGTCTTCCAACTTTATAAATAGGGTCTAGCTAAGTGTAGAGTAATGCTTTTGAAAGCTTCCAAAATGTCCCAGGACCTAGATGACATTCCCTGCTTCTGCCTCTAACCCAGAGTCACAGTTAATGTCATAATATCTAGGTGGGTCCATTGCCAAGAGGGGCACCCCTTTCCCTCCATGCCCATCCAGGTTTCAATAATATACATATAGGTTTACCCTCTCATCCATGGAAAAATAGTGTTTTATATAGGATGATCTGGCATTGAATAGCAAGAGCCTGAGTCCAGAGAGTTACAAGGTGGAACTGATAAAAGACAGTGAATATAGGTAGTTCTCAAGATATGAATAGTCATTTAACAGCCATGACAGACCTCTCAATGGCTATATGAGCCTATTTTGAAGTTATGATTGCCGCCAGCACCTGCGTGATCTTTTGCCTTACAACTGAGCCTGTCCACTTTTCCATCTCCAATCCCACCCAGCTGGGACTTCAGTTTGGCAAAGTTCTATTCGATATAAACAAATAAAGGATTTAACGTCTCTAGGCTGGGCACGAGACTACATGCAAGAAATCTTATGGGAATTTACAATAATGACTACAGATTTATTTTAAGCTAATTGGGAAAACAATGTGACAGGACAGTAAAAACTATGAGAAAGGAGCACTGGGAATAATAGCTGCTTGAAGTAATATTCTGTATTTTTTTCTGAATATATACAATAATTGCAATGGAATAATTCAAAATTTAAAACACAGTCTAACTCTGCCTACTCAGAAATACAGTAAGTTCCTTGAAACTCATTAGAGTTGTTTTCAGAGAAGTACGTAGCTTGTTCCACTTGAAAACTGTAAAAGAAAGATGGAAAGAAATTAAAGTTCAGAGAAAGAGGTAAGGTTTGGAAATTCCAGATACTGTGAATATGAAGGGACATTTCTACTGAATTAAGTGGAATTTGTTAGGCATTGGATAAGACTCTCATACAATGATCCATTTGACGGTTTTTGTTCGGGATTGAACACTAGTTTCCTGCTATTTCTTGCACTCTTTACTTGCAGTGTAAAGGAGAGCATTAGCCAGTTAAAAGGGATTCCTGAGAACTCCTATGTTAGTGTGAAAATGGCGAATTTAGTTTAGAAGGCAAAGCCAGGGAGGCAAAGTTGTATATGGAAATGTCACTTTTGACATCATTTATGTTACTTTGGGCCAGTGCTGCCGTTTTTTTAAAAAAAAAAGTTTAAAAGGACTGAAAAAATGGGGAAATAATGTGTTTCCTTGAAAATAAGACCCAACCAGAAAATAGGATGATTTTTCAGGATGCTCATAATATAAACCCTATTCCTTAAATAAGCCCCGGTTAAGATTGTCAGCCAGGCGGGTGCATTTTAGTACTGTTTTCCCCTGAAAATAAGACCTAATTGGAAAATAAGCCATAGTGCATCTTTTGGAGCAAAAATTAATATAAGACCCAGTCTTATTTTGGGGGGAACATGGTAATAGGAGTTGTTAATCTGTAAAATATATCTCACAAGCAAAAATTATATAGAATGTGACCGTCTGAGCTGTTAGGATTGATAAGAGACGGAACATGTTCAGATATTGTACATATTTAAGGAGGATTACAAACCAGTTGCCCACAAAGCAAAAGGATGATGCCATAGGCAGACAGAAGGCAATAGATAGAAAAACAGCGTTTTCTTTAGTCTTGCAAATTACTTCTTACATGCTTTATCTAATCTAATCCATATTTAATTAATGTCTTCTATGAAGTAGTTTGATAGACATTTACATCACTATGTAGAACCGTATAATGATTTCAGTCCTCAGCATTTGAAAAAGACCCGTGTTAATTGCAACCTACTGTCATGAATATTAATGTTTCATATATTACCATGAAAAATGTTAACAGATATCATTAGCTTTTAACTACTACTCTGTAGGATTGGGTGAAAATAATATAGCTTTCCAGCTTTCTCATAGTTGGGAAGTTTGCTGTGAATACACTCTCATTCAAAGTCTCATCTATTTCAAGGCTAGGAACTAAAGAAGAGTGCCAACTCCCTTTTTCTATGTTAGTACTGTCACTCCAAAGTGGCTATTTCACAAATATATTTCATATAGAAGGAGAAAAAAACCCCCTATGCTTTCTTCCAGCAAAACCCCTAGCATCTAGGGAAGAAGTATCTTCCCTTATCAATGATTCTCATTGGACCAAATTTTTGGTGCAAGCCGTTCTTCCTCCATCTTCCTCTCTCTTTTCCATTCTTCAGCTGAAAGAAGCCTTTTTTCCCATTTATGTAAACGGTGGGAAATATTGTTGAGAAAAATAGCTAAGATGGAGAAACTCACCAAGAGCCAAGAACTTCAATTTTTCCCTTTCTGACTTGGTACAAAAGGACTGAAGTCCATAGACCTCTTGTCCATTCTCCTCCAGACAGCTTTTGAGAAGACAAAATCTGCTTCATGAAAAGAATTGAATAATAATTCATTTCACTTAAATATAGAAAAAAATGACTATGGTACTTTTAAAAATTGAGAATCCCTGCAGTTTAGTTGAACAAATGCTTTCACCAAGACAAAGATACTGCTAATGTTAATGAAATATTTATAAAATATGTAGAAAAATGCACAAAAACAATTTCTAATATTAAGAAGGAAAGTTGTCAAAAGGCCAGTAATTCCTATTTTTCTAAAGGAATGGTTAAAATCTCTACCTCAATTCTCTTTCTGCACTATCATATTCAAAGGTAGTTGAATGTTTTAATAATTTCTTCACAAAGCTTTATATACAACACTTCTATGTTCTAATTTTTAATTATTTTAAAATTTTTAGTAATTATTGTCTATATTTTGCAATGATTGTTTTTATATTGTGATTCTGATTGTTGAATGCTGCTCAGAATCACTTCTGGTAAGAGCGGCAGCTATATAAATTTGATGAATAAATAAATAAATAATAAAAGCTGTTATAAACTCAATAAATAAAATAATAAATATTGCATTCTTGATATATAAAGACATAAATAATTTTTAGAATGAGCTATGCTTCGTTTGGTTTGATACCAACCAGAGATGGTATTCAGCTGGTTTGGACCAGTTCGGGCAAACCGGTAGTGGAAATTTTGAGTAGTTCAGAGAACTGGCAAATACCACCACTGGTTAGCCCCACCCCTGGCCACCCACTTGCTGGCTTGCCGCCCCACCTGGTCATCGCCTGCCACCATCTGCCCACTTGCCCCGCCTTGCGCTATCCCACCCTGCCCTATATATCTTGCCTTTACCATGTGGCCCAGCTAAACTCCACCCCTCACCTCCACGCTTCACCTGCTCTGCTCACCAAAGGTAAGCATGCCGCCCACTTGCCCTTTGCCTCAGGTTGGGGCCCAGAGCCTCCTCCACCTGCTTACCATTCGCCTTGACCGTGTTAGGTAACATGCCATTCCTCGGCTCCGGCCTTGCCCTGGAGCCTCCGCCTGCTTGCTATTCGCTTCTAACTCCTCTGGCCTCAAACTACAGACCCCCAGGCTGAAGCAATTTATTTGGCCTGCTGCCTGCTGTGCTAGGCTGAATGGCCATCGGTGGGGGGGCAGGAGGGAATGGACCGGAGTCCAGACGGTTCTTCTTACCTGTAAGAAGTCCCATCCAGAAAGCGCTGCAGTGGAGATCTTGCAGCCACTTCATCCAACCCTTGCCGAGCCTCAGTCACTCGCAGGGACGCTCCATGTGCTCTCCAGGTTGGCAACTGCTTCTCTCTGCTGCTGCTCTTGCTGGGAGAGCGTCTTGTGCAATTTAGCAGCTGTGAGCCACCACTTTCTTCTAAATCCCATCCAGAAAGTGCTGCATCTGAGAGAAACAGTAGCCATGTTGAATGCTGTTTCTCTCAGCCACTGCACTTTTCAGATGGGACTTAGAGGAAAGCGGCGGCTCACAGCTGCTGAATTGAACAAGATGCTCTCCCAGCAGTGCAGAGAGAATCAGCCGCTGCCCTGGAGATCAGAGATGGAAGAAGCAGGCCCCGAAAGGTTGCTCGGTCGAGCCTCGCATGTGGCAGAAGCCGCGCATGCACGGAAGCTGTGCATAGAAGCTGTACGCACATGCCTACACAGAAGCCTCATGCATTCCTGCTCAGAAGCTGCATACATGTGAATGTGCACACTCACATTTTTGGCAAACCGGTGGTGGAATTATTTGAATCCCACCACTGATACCAACCTGAGTTTTGCTGTCAATTTATTACTTTTTACTGAGAAATGTAGCAACTTAAAGGTCTCCTTAGTCTAGCATTGTGTGACATGGTATCTGACACTTTTCTGCCAAACAAGCCTTATCACATAGATGCACAAGTAAATTTTTCAGTCACAGTTATTATTAAGTAATTATTAAGTTTCACTCACTCCTAAAGTCAAGCACAAGAATATCCTACAGTATTATTGTTCAAAATGTATAGCGATAATAACTCTTGAAAGTACTGATTTACAAATAGATCTTCCTACAAGATTTTGCTGATTACATTTTTACATGCAGACTTGAAAATGCTTCTGTGTATTCTACATTAAAATGTATTAGTATAGAGAAGAAACCTAGGTATCATCTCTCTGAATTAATAAGCCTAAATCATGTGTTTTATATATGAAATGAATGAAATATCATGTGGATCACCACATTTTCAGTTGATTTAATATTCAAGTTGATAGAACAGAATAGAATAGAATTCTTTATTGGCCAAGTGCGATTGGACACACAAGGAATCTGTTTTGGTGCATATGCTCTCAGTGTACATAAAAGAAAAGATACATTTGTCAAGAATCATAAGGTACAACACTTAATGATAGTCATAGGGAAACAGTCAATATAAATCTTAAAGATACCAGCAACAAGGTAGGAACAGAACCTATATAATTGCTCAAATTCAGATAAATATCAGGGAGCGTCTACTATATACTCGCAGTCTGATATTTATATTTCATATTTGAGCTACAAATTTCCACACTTCATTAAGAAGCTATTTCTAAATTTCAAATTCTTTTCTTTTTTTTTTTTTTTTTTTTTTTGCGACTTCCAATTGGTGATCCGCAGCAACATGGTGCGGAGTGAATGACCACCGCTCTAAATTTCAAATTCTATCCAGGCTTTAGAAACAACATTAAAATGGAGGTACTGATAAACAGTGGCAGGAAAAAACTTGTCACAACAAACTCTTAAAATGCTAGTTAGAATGGTCACAATATTTGAAATTCATATCACCTCTTGTATTGATTTAGAATCCCAAATGCTCCAAAGTATTGATTGCATCTTTTTATGTGATATTAGGAGCCAGTTGGCTTATAGCAAAAAATAAAAACCTTCAGTAAATAGATTTAAACACAAACATTCCAAATTCTTTCTATTATTAACCATCAAAATGTTATTGGAAGCCTTTGTCGTGTCCTTCTTAAGCAACCAATTTCTCTGCCAGATTCACTCAATGCTGTAATGTCATACTTCATTTTTCTCAACAAAACTGTTTCAGCTGAAATGAAGTGAGATGTGTAATAAACTGACCAACTGAACCGACCCTAAAAAGAAAGCAGTAAGCAGAAGTAAAGGATTGTAGAGTGGGGAAAATATCTCTATTCTGTTTGTTTGTTTTTTGCTCAGATAGATACATATATCCTCATCATACAATTGCCTTTTTTAATTAAGCAGTGTTATGCAAAGCATAATCCAAGGGCATCTGATAGTCCCATAGATACTGACCACTATTGCTTATCATGACTTTGCCAATCAAGCCTTTCACATACAGAGAGTACATAGACCAGGTGTGGAGACCAGGTGTACAAGTACCAATTTTGGCACATTTTGACTACTATACCACAAGGATGATGGAAGCCCAGTTTTACCCCAGGCATGCTCCTGCTATTTTATGCAAGTCAACATAATAATGCTGGAATTCCATCAGTTCAGAAGTTCATGCAATAACAAAAAACACAGAAGATGCATTTACTCAGGAAGGCTTGTTTAAAGATTCCCTAAAATCTTTTGAATCAGATGGATCCTACGAACGTTGTTGATATTCTATATAATAATTACTGATCTCTCTGATTGAACTGCTACTTAAAATGAATACAGGAGACGATTAAGGAGGCGGGTGATATAAATGGACATATTGCTTGCCTTTCACAGGCTGTGAGCTGTTACCTTCCCAGAGGGGTCTATAACAATTTGGCACAGCCAATTCGCCATGGTCAACTCGCCACAGCCAACTCACTGCAGGACAAGAGTTACAGTAATATCAAAGAACTGGTGGAATAGTATCACTAAAGAAAGGATGCGAAGGGAGGGGCAGAATGATATATGAATGGCAAAAAATAATTTTTTAAAATAAATATTTTAAATAATTAAGTAGAATTGTTAAATTGTCCTGCAGCAAGTTGTTCCATGATGAGTCGGCCATGGCGAGTTGTTCTGCAGTGAGCTGGCCGTGGTGAGTTAGCCACAACAAGTTGGCTGTGGCAAGTTGCCCCATTCTGTTCCCAGACTTTGATCATCTGCAATTTTTCCCATTCGTCAGGAAGGAAAGATCCATTTCAAAACAAATAGCAGAATTGCTAGAAAAAGAAAAGTACATAATCCCAAAATAACAGTTTGACAAGTGTGGAAAGCTGACAATATATTTTAAAAAAACAAAATACAGTGAATGATATGCAGCTATATCATGCCATCATTCATTGACATCATTCCATTTTGAGAACATTTTATACACCATAAGTCTGATTCCTTATGAACACTGTCATTCTAGATTTATTCCACCTATTAGAAAACCATCATTTGATGGCCTTTTTAAAATAATTTTTTAAATAGGACTTTGCAGTTTTTAATAATTATTTCTCTATTAACTCCTTTTCATCAATATATTAAGCTGAAAAAATTGGAACTTTTGAGTTTCACAATGTAGTTTGGCAGAGAAAAAATAAATTTGTGAATTTGTGCAAAGTTATCTCCTGTGCTAATCTTCTACAGCTATCGTTTATAGTTTTGCATTTGCTTTATGATTATAGAGAGTAGAAATGAATGGGAAAAGCTGAAAGTGAAAGAGGTGGTGCTTTAGATTTTTATAGACTAACAATATTTAAAATTTTCAGAAGGTAGTTTTAAACTTTGTTTATGATTCAAGGAATTGAGATTAGAATGAAGATTTGCAAAATTAACTAACATTAGTTATAATCATAAAGAATGTTTAAAACAATCTTCTGAAAATTTTAAATATTCTTCTCTCTATAACCAATAAAACAAATACAAAACCATAATCCAAATCAATCAATATGACAATTAAGAATTATAGCTATCAAATCTCACCAGGCTCAAGGTTGACTCAGCCTTCCACCTTTCTAAGGTTGGTAAAATGAGAACCCAGATTGCTGGGGGCAATATGTTGACTCTGTAAACCTCTTAGAGAGGGCTGTAAAGCACTGTGAAGCGGTATATAAGTCTAAGTGCTATTGCGATAGCTACAGAAGATTAGCACAGGAGGTAACTGCAATTTGTTCTCTTTTATGTAGGTACATTTTTACCCATCTTATTTTTGATCTTACATAGTTAAGTACTAAGAAATAGATTTATTTTAATATAAAGGCTTGACTTAAAGTATTTTAGTATTTTAAAAATCCTATCATAATCCTATACTACTTTTGCTGATTATCTTATCTCTTTTTTGGTTCATTAAATAATCATTTTAATTTTATTGTGAGCTTAACATTGACGACCCAGTTTGTGGGGGCAATAAGCTGACTTTGTATAAATATACAAAAGTATGAAGGCTATTGCTTAGCGCACTGTAAGCCACCCTGAGTCTCCGGAGAAGGGTGGCATATAAATCAAATTTTTTTAAAAAAACATACTAATGTCAAATAACAGGATATTTTTAATTTTAGGACCACATTAAGTTTAAATCTAATAATGAGTCATACAAAAATTGTCCTTAGGCAGAAAGTTCCCATGAAAAGCAAGAGAAAAAGCACTATTTAAACTTGGTTTATCCTTTTCTAAAGACTTGTTCAGGCTTAAAAAGGAAATGAAAGTTTGTGCATTTAATTAAAAAGAAGTCATATGTCTGAGCAGAATAGGCAGGGTGGTGTTACTGATAATGGCTCCTATACTATACAGCCAAATGTGGTATCAACAATTGAGGGAAGGATTAGTAAAAAATGCGGAGGACTAGGGTTTTAAGGAATTTTGCTAGCTTTTAATAATTTAGTTTGAAAATGTATCAAATCATAATGTTGCTTTACTTGATTTTGGCTCAATGTTATGTGTGAAGCTAAAAAATTGGTTTATTCAATAAATCCATGTTGGTTAACCAACATGGATTTGCTGCATGAATATAATCAATAATTCATTTTGGAAGTAGGGAAATAATTCTAATTGCTTCTCTTGCTCTCCTCAACAAAATCAACATGTTGACCATGGTACGTATACTTAATCACAGTGGCTAAGCGTACACTGAAATATCACTGTATAAGTGCCACCCTTTCGTACTTGCATCATAAGTTTGCATGCAAGAGAATTTTTTTATATCATAACAGACATTTCCTAACTTGCCTCCTTGGTCCCTGTGTTACCTACGATGAAGGCTTAAAAACCTTAGACTGTTAAATGAACATGCACTCTGGCTTCCTATTCTAAATAAATCCCACACTGCAATTCAGATGGAACTATTTCTTTAATTTCCTTTTCAATGTAAAATAATAATTGTAGGTAATCCGGCTAGATTATCGAAGATGTTCCTGGGAATATCTCCTGTTTGTTGGAAATGTAAGGCTTCTATTGGAACTTATTTTCATATTTGGTGGACCTGTCCCCGAGCAGGAGAATATTGGGATAGAATCCAAAAATGGATTTTTTTAAATCATAGGGTGTAGGATAAAATTGAACCCAGAAATGTTTTTACTAGGCATGAAACCAGATAATTTAAATAACTTTAATTGGTATCTTGCTCTCCACATCATTATTGCAGCCAGGATCTTGTTCGCTCAAGAATGGAAATCCAAAAATATACCATCGGAGGCTATGTTAATCGCAAAGATCATGAATTGTGCAGAAGCAGACAAACTTACCGGTCTCTAAGATAGACAAGAATCGGGGCTGTATATGAGTTGGGACCAGTGGTATGCTTGGCTGCAAGAAAGAAACCTTAAGAAGAATGTAAAATAATAATCTCAATATGATTGTAGGTAAATATTTATAGGAATATTGTATGGTAGTTGGGAATTCTTTCTTTTGGACACACCTTCTATTTTGATGATTTTGCCTTAATGGAAGTTTGTGCTATTACCAGGTGAAAGCCGATGTTCAAAACTCTATATGTATTATGTTACTCTCTGCAATCCTATCTACATTGCTATATTTTTTCTTTTGTATTTTTTAAATAATTTTCAATAAAAATTTTAAAAAAAGATCTTAGGTTGTTAAATGAACATTCACTCTGGCTTCCTATTCTAAATAAATCCCACACTCCAATTCAGATGGATCTATTTCTTTAATTTCCTTTTCAATGTAAAATAATAATTGTAGGTAATCCTCAACATAGGACCACAATTGAGCCCAAAATTTCTTCTGCTAAGTGAGACATTTGTTAAGTGAATTTTGCCCCATTTTATGATTTTTCTTGCCACAGTTGTTAAGTGAATCACTGCAGTTGTTAAGTTAGTGACATGGTTGTTAAGTGAATCTGGCTTCCCCATTGACTTTGCTTGTCAGAAGGTCACAAAGGTGAGCACATGACTCCACAATAGTACAACCCTCATAAAGGTGAGTCAGTTGCCAAGCGTCTGAATTTTGATCAGATGTCCATGGGGATGCTGCAACATTTGTAAGTATGAAAAACGGTCATATGTTACTTTTTTCAGTACTGTTGTAACCTTGAATGGCCACTAAAAAAACTTTTGTAAGTTGAGGCCTATCTGTACTAGTAAAGAGTAGAAATAATGTGTTGCTGATCTATAAGCTTGTTCTGATTTAAAAACAAACTTTGACATTTGATGATCTAAATGTCAAAAGTTACATACATCTTCAATGCCACTATCGTTAATTATTTGCAAATATGTTTTTGAATAAACAATAAAATTCCAATATTCACACAACTGGAATTGGAAAACAACAACTGGAAAAATAAGGAAAGTATTACATCCTCTTTTCAAAAATAGCTGTTACACGATAATGACTTATGACAAACTTTGTGAAGCACTCCTATTTTAATTTAACACTTCTACTTCTACTTAATTACTTAGTTCACACCAAAGCTTTTCTAAGTAACAAACACATCTACATGTTCTTGCTCCTGACACTTGTTAAAAGAGAGTGAAACATAGCAACACTTCAAATGTGACTAACACCAGTTCGGTGATTTGTTTTAAATAAGTAAAGAAGAAACTCTTATAAAGCCTCACTCAAGGCTGAAATATTCAAGGTGTTATTACAGAAAACATTGTCCATAGAGTCTGTGGAAAATAGCTTGTTTATTTCTTTCTTATCACTGTCATATTCATTTTGGGGGAATATATCTAAGTAGAACATATAAAAACTTAATTTTAATTCATTTTAATATCACCGCATATCAGTTTTTCAGTAATATATTTCAAGTCATTTTTATATTGCCTGCTCCTTAAAAATTCATAAACATTTTTATGCAGGTAAAAATCAATGTATTAAGACAAATTTCATAAGGCTTTAAAAGTCCCATCCCTCTTTTTGCCACCAACAGAAATCTTTAAATCTTTCTCCAAAACCTACATTCTTAAAACACCTACAATATGAGATTGTTAAGCATTCTGCTAAAGTAAAATGTTCGATGCCCTCATTTTTACAGTTGTTTTGGTAATTAAATTGGAGAGACAGAGAAGGAAAAAAACCCTAATAAGCATTAATCCCTAAAGAAATGTATGTTTTGATTATATTCCTGAGCCTTTGGGTCCATTTGCACTTGGAAAATTTTCCTTCAGCAGGGGTGGTACCAGGGGTGAAATGCTTCTGGTTTGGACCAGATCGCCTGATCCGGTAGCAATTGCAGCGGGTGGCTTGGAGAACGGGTAGCAAAAATCCTTGCCCCCATGCCCAGCTGAGCTGCAAAATCATCAGAGACTTTTAAAAAAAAATTAAAAGCATTTTTTCTACAACCTCTTTGTCTGAAAAAATGCTTTTAAAAGTAAAAAAAAAGCCTCTGATGATTGCCTGGTTCAACTGGGATCGTCAGAGGCTTTTAAAAGCATTTTTTTTACAACCTTTTCAGCCCAAGAGGTTGTAGAAAAAATGGTTTTAAAAGTAAAAAAAAAAAAAGTTGGCCACACCTACCCAGTCACATTATCCTCCCAGCAAGCCATGCCCACAGAACCGGTAGTAACAAATTTTACATTTCATCACTGGGTGGTACTTATATGCTATTAGAATTTCAGGAATACAGTACAAAACCATTAAGTATTGAACATTTTATTTGTAGCAATGGGAAAACTTTATTTCAGTATCACATTTGAGTTTTACCAAATTAGATACTTTGGAATAATATAAACCTCATACTTCAAAATCTATTTTATCATACATCAGGGTGGACAGAGCATCTGGCTTGCCATTAAAGAAGAATATAGACTAGCAAGCTCAATGAAATTAAAGCTACTGTATATGTAAAATGGAAGGTGTTGCCATACTTGCATACTATAAAATAGTATTTCTCAGTGGGTGACATGAATATTACAAGCAATACACAAAGACCCGGAATATAACATGAGTCAAGTCCATTCAGGGGAAGGGAGGGCAAGGGAGGGGAGGGGATGAGATGAGGACAGAACAACATCTCCATTCCAATAGACTGAGGCAAATTGGATTACTGATCATAGCTATGGCAGTATTCCAATGACAGGAAAATCCAGGGCAGATATTCTCCAATATATTTGCTAGGAAAAGTGCCTCACTCCATGACCTCCCTTCAACATGTTAGGATTAATACCACTTTATAATTCCTTGGTAAAGCTACACTTGGAATACTGCATTCAGTTTTTGACACCACAATGTAAAAAAGATGTTGGGATTCTAGAAAGAGTTCAGAGAAGAGCAACCAAAATGATTAGGGGACTGGAGGCTAAAACATATGAAGAACGGTTGCTGGAATTAGGTATGTCTAATTTAATGAAAAGAAGGATTAGGGGTGACATGATAGCAGAGTTTCAATATCTCAATGGTTGCCATAAAGAAGAGGGAGTCAAGCTATTCTCCAAAGCACCTGAAGACAGGACAAGAAGCAATGGATAGAAACTAATCAAGGAGAGAAGCAATTTAAAACAAAGAAGAAATTACCTGATAGTTAGAACAATTAACCACAGGAACAACTTGCCTCCAGAAGTTGTGAATTCTCCAACACTGGAAATTTTTAAGAAGAGATTGGACAACCTTTTGTCTGAAATGGTATAAGATTTCCTGCCTGAGCAGGGGGTTGGACTAGAAGACTTCCAAGGTCCCTTTCGTTTCTGTTATGCTATTCAATTCTAACATTTATTGCAGAGAGCATTGGGCAGAGAATAGGATTGTAACACACCAGTGGTGGGTTCCTCCCGGTTCAGCCCAGTTCTCCCGAGCCGGCAGCAGTGACGATTCGACATCACCGAACTGGTTCTGCCCCCCTGCCCTCCCACCCCCGCATTATTCTTACCTTTTATTTGGCCCCATCCTCAATCTATTGCTGCCTCCTGAGTCCCAGCTGATGGCTAGAGGGGAAAAAACCGTTTAAACTCTTGCCGCAGGGCTTCAAAGGGCTGCCCTACAGCTGATCAGTGTTAAAAGAAAACAGATGAGTAGACCGGTGCCTGCAAAAATACATGAGTAAATCAGTGCCTGCAAAAATAAATGGGTAGATCGGTACAGCTCTGCAAGCAGTTAAAAGTCTGGTAGACCAGTACCTCTGCTAAATCCTAAATAATTGCCACATGATCATCAAGCCACGCCCACAAAATAAGCCACACTCGCAGAACCGGTAGTAAAAATTTTTAGAACCCACCCCTGTAACACACACACATCCCACACACAACACAAACAAATAGATGGGGATGAAAAGTTTCACGTAGCAAATAGGGAAACTTGGCTAATAATATTTGAAAACATAAAGTTAGTCCTTGACTTATGACCACAATTGATCCTAAAATTTCTTTTATTAAGTGACATATTTGTTAAGTGAATTTTGCCCCATTTTACCACCTTTCTTGCTTCAGTTGTTAAGTGAATCACTGCAGTTGATAAGTCAGTAACCTGTGTCAGCGTTCCACGCTGCCAACCTGGTTGTTAACTGAATCTGCCTTTCCCATTGACTTTGCTTGTCAGAAGGTCGCAAAAGGTGATCACATGCTCTTGGGACCCAGCAACAGTTATAAATATGAATCACTTGTCAAACATCTGAATTTTGATCACCTGATCATAGGGATGCTGAAAAGGTCATAACTGTGAAAAACAGTCATAGGTCATTTTTTCAATGCTGTTGCAACTTTGAATGGTCACTAAACCGTTCAAAATGGCTGTGCACATTGAGGCTGTGGCTGGGTGTTTTTTTCACCTGTGATGTGGATGATTCTCTGTGTGGTTTGGATTTTTTCCTTGATTCAAACCTGTGGGGCAAGGAGCATCTATAGTCGGCAAGGCTTGTTACAAATTGGACTGAAATGTGAAAAGACTATTACAGACGATTTTATACGTTCTCATAACATACGGGAGGAGGGAAGTTTTAAATAGAAACATTAGGTGAAATGAAGAGATAAAAGGGATGAAAATTAAAAAAGAAGAGTACAATTGCAAGCTTTTGCAGATGATTTAGTATTCATTATAGGGGAACCACAAATAACAGGCTCTAAATTACTAGAACAAATAGAGAGTTACGGAAAAGTGTCTGGCCTAAAAATAAATAAAGATAAAACAAAAATCTTGATGAAAAGTATCACAGAAAAACAAAAAAGAGTGATAAAAGAGAATTTAGACATACAAGTGGTGAAAAGAGTTAAAACTTAGGAGTATACTTAACTTCAAGATGTGTAACGGTAAAAGAGGACAATTATTATACATTAAAACAACAAATTGAGAAAGATTTGGAGAAGTGGAAGAATCTTCAATTATCACTTATGGGAAGGATTGTGATAATAAAGATGAATTATTACCAAGATTATTATTTCTATTCTTGATAGTACTGATAAAAATTGAAAAGACTTATTTCAACATCTTAACAAGATAACAAGGAAATTTATATGGCAAGGGAAAAAAGCAAGAATAAGCATAAAAATGCTTCAGGACACGTGGTGAATTTGGACTGCTGAATTGGGAATTATATTACAGGCATTGATTTGGATGAAGGGATGGATTGAATTAAGAAATATAAGACTATTAACATCGGAAGGCCATGATTTATAACTGGGATGGCATGCATTTTTATGGTATGATAGAAAGAAGATACATATGTACTTTCATAGACATTATATAAGGAACGCACTGTTATTGGTATGGGAGAAGGTTAGAGACAAATATTATGTGAAAATGCCAATATGGTTATCAACCAAATGTTTTTAATTTTTGGAAATATTGTTAGATACAAGGATTTATTAACAGGTAAGGGGGAATTGAAAGGGAAACGAGAACTGGAAGAACAGGGGATTGAGATAAATTGGTATAGTACATGCAGATACAAACAAGATATGAAAAAAATGCTAAATTATATATTTTTTATTTAGAAAAGACAGAGCTGGATAGGATACTCACAGGAACAGAGGATAAATTAATAAAAAAACCTTTATAATTTCTTACTAGGTACTGAACTGGAGGAGCAAGTAAAGAAAACAATGACAGCCTAGGCAAAGAATTTTGGATATTATATTGACCTAGTGTAATGGCAACAGTTATGGGAAAGGAATTATAAATTAACAATATCCACTGCATATAAGGAAAATCGATATAAAATGTTTTATAGATGGCACATGCCACCTGAGAAACTGGCAAAAATGTTTAAAGATAAATCTTGGAATTAGCCAAATGTTGGAAATGTCACCAGTTACCAGGTTCATATTACCATCCTACAGGCTTTGCCTATAATAAAGATATTGAAATCATGGTCAGAAGATGCTTCCCAACAACTTCAAGATTGTTTTGAGAACACAAATTGGGACATCTTTTACCACCCTGACCTAGAGCAGCATACTGCAACTGTTCTGTGCTATATCAAACACTACACAGATACTATCACTCCGAATAAACATATTAGGATTCATCCCAATCAGAAGCCCTGGATGTCCAAGGAAGTGCAGCGCCTCTTGCATGACAGGACCAAGGCCTTTAGGGCTGGTGATGGAGCAAGATACAGCGTTGCCAGAGCTAGTCTAAAGAAAGGTATTCGGAAGGTCAAGACTGATTATAAGAGGAAGATTGAGGATAATTTTTATAGTAACAACATGAGGCAGGTGTGGTGAGGGATTCAACAAATTACCAACCATCAACCGACCAATGTCATCCCTGCTGAGGGGGCCGCTTCATTGGCAGAGGAGCTGAATCATTTCTTTGCTTGCTTTGAAGTGGACACATTGGAAACAGCTAAAATACAGCCACCAGCCCATTGTAGCCCCCACCTCATTGTGGAAGAACAGGAGGTGAGGAGCATTCTAAGGGCTGACCCTAGAAAGGCTGCCAGTCCTGATAGTAACTCTGGCTGAGTGCTTAAAGACTGTGCTGATCAGTTGGCTGGAGTCTTTACCAGAATCTTCAAATGGTCTTTATCTCAGTCCACTATTCCATCTTGTTTGAAGGCTTCTATCATTGTTCCACTGCCAAATAAGTTCCCTATCAATAACCTCAATGATTACAGACCAGTGGCACTCATTCCTATCATCATGAAGTACTTTGAAAAATTGGTCTGCCGGCACATCATTTCTGGTCTTCTGCATAAACACCAGTTTGATAAACACCACTTTCCATACAGAAGAAATAGAACTACAGAGGATGGTATAGCCACCACTCTTCCCACTACTCTGACTCATTTGGAACAGTGGGCTATGTGAGAATGCTTTTTGTAGAATTTAACTCTGAATTTAACACAATACTTCCACATAGACCAGTGTCTAAATTTATGGATCTTGGACTTTTTTATTCAATCTGCCTTTGGATTATGGATTTCCTGTCTGGCCACTCTCAGAGGGTCAGATTAGGTAATCATATCTCTTCAACCCTTATTCACTGGTACACCACAGGGTTGTGTGTTGAATCTCTTACTCTATATTCTTTATGTGCATTACTGCATTTCCACTCAGACTAGTAATACTATTACTACATTTACAGATGATACAATAGTGGTGGGACTCATCTCCGGGGAAGGGATGAGTCTGCCTATCGAGATGAGGTGGACCGGTTGCTTTCGTGGTGTGGAGACAATAACTTGGTCCTTAATACCAATAAGACCAAGGAGCTTATAGTGGACTATAGAAGGAATAGATCAGCCCTTGTTATCAACAGAGACCGAGTGGAGCAAGTGGCCAGTTTTAATTTCTGGGTATTCTTATAAAAGAGGAACTGACCTGGGGCATTCACATTGCAGCACTGGTCAAAAGGACCCAGCAGAGACTTCTCAGGAAACAAAAATGAAAAACTGCTGGTGACCTTCTACTGCTGCACCATAGAGAGTACTTTAACTTACTGTACCTGTGTATGGTTTGCCAATTGCACAGTGGCAGATAGGATAGCACTCCAGAGGGTTAACATTATTTCCCAGAGGATCACTGTTTGCCCTCTCCCCTCTTTGGAAGAGCTTTATAGCTCCCACTGCCTTAAAAAAGTTCAAAACATTCTTAAAGATCCATCTCATCCTGGGCACCTTTTTTTTTTTTTTTGAACTATTACCATCTGGCAGATGGTGCAGGATAATAAAAACAAGGACAAATAGGCTGAAAAACAGCTTCTATCCCAGGGCAGTAACTATATTGAATTCTACTGTATAGTGCAATATTAATGCAATATCGGGTTTTCAATTCAATTTTACAGAATGTGAAGGATGTGTGTTTGTGTTTTATTTTTATAGTTATAATATACACTGAAGATGGCATTTAATTTCATTGTACAAGATGCAATGACACTAAACTAAACTAAACTAAACTAAACTAAACTAAACTAAACTAAACTAAACTAAACTAAACTAAACTAAACTAAACTAAACTAAACTAAACTAAACTAAACTAAACTGTTGCAAGTCAAGGACTATCTGTATTAGCAGCCAGGCAGGCAAAAGAGGAAGAGAATTGTCAAAGAATAATGATCATTCTGATAGAACAACAATGTTTAGTAAAAAAAATAATAATATGAAGAATGAGGTCCAAACAGGCCCAAGCAATACTTAAGCCTTCAACATACAGAAACAAGTTTATACATAAAGGAAAAAAATCATTTGCATGGGAAGATGACTAGCCTAAAAAATGCTGTAATAAATCTCATTACAGTTCTCATGCTTCACACGATAGGTTTAACATTCAAAAGATCTTAAACCAATTACATCTTTATAAATTATTTCAAAGGTATTCACTAATACGCAGATAACTTTCATCTCTTGCTACAGTATCACTGTACTAGTTAATCTTGGCAGACACAGTATTTTATTAAAAAACATGTTCTTTTACATTTTAGGTTCTATAAATCCATTTTTTTCCTTCCTGTAAAATAACAGAGGCCTAGAAGGACCAAGGTCTGATGCAAGGAGCTGAGACTAAACATGTCTATTGCAAATAATACTCCAATGTCAGCTGAGTCCCATCCACAGATACACAGGGAAGAGTGTACACTAATCCTGATTTTATGCTCTAATTATGTCTTTTCTTGTATTGAAAATAAAACTACCTTGCACAGACTTTGAATGTTTGCCTGCTAGCTTTTGTCAAACTCGCGGCTCGTGGGCCAGATGCGTCACATGCTGCCCCTGCCCAGTCTAGCAAAGGGGGAGAAAGTCCCGATACAGCACATGACACTGCTGTGATGACGCGAGTTTGACACCCCTGATTTAAAATATTAGAAGCCCAGAAGGACAAGGAGCTGTCTTTTTGTCTTTAAGTAGATACAGATTACTTAGATATAATGGTGATTCTTTCATCATATATGTATCATATAAGTGGTTTTTTCATTATATAGGTCTCACAAACAAGGACTTTTCTCCTACAGTCATCTGCAGAAAGTTCAAGAGCAGACTGACTTTTTAGAAGAAAACACCTACTGCTGTTTACATAGTTTCTTCACTGCTCCCAAAAATGCTTAAAAAGAAAATACATCATGCCTCATAGGAAAATGAATATTCAAGTGACTGCTCAAAGAACCTCAGTAAGCATATAGGCAAGCATCTTGTTCTTTATTATTGTGGTCTCATCATATTGTACTTCTGGATGACTTGCAAGACAGACTCATTGACTGTGGGACCATCAACTTGATCTGGAAGTATTTAATAAAGATCAAAGACTGAGATGAAGTCACAATGCCTATAGCTACAGTTTAAGAGTTTATAGACCATAAAGGTAGGCTCCCCAAAAAGGGGATGAGGATGATGTGGCTATTATTCTTATGGAATATGCCATAAATATGCCATATGCCTTTGGTAAGGGCATTCTATAATTTGTAATTATAGAATTCAAAATGACTTATTTCTGTGAAGAGCTGGTGACCTTTCTTTTTGACACTCATAGCACTCCAGTAACTGAGGTGTTTTTCTAATCAGTGTGTCCTACAAACATAAAAAGACAAAACTAATTGAACATTTAATGAATGCAATGATGACATATTCACTGAAGAAGAAAACAAAGACAGCAACATAATATCCTGACTCAAGCAGAACTAGTTATTACCTTCAGAAGCAATGTGGCAGCTGGAATTTATTCTTTTTTTTCATGGCACTTAGGTAGCTGTTTTAGCTAGCTAAAGATCATTTTGTTTTCTGAATGTTTTGGAAGGGAGATTTTTGTGGAATAACGGATGAGAAAGGGAAATATGTGAAAAAAGAATATGTGAGTTTTACTAGAAATCTACATAATGTTAAAAGGATATATGATCGGCTATGCAAGAAGGCAGGTCAGTAAGAAGCAGAATAAGGAAAAAGGAATTTTTGGAAGGGAAGTGAAAATACGAATGGCAGTTGATTAGGTCCAGAGCTTAAGTCACCCAATCTTTAGATACCCACGGAACTAGTAAAACTGATTTGTACATAGAGGATAAAGGCAAATTACTACTGTAAGATGACAAAGCAGCAGTAAATGTCACACTCAGTTGGACAGCTGTAGAAAAAAAGAGTGGTGACTGAATAGTGGAGCTGTAGAAGAATCCAATTCTCCTAGGTTGGTTGGTTGTTTTTTTTTAATATATAAGATGTGATCTGAATATTGTAGGCATTGACAATTATTCTTTACTTTGATTAGATCACTTTCTGTTCAAACTGCAGGTTGTGATTATATTGAACCCCTGTCAAGGCAAAGGACCCATTAAGATGGTTCACCACAGACACCTGATGTAACTGGATGGCTTTCAGAGGTACTTGAGGATTTTCTAGATGATTTGGCAGAATGTTATGCCTTGTGGATCTTTGGAATGCAAAGACCACTTGATGAATTTGCTTCTGCAAGGCTTCCTCCCTGTCATTTTAGGGCTTCCTGGAACACCGAATATGGAAGATGACACAAAGAAAAAGGTATTTCAAGTGGCTGTATTGCAAGTAAGTGTGAACTGACTGAGAATTGGCATGAGCTCGTATTTGTGTTTCTAAGGTGGTCATAAAAAAACAGAGGAGCTTCTGTTATATTGCATCTGTGAGTTCCCAGTCAGTAATGCAGCCCAGGATGACCCAGAGCCTTTTAGGGAAGAAGAAAGGGAGAAACCACTCTTAGGCCATCCAAATAAATCTGAAGGCTTTCCTTCACGTATGTAATGCATATTCATTCTGGTCTAGATCAGGGGTGGGTTCTAAATTTTTTTACTACTGGTTCTGTGGGCATGGCTTATTTTGTGGACATGGCTTGATGGTCATGTGACAATTATTTAGGATTTAGCAGAGGTACTGGTCTATCAGGCTTTTAACTGCTTGCAGAGCTGTACCGATCTACCCATTTATTTTTGCAGGCACTAATCTACTCATGTATTTTTGCAGGCACTGATCTACTCATGTATTTTTGCAGGCACGGTCTACTCATTTGTTTTCTTTTAACACTGATCAGCTTTAGGGAGGCCCTTTGAAGCCCTGCGGCAAGAGTTTAAACAGTTTTTTTCCCTCTAGCCATCAGCTGGGACTCAGGAGGCAGCAATAGATTGGGGGTGGAGCCAAATAAAAGGTAAGAATAACACGGGGGGTGGGGGGCATGGGGGGGGCAGGGCAGAATCGGTTCGGTGATGTCATATCATCACCGCTACCGGCTTGGGAGAACCGGGCCAAACCGGGAGGAACCCACCACTGGTCTAAATCCCAGTTGACTAGAGATTGTGAAAAGTAATAAAATGGATATAATTTCTGTAGCATGAATTCTGTCACAAAAGAAATTCGGTTTTAACTAGTAAGAGATATTAAAAATAAAATTAACTCAGAATGTTCAAATTATGAGTTAAATGAGAGTTCCAGCAAAGAGTTTTTGAGATCTTTATAAAAGTTCTGAAATAGCAGGACACGATCCAAAGTTTCTACAGATTAACAACAATAACAATAACAATAAAAATTCCACTGACAATAATCCTATGAAACACAAAACTGGGATACCAAATCTCAAGCAAACATGGCAAGATAAACAATCTACTATACATAAATGACTAAAAAATGTATGTGAAAAACCCCACTGAACTTAAATCAATACTCAACACAGTTCAACAGTTCAGCAGCAACATCAAAATGAACTTTGGACTTGAAAAATGGCTATATTATCCATGCAGCGAGGAAAATGGAAAAAATAGAAGGAATAGAACTAGGAAATGGAAGCATAGAGAAAGCATTAACAAAGGATGACGGTTATAAATACCTAGGCATATTGGAAGCAGATAACATCTTGAATGGAAAAGAGTCAATGCAAAAGGAATATATCAGGAGGGTCCGCAAAATATTAAAATCAAAACTGAATGCTGGAAACATAATTAAAGCTATTAATATATAGGCAGTTCCAATGATAATCTACTCAGCTGGAATCATCAACTGGACTTTGGCTGAACTGGAAAATTTGGACCAGAAAACACGCAAACTTTTGAATATGTACCACGCTTTACATCCACAAAGTGACATTGACAGGTTGTAGGTGCCAAGAAGAATAAGGGGCAAAGGGCTTTTGCAAATTCATCAAACTGTAGAAGAAGAAAAATTAAGTTTGAATGACTATGGGAATCAAAGTACAGAAAAATTGCTACAGACTGTGAAAATGGCGAATATTATAAAAACAACAGAAACAAAGGCAGAATATAAGGAAAAACAGCTGGATGACAGATTAAATGGATGGAAAACCAAAGCTTAATAATTGTTGCAGAAAAAAGAGAAAAAAGTGCTCTTGGTAATGAAACGTCAAAATTTGGTAATGAAACGTTAAAATTATTAGAAGAATAATTTTAATTGTCTATACAATTATACAAAAGAAATGTTAATTTTTAAGAGTTTACTATAAATTAATTTTTTCTTCATTGATTAGTATTGCTGTGGCAACTGTCAGTCAGGACTTAACAAGCAGTGCCTAATTCAATGAGAAGAAAAACAAGGGAGAAATGAGAAAATATTTTTTTTAATCAAGGGATAGACAGTTTACTGAAATTGGTCCTATTCATTAAAAAGAGCATCATTAATTTCCAAAAGTTTCTTATCAGAAGGGTATACACACAGCACTGAAAAATAAACAAATATTTAATCATGTTAAAAGCATTGTAATTTGGCTTTGACTCATTCATCAATAGAAATTATACACTAGAGGACAGAAATCTAAACAAGTATTGCAGCATAAACTATGATGAATGCTCAGCTTATTTTCAGCCCTAGACAGATTGTAATGTTATTTCTACACATGACTGAAGCTTTTCCTAAATTACATTACTGTAAAATAAAGCAACTCAATATAGACTAAATACTCTAAGGAGGAATTGCCATACAAAATAAAATAAAATAAACCTATCTAATTGATTATGATTAGTAACATTAGTAACATTACAATATTATCACTATTAATATAATAATATTAAAAAAAATTTAAGAAGTGTTTTTAATATATATGTTAATATTGAACATGTAAGAAAAAAATGTTATAAAGCTTAAGAAATATCAAAGACCAGTGATCCAAACCATTAATCCATCTGTTCAGTTCTATACAGATTTTGTTCTATGTAAGGAAATAATATATTCCTAAGTGCTAGAAAATCAGCACCCAGAAACTCTATATTCCTAAGTGAATTGCATCACTGTGTATCTTAAAAGCAAGTACCTAAAAGATACATAAAGTATGTGTTTCATTTAATAGTTGACTATTGGTATGGACAATTTATCAAGGAAACAGCCCCTTTTTGTAAACCATCAAATCACTTTCATTTTAGGCAAAGCTAGAAACAATTAGGCTAATTTAATCTCCCCGATTTTCTTTTCAGTTCATTGGGTTAACAGCATTTTTAATCATTTCCTGACTAAATTTGGACAGCCATCATTATATCTAGCTAGTACTCTTGGAAGTGGTAAAAATCAGTCTTGCAATCAGCTAGAAGAATACTGCACAAAAGGCCACATCATACTTGAGTTTGCGCAAGTCAAAAGGATTCAAACACAATTTACTGCTTATAAAGCAGTGGTGGGATTCAGCCAGTTCGCACCACTTCGGGAGCACCGGTTGTTAACTTTCTGAGCAGTTTAGTGAATTGGTTATTGGAAGAAATAGTTAAGGCAGAGAACCGGTTGTTAAATTATTTGAATCCCACCACTGTTATAAAGAGATACCCAACCAACAAGGTGTACAGAATAGATGGCAAGAGTATACAGAAGAACTGTATGCCAGCAATAATGAAGTCTATCCTCAGGATCAGGAAACAGAAACAAAAATAGAACCAGTCATCCTTCAGAAACATCATATGGGCAATGAGTTAACTGCCAAATAATAAGGCTCCATATGTTGATATCATCAAGATAGAGAAAGAAGTGTCGCAAAGCTGATTTTTTCCCCCACCCTTCTTATTCAACCTGTAAAGTTGAAGTGAACATGAGGAATCTGGAACTTGAAGAATAAAAAAAAATGGAGTAAAGATAGGAAGAAGGAACGTCAAGTCTTTGATATGCTGACTTAATTCTCCTCTCAGAAATCAACGAAAGTATAAAACATCTGATCAAAAGGATTAAAGAAGGAAGCGAGAAATTTGGCCTCTTTGTGAACATCAGAAAGACCAAGCTCACAACAAGGAATGTAAATGTCAAAATACCAATTGACGGTAAACAGATTGAATGTGTAAGAATTCACTTTCCTAGAATCGCAGACTGATCAAAGTGGTGAATGAAGTCTAGAAATAAAGCATCAACATGTGCTGGGTTGTACCGCAATAATGTACATTAAGAATAGAGTATGAAAAAGCAAAGTTTGGCGACTAAAAGCAGATTAATCCATCCTATGGTGTTTCCCATAGCTACCTATGGTTGCAAAACTTGGATCATGAAGAAACTAGACAGGAGGAAAATCAATTTGTTTAAGATGTTAGAGAAGGCTCCTGTGCATTCCTTGGACAATAAAGGTGACAAACAAACAAGTTTGTGTGTAAAACAAAACATTGCTGGAAGGCCAAATCACAAAATTCTGCCTTACTTATTTCAGCCATATCATGCACTCCAGTACTCCAGTTATGCTCCAAATGGTCAGCGGTAAAAGGAAACAAGGTCACCAAAAACCAGAGTGGTGAGACACCATCGAAGCCAGATCATAGAATAACTGAAATAAGCCATAAAGATTGGAAAGTGTGGAGAGCTGATCCACAGAATTGCTGAGATTGAAAGGATAGCATCTTTAATTTTAGAATGTCCTTCTACGAAAAAAAAAATGTTCAGCACAATAATAACTAATGCAAAGTGGTAATTAATAAATGTCCTCCCTCCTCTATTTTTTGCACATGTACCTTTCACATGTACATGTAAAAGGAATCTATCAACCAGACTGTCTATAGTCTGGCTGACAGGTGCCATGAGGTGTCAAACTCATGACATCATGTTGCTTTCACATCACATTTTGCGATGTTTTTTCCCTTTACTGAGGTGGGCATGGTCTGCATGTGACACATCTGGCCCATGGGCCACCAGTTTGACACCCTTGATCTATAACATTAGGCATAATGAGAATATTACATTAGTTGGTACATACAATAAGTAATGGGGCATTAGTGAAGTGCTGGAATTTCAAAAATCTGCATTGCAAATTTTGTTTTGCACTATTCCACCGTAGCCACATTTTGTACAATTATTGAAGCTTCAAAGTGATCTTTAATGGTAATCCCTCAAAAAAGTGCTCAAATAGAGCATGTATAATGTAAATAAAGCAAAGCAAAACAAAATAAAACCATGAGTTATATAAAGCATTACTGTAATCCAGGTAGATGATTATCAGAGCATGATGACAGTTGGCAACCATTGAAAACAGCACTAGCTGTAGCAGGTGAAGTGACTAAAGTCATGTGGCCCTCAAACTGCTGTACTAAAATAAGTATTTGTTCCTTATATCATGGAAGGAGCAACCCTCTCCTTCCACAGCATAGTTGTAATACATGAGGAAAAATTTACATAAAAATATTTTTAAATTCAAGATTTCTGAAAATTCAGCATTCATTGCATGTTTAGAAAACATTAGTTCTCTTAATATATTTTGAAGGTTGCCAAAGGCAGTGTTTTTCCCTTCTCCCAAAGAATAAATATGACAGACTTCAAGCACAGGAACACAAGGTTGTTTTTTTTTTTAATTTTTGGAAGCAAATAGCATTTAATAGGGGCCATGAGAATAAAATTTAATTGGATTTGCAAAAATCTTCAACAGATTCCCCCAAACACCAGAAAGAGCTAGACTGAGAATTAAGTTTAGAAAATTAAAATGTAGAAAAGAATCTTGAAGTATAATATCTCTTAGGACAAAATATTCAAAATAATTAATGCAGAGGACTTTACCTAACAGTATGCTGGCAGAAACTGCTCCTTTCAATGATGATATGCGGTTTGATTTTTTCTGGGTCAACCCGAAACCAAATCAACATTTTGTACTACAGTGACTATACACAACCAGTGAAAAAAGCCAGAGAAAGTCAGTTACATCCCACATGAATACAAAGGTTAAACCAGATGATGCTAATTAGATTTGCAAGCATTGTATTTATCAAATTCACATGGAGAGAAAGCAGAATCTAGGCTGTGTGCTGTATGTGCTGCATGTACTAATGAAACAACTTCATTGCAAAATTAAAAATTATTCCACCTTTATGTCTCAGCAGGTGGCAGCATCTAGCTGATCTCATCTAAGTTTGGAAGCTAGGGAAGATCAGACTACTAGGCCAAACTTGAAAGTTAAAAAAATTAGAATACCATAAAAAAATATTAGAAATATAAGTTAAATTGGGAATCTGAAATAGCTTCTGGAAGGCAGCAGTTGCAAAAAGATAATGGATTGCTCTTCCTGAAATTAGATGGTTTTTTCCATGTAGTTGCTGGGAATATTGACTTAAGGGTGTCTTTACATTTTTATAATAGTATATTATAATATTATAATAGCACAGGCTATTAAATATTCTATTCATTTACATAGCCACTCTATAGTGGTGACCCTGTTAAGTCAGTCAATCAATCAGTCACAAATTTTATGAGTTATAATCCAAAGCCATCATTAAAGCTATCTACTTACACTATTATCTTCTTCCATTTTCTCAGTTATTATTCAAATCCTTACACTAATCAATCAGAATGCTACTTTCCAATCCAAAAGACAGCACTAATTTTCTGAAATATACATTACTGTGGAGTTGGGTTTTTTTAATGATTGTTTCTACATGGAAATTTTTAGAGTTTATCATTTCATAGATGCATCAGAAAACAATTGAGAGAATATTCAAAATATCAAATTCTTTTTCAAAGAAACCTAGAATTATTTCTATTTCTGGGGAACTAATTAGTAAATAACATACAATGAAGAGGCATTGTTAGCAGCATTTTGGAAAAAGAAAAATGTTATATTATTCATTCTACTTGAACTGACAAAGAATTGAAAAGATCTCCTGTCCAGTTCCAGAACTGCTACTCATTATTATTAAAAACAAAATAAATTCTGGACAGTCACACTGTTTTTTCAAAGAACCATGGAAACATAATTGAGCATAGAAACTGCAATGCACAATTTTGTACCAGTCAATATGCGTACAGCTCAATGATTTTACCCTGTGCGCATCTCCTTCTTGAGAACAGAATCATCTCTTTCAAAAAAAATATTGCAACAACTCCCCTCAAAAAAATCCAAGAAATAATGAATAATATATATATTGTCACTTTCTTTATAAAGTGATGTAGGATGACCGAGAGTATGAAAACCTTTCCTAGTTATTTGCATTTTTTAACTTGACAGGGATACCAGCAAAATAGGATTCTCTTATGTCTAACCCACATCAAATTACAAACAGTACATCTCATGCAATTAAATGTCAACAATTGTAATAGGATTGGAGGATCAGATGATACAAAGAATCTACTTTAAAATAAATTATCATGCACAAATTTAAAGCTGATTGTTTGTTGTAAATTATATGAACTAAGTTCCCGAAAAAACCATTTAAAAAAAATGCTTGTCAATAGTAACTGAATGTACAATTTAAAGACCCATTCCTTAATTTTATTGCAATCTATAGACACAAAAATTCATCTCAGAGAAAATTTTATATCAAAAGATATTTTCTGCCAAGACATAATACTTCAGATCTTGACATAAGTATAGCTGAATACTAGAGCATTTTTAAAAAAGCTCTTTACTGAAGCTCTATTGCAGAAATGATTTGAAGTTACAGATTTAAACCCTTAATGAAAAAAAATGAAAATGAAAAGCTGCTTAGACCTCTGTGCAAGGAATGACTTAAGGAATATCATTCTACACTCACAGTCAGACCAGTATGATTATTTCCGTTGCTCAGGTACATACAGAACATGCAGGACCTTAATGGATGCTTTTAATAGTCTACCTGCAAAAGCATACTTTGATTAAACATGCTGATTATTTGATGGGAACACATGTCAAACTATGGCCACAAAATAGGCACTAAAGTGTGGTAGCACAATTTCATTAGAATGTAAGCTGCAGTGCATCTGATAAAGAGAGCTGCTGATTGCTGGGAAATACAATCCACAGTAATATAATTTAAACCTCAATGTAATATGGACAAATGATAAGAGAAGAAAAATAGTAAAAATCATTTCTATTAAACTGATGAGTCAAAAAAATTTTTCATGTATGAAGTTACTCCAAAAGATTTTTCAAGGATTTTTTCTATCTCTGCTGGAATTATTATAAAAGGAAGAACATTTAATAAATATTATAGATTGTAATTACAACAGAAAACTTTATAACTCAAGAAGAAGGCAATTTCTGTTCACTGATCTGCTAGCCAGGAGAAAGCATTTGCTTTGTCAGGCTGGGCTAAGCAATTAGTTAAATAATGGTTTACTAATTCAAAGTTTACTAATTGAAACAAGAGGCAAGGAACAAAATCAGTGATACTGTATTGCCATGTCTGAATGAGATCACTGGCAATTTTATTAGTTATTATTTAAAATCTCTTTTATCACTCTGGTTAGCAAAATATTTAGTTTAACCAACAACAACAACAAAAGCTTTCTCCTGTGTGAGAAACAATGTTGATTATGAAACTGGGTAAAGACAAAGGTTTAATGATGCATGTGACAAAATAATATCTAAGAAAATGTATTGATTTTTTTGTACTTACTTATTCTGCATCATGTTCATTATAACCCAGTCAGAAGGATAGACATTCTTCCCAATAAGATTTTTGAACATGATGAATGTTTCCATAAGGAAGTCCTAAAAATAAAAGGCAAAACATACGATTATTTTACATAAAGAATAAAAGAATAAAATTAAAATTACTTTCATTTGCAAGCATAATAGGAATAATGGAAGAAAAGTCTTAATTCTTCAATTAAATTGAAGAAACTATATCTTGTTGAACAAATAAATGTATCTGATCTCCTCTAAAAACATTGCATCATGCAGCAATACCCCCAAGAATCATATTATAATACATTTTTATTAGTAATGCCAGCTCCAAGCAAAGCCAATTTGTAACAAAACTAATACTGTAGGAATAAACAGCCTTTAAATGTCTCAGGCTGTAGTTCTAAAGTTCCAAATCCCTCACTACAGAGAAATACTGCTGTTGTTTTTTATTGTATTTTGGGTTTTATATCAACTGACATCAAGTTGTTTTTGTATTGGGTTTTCATATATTGTCAATCACCCAGATTAATTATGGATGGATGGATGGATGGATGGATGGATGGATGGATGGAGATAGATAGATAGATAGATAGATAGATAGATAGATAGATAGATAGATAGATAGATAGATAGATAGATAGATAGAAAGCATAACTAGCATAGTCAATGATTGGGAATTGAAAGATTCAGTTCAAAACATCTGGAGAGCATGTGCAATCAAGAATGTTTCATCATATTATAAATTGATTTATTTTAATTTGGCATAGGGTTTCATTGGCACAACATGATAGTTGTCCAAAACCTTCTACATTCAGAAAAATGAAATAAAGTATTGATTTTCAGTCAGATTCCCAAATTCAAAGAGAGCTTAAATATGCTGCTATAATATTTTTAGCAAGTATCAATGAAAATCAGTATTTTGACATCAACAGTATACCTTCCATATATAAAAATTGTTAAGCGGCTGTTATTAACATACATTGCTAGCACTACAAAAAGTAAATATTTCATTTCATACACGTAACATATTTGGTGTTCCCCTATTTGAATGAATACATTAGTTTATTGTTTTCTACCATCATGGTGAAGCTTGATGGCTTTTTTAGAGCAACCCTATTATTTTTCTGACTTAATTATCATATTACCACTTTTTTTTTTCAGTCAGATGGATGCTTCGCTTTTTAATGAAATGCTTGATTTCCTTGTTTTACAATTTAATAATTGTATAGCCATAATCTTAACAGGATTTATACTCAAGTACTGAGGGACTGAATTGAACTGTGGAATTTATCCTTGAATATTTTATTTTTCCAGGTGCATACTTTATTACAGGTCCTGTTTCTTTCAACTATTGGGTTTACGTATCTTTCCTAAATTTGCAGGCTGAATTTTCACATACTTTGAAAAGGGTGCCTTTATAAAAAAATCCTTTATTAACTGCAGAGCAAGAACATCACTGACAATCATGTACTGTCACACTTACATATATTTAAGCAATGTACTTTATGATATATACTCTAATATTAGAAGCAGAAACACTAACGACACTGGCAATTCAGCAGAGAAAATTATTGAAAAAGAAGAGTTACTCCATTAGCATCAAGTCCATTTTGCCACTCTGTTTCTGGACTATTATAATTAAGATTAATGGTTATAAGAGCTCATACTTAATTGCCTAAACATTTTTTTTTCTGTTCTTTTCACCTCTATGTTGTTATGGCCTGTAAGCTTATAGTAGCTTATCAGTTTTATGAAGGCTGTTCAGAGACAGTGGTTCCCCCCCCCCCGATGAACAGTAATTAGAGTGCCTTTAAAGAAAGAGTAGCTAAGTGGTTTCTAGCACACTACCATGGAATACATGAATACTGTTCTCTGATCTCTCACCATCACTACTTTTTCTCCTTCTTCCCCTAACAGCTTGCAATAAGTAGTTGGATAGAGAAAATAAGACTCAAGTAGTTAAATTAAGGACATCTTATCTATCTTTCTCATCACTTTTCTTTCAAGAGAAAGACTATATAGTATCAAGAAAAAAAAGAAGACCTGGAATGTTCCTTCCTGAATGCTTCCAGTCTTCTATCCAGTAGCCAAAGAAAGTAAGCTACATAGAACATGGGTTCTTCTTTCTAAGTGATATTATTTGTTGATTTATTTTACAAAGGTAAATGCTAAGGAAGGCCAGAAGGTGCAGAGTGTGGTTGGTTGGGTGCAAGCTCTGGATGGTTGGGCCATGGATATGACAGTGAGGCGTAAGTGCAGAAAAACTGAGGCAAGGATAGCACAGCAGGGCATGAGCTCAGGAAAGCCAAAGGATGGACAGCACAAGGGGGTGTGAACTAAGAGTGACTTGCAACTTTCCTGCCAGATTCCCTAGCAATAGCAATAGCACTTAGACTTAGATACTGCTTCACAGTGCTTTACAACCCTGTCTAAGCGGTTTACACAGTCAGCATATTGCCCCCAACAATCTCGATCCCCTTTAACTGACGTTGGAAGGATGGAAGGTTGAGTCAACTTTGAGCTGATGAGACTCGAACTGCCGAACTGTTGGCAGTCAGCAGAATTAGCCTGAAATACTGCATTATAACCACTGCGCCACCACGGCTCTTTAGTTTATTTAATGGGAAGCTTGCAGGGAAGATCACAAATGTTGATTATGTGACTGAAGGCTGCAGCTCTTGTAAGTGCAAACCACTTGGGAAACATTAGCATTTTGGTAGTAGCAAGTAACAACTCTGTATATGATTCTTCTCAATAATTTCCTTCCCATGATTTACTTAAGCCTGGTTTACTTTAATACTTTCAATTCCCTGGGATGCACATGGCACACAATTATGCTATAAAATGTAATATAAAATATAAATATTTTGCAATTTACCATGACATGTAAATACTGCCTAGATTGTAGACAAGTTGCAATTCCAGCAAGGGCCTGAGATTTCACACCTTTGCCTTAACAAATTTCTTAACAAATTTAAAGAACTACTGTCACCTCCTTAAGCCTGACCAACCTTTTAAGATTAGCAGGCAAACTCTTTTCAAGCTTTTGATAAAGAGAACAATTATTCTGGTGGGCACAAGGGACCGGATTATTTCAGTTTAAGCATTATGGGTTTAAAAATGCTTAAAGACTACTTTAAGTCTTAAGGTAGTCAGCATATAAATCTTTTAAATTAATTAATCCAAACCAAGACACAACTGATAAAATGTGCTAAAAACAAGGTATTGGATTAAAAATCTTCCCTTGGAAGATAAAATAGGATTTTGAAAAGAAGAAACAAAATTACAGAATATGTAAGCTACAGGACTTCTGTAAAGTATTATCAGTTACAATTTAATTATTTAAATAAAGTACATTTTGCTGTATATATGGTGTTTAAAAATAATAAAGCAATTTAAGATAGCATCCAATTAACTATGCTTTTTCAGAAGAGTATGGTAAGCAGTTAGTGCAAAACAGCAAGACAGCAAAAAGATTGACACAATATTTATCATTTTCTACTATGCTGTATACAATTTTTATTATATTTATTATCTAATATTAAGTAATTATTATATTTATTTAGTTATATTTATTATTTATTTCTTTAGCCAGTAGATTTATATATTAAAGCCTTGTATCAGATGGGCATTAAATTATTATGTCACAAAGTATAGTGAATAAAGAAGCTGGCTTTGAAGGATAGAAGGAAGACCCACCGCTAAAGCCACAAGTCAGATCAATGAAACTTGAGTCTAGGCCAAGAAAATAATTTGTAAAAAGGCTCAGAAGCAACGCCCTCTCTCTTCCTAATTCTCATGAAGACAAAAGGAAGAAAAGTAGCACATTCACACTTGCAAATGTTTGCTAATTGTTGCAATATATGTAGATTTATTTGTCTGAACAATGTCTGTCTCTTAGTATGGATTATCTGATAGGGCCGACACAAACTTTAAAGCTTTTTTGAAATTATTTACCATCTCTTAGAAGAGACTAATTCTCCTTTCTCCTTCCTCTAGACCAGGGATGTCAAACTCAATTTCATTGAGGGCCACATCAAGGTTGTGTTTGACTTTGGGGGGCTAGGTGGGCCAGGGTGGGCATAGCCAGATCGACATCACTTATGTCGGGAGCGCCTGTGGTGACCCAAGCACTCTGCCAGACAAAATGGGCTCCTGAGCTCCGTTTTCGGCTGCAACAGCCTCCTGCAACCCTCTGCCAGCGAAAATGGAGCTCTATTTTTGCTGTCAGAGGCACCGCAGACCAAGCTTTGCTGCTTCCAGGGCGGCCCCGCATGCCAGATCTAAGCAATTCATGGACCGGATCCGGCCCCCAGGCCTTGAGGTTGACAGCCCTGGTCTAGACATTTGAAGCAAAAGGGACAAAGTTTAAGCATACAAGTAATTATCTGGACTTTGGCTATCAACTTGATCAAGTTTGCACATATTAAATGCTAAGAGTTAAACATGTATAATGTATAAATTATGCTGACTGTGTTATAATAGCTGTGATTGGCTTTCTCAAAAAAAAAGTATTACAATAGAAATATAGACTGTATGAGGGAAGAAATGAAAACAAGCAAACATTAGGAAGAAAAACATTTCCTCCCACTATCAAGTTCCAGTGTTCTGTTTAGATGCTTCCTGCATTTCCTTAGAGATAATTTTCTCTAAGGAAAATTTTCTCCTAAGGCAATTGGAGTAGCTTATAAACAAACAACCATTTTTTTTCTCAGAGCTCTGTCTCTTTAAAAGGTGATAACAGTGACTTGAATTTGATTTTTTTTTATTAACCTTCAGTCATCTCCAGGTAACGTGGATTTCTCAGGAAATTGGCAGCATACTTAAACTGAAACACACAGATTTGATATTTTACTTATCTTCTTGTCCCATAAATAATTTCCACTCAAACAGCTGTACAGACAGTAACAAACATTCCCACAGACAGACATCATCATCCTGAGATGAGGAACAAGAACAAGATGAGGCATTTAGATCTGCTGCACAAAAGAAAGGACTCAGCATCAGTAATAGCATTATTAGCTTTACAGTCCTCACTAAGTGGTTTACAGAGTAAGCATATTGCCCCCGTTTAGGCCCCCGTTTTACCAACCTCAAAAAGATGGAAGGCTGATTCAACCTTCAGCTGGTCAGAATCAAACTCCTGGCAGAAGGAATGCAGAGTTAGCCTGCAATACTGCATTCTAACCACTGTGCCACTGTGGCTCTATAAGGCAGACATTTGCTTCTCTGTGTTGTGACATAGGCTTGCTGAGTCATTACAATATACAATTAGTCTCAAACAAACCTATTTTATTGTAACAGCTGAGAAATACATTTATTCCCAGTTGAACCCCAATTAGTTGCAAAACAAGTCCTTCGGAAGAAGTCCTTTGGAATAATCACCAACCGTTATCTTCTTTGACATCCTGCCAAAGGTCTTACTTGGCAAAGTTCAGAAACGAACAAGATATGCTGACTGGAAACAGAGTTAGCAACTTTGCTTTTCTGCAAAAAGGCCCAAATGCCTTTGTTTCTCTTTTAAGCCTTATGGGAGGGGCCAATCATCTCCTGGACTTACTCCCAAGTCATCCCTTTTGCTTTAGCTGCTCTTGCCTTCTGGCAGTTCTGCACATGTGTGCCCTGGGAACAGGCTCCTCCTGTTCCTCTACCTCTCTGCTGTCCAACTCTGGGGGCTCCGGAGTCCGCACATCACTCCCAGATGGCCGTGGCCCCATCTCTGCCTCCGATGCACAGCCCTTGTCTGGGCCTTCCCCAGACTCCAGAACTGGCCAATGTTCCTCCCCAGCACCCTCACTGCCTGACTCCGCTGCCAGCTCCGCAGGCTGCTAGAGGACCACAACACTCTGCTTGTGGAGACTCAGAGTTGCATCCTAATGAAGTAGAACAGTGTGGCCTGCAGACTGGTGCCAATCCATGAATTGTTTGTTACTGGATTGCAACAAGATAAGCCCAGAATTTGAGAGTGTTTAGAAACATTTATAACAGTTTGTCCTTGTTGTAATATCCAAGTGCATAATCAGCAGATTTGTTTCACTGACCAAGACATACACTTGCTCAGATGTTGTCGAACTTGCATGGGGACTTACACATAGCACAAGCTGCACTCTCGTCATGTTCAATAGGATGATATTGCAATGTGTGATATTTTAGGGTTAGTTTGTCAGCTGTAATCCAAAAATGTATAAACATCTGAGAAAATGTAAGCATTTATTTTTGTAACTTGTTATTCTTACAATCACTTTAATTTTTAATCAAGCCTGTTTTTAATTTATAGTTTAACATAATTAGCTAAATTAGGGAAGTAACATGTGTATTATTTATTTTTATCCCTAATTTTTCCCATCAAAAGATGATTTAAATTGAATTATAACTTTACAGGATAAATTGTTAAAAGTGATATAGCATCACTTTTAAAAGTTAGAAATGAATACTCTTGAGATTTCTAAAATTGATTTAAAGCATCTTCTTGTCAACATAACTTTGTAAGATTGGTTTCCCTGCTCTGAGTGTTACTAAAACAAAACACAGAAACAGTTTAGATGTATATTATCCTCTGTGAGCAGCACTGTCATCAATCTAATCTAGATTAGATAAATTTACAAGCAAGAGTCAAACTAACTTGTCACATTAAAAACTAAATGTAGATATATGTAGTGTTTTTTCTAAGTTTATATAAAGATAAAGGTAAAGGAGTCCCGGTTGATTTTACTCAGTTAGTCATTGCTGATTATATGGGGTGCTGCTCATCTCCCTTTCAAGCCCATTGAGCCAGCACTGTCTGAAGACATTTCCATGGTCATGTGAACAGCATGACATCACGGAGCACTGTTACCTTCCCACCAAAGTGGTACTTATTTATCTACTCCCATTTGCATGCTTTCAAACTGCTAGGTTAGCTGGAGCTATGGCGAGGATGGGAGCTCATTATGTGGAACTTGGGTCTCGAACCTGGGCTGCCAGCTTTCCAGGTGACAAGCCCAGCGTCTTAACCACTGAGCCATCATTCTGCCCCTCAAAGTTTATGTAAAGGTATTTAATGTGGAGAATTACTACTTCACTTGTAACTATCCTATTCCTACTGCAGAACAACAAAACGTTTCAAGTGTAATATGGGATCTTTATATTAATTGCCTATAATATACAATACCTTTCAATGAATAACCAGTTTCTGTTCTCTTTTTTTCCTAAGTAGTATTTGTCCTGATTATATTTGTTGAAATGTAACTTTATGTCTGCCGAATCTAATTTAAAAAGTCTGCATTTTGCATCTTTTTAAATTTATTTTTCCCACACTTTTTATTATATTTTATAAAAGTATTTATCTACAACATACTGTATTGGAGATAATAAACCTTGATTCTTCGTTACCGATAGTTTGAGAAGTGCTGATCTAGATCACAAAAAACAGGGATCACGCAGATTGGAAAATGAGACCCAGTTTTGTGTAGCCTGCAGGCATCAGGCTAGAAACCTGGAGCCTGTGAGTTCTAGTCTTTCCTTTAGGCATGAAAGCTAGATGGGAGAGGTTGGGCCAATCACTCTCTTTCAGCCCAATTCACCTCATGGGGTAGTTGTGGGGAAAACAGGAGGAATGAATATTGGATATGTTTGCAGCCTTGGGTTTTTTATTAAAATAAAAAGATGGGGTAAAAAAATCTTTAAAAATGGTTTTGTAGGATAAGATATGAGGCAGGATTTTACATGGATATACTGTGCTATTCACTTGTAATCAAAGCTGACTGTAATTGGATGTGCTTAGATATAAAGCAGGGGTGTAAAACTCATGGCCTGCGGGCCAGGCGGTCATGCGCTGGCCATGCCCACCCTCATTTTACTGAAGAAGAAAAAGCTGAGATATGTCACGTGACAACGTGTCATCGCAAGTTTGACAGCCCTGGTATAAAGTGACAACATCTCACATTTTACGTCCTCCTGAATGCCATGCAATATAGTACTGACATAACTTCTGTAATAGTGTCTTCAAGCTACATTGGCTTTTCTGGAAACCTTGATTCCTCATCTAGACCTGCTTTCTGTTTTCGCTACTACCAGGATGAAATATTTTTTAATCCAACATAGTCTGAATGATGGCTACAGCTTTCCTCTTTTACTTTACTTTAGACTGTTAGTAATTTAGATTATGCTTTTGTTGTTATTTAGCAAAAATTTGCTCTGGCTCAGGAAAAACTCCATTCCACACAATTATGTAGACTAATATATGCACAGATAAGGCAACTTGCCATCTTTCAAACAACTATTCAACTGCTGATATGAACAGTTAACAAAAGTTAATTCTATTTCATCAACTTTAGAAAAGAGAACTTTGGGTTTTAAAAACATAGAAAAGGGGATTTATGCATCTACCTTGACAAAAATTTAAACTGTCTTTCCCAAGATGGCAGGACTAAACAGTACTGTATTATTTAATAAAGTCACAACAAAAATTATAATTTTAAAACAATCAGGAAAATATACTACTGAATTTTCTAGATATGACATATTAAATATGTGGGCAAATAAAAAGGTTAAAAAATTCTTATTAATGGATCAGAATGCAAAACTTAAATAGTGATCATAAGACTGGAAAATCGCTGGCAGAAATTTCAAATTCTAGTTTTGCACCCAGCATTCTCCCGTTCAATTTCCTGTATCCATATCAGAGAGCAAGCATACAAAGCCATTCAGTTCAGTTAGCAAAAATAGATGCTTATTAAACATCAGCAAAATTAACAGGCAAAACAGAAAGAGAGAGAGAGAGAGAGAGAGAGAGAGAGAGAGAGAGAGAGAGAGAGAGAGAGAGAGAGAGAGAGAGAGAGAGAGAGGACACAGTATAGCTGTAGAAGTGAATAAACTTGAAATTTTTAGACTCACTGCAAACAATACTATATGTAATTGGGATGGACAGTTCCAAAGGGAGTGGCCTTTGCTTATTCCAGCTTCAAGCCTTTAATGTAATAACAAAAGTAGAACAATGATGGGAAGTAGGATCCCCCTTCACCGTAAAAGATGGCGGGACTGTAAATTTGATGGATAGTGATGATATATCTGACCCTTGAAACTTGGGCAGATGCATGAATGAATATAGTGCTTCAAAGAGCTTGTTTCCAAATTTACCCTAATACCTTAAAACATAATTTTTACATGCCTTGTGCATTGGTGCAATGTGCAATTTAAAAGATTTCATGCATTTACATTGTTTTTATGGTAAACTAAAGCAACATACTCTTTTTTTCAGATAAAACTGTACTTGGCAGGTAGTAGTAAACATTTGCTTCATTGTGGCCTGCAAGTTTCACACATTTAAACCTTAACATTAAAAAAAATTAAAAATTGCATCAGTTGTAAGGAAAAATAACTGCTTTTAGTTCTTTGCTCTGAAGCTCCAGCTTGCAAAAAGCTTGATTGGTATAATATTTACAATAAACAGATATGTTTCACATCTATTCTGAGAACTACTACAACTATCTTTTTAGAAAACTGTAAAACAGCCCATTAATTTTCAAGCTCAGTAAATGCTGAGCTGTAAAAAAGGCAGCAAATTGATATAGAAAAATCATACTTTGATGCCATATTATTGTCTGTATTTTTGTGGCTTAGATCCTAACCTTGATACTAAGAGGCAAAGGAGAAGTATGCAGCAAATCAGTTTCATAAACTTCACGACTTATTCGTAATCAGATTCAATGAATTTTTCCATTTTGATGTCATTTTGCTGTGTTTTTTAATTTTCTTTATGGGTTAAATATGAGGTGCTTGTTTGTGTAATAGGTGTAGTAATCACTACCTTTTGAATCATACGATGATACTAAAATAGTTCTGACCTGCTGTAGTTAAATTACTGAACTGAGAAGTGACAAAAATGACAAAAAAATAAGCTCCTTCCTTCCTTCCTTCCTTCCTTCCTTCCTTCCTTCCCACTATGGCCAAACTGAGATGAATGTCATTAAATAAGCCAACCACTTATTTCCAAGCATATTTCTAATTGGAGTCACTAAATTGAGAAATCTGTTTTCTCACTTTTGCCTTTATCTGCAGGCAGATTTTTTCCCCCTCATACTGGCTGAAATGCTGTACCACAGAATCTAACTTCCCTAGCAACAAAATCTGTATCTAGCAACATAGTATGGACGTCATGTTATCTGCTAATTAATAGATCTCAGCTAATACATGTGGATCTGCCTTTGCAGAATGCATTTGCCAGAGGGCTACAATAGTGCCAGGTCATTAGAGATATCCACCCTTGACTATTAATTCCATTCTATCATACCCTAATTAAGTAGTACTATATAAACAGAAACATAGATTAGAAAGAATCTTGAGGAGCTTGATATATTGTGCCTATTAATAATCAAATCTATCTTTAAATCTATGCATATTTAATAATAAGTCACCCATCACCCATAATGATTAGGATGGCTACTGCATCAATAATCTAAGAGTTGCTTGAACAAATTAAATGATTTTAGAAACCTAGTATATATGTCAAGATAGAACATACATACAATAAACCTGTTAGTGAAATAAAATAAAGCTCCAATATAGTACTGTATATCATACATGATTTGTTTATGAGTGGAATTCAAATATATAAATTATTAATGACACAAAATGAAATGTTATATATTTGACTCCAGCCTAAAAACCTGATTCAGTATGCTTCCAATTTTTAATTTGCCTTAAGAATCATCATTTAATATAAGGATAATGACACATTTTTTTGTTCTTGGAATTGAAGGCAAACAGCAACAGATATACCACTGATTTTCATGGCTGGTCATAAGTTGCTCAGAAAAAGTTTTTTTCAGCTTTGTAATGTTTTATCATTTTTATTTTTTTTAAAGAAATAGTGTAAAAATGGAACAATGTTTCAGGTTAAACTTACAACAACGTCAGTTCTCATCTTCCCCAAAGTCTTGATTAAATGAGCATAATGATAGTCTTCCATTTGTCTTAAAATAGCGGTCATGCTTGCAACAAAATTCCCCTGAAAATAAAGCAAAATAAACAAAGATGTCATACAATATGCAGATTATCAGCAATTCTAGGCAAATCACAAGTTATATGAACATTTCTTTTTTTAAAAAAAAATAATAAAAATATGAATTTACTGCTGTTACTTCTTAAGTCCCTATAATTTTCTGAGCTCTATATTGTTCCACGTATATGCTTTGTAAAACTCTTGGCTCTTACTATCTTTTAATAATTGTTCAAAAACATTTTTCTTCTCTCTAAAATGCAATTAATTATATGAGTTATTGTACCATAATTTTTTAATGAGTGAATTGGATCAGAAAATAGGAATTTGTATATTGTGCCCTGAAGACATGAATCCTAAATTCAGTAAATCCTGCAAAGTATTATTTTGGCTGTGTGTGTGTGTGTGTGTGTGTGTGTATACATATACAACTGTCCATTTGGTTCCTGATCAATGCAAAGTATATTTTGCTTCATTTACCTACAAGGTAAAGGAAAAGGTTTCCCCTGTTATTATTATTATTATTTATTTATTCTATACCACCCTTCTCCCGAAGGACTCAGGGCGGTGCACAGCCAACAATAAAACAAACCCAATACAAAATTTAAAAGCAATTTTAAAAACATATTAAACAATTTGGCCCTAATCATTAAAAAATAAACCCCAATTAAAAATCTTGTTTAGGCCAGCCCAGCTTGTTGGAACAATAGTGTCTTGAGGGCACGGCAAAAAGTGCATAGGTCAAGGATCATCCGTAACTCCGGGGCAATTTGTTCCAGAAGGCAGGTGCCCCCACAGAGAAGGCTCTCCTCCTGGGGGCCGCCAGTTGACACTGTTTGACTGACGGCACCCTGAGGAGTCCCTCTCTGTGGGAGCATATTGGCCGGTGGGAGGCTATTGGCAGCAGAAGGTGGTCTCGTAAGTACCCGGGTCCTAAGCCATGGAGCACTTTGAAGATGGTCACCATCACCTTGAATAGTACCCGGAAGACCACTGGAAGCCAATGCAGCTCGCGCAGGAAGGGTGTTACATGGGTGCGCTGAGTCACTCCCATAATCGCCCACACGGCCGCATTCTGGAGCAGTTGGAGCCTCTGAGTGCTCTTCAAGGGGATCCCCATGTAGAGAGCGTTACAGTAGTCCAGATGGGAAGTGACGAGGGCATGAGTGACCGTGTGCAAAGAGTCCCAGTCCAGAAAGGGGTGCAACTGGTGAATCAGGTGAACCTGATAAAAATCCCCCCTGGCCACAGCCATCATATGCTCTTCTAATGACAGCCGCACATCCAGGAGGACACCCAAGTTGTGGGCCCTCTCTGTGGGGGCCAAGGTCTGAAGCTTGACTGGAACAGATTCAGATAGACAGCTTCATCCAGGTACTGGGGAAGTTGTTGCACTACCACACTCTCAACAACCTTCACTACAAAGCGAAGGTTGGAGACTGGACAATAGTTCGCTAATACAGCTGGGTCCAAGGAAGGCTTCTTGAGGAGAAGCCTCACCACCGCCTCTTTCAAGGCAGAGGGGAAGAAGCCCTCACTCATGTCCGACTCTAGAGGGCAGAGCTCATTTCTGTTTCTTAGCCAGAAGACATTTTCGTGGTGATGTGGCTAGCATGACTATACACACTGAGGTGCCCAGAATGCTGTTAACTTCCTATTGAAGTGGTACCTATATATCTACTCACAATTGCATGCTTTTGGACTGCTAGATGGGCAGGAGCTGGGGCAGGTAACGGCAGCTTCATGTCTAAGGTAAGACTAGAATTCATGGTCTCCTGGTTTTTAGCCTTATCCCTTAATTATCAGATAAAATTTGATGCCAATTGCATTAAATAATGTATTGTATAATATTTTAAAATTTCTTTTAACTGCCGCTACAACATCTAACTGGAATGGCACTGAACTCTACCTTATGTAAATATTAGAACTATGTAGCACTCCAATAGTGCTTCAGCATGTATGGAATATGAATGTAGCTTAAAACAGCTGCATCCACTTCCACTGCACATCCCTAATAACTATATTGAAATAATATATTCTTTTGTACAGATCTCTACAGATGTTCTTTTACAAACGTTTATACAGATGTTCATAAAAATGCATAAATATGCAACCATTATCATTAAGTCCTGACTATAGGCAGAATAAGGAACTGAAAGACCCTTGCTTCTTCTTTTATAGCAATCATTATCTACACAAAATAATGAAAACATGGAGGGAAACAAAACTACTTACATTGAAATTAGATATTTTCAATTTTCTAACAAATTTTCTAAATCAAATAAACATATTCAAACTTTTACCAGCACCTGCAACAACCTCTAAATCATTCTTCTTTTATGTTGTAATCTCATGACAATGTACTGTTTGACTGTTTTCTCCAAGGTATTGTTTTTTATCTGTTAAACTACTGAAGTTTGCAGATGATACAACAGTGATCGGTCTCATTCAAGACAATGATGAATCCACATACAGATGGGAGGTTGAACAACTAGCCTTGTGGTGTGACCAGAACAATCTGGAACTGAACATACTCAAAACCATAGAAATGGTGGTGGACGTTAGGAGAAACCCTCCCATACTACCACCTCTTATAATATTAGACAACACAGTATCAACAGTAGAGATATTCAAATTTCTAGATCTACCATATCTCAAGACCTAAAATGGACACCTAACATCAAAAACGTCATCAAAAAAGCACAACAAAGAATGTTCTTTCTGCACCAAGTCAGGAAGCTCAAACTGCCCAAGGAGCTGCTGATACAGTTTTACAGAGGAATTATTGAGTCTGTCATCTGCACCTCTATAACTGTATGGTTTGGTTCTGCAACACAACAAAACAGACACAGACTTAAAAGACTAATTAGAACTGCAGAAAAAACAATTACTACCAGCCTGCCTTCCATTGAGGTCCTTATACTGCACAAGTCAAAAAGAGGGCTGTGAAAATATTTACAGACCCCTCGCATCCTGGACATAAACTGTTTCAACTCCTACCCTCAAAATGATACTATAGAGCACTGCACACCAGAAAAACTAGACACAAAAACAGTTTTTCCCAAACGCGATCACTCTGCTAAACAAATAATTCCCTCAACACTGTCAAACTAGTTATTAAGTCTGCATTACTATTAATCTTCTCATTGTTCCTATCACCCATTTCCTCCCTATGACTATCATTAAGTGTTGTATCTTATGATTCTTGACGAATGTATCTTTTCTTTTATGTACACTGAGAGCATATGCACCAAGACAAATTCCTTGTGTGTCCAATCACACTTGGCCAATAAAGAATTCTATTCTATTCTATTCTATTCTATTCTATTCTATTCTATTCTATTCTATTCTATTCTATTCTATTCTATTCTATTCTATTCTATTTGCATGGTGGTGCAGTGCAGTATTGCAGGCAAATTCTGCTGACTGACGCCTGCTACCAGTTCGAAAGTTCGAGTCTCACCAACTCAATTTTGACTCAGCCTTCTATCATTCTGAGGTTGATAAAATGAGGACCCAGAATGTTGGGGAAAATATGCTGACTCTGTAAACTGCTTAGAGAGGGCTGTAAAACACTGTGGAGCGGTATATAATTCTAAGTGCTATTGCTATTGCTATTTTTAAAAACCTTAGCCTCAAACTCTTACATGCATTTTAATTCTGATTAATAGTTTTAGTAATTAATTTTCTAGTTAATGTTTTAGAATGTGGTCCTCAGGTTATGGCCATTTGTTCCATGACCATTCAAAGTTATGACAACATTGAATGGGGAGTGAGGAGATTGGTGACCTGTACTTGAAGTTGCAGTTGTTACAGTGTCTCTATGGTCACATGATTGTAATTCAGGTGCTTGGCAACCACCTAGCAATTACAACGGTTGCAATGCTCTGCATTCGTATTATCACCATTTGTGACCTTCCCTGCCACTTCCCATAAGTAAGGTCAATGTGGGGGGACCCAGCAGGAAATTACAAGTCATCCCCACTGCTTTTCTGTCCACCATGATCTGTAGTACCTACCTGCCCATCTAGCAACTATCCATGGCATCCATCCAACCTTCATACCAGCCCTCCCATAGTACCTGTCTTTTAGATATAATGTTAGATGTTGATATTGTAGCCACTAATTTCTGGGTCCATTCTTCAAAGATCTTTAATATTTCAAGCGTTCTAGTATTTTGTGTAATTTGGTAAATGCCAATTCTAAAATGTAATGGTAAAGAGGAATGACCTTTGGAGACTGGGTGAAGAGTTGTAGCCTAGGGAATATTTTGACAGGCAAAAATAGGGATGAATTATACTTTCATATTTGCAAGATTCTGTTATACAATAACAGAACACAATAATGTAGAGTTAGCTCATCTAGTCATTTCTTTTGGTCTACCTGGTAAGGCTCTTATGCTGAAGTACAAAACAAAACTATATAAATTTCTTCTGCGCTGCAATCGATTGATAATAACTAACAGAAAACCTTAATACAGAATTATATATTTGTCAAATATTCACAACTTGGGTCTTGCAAAAACAAAACATATGGATTTCTTTTTTAAGGCTTTGCCCCCTATTTTGGTCTTTTGAAAACCACTTCCATCCAAAGAATACAGAAATGTACTTCTTGCATAATGTCTTATTAAAATATCAAATCACAAAAAACGCTTACCATAATAAATTTTCTAATCCAGAATAAAATTCTAATTTGAAATTTTCTCCTAAAAAAACTTTTAATTGATCAATATTAATTATTTATACATTATTTAATATTTATCTTGTATTTAATTTTATTTCTCTAAAAATAAAAGTTATTGCTTTTAACTGTAATATTAAATTCCAAATAGATCTAAAAATAGGGTGTCTAAGTACAGTGCAACTGAATAATTTATAGATATATTTTGCATAAAAGTCCAATCTGTGTCAATACAGGGCAGTTTATGACTGAAGGTTAGTTTGCAAAGCAAAAATTACTCTTTATGTAATAGTAATGATCTATGAAGCTTTTCTAATTTAATTGTTATGGTACTTCTTTAAAGTCTTACAAAGGAAGCAATGTGAAGAGAGGAGGTTTTATAATTTATATATTTGAATTACATTTTTATGAAAAAATCCATTTCAAATAAATGGAAGAATCCAGGTTATAATAGAATCTTTTATGGACAGAAGTCAACATAAAAGAGAGAGAGAATAGTCTGAGATATTGATCTTTTCCCACCACAGAAAACTTATTAAGACTGAATTGCTCCTGCCTCTATTAAGATCTGGTTGAAAGCCAGTACATCACAGAATACAATTGAGGTAATCTTGAGATTTCAGTTATCTCAGTTGGGGTGAAAGTTATTTAGCTGCTTCATCTGCTTCTTTATCATTAAAGATGCAGGGCACATTGTTAACTATGGGATGAATTACATATAGTATACATTAACTATGTATTATAATACAGGGGTTCATTTACTGGCTCACTTGTTCCTGTCTTTCTTATTGCATGTATGTTAAACATGTGATTAAAAACATTTCTGAATAACTTCTATTTTTATTTATAGATTAAAAAAGAGAGATGAATAATCATAAAGGGAACACAGATCAATTTGCTGACTTTGCTGTAGTTATATAAATGTAGCTTTACAATTACTCTTGGTATAAAATTGAAATTGATTTTTCAAAAATCACATTTCTCTTTTTCTGCATGGAACGTTACGCTATATTAGGGATGCAGAGATGAAACAGTAAAACATGCCACTGATTACATACTAAAAGCTAACCCAGCATTTTTCAAAACATTTTATAAAAATCAATTACTTCCTGTTGCTTAATATTTGGTTAGCTCACATTTAGTAAGTCTAACTACTGTAGTGTTAAGTAGATAAGAACTGCACTAGCTAATTTCAGGTCTTAAAATTATAGAACATAGTGGTATATATCACCATGAATAAAGATTAATTTGATCTGAAATTGAAGCATTTCACAGCAGGTTTACTTAGCCATCAAGTTCATCCTTCTTATCTTTTGTTTCAGTCTCATTCTTACTTCCAGGAAGGAAGGAATGATTATCTAGATGGCCAATGGGGAAACTCAGGAGTCCAATCAATGACCTATCTTCCTCATTTTGTTACTTCATTTCAATTGAGTAACGTGTAAAGAAATTTGACTCATACAGAATAGAGATGGGTAATGCTGTTCTGCTACCATGCCTTCTCACTTACTGGGAGAAGGGAATCTAGGAGCTGGAAGGCAGGAGTTACTGCAAACCTAGAGGAATGTGCTGCAAATATCTTCTAAAGTTAAGCCAATACAGTTAGTGTCCACTTAACTAAATATTCAAAGTTATGATGGAACCTCCACATGGGTATGAATAATCCCGTTCTGAAGTTCTGATGGCCATTCCAACCTTGGTCATGTGACTACATATCAGGCACTCAGCAAGCAGTTTGTGCTGATCCCCCACTTGAGCCCCAAGCCAACTGGCACAGCCATGTCTTTAGGCCCTTACAAAAAGATAGAAGGATTAGGGCCAACTTCACATCAGGAGGCAATATATTCCAGAGGACAGGAGCAATAGCAGAGAAGGCTGTCCCCTGGACCCCGCCAACCAGAATACTCCAGCTCCTCTGCCAACATGAGTGCTACGGGCCAATCCCAGTGGGGTGAGACGGTCCCTCAAGTAACCTGGATCTTGCCATGAAGGGCTTTAAAGGTGATCACCAACACCTTGAATTGCATCCAGAAGCAGACTGATAACCAGGGCATCTCAAGGAGCAGTAGTCTCACAAGGGCCATTTTGGGGGGCCCAAAAACTACCCGTGCCACCGCACTTTGCATCAGCTATAGCTTCCAAATACTCTTCAAGTTTAGAGTGCATTACAGTAGTCCACTCATGAGATGACTAGTCTGAATGACTGAGCACAGAGAATCTTGGTTTTTATAATTTTTTGTTATTTATTATTTTTATAAATAACTCAAGGTAGTGAACATACAAAATCTTCTTTTAAACAACCCTGTGAAGTGAATTGGGCATAGAGAGAGTGACTGGCCCAAAGTCACTCAGCCTGTTTTCATGCTTTCAGTATGGTCTAGTGATTAAGGCACCAGGCTAATAAGAAAGAGTAATAACATATTCCTGTTTATTAGCCTGGTCCCTTAACCACTAGACCAGTGGCCCCAATCTTTTGGGCATCAGGGACCGGTTCCATGGAGAAAGGTTTCTCTGCAGACTGGAAGGGGCGTAGTTTTGTATGCTGCCTGCATCCTGCAGATGGGGCTTTGCTTGTTTGTGCGGACCGGTTGCTGGCAGGCTGCAGATCGGTGACAGTCCACAGACTGGGGGTTGGGAACCCCTGCACTAGACCATACTGGATTTGCACTTTGAAAATGACTCAGAAGTGCCAGCAATCTCTTCTGAGACTATATAACAGTGAACATCAAACTGCACTGGCTCTATATTCCATCACAGCAGTTAAATATACAAATAAGTGACTTGTAGGAAAGTAGTAGTAATATTTGGTGACATAGAATAGAATAGCAAAGATAATATATGAAGAAAAACTTGAACATCTGTTAAAAAACCAAAAACAAAATAGGAGGTTAAGGTGCAGAAGTGATTCCTTAAGTTGGGATTCATTCAGTTAGCTCCAACAAATACTGAATACACAATACATTTAAGTTTGTGTTTATACAACTAAAATTATATATTTTTTTAATTTAAGAAAGTCTGTACCCACATTAAATGCTACTTGTTTTATGATTCCAAATGTTCTCTGAGTCATAAATTTGTATTAGATTTCTTTTACAACCCAGCTACCCTCTGACTTATTAGTATTACCGTAGTAATATTTATATTTTCATAGTAATTAGTTTGTATGTGTTTAGGTTTTCTACAATTTTATCCTTTTAATATTGTAAGCCATACAGAATTACCCTGTGGTAACATGGATGATCAATAAATTTAATAAAATAAATTAAAATAAATAAATTTGATTCTGACAAAACAGTTATGTAAAATGACTTCTGATTAATATTATTCTTTTTTTAAAAAAACTATTTTCTGTCTCACTTTAAAACACTTTTTCAAGCTTCTTTTTAACAATCCCATTAGGCATTTTTCTAAACAGCTAACCAGCTTTACAAGCACCTCAAGCAAATTGTGAAGCAGCAGTATTTGTAGAGTTGCCTATGGTGCAAAACTATTTTTAATGTCAAAAAAATGAGATTTTATACAAGTCTAGAACTGCATGAAACCATGAGCAGTATTTTCTTATCAACATCCCCTTATAACTTTGCTGGCCGTATATCCCTGGCATCAGATATATAAAGCGAAGGGCTAATATGATATATATTGGGTGGTACATGAGCATGAAAGAAAATGTGGGGGTGGGGGGGAATGAGCAGGCAATTTGAAACTGCCTGATGATCCTGGAGGGAGAAATTGTTGTTTTTCCCTTGGATTGAAGGGATACTATTTGGGTGTAATAAATGTCATTTTTGTGGCAGATGGCACTAATTGGGAGGTAGGGAAACAGAAATCACCACTGCTAATTTAGAAAACAAATTTACAATTAGGAAAGTTGTTTAGGGTCTTCTGGGAGATAGCAGGAAGTTGGAACCAAGCAATAGTCAATGCCTCAATGAACAAGGTGGGGTTTTTGTCACTTCTAAAGAAGCAGATAATACGGCCCCAACTCAAGGAGCCTTCACTCTCTCTTTTCTCTTTTCATGAAAAGGCTGTGGAGAAAGCAGCAGCCCTGAAACTGCATTGGACTTGTTCTGATCATTGGTCATGTAAATGACTGCAACGGATCCTAGAGGAAGGAGATTATTTGGAGCCTTGGACATCAGGTATCAGGCTGCTTGCAGCCCAGCAACACCATTTATGGATGATCTTTGGAGAGACTGAGAACAACCCTCCAGCTCCTTCTTCATCTCCAGAAATTTCCCACTTGCTTCCTAAAATGTTGGTTCTATTTGGTAGTAGAGAATGAAGATAAATCTGTCTGGTGACCTCTACTTTCTACAGTGCCTGGAGTATCTCTCTTTTCTCCAGTCCTTTTTAACATCTGTATGCAGATGCTAGGGGATATCACCTGCTGATACAGGGTTCAGTGTCATTACGCTATTGATAAATATCTTGTCCTTAGTTCAAACAGGTGATATAGCAATAGCACTTATATACCACCCCATAGTGCTTTACAGCACTCTTTGGACAGTTTATAATGTAAGCATTATTTGCATATTCCTCCCTCCAACAATCTGGGTCCTCATATTACCGACCTCAGAAGATGGAAGAATGAGTCAACCTTGAGGCTGACATCAGGATCGAACTCCAAACTGTGGCCAAGGTTTCCCTGCAACATTTTAAACACTGCGCCACCACAGCCGTTATATAGTAGAAGCGTTAATACACTGGAGTGGCTTTGGGTTTTTGAGCCTGATGATTCCAGGGATATTCAATCTCAAGGCTGATCAAGGGTGTACTCCTCTATTTAGAGTTTGCCAGCAATTTGGGGCTTCCAGTAACTCCTGCCTGAGGAGAAAGTATAGCTTTGGCTATGAACACTTTTTACAGCTAAATCTTATATGACAAGTGTGACATTTTCTGGATCAGGAGGCCCTGTTCACAGTCTCTTACAGAAGAAAATATGGCACTATACATTACCACATCCCTAAATATATTTTTCAAGGAGAAATGTACTATCAGATCAGCCATGAAACACTTAGATTCAAAGGAATACTAATTCAGATACTAATGGATAGTAGTAATGCTCAGATGCATGAACTTGTAGGAATATGCACAATTCAAAAATTTTAAATAAACAAAAAAAGACATTGGAAATGTAGTACGGTCATTTCTTTAAAAATCTTTGTGTCATTATTTGTTGTGTGACATTTTAGATAAATACGTATAGATCTGTGAAAAGGTTTTCACATCCTTTTAGGTTTAAATGTTTGAATATCTGTGCTGCTGAATATGAGCTACATATATAACCGGTAGTAATACAAAAAGGAAGCTTAAATGAATAATTTATAATGACATTGATGTATATTTCATTTACTTCACAAACAAAAATATCCAATATATGATGTGCCATTGTTTCCATAATTTCAGTAAATTCAAATAAAAAGATAACTAGAGGCAGTTGTATGAACACTTAGTTTAAAAGGCAAGGCTGATTTGGGTCAACCATGCCCTCTAGATTACAAAAACTATGACACTATTTCAGTAAATTCTCACTATTTTATTATTTGTTTATTTGTATCATGCAATTTATTATTTTTACAAATAACGTAAGGTGGTGAACAGATTCAACGCACCTTCCTCTTCCTATTTTCCCCACAACAATCACCCTGTTCGGTGAGGTGAGCTGAGAGAGAGTGACTGGTCCAAAGTCACCCAGCTGGCTTTCATAACTAAGGTGGGACTTGAACTCACTGACTCTTGCTTTCTATACAGATTCTGCCTGCTCAAAATAAATTTTGGATGAAAATAAATAAACATGTAATTTATGCCCATCAATCAGGAAAGAGTATAAAAGATTTCTAAAGTTGTTAGGCTCCATCAAGCCACATTCTAAAGATGGTATCTTGAAACAGAGACAATTTGAGACAACAGTGAATCTTTGCAAGACCGGCTTTATCATTAAAATATAAAATCATCCTGGAAGTCACAAAAATCCTGGAACAAAAATCCCTGGATCTGTAGCTCTTTTTTGTTTTGGCTAAAGTCAGTATTTGTGATTTCACCAACAGAAAAGCATTAACTAGATAAAAATGGATTTAATGGGCCTGTATCTTTCTAGAACCTGCTGCTCATTTCAACTTTGCAAAATGGCATCTAGATAACGTTCCAGACTTGTGAAGGAATGTTGTACGGACAGTTGAGTCAAACAAAAAACAACTTTTCAGGTGCCATGGATATTGTATCTAGTGGGAACCAAACACTATGTTTCACCGTAAGAATCCTATATTGAGGTAAAAACAGGAGTAATAATGTCATGGATTAGGGGTGCTGTGTTCTTCATGGCCCAGACAACTTTCCAATATGCATTGTAAATTGGATCAGAGAATTCTACTCAAAAATATCTGCTGAAGTGGAAGTGGGTTGTACAGCAAGACAACAATTTCAAGCATACAAGCAAATCTATAAGACAATAAATGAAGAACAAATTTTCTGGAATGGTCAAATCAAAGTCCAGAGCTAAACATCTCATAACTGCTGCGTCAGGAATGAAAGCAAGAACTTTGTGCTAGAAAGCCCCCAATGTTTTTGATTTAATACATTTGCCATAGAGGAATGGAACAAATTTTCTACACAAGTATATGAGAGGCTGATCACTAATAATAGGAAAGTTGGTTGCTGTTAATGCAGATAAACCAGTTATTGAATCTTAGGAAATTATCACACAGGCAGATTATTTTTGAAATAAAGAAAGTAAAACCCTAATGTTAGTATTTTGTCACTGATAACATTTAGTAGTTTAAAATATGCAAAAATTAAATAAATCTGAAAAGGATTAATACTTTTCACAGCACTACATATTAGGTGTGATGATTCAACCTTTCTTCCTCATTCATTAATACATACTAACAAACTATTGTTTCATAAACAGCAAACACACACAATGCCACGTGTTTTAAAATGTAAGAAACACATATGATTAAATGTGAATATTTAAACTTCAAAATTGCTAAATTGGCTTGGTGGAAGAAAAAGACAAACATTTACTATATTTTTCGGACTATAAAATACACTTCCCCACCACCACCCAAAAAAAAGGTGGGTGGAAATGTCTGTGCGTCTTATACAGTGAATCTGGTCTGTTTTTGGCCTCCCGAACCCTCTGCACCAAGGGTGGGTTATACTTACCTTTCCTACCAGTTTGTAGTGGTAGTACCTTTACTACCAGGCCGTGCGCACACTCCCACTCTTCTGCGCATGCACAGAAGCATTTTTATGACGTCGGGGTCGGTGGGCAGGGCCTCCCGCCAGTTTTACTACTGGTTCTATAGAACCGGTGTGAACCGGGGGCAACCCACCACTGTTCCATACATCCAATTTTTGCCCTCCCCAGGTCCAGAAGCATTCTGCGGCCAAAACCAGGCCTGTTTTTCGCTTGCAGAGTGCTTCTGGATGCGAGGAAGGCAAAAACAGGACCCACGGAAGCAAAAAACTATTTTTTTTCTTGTTTTTCTCCTCTAAACCTAGGTGTTTAGTCCGAAAAATACAATACCTTTCAAGTCTATCTTATGGAATATTCTGACTGATTTGGAAGGAAAGCACCATTGTCATTTGAAATATAAATAAAAAATGGACAGCTACCTATTCACCTGTGAGCTATTTCCATATTGTCAGCTCAGGGCAGCAGGATGGAGTATAATGAAATTAAATGTTAACAGCCCTGCTTCTTCATGTAGATTTTTCAGATGAGTTCTTTCTAACCAGCAACTATCTTCTGATATTATAAACCAGAAATTGTTATTTGGGATCAAAATTTCAAGTTTCAAGTTGGCTTTTTCCAGCAGTTACTAATTTTATAACAACTTTTGGAAGGTTACTGTATTTGAGGAATTTAAAGAGAAGTTTTGCAAACTAGATTACACTTTTTTTAAAAAAAAATGTTTGGACAGAATGTATGCCTTTGGAGAAGATATCTTAGATTTAACCAACCTATACAGATGTATATGCTTATGTATATGCACATGTATGTAATTGTACTTTACATATATATCTTTGGACATTTAAGATTCATATATTAATACTGTAGAGATATCACAAGTAGAAAATCACATCTTTCACTGCAGATAAAAAGCAACATTTCAAAGTTATAATACAAGGCAGAATTTACATTAAACATTACTACAGGTTTACAATGATACTTTGACATTTGGCAGTAAACATTTGACAGTGGAGTCATTTTACTGTTTTGATGTACAGTTTCTTAATATACAAAAATTGCAAACAATTTCACAAAAGTTATGTCACAGTTTGAAGTCAATTCTTTTGGAATATATCAATATCTCTATCATGTGTGTGTGTGTGTGTGTGTGTGTGTGTGTGTGTGTGTGTGTAATTTACAATAAATTTTAATTTGGGATTAGCATATATGTTATGAATTGCAATGAAACTGGAATCTCTCTCACTCTGGAAGACATAACAGCCTAGAATTGTGTACCAATACAATAATTTTAAAATTGATAACATGGAAATCTAATTTTGCTATTGACATTTTTCTAACAGATGCTAAGAGAGTATCATTTATGGTGTTATTAGAGAAGGATTTTCAGTTTATTACATTAAAGAACACAAAATAAGAAGCCAGCTAGTTTGATCATAGAACAAAAACAAAATATTGAAAACCTGAACTGAGATGGTACCATGATGCTCTGCCTGTATAATAATAAAGAAATAAAAGTTGTAGCATTTTTGAATTTTTATACAGTACTGCACATGCATTATTATGCTACATAAAGCAGCTGAGAGCTGATTCAGAACCAATATGGTGATGTGTTGTGGACCATTCTGGATTTCAATAATTAATTAAGAATTAATTATCTGTAGGAAGCAAGTTTTTATTTGTCCCTTGCTAGATGGAATCTAGGAAATAGTAATGTTGTAGGATAGCTTCTTTAACCACCAATCCAGATTTTAAAGTAGATACAAGTAAATTCGTCCTACATACCTAAACCTAACAATGACCTACACAATTTCCCCAGAAATGTAGCAATAACAGCACCAAAGTTAAAGTAAATATCATGGAATCATACAGTTGGATAGGACCTCAGAGCACATTTAGTCCAAATGATTTCAGCCTTAAAATAATGATTTCAGCCTTTAAATAAACATGTTGCAAATCTCCAATGGCTTCATTATAAAATTTCCAAAGTCTAAGAATAATATATCTGAAAAATGTGAACAGTTGTGCTGGATGTACATCTATTTGAGAATGCAGTATTAGTAGCAAAATAAATGTGTTGATATGCATGTACAAACATTTACATGCATTCCTGCAGTTTCACAAATAATGTCCTACTCTTAAGCAGCTACTCAGCTGCTTTTACACATATTTTTCAGCAGCAAGGTACACAGAAAACTTAGCATTAGCATCTATGACAATTACATCTACCAATTTTCTACAAATAAGTATCAGCAGGAAGCTTGTATAAAAAGAACTGTACTTGGTGTAGTATAATTTAGGTAGCAACTAGCAATATGTACTACAATTAGCCTGAATATGCTTCTAGCATTGTTCTGAGGTTTCATTTTATTAACAGAAACAGAAATCTTATGCTCTCATTTACAATGTACACCGAGAAATACATGTAAACTCAAATCTAACACCATAGATACAAAGGGAAACCTCAAAATATTTATCTGCATAGACAGCATTAAGCCTACAACTTTTACATTCTAAGCCTAAAAGGAACATTTCTCTTTTAGCCGTAGGCCAGTGTTTATGTTCTTTATCTTCTCTAACTTAAGATTCCACATAAAACCATTAGGACTGCTACTTCAACTTACAATGCTAAGTAAATATAGTGTATGCACACAACTTCAAAGTAAAGTCATTGTATAAATCAATGCTGATAGCCAATCCTAAAGGAGTCCTACAGAAAATAATGCAGACTATAATTCAAAATGTCAGTACTGTGAAGAAGCTGTAATATAACATTTACCAAGATACAATGAAATCATCCAAATGGGACCAAATATGTAAGAGATACCTACGTATATGCAGTATAAGCTGGCACAACAAAAAGTTCTGCACTAGCACTTGTACTGGATTTCAAAATATTTATTATAGCATCACAGTTATATGGATGACACATCATCTGGGACATAACAGAAATTTTTGTCAACCAAGAATTTTGCAAGGATTCTTCTTAGTCTTTCACTCATACTTCCACAGAGACCTCAGTAAGCTTTCTATTCACTTTGAGGAAAACATATAAATGTGCCTGTAATTTACAACCCTAATATTATTTGCTAGTCTATATATACAATGACTGCATGCATTATTATAATGAAAATCTAGGAAAGGAAAATTTAGGTCATCATAGTTTTGGAATATATTGTAATTTACTCTTAAATTGACCCAGTGGATGGTATGAAATTGGAAACAGATTTACATGCATTTAATTCTACACCAAAGACTATGTGCTTTTCCATATATGCAATGTATGACTGCATGCAAATATGCAAACTTCGTATCAGGTTTGCCTGATTCACCAGTTGCGCCCCTTTCTGGATCAGGACTTCTTGCGCATGATCACTCATGCCCTCGTCACTTCCCGTCTGGACTACTGTAATGCTCTCTACATGGGGCTCCCTCTGAAGAGCATTTGGAGGCTCCAACTGGTTCAGAATGCGGCCGCATGGGTGATTATGGGATTATAGCGCACCCATGTAACACCTTTCCTGCGCGAGCTGCACTGGCTCCTGGTGGTCTTTCGAGTGCGATTCAAGGTGTTGGTGACCTTTAAAGCGCTCCATGGCCTAGGACCTGGGTACTTACAAGATTGCCTTCTGCTACCGATAGCCTCCCACCGCCAATACGCTCCCACAGAGAGGGACTCCTCAGGGTACCGTTGGTCAAACAATGTCGACTGGTGACCCCCAGGGGGAGAGCCTTCTCTGTGAGGGCACCTGCCCTCTGGAACGAATTACCCCTGGAGATACGGATTATCCCTGACCTACGCACCTTTCACCATGCCCTCAAGACGTTATTGTTCCAACAAGCTGGGCTGGCCTAAACATGAATTTTAATGGTTCTCTTATTTGAAAGATATTTGGGGCCAAATTATTTAATATGTTTTTAAATAGTTTTTTTTAAATTTTGTATATAGGTGTGTTTTATTCTTGGCTGTGCACGGCCTGAGTCCCTTGGGAGAAGGGCGGTATAAAAATAAAAATAAATAAATAAATAAATACAAGCTACCCTGTTTCCCCCCAAATAAGACATCCCCTACCAATAAGCCCAATCGGGTTTTTGAGCACATGGCAATAAGGCCAAGTTCAAAAAAATATAAGACAGGGTCTTGTTTTCGGGGAAACACGGTATTTTTTATAACTGCTATATTTAATACAATCAGATTAGCTGGCATAGTATCTATATCTGTAATGAGACTATAGTATCTATCTATAATGAGACTGGAATTTATTCAATATGTGTTCATCTGGGTATTACATGTCTCTACATATACATCTATATTATCTACCGTGTTTCCCCGAAAACAAGACCCTGACTTATATTTTTTTGAACTTGGCCTTATTGCCATGCATTCAAAAGCTCGATTGGGCTTATTATCAGAGGATGTCTTATTTTGGGGGAAACAGGGTAGCTACACCCACACATATTTTAATGTATAACCATTTTAGGCTGTCTATAATTTTTTTTAAAAAAAGATAATTATAGTACACTCAAAGCTGATTGTGAGTTTTTTGTACTATATTTAAAAATTTCTACTGAAATTAAACACCACCTCAAGATTTTAGAATACTAATGCCAGATTTCTGAGAATCTACCATTACTTGAACATAGAATATTATGAATATGATCCTATTTATGGATCAAATAATAAAGAAAACTCAATAAATGTTTGAGCTTTTGCCTTCTTAAACTGCTTTGAAATAATACTTTGTAGTCAATAGGGCTTTGAGAAAACATCATCAAAATTCATCATTTTAGCCATTGTCTATCCTCTTCCACATGTTTCCAACCAATACTGTCCTGAGATTTCTTTGGACAATTGGGCCTGCAATACTTGCTGATGTCACTGATCCATCTTATTTTAGGTCTCTTTTGTGGATGCAAAGAGCCATCGAAAGATACATGCTTGGCAGATAGAAAGATCTGTATAGTAGAACCTCTGATCATGAATGCATCTGACCACGAACAAATCGGCTTCTGACCAAAAAATTCACAATTTTTTTTCCACGGCTGATTTCCCCTTCTGCGCCATTTGCTTTGTAAGCACCAAATTTCCAAAATTAGGTTCGGGTCATAACCAAATTGGGTTGTGACCAAGGTTATGGAGCGAATTATGGTCATGACAAGAGGTTCTACTGTACATGGATTAGAGAACAAAGGTAAGTATACGATATCATCAAGAGAGTAAAGAATTGAAATGGAAATGGGTTGGTCACATATCAAGAAGAACTGATGGCAGGTAGACTAAGGCAGTCATAGAATTGTGGGAAGCTCCCGCCCCAAGAGAATGAAATATTTTGGGGAATATTAACAGAGGCAGAATGTTGTATTTCCCCAAAGGAGAAACAGAGACACATGCTCTTAAGGGAAGCAGCTGTTGCCATTGGGGTGGTATGGGACATGTTGGGCCGCTCGGCCAGCATGAAAAAGAGGGAGGGGAGGCGACGGCAGCAGTGGGACATCCAATCCCATGCTCGCCACCTCCTGCACCCCCCCAAAAAATAAGACCCTCCAATAATAAGGCCAAGCCCTTGTTTGGGGGGTCAAAAGAAAATAACACAGTAACAGAAGGAATGGAGGAAAAGATAAAACCGAAGAACCAATGAAGAAAAGAAGAGAAGGAGATAATAATAAAAATAACTGTGACTGATGAATTAAACGAGAGTTAAAAAAAAGAATTGGAGATACAGGATACTTTTGAACAGGAGATAAGGGTTTGGGCAGATACTTTGGAAGCTAGGCAGTGAAGACAGTAGAGATGAGAAAAATACTTAGATTGAATAGCCAAGAAGTAGATGCAGACAGAGATAAAGATCCAAAAGAGGAATATGGGAGGCAAGTCAAAAAAAGCATAGCAACTAAAGTACTGAAGTGGACAAGAGAAAATGGATAGAAAAGATTTCTCCTCTTCTTCTTCTTCTTCTTCTTCTTCTTCTTCTTCTTCTTCTTCTTCTTCTTCTTCTTCTTCTTCTTCTTCTTCTTCTTCTCCTTCTCCTTCTCCTTCTCCTTCTCCTTCTTCGTTTTGATTTGCTTTTCTTTTTCTCTTTCTTTCCCTTATTTTTTAGAATGGTGGCATGTTTAGAAGTTAGGTAGAGAGACTTCCGGCAGTGACATAGGGTCGTGGCGGCACGGGAGAGAAGCGCTCTCTTCCCAGTGTCAGATTTCTAAGCTTTTGGTGCCTTTTTCAGCGAAGACTGGTCCTGGAGAGATCGGGAATAAAGAGAGGAAGCTTCGGAGGAGGTGAGGAGAGGTGCGATCTCCCGCCATACCGAACCCAGGCTTAGAAGAAGCCAGCAGGCGTGGCGATTGCAGCTGGCCCAGAGGCCCGACACTCCAAGTGAGATCATCGGGAGCAGAGGAGTGAGTACAGTGCAAGATCACTGAGAGTGAGCAGAAAGTGAGAACTTAATTTGGATTATTTTGGCACAAAATTGAAGAGGGGAAAGTATTTTTTTGGAGGGGCATTGAGTAAAAGAAGAGCTCAGAGGTAAGCGGAAGAGGTGAGCAGAACAGAAGAGGATGGACTATAGGTCAACGAGGAAAGATTAAAAAACATTAAAACATTAAAACACTGAAGAAGAAGGCGGACTTAAATTGCGGACATTGAGAGAAGATCGGACTTACTTGTATCCATTGAAAATACACTGTTTTTTCTGTCCTTTTTATTTAGACATAAGTATATTGTTATTAGCATTTATTGGAATCTATTAACTATAGTGATATATATCTATTAGCAAGTAAAACAATATTTTAAAAGTTATATAAACATCTAAAACTTATAGTATATATAGAGATTTAGAAATAATCATTGAGAAATAATTAAATATTTTAGAAATAGTAATATTTTTTAGATTTTATATAACTTAATTATTATAGTTATTAATTGTTGAATAATCAAGTATTAAGTATTAAGAATTGATTAAGTTTTTGATTATTTAAGTGTATATATTGCCATATATTTATATTTATATTTATATTTATATTTATATTTATATTTATATTTATATTTATATTTATATTCATGCTATATTTTTATTAAGTATTTTATAGAGGCAATTAATTATTTAAAGAAAGAGATTAAATGATTGATTGATTAATGAATTAATTGCTAGTAGCCTTTGGTTTAAAGAAGTTTGGAAAGATAATAATGAATTGAACCTTATTGGAGAAAGGGAAAAGAAAGAAACTATAAAGAATTTGGATGATGACTGGGGAGAAAGTTGATAAAATACTTGTGGAACAATATAGAATTCTGAAAGAGATGACTAGCACCACTACAACAACGTTGAAGACAGGGAAGAAAATGACATCAATTCTAGCGGGAACATCGGCCTCCCCAGTGACACAGAAAAACAAAACTTATGGGATACAACTAAAGCATATGTAAGAGGCCTAACAATAGCCTATTATGCAATGGAGAAAAGAGAGAGAAAAAGAATATAATAAGTTACGAGAAGAAATTCAAAATTGGGAATGTAAATTGCAAGGAAATCCAGGGGATGAACAAATAAGGGTAAATCGGATAGCAGCAAAACACAAACTGGATATATTAGAACAGGGGAAATACGCAATGACATTGAAATACATAAGGCAGTATTATTTCGAACATGCAAATAAGCCAGGGAGGTGGTTGGCATATAGGCTGCAAAAAGAAAGAGAAAAAAGAACAATTCAGAAACTACAAGATGAAGAGGGAAGGATCCAACAGAGCTTAGAGAAGAAAAAGGAGATAATAGTTCAATATTATCAAAAACTTTATGAGAAAGACATAATAACAATGGAGGAAACTGAACAATATTTAAAAGGAGAAGGATTGAAAATATTAACGGAGGAAGAAAAAGATCTATTAGATAAGGAGATTACTATAGGGGAACTAAAAGAAGCGCTGAAGAGACAGAAAAATAATAATAATAAAATAATAATAATAAAACTGATGGTCTACCAACGGAGTTTTATAAAACATTTGGCGAATCATTAAATGGAATACTATTAGAAATATACAATGAAGCTTTGATGGAGGCAAAATTACCAAACACATGGAAGGAAGCATACATTTCCCTGATACCCAAAGAAGGGGCAGATACCACATTAATAAAAACCTATAGACCGATTTCTTTATTGAATACTGATTACAAAGTCTTCATGAGCATAATTGCTAATAGGATGAAAAAATTATTACACAACAAAATATATCAGGATCAAAATGGTTTTTTACCCACAAGACAAATAAAAAATAAACTAAGGATGGTAATAGACATTTTAGAATATTACGAGATGCATCCAGAGAGACAGGTGGCACTGATCTTTCAGGATGCACAAAAAGCGTTTAATCAAGTAAACTGGCAATTCATGAAACAGTAAATTAAAAATATGAATTTTGGAGAGAGATTTACAAGAATGAGAACATCAATATATCAGAACCAAAAGGCATGTATTCTGGTGAATGGGGACCCAACAAAATTCTTAGGAATAAATAAAGGAGTAAGGCAGGGATGACCGCTGTCACCCTCACTATTTATTTTAATTTTGGAAAACCTGTTAATTAGAATTAGGGCAAATAAAGAAATATAAGGATTAAAGATTAAAAAAGAAGAATACAAGGTCCAAGCTTTTATGGACGGCCTTGTTTTCTTCATAGAAGATCCAATAGAAACAATCCTGAAATTAATAAAAGAGATTGAAAAATTTGGAAAGGTTGCAGGCCTAAAAATTAATAAAGAAAAGACAAAAATGATAACGAAAAACATGACAACAAAATAAGTAGAGAAATTAGCAAAAGACTCAGGATTACAGGCAGTTAAAAAAATGAAATATTTAGGGATAAATTTGACGGCCAGAGCTGCGACAATAAAAGAAAATAATTATGGACCTTTAGTCCAGAAAATAAAAGAGATAGATAAATGGGGGAAATTAAAATTGTCTTTGCTGGGGAAAATAGCAGCAATAAAATCAAATATACTCCCAAGGCCAAACAATTCCAATAAAATTAGATAAGAAATTTTTTAATAATTTGGACAAAATAACTACAAATTTTGTGTGGGAGGGGAAAAAATCAAGAATAAAATTAAATATATTACAAGATGACAAAATTAGAGGCAGATTTGGGTTCCTGGCGTGGGAAAAATACTATAAGACTGCAAGTTTATCATGGATTAAAGAATGGATAACTCTGGACAACCAAAGACTTCTAAATTTGGAAGGACATGATTTAATGAAGGGATGGCATGCCTTTATATGGAGTTCTGGAAATAAAACATACAAACATTTCAACAATCACACTATTGGGAAATCTTTAATTAACACATGGCAACCAATCAAATGTAAACACTACATGAAAATTCCCGGCTGGCTATCAACAATAGAAGCAATAACTCACCCCAATACATTAGCAAAACAAAAAATGTTAAGATACAGAGAAATATTAGATATACAGGGAAAATTGAAAACAAGGGAAGAACTCAAAGAACAAGGAATAGTAATAGACTGGTGGCCCTATTCACAAATAAAGATAAGATACAGAAAAGATCAAGAGGAGGGAGGAATAGACCCAAAACAAAATCGATTAGATAAATTTTTAGAATCTAAAGAAGGGAAATTAATTTCAAAAATTTATAAATACTTACTTGAATATGATTTGGCAGAAGAATTGGTCAAAGGCAGATGATAGCGTGGGCGAGAAACATTGGGCACAGTATACAGTTAGAAGAATGGGAAAGGGAATGGGAAAACAATTACAGTATGACAAAATCGGTAGCTGATAAAGAAAATCATTATAAGATGTGGTACCGATGGTATCTGGCCCCTGCAAGGTTAGTGAAAATGTACCCGAATGTAAATCCTGGAAAGCTTGGAAATGTAAAAAAATGCAGGGAACTTTCTACCATGCTTGGTGGCTCTGCCCAGAAATTATGAAATATTGGAACAAAATAAAAACATGGATAGTAGAAATAACAGATTACGAAATTGAATTAGGACCTGAAGTCTTTTTATTAGGCATGATCAAAGGGAATATTAGAAACGATATAAAATATTTAACACTACACATAATTACGGCAGCTAGACTAGAGTTAGCATAATTGTGGAAAATAGATTGTTTGCCAACTGGCCAGAAACTAATACAAAAAATCTACACATGTGTAGAAATGGACAATTAACTTTAGAGTTAAAGGACAAGGAAGACTCAAAATATTTTACAATATGGAATAGATGGTACCAGTGGACAAAGGAGGAGAAAAAAAAATGGGTAAAGATAAAATCCAGAAGAAATCAATACAATTAAAAACAGCACTGTCAAATGGATAGAATAGGTAATAAGTCACTGTGTGTATTTATATATGTATATATAATAATATAAAATTAGTAGGTGAAGTTGTGTACTGTATATGTAAAGTTGTTTTTGATTAAGACAAATTTGTATATTTTAAATGTTTTTAAGATTTAATAAAGTTTTGTTTTAAAATCCAAAAAAAAAAAAAAGTTAGAGAAACATTGAGCAATTAAATAATGAAAGAACATATTTTAATATAATTTGATGAGGAAAGAACATACTTTAATATAAATTGATGATTGTAAAGAATATAATTAGAATAACTCTGTATGTCTAAATAATATTGAGATTGGTATTAGAATTGTGTATTGAAACATTGAATAATGAAATATGAATGATTGTATATTAATACAGATGTAAAAAGTGAAATATCGGAGTTAAGTTAAAAACAAACAGGATTCAAAGCACCAAACTGGGCAAGAGATGTTGGCTAGAAAGAAAACATCGTTTAATAAAAGATTAATAAATGATAATCTTAATTAATAATTAATGATTAATAATGATTAATAATTAATAATCATTTAATAAATGATTAAAAGTTAGAATAGAGATAGAAATAAGAGAAAGGCAGAATATTAGTGTATACATTTTTACATAATAAAATAAAAGCAATAACAAGAGGGAAGCTTAGAAATTGAATGGCAGTATTATTATGTATCATTAAATAAAATGGTGAGTGGCATTAGAACAATATATTAAAACATGGAATAATTAAATAATGATAGATTATAACTTAACATAAATGTGTAGTATTATTAGAAATATATAAGTTTGGTTGAATGTAATAACTATGATTAATTTTACTAGTTTTATTTGTATTAGAATGTATGACACCAGGACCACACTGCTCACTTTTTACATATGTATATGTAAAATAAAATAAAAAACTTAGGGGGAAAAAAAGAAACCCAGGCCAGCCTATTCATAAACATAATGCCTTCAGCCCAGCTCTCCCAGGCTGCAGCTAATGGGATTAAGAATTCCCATTAGCTGCACCCAAATTCTACGGACAGGACAGGACTTTTGGGGCATAACAGATTAACCCAGATTATCATTTCCATAATTAAATTCAGTTTTGCAATTAGAATAAACAGAGGAATAGTTTTCATCAACTTGCAATACTTGTTCTAACATAATCAACAAAATATGCTGACTGATAAATTATGAGCAATCTTTTCTTGCATTTTTCGATTTATCATTTTCAAATACATTTTGCATGAAGATGGATTAGATAAAGATACCCAATTCAGTAAAAATGTTTGCATTTGTTTCCTTTTCTTGTTCTTCAGATACGTATTATTCTTAATTTAAAAAAAAACATTTTCAATGTACTAGTTTATTTCCTCAATATTCAAATCAAGACCCATCTCCACTACAGGGATGAATATAAATTGAATTTAAAAAATGATCAGCAAATTCAATATAAACCCCTGTCATATTATGGGAACATGTTCTTCCTAGTACCTTTTCAAGGCAATACATCACTGGCATTTATTATTGGTATATTTTTATAGAAAAATCATACATGAGAAAGGTTAGGAGGCAAATGTACCAAATTATTTCCAAGGAGAATATTCACTCGGTTTGAGTTTGTATAATCCTGTATAATATTTAAATATTTCATATTTAAATAGTTTCTGACTCTTCAAGAATTCTTTCTGCATGTAAGACTGACCATAACATGGGTAACTGCATCCTGTAACTGAGAAACAACTCTGTCAATTTTCCTCCATAACCCATTAACTTAATATTTTGCAACTTCATGCATCAGCATCCTTTGTTAGCACTTCCATTGCTAAGAGGGAGAGAGTAAAATGCAATATACTTAGCACCTAGACCACTAGAGATTTACAAAGTTTAATGAACTAGCACTAAACCACGAAGATAATTTTCTCCTTGAGTGATAAAGAATTCTTCCTGAAAGTTTCAAATGACAATATAAAAGTTTCTTTGTAATGTATGAAATAGCTTATTTGCTGAAAAACACGAGATTTATTTTCCTATACCTGCTAATTATACTGAAATCTACTGCAAGGGTCAGCAACCTACAGCCAAAGGTGGGATGTCCACCTGGTTTGGATGGTGGGATGTCACCATCCAAAATCATCTGGCCCATAGTCCTCAAAATTTTTATCAACCTGTACAAGAGAAGATAAGAACAATTGCCCATTCAGTTGCTCTTCTGAGTGTTCACTGGCTCCTTGGGCAGCCCCTTTAGTGATTGTTTTACCAATTTTCTCAATATGGGCAGAACAAAAATCCCTCACCCAGTGCCAGTGAGATTAAGAATAAACTCTGAGCCTGAGGAGGAGGAAATAGCAATTGCGGTGGGGTGCCCTATGGCCTCTAGGGAAAAGAAGATTGCCAGTTTTTAGCCTAGATTGTGTCTTCATCTCCCCCAATACAGCTGCAAAGTTTGCAAAAAGGGAAGTAAAGTTTAGACACTACATATTAGATACAGAATGGTATGTCATGTAGAAGATGTCAGGAACATAGGATCAGAAATAATAAGTAGAATTTGTAGCTAATTAGATATTGCTTACATATAAGGAAAAGGCTCCGGATGATAAGACCTGTTCAGGAATGAGCACCCTATGGACATTGCAGAGTCTCCATCTTTTACAGTTTTAAAGAAGAGCCTGGCAGTCATACTTAAGGATGGTTTAATTGCAGAGTTGCATTAGATAACTTTCATGATCATTTCTAACAACTATTCTATGTCTTTGCAAAATTAGGTGTGACATTCCTCTGAATCCTTTAAATATTCTAGGAATGAAGTTACACAATCTGTAATCTAAAGAAAAATCTGTAATTATCTTAATTTATAGTGCTGCCCTAATTATCACTGAAATTTAAACATATTTTAAAGGGAAAAAATACCATTTATATAGTTTCCTTTGAATAAAAGCATCAGAGATGCAGAAACTTATTTTTGTAAGTATTATTTATAGGTAGAATAATCCCTTTTTAAAACACATTCTACAGAATTCACTGAACAGTAATATCCCCAAGCTCTACCAAAATTATTCCTTTTAATACAGTAATTTGAGATTAGAGAAGAAATTGTTAATAGATTACTAACAGATATTAAGCCTAGGAGGGTGTTTACCTGTTTATGCATCTGTACCAAAGACAAAATTTACCATGGACAAGATGCTGCAGGAAGAAATCATTAGATAAAAAGTACTCAATGCTGTGAATAGTTCAGTTGTAAAGTTTAAGAACTATCTGCATGATTCTAAACTTAAGACTATAATAGACTGTATGTACAGAATGGTTAACAATATACTTAAGGAAACAAATCAGAGATTCTTAAATCCTGGGTCAGAACTTCCAAGTCAGAGGGAGGTGTGATTTAAAAAAACCAAAACTGACCAGGCTGGCACAGGCAAAATGGGAGCATTTCAAAAGCTGCTGCTGACTTCTCATTTTTCCTGCACATACCAAAATTGTGTGGTTGTAGTTTGAGAATCTATTATATTTAATATATAAATTAAATACTGATTAAACATAGTATATTTATTTCTGCCTCGAACACTAAGCAAATCATTCATCTAAACTCGCAAATATTTATCATTTTAAAGGCATGTAGAACTGCAAAATTTAAGAATGATTGATATAAATAAAGATACATGTTTTTAAAAAGCAAAAAGTAAGAGGAAATATATTTTTGCCTGTGCTGCAAAACAACTGTAAGACACTGAAGTGTTCTGTGTGTTCAACTGACATTTAACTAACTATGAAAGCTACATAACAAATGGAAGTTTGTTCTTGATCTCGGAAAGCAACAACTACCTAATACATTTCATGGCTGCAAGAACAGAAAATACTGTATTGAGTCATTTCAACAGCCTTGTATATTTTATTTGTCTGGAACAAAACAGCAAATCTGAAAAAGTTATGTTATTTTCCAACTCACATTCCACTGCATTAGTCAATTTCAAATTTTTAATACTAATATTAAAATATACTGCCCCTGGTCCAGATGGACTGATAACTGATCATTACAAAGAACTTGAGGAGAAAATTTTAAAATAATTGACATCACAATGAATGAAATTACAGAAACAAAGACAATACCACCAATATGGAAAGAAGAATGTTCTAAAATCAGGCATAACCATCATTTATAAAGAAGGGAAATGACCAAAGGAAACCACAATTAAATATACTAATCTTGCTGCTGAATATAGATTATAAATTTTTACAACAAAACTACAACTGTTGATGGGGTTACTCTAGAGCCCATTGATTCGATTGTTGGAATAATGCAAAAGAGACTCTATTTTTCTAGATTTTGCTGGTTTATTAATATAGATCCGGAGAGCCCTCTGTACATCTAAATTATGCCATTGTCTCTCCAGAGCATGGGAAGGCTCTGGACAGAAGTTAGGCAGTACAATCTCCAGGGCTGCATCGCTAGTGCACACCAAAGGTACAGGCAATAAAGGGTGGGAATCTGCAGGAGCTGTCAAAGAGTGATCTGACAGCTTCCTTCGCTCTGCCTCAGCCCTGGAGATTTGTTTTTCCAGGCCTTTCTGTCTTCTCCTGTCATCCCTCTCGTCAGCCTTCTAAGGCTTTTTGGTGGAAGGGGCTTTTGATCCCCATTTCCAGGCAGCAGCTGCTCTAGCTGCTTTTGCCTTGTCAGATTTTTTATTAGGAGGCTTGGAATGCTCCTCCATTTTGTTCCCTTGTTGCAACCCTCCCAGGCAGCTTGATTCTCAGAAAAATACTGTTACTGCTGCCACGGTTTTAGGAGTATGCCTAGGATCCCCGAGGCATGGACTCTCACCGCTTTACCAGCAATTAGGGCTGGAGGCGGTGATGGCTGCACCGGTGAGCCAGGTGAGCCAGCGCACACGCCGGAGGATTCAAAGAGGCTTGCGGCTCAGTGGCAATGCTGGGGCAAACTCAGGGGTGCCAGTCAAGGCGGAATAGCCTGGAGCCCTAAGGCAGTCGGTCCAGAGCCCTGGATTAGCCAGCACATTCTGCCCTAAGAAATCTGAAATGCACGGCAGTGAGCAGCCGCTCCACCGCGATCTCCCGAAGCACTTTAAATACCTCTTTGAAGATATTTGATGTTTTTCCTTTCCGGAGAGTTCAAGAAGGATTAACAATGTCCAATCTGTTGACTAGCAATTTAAATGTCTCTATTGAGCTAGACTGAGTTGAAAACTAGAGCCAGAAGAGAGGCAACGGGGCATGGCTTCAGTTTGATGACTCCGTCTCTGGGCAGAAAGGACATTGCTAGTACCCATTCTTGGACCCTCCCGCTATCCTGTTCCTGAAAGCAATTTTGCCATCTATCTAGCTCTACGCTTTCATGCTTTCTCACTCCTGACTATGAACTTGACTACAGCATATTCCTGACCAGGCTTCTGGCTTTTCTCATTGCACTTTGTGTGTTTTCAGATTATGTTCAACTTGGCTTTGCATCTCTTCTCCACCAGTAGTAATTATGCGAGAATGAACACTCTTCATTCTCCTTTCGCAACTGTTTGTTTTTTCTACACACGTGCTCTCCTCATGCCTCTACATCATTCTCCCAATGCAGCTTTTCAATCAAGCAATGTGTCTTCTATGTGCCCAGCTCCTTTGTTTCCATAAGCCTCATTGCAACCACACCACTCCATTAGCTCCTTGAAGTTCTCCCTCACTTCGCCACTGCTACCAAACCCTCAACCAAGTGTGTGCACAACTCTTATACATAATCCAATTCACTGCAATGTATATTTTTGGGGGGAGTGGGGATTGCATGGACATTTGGTCCATTTGCTGAAGCCAGGTCATGAAAGGCAGAGCCTTCTATAATGTGTGAATTGGAGAGGAGGAGGCTCATTTTATAATGTATAAATAGCACGAGCTTATTTAAAATACCATCTCCTTGAATCATAATCAGGCTGAGAACTAACCCTTATAGTACTACACATTAAGCATTCAAATACTGATAATGGCAAAGCTTGGGAGGTCATTAGCCTGGGGAATTGTGAAGCAAAGGAAACTTTGTATCACATTGTGATCTAGCTGAAAGAAAGGTCCATGACCGTCTTCAAAGAGTACAACAGAAACAACAATAACATTCTCTGACAAACTGGCAAAAAACCTGGAATCAGTCAAAGAACAACGCAAAATATGTTCACATGACTGTGGGGTGTTGTAACCAGTCATAAGTATAAATCAGTTGCCAAGTGTCTGAATGCGGTCATGAGACAAGAGGACTGGGAAGGACATTTTTCGATGGCTGGAAGTGCTTTATGGACTATAAAGTACCCTTTTCAAGTCCTTCAGAATTTAGAACAGTCATTAACCTTCCCAAATAATGTTTTCTTCTTTAAATATCCTCCAATTCAGATGAAATAAGTTAGGAAAGGTCTGGTCTACTGTATAACAACAATATTAAGAAGGCACATGAAAATTGGAATCTGTTTTAGTAATTACATTTCTACTTTTGGATGGAGAAACATCATTAAATCTCTGTCTCACTGCTAAGTATATAGATCAAGTCTTCTTTCTGAATTCCCAATTTGTAGAGCTGTCTTCTAATTAGAATACTAATGACAGGAAACCCTTTCATATTTGTTATCACAACTTTTAAAAAATATGAATTAAGAAAGAAAGAGGAAAAAGGAAAAAGAGAAAGGGATTAGAAAAAGAAGAGAAAGAGAAAAGGGGAGGGAGGAGTTTAGTTTATTATGCAATGTAAATTGGCAACCTTTTCAGCTTGAATGAATTACTGAGCACCTCATTCCTGCAAGTAACTACAAATGAAGAAATCATTATAATGGTGGCTATATGCTTCTTTGAATATCCAACATGAATCTTATATACTGTATTATTATAGTTCTAAATTCTATAGATCTTTTAATAATTTTGACCTATACAGACTACATAAAAATTGGGAATGTGTGGTATTTTGCTTCTGTCTTGAAACTTTTTCATATGTTTTCTTTTAAATATGCTCTACTTTTATACAGAACAAAGGCTTTTAGATCTGTCATATTTGAAATCAAAAACATATAAAATAACAAAATGCTTCAAATACTGTTTCTCTTTTACTATCTTGTTCCAGTCTTTCAAATAAACAGCTAGACATGCCTATTATGATATAAATTGTTGTTGTTGTTGTTAGTTGCGAAGTCGTGTCCGACCCATCGCAACCCCATGGACAATGTTCCTCCAGGCCTTCCTGTCCTTTGCCATCCTCTGGAGTCCATTTAAGTTCATGATATAAATTACCAAAAAGTTAAACTGAAACTGGGTTTTATTTTATTTAAAAAAGCAAAGCCAAAGAAACTAGAGAGACAGCAGTTTACTTTAATCACTATTCAGTACTTAAACCTACTCCTGTCTGCTGTCCTGCACCAATTTGAGAGGGGGCCCTGTTGGTTGCTTCCTTTATTGACCATGCCTTTTTCCAGCTTCTATGTCAGACTCTGATATCTGCAACTATAAAATTAAAACAGGCATCAAAAAAGAAGTGTAGAACCTCTGAATCAAAGACTGTGTGGAGCCTTTCTTAATAACCCAAAGAAAAATTGCCACTGAGTTTTGGAAATGGTGATAACCAGAGCAACATATATTTTAACAACAAACTGGTATTTCCTTTTCAAGTGAGCAATGTCACCAGTGTAACACAAAGCCTTTAAAATTGGTATGTCTTAGTTGTAATAGAAACCATTCAATATGCCTTCTTGATGAAAACTAAAGGTAAAGGTAAAGGTTCCGCTCGCACATATGTGCTAGTCATTCCCGACTCTAGGGGGTGGTGCTCATCTCCGTTTCAAAGCTGAAGAGCCAGCGCTGTCCGAAGACTAGTGTGTTTTAAAAACTGAAATATTATTTTAAATCCAAAATGTAAACATACCTTATTTCTCTGAAAATAAGACCCTGTCTTATATTTTTTTCAACCCTGAAATAAGGGCTTGGCCTTATTGCTTTGCGCTCAAAAGCCCAATTGGACTTATTATCAGAGGATGTCTTATTTTGGGGGAAACAGGGTAGTAATATTGTACACTTAAAGCATTTGTCAACCATTTATTCACTAATTAAATGGGTGGCCATGATTTTATAAAAGTGTAATTAAACCTTAATACTTTCAAGAAATATTTTTATATTATAAATGTAATTCCATTATGGACCTTTATTTTGCCCAAACAAGGCTCTAGGTTCAGTTTTGTCCCAATTCTTGATATTTCTGAAAATACTGTGCTAGATAGACTAATGATCTGTTTTAGAGTATTAAGAAACTTCTTATGTTCCAATGTATTTTCCATTAAGTACGGTAAATAAACTACTATCTTAACAGTAGCACTGTAGATGAATGAACACTATTATTCTCCATCAGAAAAGACTAAATATTCCTCCTTTAGCAACTGGCTTTGGGACTAGCAATCTAGTGATTAAACAAAGAGGTTGCTTAAGAGCAACTGTGCTAATGATTTCACACAGGACAATGCATACTGACTAAATGTAATGGCAAACACATGACTGATGGAGACACCATGAAAATTATAAATGCAGGCATTGGTCACAATTATTTCTTCAGCACCATTGTAATTGTGAGCTATTGCTGTTCAAGGCAATTGCTAAGCGAGGACTACCTGTAATTGCTTTGTGTCTTATTTCTAGGATTTCAAATTAGATTTTTAGATATTCAGTCTGTTCCGAAGCTGACAATATCTGATAATTAATGAAAATTCCAAATGCTGACTGGGTATTTAATATACTAGTTAGAAATCAACCAATCAGATTACTGATAACTTATTGAAATGCAATATAATTATCTGTGAATGAATTAGATCATAGCTACCTCTCTCCAGTTGAGGAAAGCATCCAGAATAACATGTTATTCTCAATTCTAAGGCAGGGAGACTGCAATAATGTAAAACAAGAAACTGCAACTACATTTGTACAGCAGACAAACCAAGAGTTTATTTAACACAGCAATTCAGTAATATGAAAATAATTACTTTCAACAAAACATCTAATAAAGTTGCTGATCCCAAATGATTGCAGAAATGAACAGCCAAACACAGTTAATATCTGAAAGAAATTCTCTCTTTCCAATTTAACAAAGCCAAATATCTTGACATGAAATCAGAATGGCCCAGTGGTGGGTTGCCCCTGGTTCTGACCAGTTCGCAAGAACCGGTAGTAAAACCAGCAGGAAGCTCCGCTCACCACCCTGGATGTCATCATTGGCGATCTGCCCCTGCGCAGAAGCAAGGCATGCACGCTAGCGAAGTGAGCACATGTGCACAATCCTGTTGCGAACCGGTAGTAAAGGTAAGTAGAACCCACCCCTGGAATGGCCCTAGTGAAACTGGAGCAATCTTGATAATATTTTTATGCCTGTAATTACATCCCAAACTGTGAAAGCTACTTAAAATTGTAGTAGATGGAAAGTACTAAGTGGCAAAATAATATTTAAATGCACATCATTTGGTAAGAAATAAAAATATATTGTTAGCATTTGATTCTGACGACTTTCTAATTTAAAGTAAATAGAAAACAAACAAAAACTCTTTATCAAACTATAGCAGAAACATGGATATTAATGCCTTTAAGTTAGACCTCCACAAGTACAAGAGTGATTCATTATTGGAATGATACCTTGAACACTATGAGATAAAATATGAAAGGAACACAGAAGTTGACCATATCAACAGCAACTGTGCTGCAAGAAAAAGTAACCTATGTGAACATAGTGATAAGTCTAATGATAAGTTTAGCAGGATGTTTTGCTTATGTTAATGCCAGAATGAACTGGTGCTGACATCCCATTCCAGTCAAGTACTACGACATCAATTATTGGCACAAAATATCCAAGAAGACATAATAAATTGTCCAATAACATACTGTATTCCCATTGGTTTTCATTTCTATGGATAGACAGGAATATGACTGGCCATCCAATATTCTTACACCTGCACCAGTCGGCAAATTCTCTCACCAACTGCTCTATTTTCAACACTGTTGAGTAAGAACAAATATGTAGGAAAATCATGATTATAAATTTAGTTCTTCTGTATGTACATACCTTATTAAAAAATTGCAAAGAAACATGACTGTTATAAGCTATGTCTTATTGGTATGAGTGATGTATGCATGCATAAATGACAGTTGGAAAAAGTAATGGGAATTACAGGCCATTTCCAATACAGAATGAACATTATAAGTGGGAGGGGGAAGAGACAAAGACACTTTTCATGACAGAGATGCAGTTCAGTTATTAATGTTGACTAGGCTATCCTAACCTTGCATTGTAATAATCTAAGGGCAGGAGTGGTTTTGTGGTCCATTCCTCAACTAGCATATTACATTTTCTCAAGTACCATGGGAAAGATTTACTATGTGGAAGATTAGTGACAATTATCAAGTAATTTCTAGTTAGCAGGGGAGGAGACGACATTTTTAAATACCATATTTTCCGGCATATAAGACGACTGGGCGTATAAGACAACCCCTGACTTTTCCTATTAAAATATAGGGTTTGGGCTATACTTGCCATATAAGACGACCCCTTTTCCAACGCACACCAAATAAAAATTTAAAAAATCAACTGGCTCATCCACAATGTAAAAGCAGCTGTGCTAGACCCAAAATGGCCCCTGCAACAAGCAGGAACCTCACACAGCCACAAAAAGCCCAAAAAAACAACTTTCACACTTTACACACATAAAATTCCACGTACAGCTTTGTGAGATTTTGTGTATTTGTATAGTTAGAGTGAAACACTACAGAAACACACTAAATCTCAGAAAGCTGCACAAATATTTAATTTAATTTAATTTAATTTAATAAAAATTTAATTTTTATTTTTATATGAAAGCTAAATGTAAAACTTCCTAAACTTTAAATGGCTAGGTCTAAAAAAGAACAACTAAAAAACCCCCCAATTAACTATTTTTTTAAAAGCTCCCAAAGGGGGAAAAAACTTACCCAATAGCACAGGGGTCGCCAACCTTGGCAACCTTAAGACCTGTAGACTTCAACTCCCAGAATTCCTCAGCCAGCTTTGCTTTGCTGGCTGAGGAATTCTGGGAGTTGAAGTCCACAACTCCCTGCCTGCTTGATTGCAGATAGGGAGATTCAGTTGCTTGCTGATGCAATGGATTGCAGGCAAGTGAAACAAGGCAAGCATTGTGACTAGCAGCTAAGGTAAGCAAGCTGGAGGGGGGGGGGAATTTAGCAGGCAACTCAGCTGGGATGGTCAGAGCTTGGATCGCCAGAGCCACTTAAAAGGAAAAAACTTTTTTCCTTTTACATGGCTCTGGCGAGCCCAGCTGAGTTGCCTGATTAGCAAGCAACTCAGCTGGGATCGTTAGAGCCATTTAAGGCTCGTCAGAGCCTTCTCGGCTGGTCTGCCTGGTTACCCAGGCACACCAGTTACCCGGTGTATAAGACGACCCCCAAATTTTGAGATGATTTTCATGTGTTAAAAAGTCATCTTATACACCGGAAAATACGGTAACGGGTTCCCTCCTCTCCGAAATTCAACAGTTAACACTTTTGCCATTTCTCCAATTTATCTCTCAAAAAACTTAGTGAATAAAGTTAATCTGAGTACAAACAGGTAAGCTAAGATCACTTGGTAAGAATGAATGAATTTTAGGTTCCCATTAAGGGTCCACCATCACTTTGTAAACTTCAAAAATATTTTGGATTTTTACTGTTTTAATTAAGACCAGATTTATTATTAATTAAAAACATGACAAAGAATAGTCATTTTTCCTATCACCATTTGATGTAATTACATTACTGATGTGATTATAGAGTAACTGTTTGATTATAAATCATCTGACAAATTATAAAGAAAATTTGTAAACAAAATAAAGTTGTCATAAAAATGATTATTGTAGTAAGTAATTATTACTTGCTACAGAAACTAACAATTCCAGCATTTACTTTTTAAACTTTTAAGAATAGCAAGTACTAGAAAATGAAAAATTGTCTCTCCAGATGTTATTTCACAGTAAAAAATATTTTATTCGTATAGCTTTTGCATTTTTCTTACCTTTGAAATGTGAACAGTTAATTTCTCTGTCAGAAAACATACGCCTTCCCCACATCTACTTTTGTGTTTACATATTATCATTTTATGTTTATATTTTAATATTTGTTTTATTTATTTAATGTACAGTCCTTGGCACTCCCTGTGCTTGGTTGTTTTCTTGCAGACATTTCATTATCAAACTATGTAACATCATCAGTGCTAGTAGGAAGAGGAGTTTGCTCTGATTTTATGTACTAGTCGCTTGCCCTGTCAATTTTGGTTGAAATGGTCTTGGTAATCCCTTTGATTGGGTTGTTGTTTACTATCAGTTTTTTTGGCAGTTTCTTGATTGAAGTATTGTTTGCTTCTTGACTGTTGGTCTAATGTTTCTCTTTGGTATTAATCTCTACTCATCTGGTGTTGATTGCTCGTGAGAGGCATTTTGGTATTTTTGTTTTCTTTTTGGCTTTTTGATTGTCTCTTTTAAATGGTGTGTAGATGTATGTAAACTGAGGGCTACCCTTCCAGGAATTCTCTAGCGTTTTTGGACTTGGCTTGGATGCTTAGATTCCCAGTTGAAACTATATGGCAGGGGTGTCAAACTCACATCATCACAGTGGCATCACATGATGTATCGCAACTTTTCCCCCTTTGTTAAACCGGGCTTGGGCATGGCCAGCATGTGACTCATCCAGCCCACGGGCTGTGAGTTTAACATCCCTGCTATATGGTATTCCAGTTGTAACTATAGGTTTCCAAATTTAAGATGCATTCACATGCACAGAAAGAATAGAATTACACTGGTTAATAGAACAAAGAAGGTAAGCACATAGAGATTGGTCACCAAATAAATAGAGATTTGCTTGTTAGTCCATGATGTATAGTGAGCCTCCAGTTATGACACAGTAAAACAAAACTAAGTAACTTCACAGATTCTTCACTATGGAAATGAACACTCCAACAAAATTAGCCTGTACATTAAGCAAGATGGCTGCTAATATAGCAATGCATGAACAATAGATCAGTATAGATGAGCTATAAACAAACTGAATTCTGACACTGCACAGTTAGAGTTATGATACTAAAATTTAACTATTAAAACTATCATTAACTGCATAATCCCTTCTGGACAAACATACCACATTGCTAACTCTACTTTTTCAGATGAATGTAGGTTTTAATTAAATTAAACATCATTTTTCAGATCTAGCAGCCTGACTGCAGATGAAGACAATAGATAACTAATTATTCATGATATAATTGCAATGAAAAACATTTTCAAGCACTGACAATGTAAAAAGCTTTCTTTTATTGTTCACCCATGGTAAACACTGAAGGTTAACATATCTTTGAACCATGGTATCAGCTACTTTTATGACTGCATCATTTAGTTCCTTGCAAAATAAATATAGCTCTGTCTTGTCTTATTGCTAGAATGAGGCAATAATGACAATGTATGCTTTGCAGAGATTTAATAAACAGATTATAATAGGATAGCTGTTATCCTACTCATCCATAATTTAATTGATCAGTGCACGATATTACAGCAATCATCAGAGAAATTATGAGGAGGTTGCATCAAAGCTAGCATAAACTATGAGTCGTGCTCATATAAAAGTCATGAAAACTAACCACTTAGAAAACATTAGTCAACCAATAGTTCAGGCCAAAAAATTATTCCATAGATCTCACATTCTAAAAAGGCGGATTTTTCCTGCGTCCTATTTAATGGTGCAGGAAAACTGTTTACTGTTTATGATTGATGCAGTGAAAAGTCTGAGTAGTTTTAGCACAAGAGTAAAGAAAACATGATAGCCAGTTTGGTGTATTGGTTAAGATAAGAGGTCTGCAACCTTAAATAATCAAAGAGCCATTTGGACTCGTTTCCCACAGAAAACACTGGAAGCCACAAAACCTGGTTGGGCATGGCCAACTCAACATCACTCACTTCCACCCAGTCACATGACCCCCCGCTATGCCATGCCTACCCAGGTTTTGTGGCTTTTGGTGTTTTCTGTGAGAAACAGGTCTCTCTCTCTGTCTTTCTCTGTGTGTCTTTCTTTCTGTCTAGCATTCTTTCTCCCCCCCACCGCCTCTCTCATCTTTCTCCCTCTCTCTCTGTCTCCCTGTCTCTCTCATCTTTTTCCTTCTTTCTCTTTCTCCCTGTCTCTTTTTCCGTCTCATGCTTTCGCCCTCTCCCTCTCCCTCTCTCTCTCTCTCTCGTGTGTGTGTGTGTGTGTGTGTGTGTGTGTGTGTGTGTGTTTCCTCTTGAACCATTTCCAAAAGCAGGCGAGGGTTGGGTTGTGGGTTTTTTTTTTTTTTTTTTTGCTGATGTTGTTCTTTCTTCTTCTTTAGGTATTTTTATCATGATTTAAATCAAGAGTCATTTCAGGTTCCCAGATAAATAAAGCTCTTTTGTCCCCCTGCTGTAGCTCTGTTGGCTGGCCCCAACCCTCACCCTCCCCTCCCAATCACTCCTTCTTCTTCTGGCCCTTGGTGCTGTGTGCACCTCGGTTGCTCAGAGAGACACACGACTTGCTCTCCACCCTAAGATACTGGCTCGGCCTGGCTGCGGCCAATGCTCTGCATTGTAATGGGCTTCAGGAGGATGGGATACATTTAGTGTGCTTCACAATGAGGGAAGATGGCATTCCATCACCCGCCGTTGCCCTTAGCTTCGCAGGCCAGGTGAGGTGTTACTGGGAGGGGAGGGCGAGGGGCAGAGCCAGCCAGTGATGGGTTCAGTCGACAGGGGGTCACAGCTGGGGGACAAAAGAGCTGCATGCGGCTTCGGAGCCACAGGTTGCTGACACCTGGGTTAAGACATCAAGCTACCAAGAGTCAAGCCCTGCTTTAGGAACAAAGCCAGCTGGGTGACCTTGCGCCAGTCACTTTATCTCAGTCCTAGGAAGGAGGCAATGGAAAACTATTTATGAAAAACCTTGCCAAGAAAACTGTAGGGGACTGATCCAGGCAGTTTCTGAGAATTATAATTCTAACATGGGACAAAGAAAACAATTGGTTTATTTTCCTGACTGTGCTTCTCCTACCACGGAGAATCACTTGCTAGCAGTAAGACAGGCATCAGTTGCTACCGGTATGTGGTTAAGGAAGACTTGGTAGTTGGATGGTGGCCTGGGACAGGAGATTTAATCACTTGTGTCTAAAAATTGTCAGCAGACTAAGTCATGTATAAAAAACAGATCAAAATAGGCACAATAGGGAAGCCTCCTAAGATCTAATAAGTGTTGGCTCTGGCTGGTGAGTTTAACCACTGCAGTGCATTGTAATACTTCCAAATTATTCAAAATACGCTGTACGTGCTACTTCCATTCACACAAGTTCAATATTTCCTGCAAAACTAAATGCAGTTTGTAAAAGTTACATGGAACTGGTCCAACCAAAGTGGAAATTTCTGCAGCTTTTGGATAGTGGCACAGAAATAAATTTCAAGAAATAAACAAGGGAACCAGGAGACACAATGCAAAACTAAACATAACTGGGTGTACAGATTTTAGTACAGTTAAGCGGAGAGATTTGGTTGCTTTCCGTTCCGCTGTTCATTGCATACTTATTGGTCAAGAACCCAAATGATTCTTGCCCCTATTTCCATGGAGCCCTAAAACGTATTTTGGTTATATTTTGCATTACCGACAAACAATAACACAGGTTGTCTATGGAGATTCTCAGTCATACAGGTCATGGTTGTCCCAAAGGTGTTTTATCTTTTTTTTTTTCTCTCAAGAACCAACTGGACTTTCTGGTTTTTCTTTGAAGACGTTTCGCTTCTAATCCATGAGAATCGAAACGTCTTCAAAGAAAAACCAGAAAGTCCAACTGCCTCTAGAAAAAAAGCACCTTTGGGACAATAACACGGGTTTTTTGGGAGGTGGGGTGGGAGAGTCAAAAGTCAAGAGTTTTGACGCGTTTGTGCTGTCGCCGGTGTTGCATGGCTGTTTTCGACGGCTCTCGGCTCCCAAAGAATCGTCGCTTGAAGCACAGCCTCTACTCCCGCTCGGACCTCAACAAGTCCGCCGCTCGCAGTCTGCCGGCGTCGGAGGAAGACGCCAACTCTCCCTAGCGGAGAAGCAGCGCCAGTTCCCCCGTCCCTTTTTTCCGGCGCGAGGAGGCGGCGGCGGCGCGCGCGCATTCGCACAGCCTCTACTCCCGCTCGGCACCAAACCGACAGGCTGGCAGCACGCGCTCTCCTTTCTCTCGTGCATTGCCTAAAGTAGGAGGAAAGCCAGCTTCCCCGAGCGCCCGGTCTGCGAAACCGGGAGGGGGGGGGGGAGAAAACGACAGAAAATGCTTCAAAGTGAACAGCTGTGGGAGCCAGGTTTGAAACCGGGACTGGCGAAAGCGGTAACCCCGCCGCTACCCACCCGTCTTTTCTCCGCCTTTCTCCCTACAACAGCCTCCCGCCCTCGTTTTATTTATTTTTTAATCAGATCTGAGATCCCATTGGAGGGAGTTCAGTAAATGAGGACATTTCCAGGACTGCGTGGCTTCTGCTGTTACTCTGGCATTGAATTGCCTCCACGACTCACGAATGAATTAATGTTGGACTGCGAAATCTAACGAGGTGGAAGAAGAGAGAGAGAGAAAGCAGGCGTTGATAGTGGTTAGGGGTCTCCGGGAAGATTTTTGTTTCTTTTTCTTTCTTCTTTTAAAAATCTCCTTGGTGTTATCTTGCAGCAGATGCTCTTGAGAGAGCGGCTCGTTCCTCTGCAAGCTTGCAGAAGTGAGCCGGTAGAGATGCATCATCGCAAAGGAACTGCACTGACCTTTACTTATTTCTAAGGAAACGCTGTAAGGTAAGCAACCTCGCGCTACAGATCTGGGGACATTTCTGGGGAAACTGCAGACGGTGCCCCCCAGATTCCCCGAGGATCAAGAGTGCCTTGACACAAGCCTCAGCATCATGCCGGAATGAGGCTTCGGGAGAACAGTGAGTTACCATGGCTGCCTAATTAAAACTTCACAGGGAGAGAAGTATGAGCATGCATATACGAGGCGCGTAACATTTCAAGGGGGAGGGCGAAGGAGAGAGAAAGCGGTTTTTGTTATGCAATAGGACGTGGCTCCCCTTCACATCCAACGGTGGCACCTTATAAGTTTCACGGGAAATAAGGGCGGGGGGGGGGAAGAGAAGCTGAGGGAATACTACTCCACATGTCCTCGAATTGCGCTCTCCTAGGAAAAAAAATTGCCCACAGATCGGGTGGCTCGCTAGTCATTTTACACCAAGTACTGAGGCGGACGGGGTTGCTCCTTTCCCCGGGCGTAGATTTGGCAACTAATCTCTCCCGCTGGCTCTGAAGATTTTTCGCCGCCGCCGCCGCCACTACTACTCGTTCTTCGTCCAGAAAATATTGTAAATGAGGTCCGCCCTTGGGGGGGACGGGGACACGATTGCCTGATACACGGAGACTTATCCAAATTCAAATAAACGTGCTGCTAAGTTGAAGTGCGGTAGAGAACTTCCGACGGAAAGACACACCGCGGACCTTGGTGTCATTATTATCTATGGCTTTGAAGCCGGGGCTGTATGACGAGAACCGCTCTCCGGAAAATCCTCCTCCCCTTTAAAGCCCACTAAGCAGGTAAATCCCATTGAGATGCGCCAGGTTAAAAGGAAAATAAAGTCACAGCGGCCAGCTCGCCGGGACCTTGCGTCCTGCTGCCTCATGCTGACAGGGAGGGGGGGAGGTGTCCGCCTTGCGTCTTTAGCACTCGAATAAAAATCCTCTCCTGTGACCTCAGCTTCTCCACTTCATAAAACGCTACAGCGAGCTCCAATAATAACAGGGCGCAAAGATTGCAGCTAGAAAAGCTGGCTTTTGGAGGAGGGTGGATAGAAAAGGCTGGAGAGTTCAAATGTCTTTTTTAAATGCCCGGGAAGCCCTGGAACGAAATGCTGTGTAACTCTGAATGGTTGTCTCCAAAGATCCTGTCCCAAAGGAGCAGCAGACTCCTTGGCACTGCAAAGCTAGAGTAGGCAGTGAAGTGATAAAATTTCGACCTTGGCTGGTTGAAATGGGTGCGATCTGACAGGCACATAGGAGATTATTTAACTCATTAGTAGCTGGAAAAGAGATTAGAAAGATCATTCATTGCATCCCAATTCTGGAAAGTTAATGCGTGCTATAGTAAAATAACCATAGGAGGTATACAAACAAAATGCTACAAAGAATTGTCGGTGGGTTCCTTTCCTTTCTGTATTCTGAAGTTCATACTTCTCATATATTCTGTAATCTCTGATTCTGAAGGTATATAGGTTAGGATCAAGATTATGGATGAAAAATTACTAGGCAGACATCACATGATGTGGCCATTCCATCATCATACATTTATTCCTAATTTCACTATTTTAAGTTTTTAATAAACATGTTAAACTAAGAAAATAAACTAATACCTGCATGTGTGTGTGTGTGTGTGTGTGTGCATGCAGATGATACTTCCATGTTACAGGTAAATTAGTTTTTGTTATATTTATGTTCATCTTATAATCAGCAAAAATGCAGGTGTGCTGAATTTAGCTATATAGATACATTACAGCATTTTTCAACAATATCTGCACAATTTTCTCTTAAAGTATTTTAGTGTGAATTCATGTGTCAAAAATTTTAAGTTCATATTGGTTTAATCATAGCAGCATGAATTTTAAATAGGTTTTAAAGTTGGATCAATATTCTAGTTTCAAATGAATTTTATCTAAAATATTGTGAACAGTTTAAATACCTGAAAATTGCTATTTCTTACAAATAAGTAATCAGTTAATTACAAAAATGATAATGAAATAAACTACTGATCAAAGGTTTAAAAATTTAAAGTGCTTAAAGTTCACTAGTTTCTTCATTAAGTTAAAAGGGCAACCCTTAGAGAAACACCTTTGAACATTGCAAGTGAGCAATTTTGTTCAAAGGGATAGATACCCAACTGGAAAAGACTGAATCAAAATAATCCAATAGTAAACTATTAACAATAGAATTATGTGAGCAACCATGAAATGTGAATTGCACTGCAACAAGAAAAAGAAAGTGGAACTGTTTTTTAAATTAATTCTCCCACCCAAAGAAATTTAGGGCTGAGAAATAAAATACATAGCATTGTTATTTTTGTATCAAACAACAAAGCAATCCTAAAGATATATTCACAATAAATCCTATTGAATTCAATGGTGCTTTATTTCAAACACTGGATGAAGGATTGCAATCTAATTTAAAATGTTTTTAAATATGCCCTGAGTCAGAAGCAGCAACTATAACCACTAACAGAAAACCATCTGCTTTCCAGATGTGATGGGATTAATATTCAAACAGTCAACATGGAGAGGAACAGTTTAGAGCAAATTTGAACTAAAAGAAGGGTTTTTTCTCTTAAAAACAAATGTAGACCGAATATTAACACATATACTCGGAACTTTATGAAAGACTGCAAAAACTAAAAAAAAAAAATAGTTTTTTCATATACTTTAGGAGTGATCATAAATTTGGAACTTGTTTCATAATTGAACTATATATACAGTTCACTGCTGAATGGAAGTCATTTATTATTGTGCATGATAAATGCCATAGTTGCTATAGATAAATAAGAAAAAATATCTATATTCTCAAATCTAGAAAACAATATAACTTGAAAATAGCATAACTGAAAAAAATACAAAATAGTAGTTTTTAATTATGATTCTGTCCCTAAACTTTACAGAATGCAATAAAACTTTTCAACTCAATGTATTGAGTTGAAATTGCATTGCCAAAGATGTTCTATAGCTCTGAAATTACTTTTCTAGTCTTCATTTATAAATGATGCTTCTACAGAGCTCTGTGGGTCTTGCTCATAATGGTATTAAATGACAAATCCCAAGTTTAAGGGTCACTTTGTTAGAATTGATTAATAATAACATAACCAGTTTTCTCATTGACATTACCTCTTTTTCCTAAGGCATATCTGCATTTGCAACTTGACAAAGGTTTTCAGACTACAGTATGTATAAAACATTCTGCTAATTAATAGCCTTTTAAACTGTTAATGTCTTATAAACAAGCTATGAACATAACATACAAATGTTTCATAGGCACATTCATTTTATGTACAAAATATTCTCTTCTATTAATCTCACTGAGATTAAGACATGTAACTGGGAATCTTCATATCCTTTTGCATACATTTTACAGATCAATCAGTTAAGAGTGCAGTTGGTTAATATCTTAACATAGTTAACATCACTGCATGTGATATCACCAGTGAAGTAGAATTAGATTTAGACTAATAACTAATAAAACTAATGAAATTTTGCCATATCACTTGAAAGTAGTTTTGGGACAAATGATTTATACCAGCATATGATGCAATTGACACTGCATTAAATGATGAGTCACATAGCATGTTTTCCCTTTAAAATGTAAAAATACTTATATAAAACATGGTGATACTGTTTGTTTATGCTGGGTTAATAAGACTAGTTTATGTGATAACTTCATCAAAAGCCTGTATCACTGAAAAAAATGGACAGCTCAGTAAACTCAACTGTTTTCAGTACACAATTCTCAGAGAGAATTCTATATAAATTAGCTTCACAGTTCAACTGTAAAGTTTCAAACAGATTTATGTCAAGACACTGTCAGTGTGAATAATTACTGCATAGGGTTTAACATTTTTAGATAACCTCATTCATGAATCATTACAAGTGATTAATGCTCCAGTGTACATTCATGAATAATTTAATTCACAGAACCTGGGGCTAAGGGCATAACAAAAATTCAAAGACTACAGTAACCTACATCTAGTCTTGGGCATTCAGAAAACCCAGAAGACTATACAAACTAGATTTTTATACCTTCAACAGAAAGAAGACCCATCATCATCATCATCATCATCATCATCATTATTATTATTATTATTATTATTATTATTATTATTATTATCCAAAGAATCAATGTATTAGTTTCAAGATAGTAAGTGCTTGGGTTTTCCCCCCCAACATTTTGCAGTTTACCATTTTTCAAATTGTTTTATAAACTGTGGCATTCAAGTTCTATTTACTTTTAGTTCTGCGGGCCAACCAAATTATTGGCACAATGAATTTATAAAATGCAGGAAGACAGATATGATATATAACCAATAAGAGAGGGGCCTTAAATTCTATGAGAGCAGCTGAAACAATTAAAAAGACAAAAAACAATCTCAAAACTGTATAGTAGTATCAATTAAAGCATTTAACTAGGACATAGTGTAATTATACAATAGCATTGTTATTCCTGTCCACTCCTACTTTACTACATTTCAGACTCTGTCTCTTATGCAGCAAAGCTAAAGAGGTACTAAAGTAAGTTAGGCAAATAAGGCCATGTCTGTTTCTGCACAGTTAAATGTCCTGACTAGGATTTAGGATTATGCCAAGTGGAACTATTAGATGCAGTGATGACCATCAACATGGATAATTTTAAGTAGAGAATTGAACCAAAAAATGCACTATAAGTTAAATCGATATATTTATAGGAGATAAACACTGTCAGACTACTAGTTTTTATGGTTCAGTTATCTCTGATATCAGAGCTAATATGGATGAATGAATTCTCAGTACCAGGTGTGTTTGTGTTTTTGCCAATTTTTCACAATCTTTTCATAGCCATAATGGGAGTAGAATGTCAGATTAAATTTGTCCTTCATCTGATCCTGCACAGCTTTCTTAGCCTGTTTTCATTGCACCTCACTTACATATTTGATGGTTCTTTGGCATCAGGTTAGGGAAGGCTGACCATAATGTTCCTTTTAAGTAAATGTACTGTCTCAAAATGTTTGCATTAGAAAATGCAGGAATGTTACTAAAGTGGTTATATAACTGTTTATAATTTTATTTATTTATGTACTTTCACATTCCACATGTATATACTATACATAGTATTACATGTTTCTTTCAGCATAAGTTGCATTTTTCCATCACATATGAAAAACTTTGACATTTAATTCTACATTCGGGTGAGTTATTTAGTACACAATGAGTTATTTCAAGCAAAATATGTCTACAGTAAATATAAAATTGCTATTGCATATAACATTTTTATCAGAAGACACATGACAGTTATGTTTCTGCAACATAGCTAAGTTACTATGTCTCAAGAAATGATAATGTCTTGATGACAGAGTTCAAGTTGAACAAAATATCCTTCCCTAATCTTCAGATCCTTTTTTCTGTGCCAAATACCTGGGAAGTAGCATCATAACTCAGAAGGGCCATGTACAAAGAACAAGTTACAACTAAGATTCAAATGCAGTGCTGATTTTATCTCTTCGATGTTCATACTTTGCTATTTACATGAATCCTGTTTTTGTTTAGATCTAAACAGTATTATTTACTCTCCAAACGTAAAAGGTACAGACTTCTGCAAGCAATATATTTTCTTGAAGTAGCAACCCTTTTTTATAAGTTTTTGTTTGTTTTTTAATTGAGATTTTCCTTGTTTCTGCCTATCAGAAACTGATAATAAACTGAGTATATTAAAATCTATATATTGTTCATTAAATCTCTTAAACTTCAAAAAAACCTTTAGTGTCAGTACTGTTTATACATTTGTGTATAACAATTGTATAACAACTGAACAACTGAAATTGAATTTCTAGCTAGTCTCAAATCAGATGCATCCTTTAACAGAGGAATCATGAAATATAAGTATGAGCTTTCCCTATAAGTATGTACAAGAAATATAACAGTTGCTACAGTTGACAGAGAAGAGAGATACAAGAAGAAATCCCTTCCACACATAAACTGGGTCTTCTGTGGTTAGACTGTTCCAGTTCTAATCACACAGTATTTGCCAGGACCATCATAGCTAGCTTATAGATAGATTGTCTATTATTATAGTCCTCCTAAAACGCTGGAATAGCATCTGACAATCAATCTGGGCTATTTCATAATGCAATGTTGAGTTTTCTATTCCTTTGGTAAAGGAAATTGTTTATTTGATTAACAAATGAAATACTGAAATGTATTTGTAAGATATGACAGTAGTGATTTCTTCATAGCATTCATAGAACTGCATGGCAATATTAACTGACTTCATATACATTACTGAATATTTTCTCTTCCCCTTTCCTATTGACTAGTTATTTCTCATATTTGTGCAATGGTAAATTCAGATGAGAGACCAACCCATAAATGATTACTGTACTTATATACTTCACTAAAACACTTCGATGGATTTTCATTTCCATACCCACGTAGATGCGTGCGTACACAGACACACACAGAGTCTCACACACCCACATTGTCATACATATATATCTTGGAGTAAAAGCTTGTAATCATGCATGGAAATAATTTACCATAAAGAACGCGAGCCATTTGTTCTCATTGCTGTGAGATACCTTTCAATTCATCTACCATCTTCCTTATGAAATTGGACTATAGGCTCCAATTGCTATTAGTCCTAGACTCTTATGTCCCTGTTATGAAAAGAACTTATTAATGTGTTGATATGGAGTTCAGCATCATCAAACTTATATTGCACAAATTGACTTGCACTTTTTGTTGCATCAAAGAAGGAATGGTATACTTCTCATATTTCAGTACATGAAGAACAGAAGCCATGATGAAATAAACTAATCAGTTGGAATACCTAAAGTGAAATAACATTGCTAGACATTTGTGAAAGTGCACAATTTTACTGTAATTTGTCTTTGGTTGCTTGTGTGATAGTTATGGCAACTACTGAGAAAACACTTTTTATCTTTGTTGTGTAGTGAGAGTTCTGAAAGTTCTGCAGTATAAACATTGTTTTTCTTCTGCAGATGTTAGTTATTCAATCAGATGCTTCAAACATCTTCACATAATTCTTAATTAGTTTAGTTGCTGTTGCTGTGATTTCTACATCAGCACTTTTTTTCCTTCAAGCTTACTATAGTGTTATTGGAGAAAAGACTGAAGCATTTTTGAATATTGCCTCTATTTCTTCTACCTGCTAAGTCAGTGACTGCAGTCTTATTATTGAGCTGTTCTAGAACTTTATTATTTGAGTGCTATCCTGAATATCATCAGAAAGTGCTCAGATCTTCCTTGTTCTTTTTAACCGAATGTGGTATGATTTTTTTTTGTTCTTCAACGGTATACTCAAATTATTTATACGTTTATTCCCTTTGCTTGCCTACTTTTGTAATTGCCACATTTTAGCTGAAATTTAATCAATCAGCATTGAAGCTATGGGAAAGTATTTTCTGAGTCCTGAAATTAACCTGGCATTATTTATGCATACTTATAGATTATATATTTTGGTGGGGGAAAGTCATCCCTGTACACTATGATTTTAGTTTTAATTTCTGATGCTGCAAAAGCCTTGTATATTAGTGAAAAATTAAGTTAAATGGCAATTAACTCCTCTCCACTAATTTTTTGACATGGCTCCCTGACCACAAGTAAATGTGTTCAATAGAATAAAAATACTTATGTACATAGTTTGAACTGTTTTAACATTTATGTATAATCAGCAATGCTCTTATCAGTTCTGGATTATATCTTCTGGCTTCAGTTAAAGGTTCACAGTGTCCAAATTATTTTTAATGGGTATTGTTTCTGATTCTGAAATACAGCTATCAAATAATGGGCTAACCTGAAATGATAACTCAGTTCTTAATAAATGGAATATGGGACCCACAGAATACCTGAAACCTTAAACTAGAAGCATGCAATCAGTTTACTACTGTAGATTGTGAGTTTGGCTTGTGCTATGTTACAGGTTCAATAACCTTTTTCTCCCTTTTAAAAAAATTATACTGTATATCTACTAAAAAGTAAAAAGCCTCCTAAAGTATTTCAAATCAATCTTTATCTCCTTTTGTACTTCTGTTATTTTTTTATTCATATTGCTGGTAGTTAAAATGGATTTTCCTGTACATTCTAAAGTGGGTGGAGTGTGTGTGTGTGTGTGTGTGTGTGTGTACATATATTTTGAACTCTTTAAGTCCTTAAATGCAGAATCAATTTGTTGACAGTCAGTGATGTAGTGGGTAAGACATTAACTACAAATCAGGAGACGGGGAGTTCTAGTCCTGCCTTACGCACAAAACCAGCTGGCTGATCTTTGACCAATCTCTTTCTCAGCTTTAGGAAGGAGACAGTGGAAAACCACTTTTAAAAAACTTTGCCAAGAAAACTGCATGGACTTGTTCAGACAAAAACTGATTCAAAGGCACATACACACAAACACAATTCCTTGTGAATTGGTGTGAGAATGATATACAGGTAGTCCTCAACTTATAACAGTTCTTTTAGTGACGGTTCAAAGTTACATCAGCACTGAAAAACGTGACATCAATTTTCACACTTATGACCAGAGCATCCCTGTAGTCATGTGATCAAAATTCAGATGCTGGCAATTCTCATATTTATCACAGTTGCAGTGTCCTGGGGTCATGTGATCCTCTTTTGCGACCTACTGACAAGCAAAGTCAATGGGGAAGGTAGATTCATTTAACAACTGTGCTACTAACAACTACAGTGATTCACTTAACAAACTGGCAAGGTAGTAAAATGGAACAAACTCACTTAAATGTTTCATTTAACAGAAATTTTGGACTCAATTGTAGTCATAAATTGATGACTACCTGTACGAACCCTATTATGTACTGATTAACAGTCTGGCTGCCATATATTTCACTCATTAAAACTTGTGCAAATCTTTTTGACACTCAGGAAAGCGGCGTTGGTCTTAGCTGAATGCCTTTTCTCAGTGTCTGCAGAGTAGTCCAGAAATGGGTTGCTACAGTCGGATATGCCCAGAAACTGAGTCATAAATCTTTAGACACACCCTCCTGTCTCTTTCTCTCTCTAGTTTTTCAGCGATGTTGCAACTGAAAGAGAAGCTTTCCAAGAAATTAGTGACAGCTGGCTCCAGATCCCACACTCCTTTGGGCTAGGCTGGATTATGTTTGTTGGGGGAAACTGCTGTGACCTGTCCCAAAAGCTCTGCTTCTTGTGCTGGTGGTCTGCTCGTTGGGCATAAAACATCTGGGATGTACCTTCCTGCTCATTGGTCTGAAAGGAAGACCTTTGGTAGAAAGGGATAGGACAATGGTCCGCCCATCTTGCCGCCGAAGGCAGAACTTTACTTTTAATCCCTGTTCTCAGAGATTTGCCAAACAGCATGCCCCCTGTATAAGGAACAGATGCCAATCTCTACTTTGACTTCACATTAGCTTGCTACTGGCAGAGCCACAATAGCCTCCTGAACGTTACTGAGGAGGCTAGGGCTCTGGAGGCATATTTTATGGCATGCAGAGTCGGATCTGCAGAGAATTGAGTCGCTGCAATGATCTTAAGGTCTTGATGCAAGTGAGCCTCCTGGGGAGCTACTCTTGATTGAAGTTAGTGGAGCCAAATGAGGGAGGTGCAGTTAAAGAACAATGCCTCTGTAGGAGCCCTAATTGCCCAGGCCGCGGCCTGATGGGGTTTCCTTAAAATCAATTCAGATTTTTTGTCCACCACCCTCAAGCCAACGGCAATATCTCCTGCCAAATATGGTGAAGGGGAAGACAGGGCTAGAATGGGAACGTCCACTGATGGCAATTGCAAAGCCTGGGACAAGTTTGGTGCCATGCCATAGAACCTTTTGTCGTTCCCATTGGGAGTGGGGAGCAACTCTGGGTTTGTCCACTGTTTCTGGACAACAACCAGAAACAATTGAGGAGATGGAATGAACTGCTGCTCTGCTATGGGCTCAGAAAACGGACCTTGACTATGGACCAGGAAGGACGCCCCCGGCTCCGTTGCAGGTAAATCCTTTGACAAGTGGGCTGTCGTCTTTGCTTTATGCAGTAGTGACTTCATCAGTCCCGGAGGAAACAGTCCTGTTAAGGCTGGGGTGTTAGGGGATATCCCCTCATTGTCAGAGAGGTCTAGGTCTCTCTGGGATTCCACACCCAAGAAGGAGTCATCACTATCTATGGAATGACTGGGAGATTGATAAGGGAGCTCATTTAAATAGTAAGCAAAACTGTCGCAAGTGAGCAGGCGATTCTGAAACCAGTGAAGCAGGATGCTGCTGGTTCAATCCAGCTGCAATGCCCCTAGTTATTGCCTGAGAAATTAATGGCTTCAAGTTATCAGGCAAATCTGATAGGTTGGCCTCAGTTGAAGGCAAACCAGTTGCTGGGGGCATGTGAAAGGCCCCTGGGGCATAAGCCCTGGCATAAGCAGGCTGAGATCCTGCTTCTGCTATTTGGCAAGCAAATGGATCATTCTTTGGTTCCCTGTCCCTGTTAACCAGCAAGGCTGAAGATGAGAATAGCTTGCCAGCTCCCTCTGGTGACCAAGCCTGAGGAGAATGATCTGCCTGTTCTGAACAAAAGGGCGGGAAACAGAGGGCTCTATTGAGTGAGACAGTTTCTCCAAATCTGACTGTTGTTTCTCAGCTCTTGAGACCTGCTTTTCCCGAGCTCTCTGCCTCTGTTCCCTGTCCTTTAACTCTGCCTTTGAGACCTGCTTGTCTTTCCTTCCCCTGGAAGATTTGCAGGTCGTCTTTGTGCTTACTGAGGCTTCAGCACTCTGTTTGGAAGCCTTTGCAAGGCACTCCCCCCTCACCTTGGAGCAATCCGCCATTTTAACTGTGGGAACAGTTAATGCAGGAGTCTGTGGACGATGGATGTTAAACTGTGTCTTCCAGGAACAGGTAATGCCCAGGTATAAGAGGACAGGGACCCTTGCCTTCAGTCACAGCCTCAGGGCAGGAAGTGCAGTAGTGGCGGTGCTGGAGAGCCTCCGGATTAGTCAGCACACTTGCGAGCAGGATGAAGAGCCTGATCCTCAGGGGCGGTGTTCCTAGGGCGAACCTGGGGTAGCCAGCACCCAACTCTGCTTCTTCACCCTGGAAAGACCAGGGACTGGTGGCCCAACCCTGGTATCTCCATGCCCGTTGTGCAATATTGTTCCACAATAGGGATGGATCTATAGTATCTTCCTATTTAACTTAAGTAACTTAAGCTTGTTTAATCATTGAGCCCAAAAGAACTTTAAATAAGAAGCTGTTTCCATATACAATGGGACGGGATATTTTGTGTTGAGATTGATATTGTTATTTAATTTGTGGTGTTTTCTCCCAGGATGGCCATAAAAAAACCCCAACAACTGATTACATTCTGATTTCAAAATTAATTATAATTCTTGTAAACTATTCACAAGAATTGTGAACAAGTCAAAGGCTGTAGAAAATACAAATAATGAATAATTGTAAAATCAAATGCCTTGTCTTCATTTATGTAAAACCAAAGTCATATTTCTACTGTTTCCTCAGATAACATCTCAGCATAGTTGAAACATCTGTTTCTATAAACATATTTATAAAACCTCATTCCAAAGCCCAGAGGTTACATTTGTATGTTGACACAACAGTACAAAACAGATCTGTGTGAGAAAGCATAAGCCAAGATGGTCAGTTTTTGGCTACAGTCGCATATCTCTCCAACAAATAGATAATGCAGACTTGCTCACTACATTGGATTGGGTTAGTCCTTATGAGAACAGAGTTAGGGCATAACTTCTCCAATCAGATCGTGGAGAGTTTTTTTAAAAGCATTCTTAAAATTTCTCTTTGGTATGTAACTCTAATTATAAAACTAAATCTTTTAAATAGTAAATCGAAACTTCAGAAAATAATTTATTATCACCTTAATTGTGAGATCCGTTAGCTCTGGGCCTACTTTAATTAGAATGTAGGGGCAAAGATTGAAGAAACAAAAGGTAGCCCTCAACATTTCAAACACCTTAAAAGTATTGTAATTAACTACGTAGTTAGAATCCAGAATAGCTGGACAAACAATTGCCAATTTGATCTATTAATCTCATATTTTCTGTTGTTGATCTACAAATTTTACAGAGCTATTTATCAACTATCTTGGTTCATATATGAATCCTAGCAAAGACAGAGGTTTTCATCACTGCCCTCACAACTTTAGTGAAGTTCTCCAAATGGATAATCTCCACATGGACTTTAATCCAGATTTAAATGATTTATTTGTTGGTTGATTTCAACATTTGTATATTGTAACTGTCCATCTTAAATCAACTCTGGATGGCTTCCAACCAATAAAACAACACAGGTAGTCCTCAATTTACAACAGTTTATTTAGTGACCATTCAAAATCACAATGGCACTGAAAAAAGTGACTTGTTTTCTACAGTTATGACAGTTATAGTATCCTTATGATGACATAATCAAAATTCAGATACTTGGCAACTGACTCATATTTATGATGGTTGCAGTGTCCCAGGTTATGTGATGACCTTTTGCAACCTGACAAGCAACATCAATGGGGAAACCAGATTAATTTAACAACTGTGTTACTAATTTAACAACTGCAACAATTCACTTAACTGTGGCAAGAAAAGTTGTAAAATGGAGCAAAATTCACTTAACTGGGTCACTTAGCAACAGAAACTTGGGGCTCAATGCAGTTATAAGTTGAGAACTACCTGTCTACAGCCAACAAATAAAACTAAAAACAGAAAAACCTGATGCCCCAAATCTTGAATTCAAAAGTTTCAAATTGTTTGAAAACAGCACATGTTGTACATTCAAAACAGGTGTGTCAAATTTAAACAGACTTCATTCCAACTGTTTGTGCATTTTGTCTGCCCTTACATTAGTTTTACAAACTTAATGACAGTATTTTAAAGGGTTTTTAATTGCCCTGTTGTATTATATTTGGTGTGTAACAATTTGGTTTTCTTCATAAATGAAAAATTCCCATGGGGGGTGGGGGGGATCAATTTTAAATAAAAGCCTCATATAGTACATATGAAGGAATAACATTCAGTGTGATTATTAAATAAATCATTAAAACTAGATTACAAATAATATTAAAAGGTCTTTACATTACATAATTACAATACTTGTTCATAAGAAAAAAAGTGAATAGATTTCTTTGGTAAATAGATTTACCAAAATGGTAAATTCGAAGTAACTCCATCTTTTCAGCATTGAATAATTATATTCTTTACTGTCCCCACAAAAATACCTTAAGCTCCTTTAAAAACCTATATTTACAAAGTAGATGGGAGAAACTGTTTTGATACTGTATTAAAGGGTATTTTTTCCATACGTATTCAGAATTATAACTGTCTGGGAAACATGATTAGTAGAAATACCTTTATTTGATTCTAGATTACTATCTTTAATTCTTAAAATTTTGATTTAGGATTCTTGGTTTTCCAGCACTTTCAATTTAATTCTTGCTTTTGTGTGGCTGCCCAGTGTGTAGCTTTGTCTCACACTGAACTGTCCATTTTGCTTAAAGTTTAATTAGATATGTATCACAGTGTCAATTTCTCTTCTCTAAAACATTTATGGAAGATACTTCATAAAACACATTCGTAATATAGTGTTATTTTCTAGCAAGAACACTGTAGAGCAGGGGTGTCAAACTCAAGGCCTGCGGGCCAGATCAAGCCCGCGGGATACTTAAATCTGGCCCGCGGGGCTGGCCTGGAAATAGCAAAGGCCCATGGTGCCTCTGGCAGCCAAAACAGGGTGCGAGGGGCCATGTGAGGCCTCCTGCACCCGTTTTCGACCTGATGGCCTCCTGCCGCACTATGCCTGCCAAAACAGCCCTGTTTTGGCCAGCAGGGTGCTACAAGAGGCGTCCTTCCCATCTCACCCCTCCCCCCCCCCAGCTGGCCTGTGGAGGAGAACTATAATGCTGATCCGGCCCTCAAAGAAATCCAGTTTGACACACCTGCTGTAGAGCATAAAGATACAGTTGCATTTTTGAAAACTACAAGATGAAAATAAAAATCTGTAAAGAAATACAAGACAAAAATAAAAAACCAACAGAGGTAGAAATAAAAACTGATACATTACAGAATAGACTTGGGCATTTGACAGTATTTTTGGAATTAGTTTGACATATGGTATAATGATAGGGTCTTATTCCTTAAATAAAAACTATCTACAAACAGGTATTCTTTGATTTACAGCGGCAACTGGGATTGCAGGGATTGCTGTCAGTAAGTGATGTCATAAAGCACAGCTGCAGTGTTTAGTGACAACAATCCCTGCAGTCTCAGTTATTGTTGTAACTGATTATCAGAGTTGTTAAATGAGGCAACCCCCTCAGGCTTTCTACAGCCAAAGTCAGTGGAAAAGCTGGTGGGAAGTTAAGAGTCCCAGGTCTGCAGGCAAATAAATGGTTACTACTGGGTGGGAGAGGGTGCAAGAGGTGCGGTGCAAAGGAGTGCACAAGAGAAGCTGAGAGAGTACATAAGAGTTGTGGGTCGTGTATGCAACTAGGTTGGGGAAGGTGTACAAGGGGCATCCCAGAGGTTTGGAAGGTGCAGGTTGGGTATATCTGCAGGGATGTGCGTATGCCAGAGGGACTGGTGTGTATGTCTGGAGACGGAATAGACATGCAACCTTCCCTGCTGGTTTCCATATCCATATTGCCTTTCTGTGGAAGCCAACAGTGGAAAGTTGCAGATGGAGATGAGGCAATGGGATGCTGGGATGGCCATAATTCTGAGAATCGGTTGTTTGCCATCATTTGTTCAACGCTATTGTAGCAATCACTGAACAAATGGTCATAGATCAAGAACTATGTTACCTGTTGATAGTAATTTACAAACTCAAGTATAAAGTGTCTAATAGCAATAAGAAAACCATGTGAACATATACTAAAGTTTTCACTAAACAAATGTCTAAAATCTGATTGGTGCTTAATATTCTGAATTGCTAGATATTTTTTCTGTTTGACTACAGTTAGATTGCCAACACTTCTAAAAGTATGTATTCAAGCATCATTTGTATTCTCTGGAAGAGTAGATTATTTCGGTGTTTCCAAAAACACAAAGATTTATTGAAGTTAAAAGAGGGTTTTATTTTCCAGTATCATCTGCAACCAATTAGTAATAGTATATTTGTTATATTTTAGGCTAAGTAACACGATGGCCAAAGGAACTGATCATGAGATGAGGAATCTTTCATCTCCAGCCTCACAATCCCTCAATGATGAAAGTAAGTGGTATGTCCCTGGATTTCTGTTGGTTTTATCTAATAGAACTTTTATACACACGGTGTGACATACAGTAGTTTATATAAAAATATTTATGTAACTTGTTTAAGAAACCTCATATAAATTAAATATTGACCAGAGAAGAAAAATAATTCAAACTACAGGAATTAAACAAGTGACTCATCATAAAGATAAATTTATTTGAGAATTAGTTTCCATTTACCGTGTTTGTAAAGATTAGGGTTTTTTGTTTCTGTATTTATTTATAATTGGTTTATACATCCCCACATCTAAAAAATAGTGATTCTGGGCAGTAAACACATAATTAAAGCCAGTAAAACAAAAGGAATAAATAACAGCAATAGTAAGCATAGACACAATTACAGCACAATGGCACCCAAAGGCAGTCAGAATCCAGCCAAAGTTACGTGAGAAAGCTGCAATGTTAAGTTTACCCAACCTACAGGACCCAACATCCAGATTTTCGAGGCTTTACAAAACACCAACAGGATTTAGTATTACCACTATTAATCTCATATTTCTTTCTAGAAAGTACCGGTATTATCCCATAGTATTTAATTTTCAAAATTACTGTCTAAGCAAAGAAGTAAGCCCACTAGCTATTTCTGAACCATAAAATTAACAAAAAATCAGCATGGGGATATCAGCAATTTAATACTAAAATATTACCTTGTTCCCTATTCCCTATTTAGTATTTTTATTTGGTACCTTCTTGTATCTAAGTATAGTGCTATATGTTTTCTCATCCTGTAAGATAGGTAAACAATTATTGTCTTCTATATTTAATTAAATTTAATTTTAGTTCCTGATACTTATTAGGCAGGACAAATGAAAGAATCCCAGTGATTTTAGAGTGAACTGGTATAGAAATTAATAAATTAAGATCGGTAAAGCCATGTCATTTTCTAAAAAGAAAGAGCAAATACAGCTCATGCACTTAAGAGTCTTAGCAAAGAATTAATCCATCAAATTACTGTCCTAAAGTCCTTTGTATCCCAGATACATTTAGTTTAGTGTTGTAATACATGTATTTACTTGTATTGAAACATGTCAAATTTTTATTCACTAACCAACTCTATAGTTGCACCAAAGTAATGAATGTACATAAATATTAAAGATGGACAGATTTTTGTATTTGTCTTTTAAACAGTATACTTTTAGTTCGTTCAGAGTAGCTAAAAATGATGTTTGTGAACTATTTTGAATTTATTTTGTTGGCTGATGGAGTGAAATTGAATGCACACTTCATTTTCAAGGTAACAAAGTTGCTGTTTCAGTATTCAGAAACTGTAAGCTATTACTTACTGATAGGCTTCATCTTGTGATCACTATTTTCCTTTTCTCATGCCACCAAATGATTTTATACATTATTCCTGTTTTATGCAAATGTAATATTTCCTTCTCCATAATGCTATTTAACGCCTTGGCTTTTGGGTACCTGAAGTACCATCATTTTTATTTCTAACCTCTAAATTCCTGAAAATCCTTCTTAATTATTTTTTAATAAATTCCTGTAAACCTTTCTTAATTATTTTTTAATGACTTTGATACTTCGTTTTGTTTTGTCTTACTCATTTATTTTAAGTGACCAAATTTACACTGGCCTCTTTTATATTATTCAATTATGTCTGATTCTCTGAGACTGCGTGGACAAGTCCTTACAGTTTTCTAGCATGGTGTTTCATAAGTGGCTTGCCATTGCTTCCTTCCTATGGCTGAAAAAATGTGACTATCCCAAAGCTACTCAACTGACTTCATGGCCAAGGTGAACTAGAATTCATGGTCCCCTAGTTTCTAGCCAGATGCCTTCACCACTACACCAAATTGTATCGGTATACATAAATGGAAATAATATTTGTTATTCCACTTTAAATGTGTTTTCTCTGGTTTGTTTCTTCAGTTTATTCTATAAACTGTTATTCAGTTATTCTATAACTGGATAACAAGTTTCAATTTTAAAAAATTTCCCTCACAGTGAAAATGGATAAAAATTAGCCATGTTTATGCTCTCTTTTCATGCAATTTGGCATTATTCTTCAGAATATAACTTATTTTCCTGTCTTAGCAATCAGGCTAAATGTTTAAAACAGATATAAAGCAAGGTAATAAACTAAGATGTGATTCTTCTCCCTAAGTGGAAGAAAACTGCCCCCTGCAACAGCTTAGTTACGTTTAACAATTGAACACAGTAGGGATGTTATATAGGTAGTACAAATTCTAATATTTTGCTATTTAAAATTAACATTTCTTTATTTCTATATGAATATTCTATAAAAGTATACAATAGTATACAGTATACAGCATTATATTAAAAGTAAGATAATGTTTTTCTTCTAGAATATTGATTTTGTGGTAATTTGAAACCCAATAAATGTGAGTGGTTCCATTGCCAAGAAAGCAGTTAAAGGCTACATTTTCAGGAGTATTAACTTTGCCTATAAAGAAATAGGAGCACTTTTAAAACAGATGGCTGTTTATACACATTGACATTTCCCTTAAACATTATTCTTAAAAATAACGAGTATCATCCAATTTGCAATCAGTTCCAGTTCCAAAATGAGTAGTAACAAATGCAGATCTGTCTTTCCTAAAAAAATTTAATTGAGGCTTCTGCACTGAGGAGATTTAATCTCATGGCCTAAATTTATGATTTTAAGTTTACAGTAAGTTATTTCTATCTATAATCTCTTCAAGAGTTAATTATGCTGTCATCAAACAAAGGTAGCAAATGAAGTGAAGAACCTCCAAGTTAAAGGTAAATTATAAGGAAGCATGTGTTACCAAAATTATTCAGTGACAATCATTCTGCAGAATGAAAGTATCTACTGTATAGCATTAAAACATCAATAATATATAACATTTTTAATAACTGTTTCAGCTGCTTTTTTCCCTTCCACCTCTCCTCACTATGGAAATAATGATTTCTGCATAAATATAGAGAGCATTCAGCCATAGCCAATAATTGTTGTCCATTTGACCAGGTTTGAATATTCTTAATGATATACGTTTAAGCAAGAACCTTTAAATATCATGGAGAACATAATCTTTTATATGCATAATGCGTTTCTGACTGCTTACTGTCTCCTTTACATCTGGAGGGCAGTGATATTACACTAAGTCATAATGTCAGAATAAAACAATTTAAAGCAGCATTATCTTTCCTAAGATAAGTACATAAATACCTTTTGTAAATAACATATAAATACATTTGAATACACTATCTAAGACCACAGATAGTTCTTGTTTAATGACCATTCAAAATTATGACAGGCCACCTAAAAGCTACTTATGATACCGTTCCAAAGTTCTGATGGCTAGATACATCATTTTTCAGGTACTTGGCAGCTAGCTCACCTTTATGGATGGTTGCAGCATTCCATGATCATGTGAGTATGATTTATGACATTTTTTTGCCAGTTTCCAGTCTTATTTGGCTGGTTTCCAATAAAAAATGCCCATAGGGATACACTGATTCGTATTTAGTCAGTTGTTAATGACTACCATATTCACTTAACCATGGTGTTTGTTTAACAACTGGAGCAAAAACAAAAAAATAAAAACAGGTTCAGTCTGTGCATACAGTCTGTGGATTGATTTATGATAGATATTCATAAATAGATAGATAGGGTTCCACTATAGTCATAAATGAAGGAGTATCTGTTTATTTTTTTGCCAAAGAAAAGCAGAGAAAAATAAGGGAGAAGAAGCTCACCCCTTATTTGTTTGTATTAGGATGTAATATGATGTCTACAACTATTCAGGAATATTATATATATATAATTTTAATATGTAGTCTGAGTCTAAACTATCTTAGATGCTAAAGAATCTAGTCTAATTGTTGTATCACCCTATCTGACAGGAAATTTGGGTAACTTGAAAACCTGCACATATTTACTACTACGTCTTTTGGATTTCATTATTTGCTTCTGTTATGTATGCATATTACTATTTTTAAAATTCTAATCTATTAATCTATTATTTTTCATGAGATGGTGTTATTTATGCATTTTAAAATACACAAAAACCACTACCTTCCCACTCCCAAAAGCAAGACTTCATTTTTAGGTAACTAGAGGGTCCTAAACTAACTTACTTTCTTCCTTCCTTCCTTTTTCTTTCCTTCCTTCCATCCATCCATCTATCCTTACAAAAATCACGCCATTTGAATAAAAACATCCATACCTAGGGTAGTAACAGTCTTCCTAATATTGCTTTTTGATTTCAGGTACCACAGGAAGTGAGGAACCCAGCAAATGCTTGCTTGCAGTTTCTGAGAGTGAAGTTGATTCAGCAACATCACTTGCCTTAGAAATGAAATATGCATTGGATCCCAACCGACAAATCAAGAAGAGAAACAAAGCCCTACAGGTGAGATTCAAAGACATCTGCGAGGCCCAGAATGAGCAAAGGGAAAAACAACTCTCTTTGTTACAGCAGACTGACCAAAAGGAAGCAAAACCCATCTCTTACAGAGCAGCTTACCGAAAATACATGACAGTGCCTGCCCGAAGATCAATCCCTAATGTTACTAAAAGTACAGGAGTTCAGACTTCGCCTGAACTTAAAAAGTGTTACCAGACTTTCCCTTTGGACCGGAAAAAGGGAAATATAATCAAAAGCATAGCTTCAGTTGACACTTTTCCAAGTCAAAACAACGGATTCCTAATTGATGTTAAAGAGAAAGACAGCAAAATCTCAGGAGAGGCTGTTCAGTGCAGCAAGAAAGTCACTGGATTTGTGACAGCTGAATTTATTTCACATACTAATGAACGCATGAATGCAATAGAGCCGCTTTCTAAGGACAACTGTTTGGAGACATGTATAAGCACTGATTTGCACAGCTGTAGTAAAGAATCTCCTTCTCTACAGGACTCAACAGCTTCAGTTTTAGAAGAGCCTGATTACCAGCTGCATGACAAAGCAAAACACCACACTGGGCCATTGAGGTATGAGGAAGCTAATCCAGCCAGCCAAGGAAAAGTGTTCAAGACAGAAGTAGCTTCTGTCTACTTGCCCGCATCTGGTTCACACACCTCACTGGCTGACCAGCAACATTCGGCAGCAACAGGGAACGACTGGTCCCTGTGTCCAGCCGAGGAGGAAGACAGAAAAAGAACTCTGCATCTTAATGGTCTGCAGTCACAAGCTGTAAATACAGCTCAGGCCTGTCCCACTCAGGCACAGTGCCAGTCTACCCAATGTAATGAACAGAACCTTCAGGTAAATGTTTCACCTATGGAAGGAAAACAGCCTTGTCAGACAGCAGTTGCTGTGAGTGAAGGATGTCAACAAATTGTGCCTCACACTGAAGTGGTAGATTTGAAAGCACAGCTACAGATGATGGAGAATCTGATCAGCTCCAGTCAGGAAACCATAAAGGTCTTGTTGGGTGTTATTCAGGAGTTGGAAAAGGGAGAAGCTCATAGAGAAGGGTAAGTTGATTTTTATTTTAGGTTTTTTGATATATGCAAGAATCTCATGGGGGAGGGGAATCACTTGCATGAATTCTGCTGAACAATTTACGTGTTTCTGTTTACTCAGAAGGTGTTAGAATTGCTCAAAAAGCATGTGCAACATATGTGTCACCTTTCTTTATTAATATGGATTACTTTAATGAATAATTATTCCTGACTTGCAGTACTTGAAAATTATAATTTAGCATCTAACTCCACAGTAATGTATTAATGCTTTAGATGACCTTTCTATTTCATTGTGTCTCTAATGATCTTATAATATATGTGCTTCAGTACAAAGATACTCCTAAAAAAATATGCTTCTGGTAACAGAACTGCTTTCAAAGAATATTAAAATTAAAATATATTGCTTATATATATTTGTCATAAAACAAAGGGTCATGTTAAAGCTAATAATATCTGCTATATGATTACCCAAGAACTCTTTCATTAATTATTTAAAAACAGAATAGACTAGGAGGAAACAGAAAACATTGTTTAGAATGCTGAAACTGCCCAAAAGTAAAGCATTAGTTCATAAAAATGAAGTACAGAATATATTGTTCTGCGTTCTATAATTTTTTTAAAGCATTGCTGACAAGATACTTAACACACACAGCTATTTACTCAGACTTCTATAATTATGTCTTTATTTGATAATTGCAACTTCCATTCTTTGGCATCTAACTTACCCTTCTAAGATATAATGCCTGTATTTCCTAGTTAATTCAGTGATTGTATTCTAACAAATGCAACTTTCTGTTTCCAACTTCCTATTTTGTGTAGCTCATGCTTCCCCCCACTTCAGTAAATGTTCCCTCTTTCATTCCTTTCATCATACCAAAATTACTAATACGTGTCTTTTTCATTTGTGGCTTTAGAAGTTGCTTTCACCCAAAACAAGCTACTAATTAGTGCATGTTAAAGATGCAATAATTATAAACATGATAATTGTTCTATGTAATAATTTTGCTTAGCTAAAATGATTTACAGCACTTATTTATATTTAAACTATATCTATGTCACAAGGACAGGCTATACATTTCAAGTACAGCAGAATGGTTTTCAATGTTTGTAGATTTAACTGATCATTTATTTTGTGCATGCTCTTTGACATCTAATGGCATAATTCAACTCTTTAACTATGTGTATTGAAACTGTTAAGCTTTTCATTTCTGTATTTCCATTATATCATGGCATTAATGTTTTGTTGCCTCAGAAAGTCTGAATGTGGGAGGAAATACAAGTATGGCACTGAAGAGGTCCTGTGGCTTGTGACTATCAAAGCAAGAGACCTTAATGTTGACCTACTAGCAGAGATCCTATGGTTGATGACTTAGATTGATTTCATGATTTAAATTACAAACATGCAAAGTTAAAGGTTTTGTGTGCATATTTTTTCAGGAAGTAATCAGGAAACTACTGATGGCAACAGTACAACCCAGTTGGCATATATAAATAAGGATTTAGGGCTTCCTTCTTTTCTCTTCCTGATGGAAAATAAACAGCGAAGTCTTAAAACTAACTTGTAAAAAGAACTAAGATTCAGAATACACAGTTTAACATATAAAATGTAGCCTAACCAGACTTATTCTCTGATAGTACTTCAATTAGCAGTTTCTACTTCTCCTTAAAGATGCTTGTAGTGAGGAAAGCATTATTTGACATGTTACTTTATTGGTTGTTGTTATTCTGATGCAAAAGACCAATTCCCTTTGCATCAGACCCATTGCAGACTATCATTTTAAAAAAAGTTTTAGTACCTTGTTTCCCTGAAAATAAGGCCTCCCTGGATAATAAACCCAATCAGGCTTTTGAGCGTATGCGCTAAAATAAGCCCTCCCCGAAAATATTTAACTGCATGCGCAGTCAGTTCCTTCCATTTCCTCTGATTGTTTGCTGTACAAACAACATGAGGTGAGAAGGCGAGGCTGGACGGGGGAAGGGAAGGGGGAACATGCCCCAAGCTCCCCACATGCCCTTACCTAATGGCCGCTCCCGCAACCCTAGTCACTGCGCCCCTTCTGTGCGCTAATGGCCACCACAGAAGCCATTAGTGAAGAACGGAGGCAACGGCAGCAACGGGACATCCAGCTGCAGTGGCGTGGTCAGGCTGACAGCATGGTACAGAGTCTTGGGAAGCATGGCTGGAAGCGCATGCACGGCTCAGGGGCAAACAGCTGACAAGCAGCTCTGTCAGCAGCCGCCATGAGGTGATCACATTCATCGCCTTCTGTACCTCAAAAATAATATCTCCCCGAAAATAAGGCCAAGTGCTTATTTCAAGGGTCAAAAGAAAATAAGACCCTGTCTTATTTTGGGGAAAACAGAGTATATCCCTGAAAAGGTTGGAACTATATCCTTTGCCCCATTGGGGGAAAAGGGGGCAATTGATCTTTATTTATAACTCACTGTAGAATACATATTTGAGGGGAAATGTCATTGAGATTCAGAATGCAGACCACGGCCCTAGAAACATAAGGACACTAGAACAGATAAACAGGAATACCAATGATTCATAACCACGAAGCATTATGTGTTGTCAGAGACTCATAAATGTTTTCACCATTCATAGCTATGACTAGACTGCTTATGAATAGAGGTTTAGAGTTCTTTTTTTTTTCTTTCAGCATAGAAAATAACAAAGACCTACTTCCCTTGTTTAGACTTAAATGATATTCAAAAACCAGTCTTAAAAGTAATTGCAGGCCATCACATAGTTAGTTTTGAATATATTTGCTTATATCTCAAGTAAAGTGAACAAATTTACATATTATACACACAGAGAATGCAGCAGCAACAACAACAAAAACAAATTGGTATAAATGTCATAGTTTTTAATTGACATTAATTATAAAAAAAACCATTAAAATGACTCTGGAAACTAAAACATATAGGCTCTTTTAAAAATATTTACACTTGTATACATTTTATACTTATTTAAACAGTTACATGAATGTCTCATCTGATATATAGTATTATGCATCCATCTAAGCAAGGACACATTGATTACTCACCTTCCTGATGAGAAGCATCTTATTTAGAGGTTGCTGAAAAACCAGACTCTAGTATATGCTTGTGAACACTAGAGTATAAGTGGGCAAATACTCTAATTTAATAGCATCTATGTCTGACATGAATTAAAACATTCTAAACTCAATAGGTGAGTTATATACCGCAGATGTAAATGTGGCCAAATAGTTAAAATAAATTAAACTATATATACTTTAGCCCAGAAGCTTCTACTCAAACCTATTCCTGATTATCATAAACTTTGATTATAAATTGAATTGGTTTGCCTGTAGAAGATGACCAACCACTAAAATGACTTTAATAAAATCTTGCATTTTTTCTTCCCAGAATATATAGCCACAGCCTCTTCTTCAACACATTTTATATTCCTATCTCTAAAACATTAGAAGAAGAAATTGCAGGCAGCCAATGGCTTACAGTTTAATTAATTTCGTTCTTTTGCTTAAATGAACAACAAAAAAATTCTTCAATGTTTTATGTTACTATAGCATTTTTACACTAGAAGAACCTATAGTGATTTTTTTTAATTTCAAAACTATTTCAGTACCTAGGTACTTTTGAAAGGATAAGAATTTTAGGAGAATCAAATCATATGGAAAACAGTAAATTGGCTGAGAACAGTATTAAACAAAATCTCTCTTTGAAAGTAATAAGACTTAACCTTTGTTGTTTTAAAAATACTTTTATTAATATATGATTTGTTACAAATATAGGCTCTATTTCTAATGAAGAAAAAGATAACTTTGAAACTAAAAGATTTAAATATTATGAAATGTAATGCAACAGAGAAAAATATAATTCCTGCTACTAAACACAGTAATAACAAAGCCTGCATAGGCTTCTGAAAGGATTATTTAGTAATAGCAATTTATGTATTCATTGGATTTAAATCCTAACTTTCTTACTTAGCTTGCATTACCACTTCTAGATAATGTATGTAATCAGGATTTTAAATTCAACACAATCCATTTAAAAAATAGAAAGTGAATTCAATATTTAGAAGGTCTGAAACTAACCTTAGTTTAATTCTTAAGGAATCAATAATATTATTATAAAAATGGTACTCTATACCAAAAATAAGTGGTGTTGTACCACTATAAATAGACAATGAAGAACAACAAAATGCAGCCAATTTGTCTTCTTTTTTCATAGTACTCTAGACCATATTTTTCTTCTTCGTATGGTTTTCAGTGTTCACTCAAAATAAAATAAACAGTGAATAATCCAGATCATCACTGATGCTGGATCCTGACTTGCTTTTTTCTCATGGGCCTGCCTATTTGTTTATTTGTTTATTTTATTTTTTTGCAGATGTTAGAATGAATACTGATTACTTGGTTGTTTTCATTGACAATGCTGTTTCAATAGAATAAGGGTAGACAATCAGCTTGCATGTGTATTAATATCATATATTTAATGAGACTCCATTAATATATGCTGAAATAATAATATTTGTAGATAAGGAAGGAGAGAGGGTTTAATGTACTATATCACTTTCAAATTCTAATAAATTTTCAAGTCTAATTAAAAGTCTTACAGTTTCCTTATTAAGATGCTATATGGCTTGGTTCCTTTTTATTTTTAGGATTGTCTCTTCCAGTACAATCAACCCATTCAATGAAATATTCATGAGAGATCAGGGGTGCAGACCAGTAAGTTGCAATTATGGAACATCTCGGTGATGTTAGCTTGGTCCTTGATGGTATTTCAAAGGCTTTGAAGACTTGTCTTTTTTTAAATACTAGTTATTCCGTCAGTTTACCACTTTAATTTTGTTCTTTTACTGGCTTTGGATAATGTTTATGTTGGTGCTATTCATATATCTAATCTATAATATAATTAATATAATATATATATGTGTCTGTGTGTGTCTGTGTGTATGTATATAAATATAACAGCATGTAGGTCTTTGGTTATTTGGGTCTTCTCCCGTGTAAAATTGGAAGTATCTTTGTGACATTTCGACGAAGTCTCATTCGTCATCTTCAGGCTGGTGTTCTCGGCTTCGTGCTTCCAGGAGCAAATGCTTCCAATTTTACACGGGAGAAGACCCAAATAACCAAAGACCTACATACAAACACCCACGAAAAGCTCAGAAAACATATAACAGCATATATATATATATATATATTTATTAATATATATATATTAGTTTTAAGGAAGCTCAAAGGGGACTTTTTAAAGATTTTTTTCTTTTAAATTTCAAGTTTATTTGATTGGTTAGTAAATCTATTGCTTAGTAAATAACCTGTCAGAACCTGCTGGATTTCACCCCTGCTTTGGGTAATATATAATATATAAGTGTATGTTGTAAATAAATATCAAATACCATCAAATGTAGTTTTTTCCTTCATTTTTTTTATAAACTAAGCCTTGTGAAAGTAAACGTATCTTATTTCATCTATTGTGAACAGCAAGAATAAAATTGAAAGGGGAATATACTTTATACTAGCAAAATAATAGGGAGATAAACCAGAAACCCTATCATATATGAAAGCTCTCATGCAGAGGAAAACATCTTTTGAAGTGCTCTGTAATTCAGATGAATCCTAGTTCTAAATGTATTGTCATGTTTAATATATCAGTTGGCTTCTGTCAGAAAGTAAGTCTCTTTTCAGGAAACTAAATAAGCCATTCCTTTCAAACTTCCACATTCTTTCCATACTTATTACACCTATTATCTGATTAAATATTACATCTGTTTGATCTCTTTTACAGGGCAATAAACTCAATCTTTGATTTTTATTTTGAGTTGGGGTGGGTGCATGTAACATAATTTAAAATCATTCTCTAATTCTACATCTTAAACTCAGAGAAAAATGTTCTCAACACAATTATGCAATTACAAGTACATTTAATCTTGCATTTTCCATTACATATCTGAAACTTTATGCTTCTTAAAAGAACAGCTATTAACTGTAATAATTAACTGATCAGCTATTAATATTTTTGTCCCAGTCAGTATTTCTTTTCTACATAAATTATGTACAGCAAAATATCTGTGAAAAACGTTACATAGGTCTACAAACATCAGATTTCTGCTTTTTGCTGTCCCATATCCCCCTGCAAAATCCAGCTGGATTTTGAATCCTAATCCTACATAATTTTTTCACATGTATTTTTTCACAGATATTGTTCCAAGGGGAAAAACTTTATGTCGAAATCGGACCTTGACTATGTAATGAAAGCTTCTTCTCATTTGTTGAGACTTGACCCATTAAAGTAAGTCTTCTACTATCAGTGCTATCGGACTGTTATAAATAATAAATTATTTCATCTTAGTTCACGTATTAGAAATAATAAGAAAGTCCATTATGTATAAGAGAACTAGCAATATAAAACTGTCTTAAACAACTAAGGGAAAATATAAAACTGAATACAACTACTGTTAGAAAATCAAAGAAAGTAAAAGGATTGCTGAATTTTGCACAAAATTCAATACAATACAGAATGCTCTAGTTATAATTCACTGAAAAATGACAAGTAATATTGCTAAATTATACATTTGTTGCCTTTTGCACAACTTTACTGAACCAGGAAGAACCTAATTTGAATATTTAAGTATAACATGCACAGGAACAATAGTATACTCCTGGATATATCATGCAGCATGGACTGATTGTAGTTGTCCATGTTTTTGGTTGATTGTGACAGGTAGACTCATGGATATGGGTAGCCCATCAATTCTCAGTAAATTGTTCCTTGTTTTTAGCCAGAATCTATCCTATAACATTGTTTGTTTATCTGTTCTGCTAATTCGGATAGAGAGGGGGGGAATTATTTCCTGAAAAATCCTGAAAGGCATCCAAAAGAAAAAAATGCTTCTTCAAAAAATAGAAACTGGGAGATGAAAGCTACTAGCTGACGTATGTTTAATGAATATTTATTATACTTCAATAAGAAATAGTGAATGTAGGTTACATTGTTTTTATTTTTTTTCTCCTTCCTTTGCTTTCACCCATTTTTGCATTTAATTAGATAAAGATACATATAAAGAATATACTTTTTAACATAGTAAAGACTTCTTTTCCACAATTACAGCCTGGCTGTAATTTTGTAGATGTGTTTTTAATAGATTTTTCATGAATGTTTTAAAGTTTCTTAGAGCTTGCAACAATTTATCATTCTAGACAGTAAATAATGCTAATATATTTTGACATATTGTTGTCAAGATATAACTACCATAGAAGTCAATTTTCTGTTGACTTTTGCCTGCAATGGCCGCTTGTTTGACTGTTCTTTCAGTTATGCTGCCCCTTTTATTTTTACCATGAACCTTTGTCCTAGGAGTTTATTCTCATGGGAAAAAAGCAGAACTTTTAAAAAAATGCTATTGTTTCAAAACAAAAATGTTAAGCACAGATCTTCCCAGAAAACATTTACTATCCTTGTACTATTAAAAAGATTATTGAAAGTTTTAGAGGCTTTAATGAACTAGTTAAAACTAGCACTTCTCAGAATTGCTTTCTCTCTTTATATTTAAACCATGAAATCATTCAGTTCTGTATATCAGTCTGAAAATCTGAATATCAGCTTGCCTAACTTCAGCCAAGCTATTCTGGAATTCCATTATTTTATGGTTTTGGTTCTTGTTTTTTTTCCCCATCGGTTTGCTTAACACCTAATTCCCACAGTACTCTCTTATGTTTAAGTATATTTACTTGTAGGCTATGGCTGTACTATTAATATTATCCTTCTCTACTACTTCCTCTTATTGGTATCATTATTATGATAATTATTAACTCTGTTGTTTTGCATGTACTTCTGTACTGGGTGTAGCTTCTGCACTGGAGACAAATTACTTGTATGTCTAATTATACTTGGCCCAAATGAAGTATTCGAATAATGTACTGTATATTTGTCTTAAAGTAAGGAACAGTCTCTTTCATTTTATGAAACCATGGTTTTAAATAATTGTCCTGTACCTTGTTAATTACAGTAGCTAGCATTATCTGGGAGTAAGGTTTGCATAAACATAATGTTTAGTCTGCCAAGAGCTTTTTAAACAAAAATAGCTCTCAGGCAATAAGTAGCTTGGGTCAACTGAGCATTTTTTGAACAGAATTTTAAAGACCATTGTTTCTGCCGCATTAGTTCAATTACACATTGATTACTAGGGCTATGCAGTTTTCAGAAGGAGTAAAAATGGTTCATAATGTGCATGGGCACATATCAACAACTCCTTACACCCCCACTATCTTTTCCTAAAAACTACAGCCATATCATTGCAGTTAAACATGGAAATATTTTAATTAATTGCTGATAGATGCTACATGAGCACATGTGTACCTAAAACATCTTTGTTTCTTCAGTGTTCATGTTTGTTCAAACCAAATCTACATCACCATATGTTTACTGTGAGACAAAAATGGACTCCTTGACAGGATACAAGTGTAATAAATATACCATATACTCATGAATAGATCTGAGAACAAGTACTACTAGCAGGAAAGCAAGATAGAAAGTTGTTCAATGAAATGAATGAAGTAGTTAGGAATTACAAGTCAGGTTCCATAAGCTTGCCATCGTCACATATATTTATTTACTATTGTTTCAAATGAAAACTCAAACTTTATACGTTTCCAGATCTGATTAATTTTTATGGTCCATGGCCTTCTTTGCAACCATCTTCAAAATTCATAATTTGAGAGTCCCTACTTTGTTTCTCTAATTCCGTGATGGCAAACCTATGGCACATGTGGCATGCAGAGCCCTCTCTGCAGGCACGTCAGCTGTCACCCCAGCCCAGTTCCACTGCGCATGTGTGTGTGCCTTTCGCCAGCTAGCTGGTCAAGTCTCTGCTGCGCATGCGCTGGACATGTGGGGATGAACATGTGCATACAGGGGGGGCAGGGCGCATGCACGGGGGCACTCGCATTGCATTTTGGAGGTTCAAGTGTACCCCCTGCGCCCCGTTTTGGGCTTGGAAGGCCTCTTGCATCAACCTGGAAGCCAGAATGGGGCATGGGGGCAGGGCACATGTGCTGGGGATATACATGCATTGGGTGAGGTACATGCACAGGGGCACTCACATTGCACTTTTTGGGGGTCCGGGCACGCACATGTGCATTTGCATTTGTGTGCATGCGCTTTGGGCACTCGGCACCAAAAAGATTAAACATCACTGCTCTAATTCTTTCTCAGTGTCCAGCTTTCATAGCCATACATTACCATTAGAAAGCCTTACATATTTTGATCTTTATCTTTATTCTTCGTGCTCTTGTTTAAGCCCTCCTCCCTAGAATTAATTTTCTCTTTACTTCTCCCACACAAAGTTCATCTTTACCCATGAGCCCAAGAAAACAATATTATAGCAGAGATTTTTGTGGGGGGTTTTGCTCATATATCTCTTAACTTTTTAAAGAACACATTTTAACTATTGTGTGAGGAGCTGGGGACTCACTATAAAAATGTGTGATCTAAGGTTTAATATATCATTATTTTCACCCCATCTTGTTTTTAAATCTACTTGTGTATCCCCCTCCCATTTTTCAGTTGTCTAAGTTACACCATGGCATAACTCACATTTAACATTAGATGGCACAACTGAAGATGTATATACCTATCTTACATAATTTGATGTTGTTCTATAAACATAATCTACAAGTTAGGAATTTGAAATTATCATTTTGAATTGAAATAAATGTATGTTTGTTCTTTATTTCTCTGCAAGTATAATCCCGTGAAACATAGAACAGTGACTATGTGTTAACAGGAAGTCTGTCCCCAGAATTTTTCAAGGAAAAAAATGTAATTTCCAAAATTTAGAGAAATTTGACTAGTGAAACAACCATTGGCAACATGGTACTTCGAATGCAGAGCAGGTTTTTTTCCTCTAGAGTCATATAAAGTATGCTTGGTGGGAAAAAAATCCTGATTTTTAGTTTATATACAGTATCTGATGACTATGTTGCCATTGTAAATTCTGGTATCAGAGTAGAGATCTGTGGTATACCATAAATATCTGAACAAACCTAGTATCTTTTAATTTCAGATTGAAGGTCAAATGGGCCGCTAGATGGCGAAAATGAGCGTAAACCAAAGAAATTACTACTGTAATGAGAATTCACTGAACTTCTCTTAAATGAGACATTGCAAAACTATTGTGGGTTTTGTTCTTAATCATTTGGAATACTGATTAATTATTGGGATATGTAAACAGAATACATTTGTATAGAGAATACACTTAGCCAAAAGTAAAGGTCTTCTATTGCCTTTTGTTTCATTTTGTAATGGAAGAAGTAATCACTGAACCGAAATAGAAACCACTGTGTAATTAATGCTAAGAAGAGCTTGGTCAGAGATGAACATCAATGTAAAAATTTTCTATCATTTATTTATTTATTTATTTATTTCAATTTATATACCGCCCTTCTCCCTGGGAGGGGGACTCAGGGCGGTGAATAGTCATACAGTTCAGATATTTGTGTCTAAAATTATTGGAATTTACAGATAGTCCTCGGCTTACAACTATTCGTTTAGTGACCATTTAAAATTACAGCAGCAATGAAAAAAGTGACTAATGACAGGTTTTCACACTTACGACCATTGAAGCATCTCCATGGACACATTATCAAAATTCAGATGCTTGGCAACCGATTCATATTTATGATGGTTGCAGTGTCTTGGGGTCATGTCATCACTATTTCCGACCTTCAGACGAGCAGTCAATCGGGAAGCCACTTTACAACCATATTACTAATTTAACAACATTTAACATCTGTGGCCAGAAAGGTCATAAAATGGGGCAAAACCCACTTAACAACTGTCTCGGTTAGCAACATAAATTTTGGGCTTAATTGTGGTTTGAAGTTGAGGATTATCTGTACCTATTTTTGAAACTGGACTTGTTTCAGAATAGCTTCACCCTAGGGAATAGATCTGATAGCCGAAGCACCCAAACTAAATTTCCACCTTCAGAAATGTCAAAATAAATTTAGTGAATTTGTGTGTGGGGGTGGGGGTGGGGAGACAAAAGCAATCAGAACATCTTTAAATATATCTTAACCAGAAAACCTGATAGAGAAGTGATTAGACATTTAGTCAACAAAAGAATTTTAAAAATGTTCAAGATGGATATAGAGGCAAGAGGAAAAGTGAATAAATTATACACAGAACAGAACACTTTATTACCAAAGAGATAGACAGATCTGGCAAATATAACTTTGCCTTACCCCTCATCAAAGATTCTTAAGTAAACTTAGCAGTCTTGAGACAAGAGAACCTGTTTTATGGATTCATTGATTAAATCAGAAAGAAAAAGAAAAGAAAATTATCCTGAATGCCGAGAAAGAATATGTGTCCCTCAAGAATCTGTCCTTGGATTGGTGCCTTTTAATTTATTCTTAAATGATCTTGAGTTGGGTATAAGCTTTTGCTGATCAAATTTTCACATACTAAGCTACCTTATTCTAGGTGGTTAAATGTATGATTGTAAAGAGCACTGTAAGGCACTTTTTGAACTGAGTGAATGATTAACCAAATAGTAATTTAAGTAAAGTAAATTGGGCATGTGGAAGCAAAAGTTTCTAATTTTATGTTTCCAGTTGTGGGTTTGAGATGTTTATAACCAGCAAGGGGGAAAACCATAATAGGTAAATGAAGGGTAAATGTTTAGAACATAGGGGGATGGATATGATGAAGAGGGAATCTTAAATCATGCATTGTATGGAAATAGTGAACAGAGAAACATATTTATCCTTTTGAACAGAGAAACATATTTATCCTTTAGCTATCAGGACCAAGTGTCAGCTATTTAAATTGATTAAAACAATTTCTAAACAAACATTACATAGCACATAAGTGCAAGTTATTATCCAAGACATAGTGAAGGCCACTAACTTTGATGCATAAATTCATAGACCCTATGTATTAGAAGAGATATTAGTTTTGAGATTCAGTGGTTACTCCATGTTGCGGATGCCTTCAAATACCAGAGGGATAGCTCTTCACCTTATGCTTGAGAATATTTGATAAACGTCAGGATGGTCATTGTGAAAAACAAAATTGTGAAATATGACAGGCTTTGGCCTGATCCAGCTGAGCTATTATTATGAACTGTAAATACTTTACTAAATGGATTATTGTACCTATTCCTGATTCTTGACAAATTCAATAACAAAATCAGTGATGCTATAGGCAGCCTCCTGATGACAGTAATTAATGCTTGCATTGTGGAAATGTGTAGTCAGCTTCTATTAAAAATTGGGGTTACAAAGTAAGCCTTATATATTTGAAGAGGATAATATGAATCTTTCTTTACTTTTTGAAAAAGTAGCTATTTTTCCCCTTCCACATTATCTACATGAAGATAATAATCTTTGCATTTCCTGGCAATTAATTTTTGTAACCATGCCAAAAATGCAAACTATTCCCATTTCAGAAATAGTAATAAAAAAAGAATAAAAGAATAAAAAAAGATTCCCAAATCAATGTGGAAATAACAACTAGATTGTTTCTCTCATAGAAAATAGTAGCAATGGTACCAGATAAAATGTTTATATTAATAAGACATGTAAAGACAACTTTGTCTAAAAAATGTTTCAGTAGATTCCTATCAAACATGTTATACCTATGTCCAGGATTTGGCTACATTCTAATATTTTTCAAACTCTTTCTCAATCTTTTTAGAGGTATTCCAGTTATAAACGTGAATGAAGCAAGGCCAAACGTCAGAAATAACAAACACTATAGTACTATGCTAATTCAGTAATGAAAAGACTGTAAATATTTGTTTATATCCCACTTCTATCCTGCCCTACCTTAAATGATCAGGAAGTTTAACAAAAATAAAACCATAAATCACATCAATACTAACATACTAATATACTACATAAGCAATCCAGATCCACCATCTGTTGAAAAAACATATTCTTAATAATTTTCCAAAAAGTAGGCAAAATGGGTTGCCCTTTACCTCATATCTTATAACATACATTGATTTATTTATTTAATATAAAATATGGTAAGATATTTTATAACATTTATTTTATATACAGAATTTATATATGAGGAGAAATACATATATATATGTATTTCTCCTCAGCTGGGTATTTTCCTACGTAAACCAAGATTATCAAAATGCAGCCATAGCTCAGTGAAATCACATCCACTAGTTCTAGGCTTTATCAGATAGCAAGCAACCAATTTGCTGCCTTTTAGGAGACTAATATAGATCTATTTTGGACTAATTAGTCCTCATCAGTTAGCAACACCCTCATCACATGTTTCCTCTCCGTAGAGGTCAAGTATTTCTTTTCTTCTCTTATCCCAAAAGGCAGCAAACTGATTGCTTGCTGTCCGATAAAGCCTAGAACTAGTGGATTGATTTCACTGAGCTATGGCTGCATTTTGAAAATCTTGGTTTACATAGGAAAATACCTGGCTGAGGAGAAATACACATAAAGGGCCTACGATAAGAGAAGAATGAGTTTGTGTGTGTGTGTGTGTGTGTGTGTGTGTGTGTGTTTTCTGAGGTTTTCGCGGGTGTTTATATGTAGGTCTTTGGTTATTTGGGTGTTCTCCCGTGTAGAATTGGATGTGTCTTGACTCCTGGAATGCTCCTGGAAGCACGAAGCCAAGAACACCAGCCTGAAGATGACGAATGAGACTTGGTTGAAACGTCGCCAAGACAGATCCAATTCTACGTGGGAGAACACCCGAATAACCAAAGATCTACACACACACACACACACACACGTTCTGTGGGAGTGGTATGGCTTGGTGGGCATGGCTGGGAAGGATACTGCAAAGTCTCCATTCCCTCCCCACGCTGGGACCAACCAGAGGTGGTATTTGCCGGTTCTCTGAACTACTCAAAAATTGTGCTACCAGTGCTCCAGAACCTGTCAGAACCTGCTGGATTTCACCCCTGCTCCAGGCATCTCTCTTTATCTTGCAAGGGATAAAATGTTCAGCAATAATTTTTAGGATGCACATAGGTAAAGCTGATCCTAATAAGAAAGATGATTTGAGGACTTGTAGTACCAAGCCATGGAGGGCTTTAAAGATTAAAAACCAGAACTCTGAATAAGGCACTATTGAAAGCAATGGTACGTTGAAGAAGACTACTTTTATTATAATTGCTGTAGTAAGTCCTACAAGTCTTAATGTGTTTTCTCCTTTCTCATTTTATGTGAACTAGGGAGGGCCTCTTCTGGGATGGTTTCTAAAATTAGTTTCTTGGCCCAGGCTCAAACTTTGCTTATTTAACCATTGCGTTAGTAGAAGCTCTTCCTCCTGCCTTCAAGGCCTTTCCTGTGGCCTATACAATAATCAACACAGTGACCTCAACAAAGGTGTAACTTTACTAAACCCACTTCATGTTGCTAGCAATCAAGTCATTATAATTTGAACCCATTATAACTAAATAATTTTCAAGGGACCTATGTAAGGTACATTGCTTTAATTTACTTGTAAATTGATAAAAACACATTGATGCATGATTATCTAGGTTAGAAAGGCCAGCTGGAGCGCTTGGTGAAATTGGGTAAAACCCTCATGATCAGGTTTCCACCTTATACTTGAACAAATAATAATTCATGTCCAAGGCCCCGTTTGCATACTTGCTTCTCCAAAGGAGTGTAACCCTGTCTGCAGCCAACTTTGGGACTGTTCAAGTTGGAACCTTCATCTAAGCTTTATACCAGTTCTAAAATTAACTCTAGACAGGACTACACTCCTCTTGAGATATGCACCTATTATTCACTTCTTTTATTCAACTTTGTCTTGCAAGGATTTAACATTAGCTGGTTTTGTCCCCTCACAGTCTCCAAAAACTGAGTCAATATTTCCATAGCTTGCTTAGAGCAGACTGAAGTTGTGTTGTACAGATCATCATCATCATCATCAATATCATCATCATCATCCTGCTGATATCTTATCCCGCTCCTAGCAACTTCATGAAGATTCTGAATAACATGTCGGGTTTGGCTGAAGATTCGCTTGCATAGGAGGGTTTAGTTCCCCTTTCTTTTAGGGTTTACTGGAATATGTAAAATAATCTAAATGCTGGGGGAAGAAACTTTGCAGAGGAAATTTTGAGAGCAAGAATGAGTTACATAGGAGTTGCTATTGCCCTTGTCCCTTTCTGTAGATAGAATCAACTTCTGCTGGTATATTACGGAATTCCACATAAAATATGAAAACATTCATGAGACATTCATATAATCTCAATACTCCAATATATGGTAATATGGTAATTAAATGTGACAAAAAGTAAACTGAAATTTAAAATAACTACCTGGATGTTCAAATTTTTACACTGTGCAAAACTGATACCTATTTTATTAGAGTGGATGTGTGACACTGTAGGTATGGTATACAAAATTATGTAGTTTTTCACCAAATCTAATAAACTGAAAAGAAGTTGCATATACATAATGTTTTTTTAAAATGTATTCAGATTTATTCAATGGCTGTTGATGTATCATTCATGACTGATTTACAAAGCAATACTGTAGTCAAATATAATAAATCTAGAGTTTTAGAAAGATTTTTGACACCTTCCTTTTTTTGTTGGCAGAGTATTTTATTATTGTTCTAATTCATTTTGAATAATGTGGAGTTTATAGATGCATTTATTTTGTGTACACTTTTTCGGACAAAATATTCATCTTATCTATGAAAGAACAAACATTTATGGTCGCTTTCAGCTTCATATTGTTCTGATCTATCTTCTTACTGTTTATATGTGTACAAACTGAAATCTATAAATACACTGAAACATCAATTAGAAGAATTTATAGCCAAAATATATATTCCTATTGGGAATGTAATTTCACATTCTAAATTTTTTTTTAATGGTAATATGTAGCAATAGTAACCATTCTGCCTCCTCTAGAACAGAGAGAGAATGTTAACTGTGTTAACATACTTGCATATTTTTTTAATCCCACTTTTATTATTTCTATAAATAAGTAATAGCAGAAATGCCTAATACTCCTTCCTCTTCCTATTTTCCCCACAATAGCAACCCTGTGGAGTGGGGTGGGCTGAGGGAGCATGACTGGTCTAAAACAGGACTAGCAGTCACAGTCTTCTGGTTTCTAGCCTGATAGAACTGCAGCTATAGAAATCATTCTGTTGAACTAAATAGAAGCTACGTTTAAAAACTTTGCTAATGCTTTGCAATGAAATGCTGCACTCAGTCAAGAATACTGTCTTCTGGTTCAGAGTAACAAATGTATGCTTATTGGTACATTACTCTGAATGGTGTTTACCATCACTTCCTAAGTATCAGTCAATAGTATCACTTAAATACAGGCAAGCCTCGACTTACATCCACAATTTCAACTTGGAATTTAGATCGTAAATTGTTGCAGGTGTTAAGTTTTCCTAGGCATGATTGTTCAGTCAAAAAGGGATAGACAGCTCCTTCCATGTGCAGAAGAGAACTAAAGCACTGGGGCTGAGAAAACTTTTGTTTCCAGAGTTTCTTTTCTCCATTCCAGAGCTGCAATTTTCTTCCTGCCTGCCAGAGAAACGCCATCCCACACAGGCGAAGGGTCAGGCGGGCAGGACTTTTGCTCTCAAGGACGGTGGCTGAAATAAGTCCATCTCAAAATGCAAGCAAAAATTCAAGCTTGGATTTGAAGACAGACTTTTTCAGTCAGGAACCAGTTAGCAGTCTGCGTCTTACCTGCAGGGAAGATTGCAAAAGATGGCAACCTGCTATAAGTATGAGCTGGTTGACAAGGGCCAGATCTCAATCACGTGACTGTGGGAGCTGTTGCTTTCCTTGTCGTTGTGTCCAGGCAAACACGCTATAAAAGAAAACCTCACAAGTTCAAGAAGTTTGATTGAACTTGTGAGAAGGTTTTCTTTTACAGCCTGTTTCCCTGGACACAACGGCGAGGAAAGCAATGGAGCTTGAAAAGTAAGACCTGCATCCCACTTCTTGCTCACCCCACCTGCCATCCCCAAATTGCATCCCTAAAGGTTGTGAGTGGCCAAGCAAGGGGCAGGAGCCCTGCCATGCCCGGCGAGGGTGGGGGAGAAGAGATGGCAAGGGGAGCCATGTTTCGCTCCATGTGTCTTGCTTCTCCCCGTCCCACCTGTCACCCCTCTCGTAAAGAGATGGCGTAGAAGGGAAGCAGCCAGGCTGCTGTTGCCATTGGGGTAGGGTGGGATGTGTTGGGCCGCTCGGCCGGTGCGAAGAACAGGGAGGGGAAGGCATGTTCTCCCCCTTTCCTCACCTCAACTCATTTTGGTTGTGGGGCAAGAAACCAGAGGAAATGGCGGGATGGCTGAGCGTGCGTATAAGTAGTTGGGGGGGGGGCTTATTTTGCGGCAGTGGCTTATATTATTGCATGCGCTGAAAAGCCCGATTGGGCTTATTATCTGGACATGTCTTATTTTCGGGGAAACATGGTAGTGGAACTAAAAACATATCATTTAAATAATTCTATTTTTCCAACTTGTATGAGATAAGAGGTAGTAATATTTATAATCATACTTAAAATGAGATGTTCCTTATAACAAACTGTAATTTGTTTATTTAGAACTAAATAAATCATAATTTATGGTTTAGCATTATTGACCCCAAAGTGGGCCATGTTATGATATTCTCTAGAATCTGATTGGACAAAAAAGTTTTCCTTTATGTAATTAAGGTGTTATTAATTTCTGCATTTGGGCAGGAGCTTTTAGTCACAGTTTATGAAATAAAATCTCTGAACAACTAAGAACTAATTCAGCTGGGGATTCTCACCAATAATGTATTTCTGAAGGTTGAAACTTATCTCAAACTGCTGTATAAGTTATACCATTGATATTATCATTCTATTTAACCTTTGAAAATAAAGTAATTTTGGTTTAAATTAATTTGGCTAAGATTCAATAGAATATGTTGCACAACCATTTCTTCTTGGGTAAGACCTGAGTGATTGTAATTACATTGTTCAGTTTCTGGTTAATTACTGATAAAGTCTGAGAAAATATTGCTCTAAAAATTTATTAGCCAGAGACAAAGTTATTAGAAACTTTCCTATATTAAATATATTATCATGCACAGCAATGGTCTAGTAAATGTTCTTAATTTCAGGTGTCCAGGAAAAGCAAAAAGAACCCTAAGATCCTTCAGAATCAATCTTGAATATGAAAGTTTATACTAGACCAGAATGGGGATTTCATCAGAGACAGAGGCAGTTGTCAGTTGTGATGTTATGATAAAAATTGACATGATCACCCAGATTAATTTGACTAAAACACATTGGGTGTGTGGGGTGCCTGGATAGAAATTTTGCCCATTGTTTCTGAAGTGAAGTCTGCTAAACTATTCTGTCAAATAGATTTAGATTTAGGAAAACGTGTAGCATGGTACTCAATATTGTGAGCTATTAGTAGGAATCCCTGGTGCTGGTTAGTTTGAGGTTATACCAGTCGTCTGAAAGGTTTGACCTTAAGCCACACAATATCTTTGGAATGTAAAACATGCAGAAGATCTTTGGTACAGCATTATGCATCTTCAGTTAGAATTAGAAAATATTTCTCTGATTGAACTAGTCTCAGGCCATAATAAAGTAATCTGAATATATCTGAACTCGGGACAACCACTAGTAAATACTGTGTATTGTGAGCCAGAAAGGCAAATGATCCAAGCTGTAAAGTTAGTTTTCTGATTTTCTATTTCACAGCAAATATCCTATTGAAACATTATCTACTTTCACAAGAAAAGAAAGGGGCTACCTGCAGCAATTGAATGCAGATGCATTTCCCCGTTTTCCCCAAATAAAAATTCAGAGCTTTAGGGGCAAGGAACTATTTCATTTTCCCTGCAGTTGTAAATCTGACAGCTCTGTGCAAATAAAGGGATAATTTATGGCTGCATAAATTGGGAAATTTGAGGAAAGCAAATTTAAAGGTCATTTTTGTTCCTGGTACCACATTTAAACTTCTTTGGATTCTTAACTGGATTTAAAATAATGCAACCTCTAACGTACTCACAAGGAAAAGTCAAAGCAAGACAATATATAAATATGCATGAAATTATTGATACAACCAATAAATATTAAGCATGGCTTGTTTCAGTGTCTCATATTTCAAGGCCACATAATACAATACATGCACATAAGTATTTTGCCTTTTCTTACTCTGAAATAAGGCTTAAATTAAAGATAAAGGCTTAAATATTAAGCCTGATTAATGTAACAAAGGTGGGACTTTTGGTGGTGGGTGGGTTATATTTTGTTTACTATAGATAGATAGATAGATAGATAGATAGATAGATAGATAGATAGATAGATAGATAGATAGATAGATAGATAGATAGAAAACAAAATATAACCCACCCACCACCAAAAGTCCCACCTTTGTTACATTAATCATATACAGACACACACACACACACACACACACACACACACATATTCTCCTCTTGGTCTGAAAAATGATACCATGATATAATGAAAGCAGGAATATAAAAAAAAATTGCAGCCCAGTATTGGGGAAGAGCTGTTAAGAACCTCTTACCAGTTTACAGATACCAATAATGCCTGGACATTATATTTCTAGCTTTTAAAATTATATTTTATCTGTCTTGTCATAATTAGAACTAGTGCTGCTTCTTTCACCTAAATGTTTGTGCAGCTGAGAGAAATTGTGTAGATGAAAGTTTTGTAGTTATGGAAATGACCAATATAATGTTCATTTGAAACGAATGTGACATACTGATACTGGGTGATGAGGTTTTATACAGGGAAAGTGGAAGAGGCACATTTTTGACAAACTCCATGGATGAAATTTATGATATCCAGCCTGCCATAAATAAGACCAAACTTTCATTTTCTATCTTGGACATCCAGTAGCTCATCCCTATCATTTATAACCTCTAAGTATATTGTTTTGTTTCAACCAGAACAGTTTTAGTATCACAACTGGAAAGTATATGTACAGGGACAGCCCAAGAAAGTTGACATTAAATGAGGATCTGTCTGCTATGCCTACTGTTCTGTCCTGCTAAGTACTCTCCTATACCCATTTTTTCCCTAGTAGTAGCAGCACCACTGGTCTGTATGTAACTGGCCCCCACCCCATAGATATCACTGAGGGGTTCATCAGTTCTGATGTCACAATTCATTACTCCAAAGACTCCTATAGAGTGACCCTCATGCCACAATCAAAAAGCCTATATTTCTCTTTTCTTTGGGGGCAGTGAAGCAACAGCTCTGGTAAGGGACTTGGGACACTTCACTGGCCATCCTGATTGGTCACTCACAGAAGATTCTTGGTTTCACATAATAGTTGGTGTAGCATTGTCATACAGTTTTCAATACAAGCATAAAGTGGAAAAAATAGTCATAAAATTATTGTAAAATTATGGGAAAAGATAGATGTTGGTAAGCTTTGTATTCTGAAACAACAGATATGAATTTACCTGTAATCAAAGTGTAACACAAATATTTACCGTATTTTCCGGCGTATAAGACGACTCCCGACTTTTCCTGTTAAAATATAGGGTTTGGGCTATACTCGCTGTATAAGACTACCCCTCTTCCAATGCACACCAAATAAAAATTAAAAAACATCAATTGGCTCACCCACAATGTAAAAGCAGCTGTGCTAGACCCAAAATGGCCCCTGCAACAAGCAAGAACCTCACACAGCCACAAAAAGCCCAAAACCCCCCCAACTTTCACACTTTACACACACACAACACAACACAACACAACTGGCTCACCTACAATGTAAAAGTAGCTGTGCTAGACCCAAAATGGCCCCTACAACAAGCAGGAACCTCACACAGCCACAAAAAGCCCCAAAACCCCACTTTACACACACACAATTCCACATACAGATTTGTGAGTTTTTGTGTGTTTGTGTAGTTAGAGTGAAACACTACAGAAACACACAATGTCAGAAAGCTGCACAAATATTATTTTACTTTTATATGAAAGCTAAATTTAAAACTTCCTAAACTTTAAATGGCTAGGTCTAAAAAAGAACAACTAAAAAAACCTCCCAATTAACTTTTTTTTTTAAAGCTCCCAAAGGGGAAAAAAACTGACTCAATAGAACAGGAATCTCCAACCTTGGCAACTTGGGAGTTGAAGTCCACAACTCCCTGGCCGCTTGATTGCAGGCAGGGAGATTCAGTTGCTTGTTGATGCAATAGATTGCAGGCAAGTGAAGCAATGCAAGCATTGTGACTAGCAGCTAAGATAAGCAAGCTGGAGTGGGGGAGGATTTTTGCTACCGATTAGCAGGCAACTCAGCTGGGATTGCCAGAGCCATGTAAAAGCAAAAAAGTTTTTTCCTTTTACATGGCTCTGGTGATCCAACTGAGTTGCTTGATTAGCAGGCAACTCACCTGGGATGGTCAGAGCTTGGCTCGTCAGAGCCATTTACGCTGGGACACCCGGCATATAAGATGACCGACTCTTGAGAAGATTTTCATGTGTTAAAAAGTTGTTTTAAACGCCAGAAAATACTGTAATTTCAGATTATTAGAATCTCTTGCTGTATGATTTTTACATTGTTGAAATAACATTAAATGATTTCTCTATTCATACTGTAATAAATTTACATGGGAATTAGGCACACAGAACATTTATGTGACAGTTATATGTGGGCAGTAGACTAATTATAGATGGTATTACATATTACAGTGTTTTTTATTTATTTATTTATTCAATTTGTATGCCGCCCCTTTCCGAAAACTCGGGGCGCCTTTAAAGTATGCTTTAAAGTTTGTGAACCTTTTTGAATTTTCAGAATTTCTGCATAAATATGATATGAAACTAGATAGAGAGCCCAATTAAACGTATTTGAAATAGTTGACTCTAATTTCCCTTTCAAATGAACTGATGATCACATACTTTTGATATGTAGCTTTGAATCATTTTTTTCAATAAAGATACGAAAAATATAATGCTTTTGACCTAGGTTTTTACCAAAATTGTAAACTATATCAGAGCTCTGTTTTAGGCAATCACTGTTCATTTCAAAATGACCAATTTATTGCATTAAGGTAAACTGCACTCTACTTTTAGGTTATATGTGTAATAATTCAAGAAATAATGCTGGGAGCACAAAGGCTGTGAATGCAAGTTACAAGAGCAATCTGTGTGTCTTCCCTGACAATGAAATGTGTTTATTGGATGACTTCTAATATTTAGCAATTATATCATCCTTCTTGCTTATTGCATGTGATTCCAGCATTCCCTTATGGACAATATGTATCACTTGAATAGAGAAAATCTAATAAAAACGTTGTGACAGGCATGTACCATCCACAATAAGTAAATCATGCTTAGGCAATTTGATTTCAATTGTCAATATATTAACAAACTGTGTTTCCTGAATATCAAAACGTGTAAGTATTCTTATGTGCCTAAATGCAGGTACAAAACTGACAATCAATCCAATGAGAAGTTAAAATTAGGTTTCATCCCTCGACCCCCTTAAAACAATTCTTTCAACTGTATAATGTTTTTATATTTTCAGGCTTTCATATCGGACTGGTCAAGACACATCCAATTGTGACACATGTAGGAACAGTGCGTGTATAATCTATAGGTAAGTAACTTCTCATGTTTCCACTTTTCAAATTGGATAAAAATGATTTTATTCAGTAATAGAACCTGCACGCAGGCCACTGTTTTAAATTGGTATTTCAGCATGAATGCTCTTAAGAACAGGAAATTAATGTTTACTGTACTATAAAGCCAATTTATAAGGTATTTAAGTACTAGAAAGAAGAGAAATAAGATGAGGATAGTGGTGTGCATTAACTTGTACAATAATAGAATAGAAATTTGCAGCAAGTACTTCATCAAAATATCTTTTTTTTAAATTTAAATAACTTAGTGATATCTACAATAATAAATTTGAAAACAATTAACAGTGGAAATTATGGATACTCTGAACATTACCTTTTTAAAAAAGTACACATCATATACTTCCAATGTATAAAGCCTAAAAATGGAATGTCTTAAATGAATATGTGCAGAACTGGTTAACAAAGTTCCAGAAGCATATTCCCCATGGTCACGCAATTGCCATTTGGGACTTACGCTGCCACTACTGACAAGCAAAGTCAATGTGAGAAGCTGGCAGAAGGTCGCAAAAGGGGGTCATGTGATGTCATGCTTAATGACATTGCAGGATTTACTTATGACAGCATCCAGAAGTGCCATAACAGCCATCTTAAGCAGCACTATCATGTGACATTGCGCTTCAAAATTGTGTTGTTTAGCAACAAATACTGATCTCAATTTACATAGTTAACTGAAGACTCCCTGTAATAGATTGTGTATCAACATGCCTTTGTAAATAATACCCACCTCCAGAAATTGGAAAAGTAGCAAGCTGGTAAAAGCATAGTTTTTAATTATTCTTCACAAAACTAGAATAAGTTGATAAATGTACCTAAACATGTACACATATATTGCCTAAGTAGCATTTAAATTACCTCATAGTGGTATATATTGTTATATTTTATCATCTTTATAAGTGATGAGAATACCACACATTATATTTGCTGAACAGTTTTCTAGAATAATTAGCGATTAAAATTTGTTATATTAACTGGGTAACCTATGGAGTAGTTGTTGCCAGAAATAATGTAGGATGTTTTAGGATACAAGGACTACATTTCTAAGTTGTTGTTTTTTTGTCACGTCTTGTGCTGTCTGTTTGCATAATCCATCAAGCATAAATTGGTGCAATATCGATTGAGCTGCAGAGCCTAATTCCATCCTATTCATTCTCCTGTGTAATGCATGCCATTAATGAGATGAGGTGTATGACTTCAAAAGTTCTTAGGGAATAGATTGGCTTTAGGTGAATTTTACTCCATACTTTTCAATTGTGTATAAGCAACTAACGTTTTGGACTATACAACTGTGCTTTAGCAATTAAGTGTTGCAAAAAGGTTTTTTATGAGATACAAGCTAAATACTGTGATTGTAAGAATTCTGAAATATTGTGCATGGAAAGCCATACATATAATCCTCATGCTACAATGGCAGTTGGGGCTGGATGTGTCAGTGCTAAGTGATGCAGTTATAAAATATGTCATGGGTCCACATTGTTTAGCAATAACAATTCTTGTTACTAAAACCAAGATGCGCAGTCATTCATTATGCAGGAAGTGGTGCAAGTCCCAAGTAATGAGCTTAGGAGAGTTTGGGGGGGGGGCTACAGAGAGTGGGGGAGGCCCTGAAAAATAGGTGCAGGCTGTCTGAGCACAGGAAAGCCAAGAGAGTGAATGGCATAGCGGCACACGAGTCCAGAAGTCCTGGAGTGGATGGCACAGCAGGGCATGAGCACAAGGATGGGGCGTGTAGGGCTTGGTATAAGCACTGTAAAGCGAGGAATTTACCATAGTGATTTGGAACTTTCCCTGATGGCTTCCTCATTGAGTTTACTTGTGGGAAGCCAGCAAGGAAGGATTTGGTTGACAATCCTGCAGGACTCTGAAACCGTTGTGAGTGTGACCAGTTGCCAAGAACCTAAATCAAGATAAAATGACTGCAAGGGCTCTGTGACAATGAGAACTTTGAGAATCAATCTTAAGATATCATTCATTTAGCACTGTTGCAACTTCAAATGGCTGCTGAACAGATAATAAGAAAGGACTACCTATATTTACTGGTAGATGTTCATCAATCTTTCAAAATTCAGGAAGGAGAGATTCTTTATCCTTGTCCTTTTAAAAGAACTATCATTCCATTGACCCTATTTCCATCTTTCAGCAACCTAAGATACTACATAGCTAAATTCTACTGATATACTGTAGTTACTGTCTGTTTGTGGGCATGGGTGTGTTTTAAACAAAAATAGAAACAGAAGGGATGGCTCTGAAAGTTATTATTTTTTTCCATTTCTGTATAATTTCTGGAAATGCCCCCATCTGTCACTAAGTTCCCCATTTTGGTATGTTTCTGTAGACCTTGGGAAGCAAATTGTTCTCATTTTCTTCTACCACTGTCAGATAGTATTTAGACTTCTTGGGAGGAATTTAAGAGTAAAATGGATGCAGTTTGCCTTCCAGAGACTTCCTGTTGCCATTCTTGTTCTAAAAAGCCCACAAAACTGGATTGGAAAAATCAGCCTTTCCCTTTCAATAACGTTTCATATTTTCTGGAGGACCTTTGGAAAGTCAGGAAGCTGATGTGACTCCCAGTGTCTCCAGTTTTGTGCAGCTATGCCTGACAAATGAGTCAAATCCTGTATTACTTTAATAGCAAGTATTTTTTTCCTTTACTCTGGAGTAGCGACTATAATGATTTATACACTAGGTCCCTCTGTAACTATTTTCTGGCTTATAGCAATTCTTTCCTCTTCCATTGCCATAGCATTTTCTTGGCAGATGCCATCATCAGAAGTGACGTACTGATCCATTTGCTAGTGGATAGAATACACTAATCAAGCAGTTTTCTTTGTTACTACATGTTCTTGTGTGAATGCTAAAAATAAACTTTTGACTTGAATGGTTGCTTGCGATCATTCTTCTTCACTTTAGAAGTGACAATTCTTCACTTATTGAATGAAGGACAGTCCATAAATTCATTATGTGCATTTCTTTACCTCTTTCTAATGTCATTTGGTCCACCAGTATATATTAAGCCTGTTGCAATATATTTCATTCACTGATTTTATCCATTCCTTTTTTCTAATTTTCTTTCCTACTGTTTTATATGCTTAATAGCTTAAAGTTATTACAATAAAATCTTTGACATTTTATCCCAGTCTGAAAGTGACTTACATAAATTATACTGTAAATAAATTCAGAAATATATCCAAGCTCTTAGGTTTATTTATTCAGATAATTATGTTTTAAAAATAGGTAAAATTCTTGGTGCATTATTTTTATACATTGAAATAATAATTATAAATTAAACGTAGGGCAGAATGATTGGCAGACACAATTAGCTGACCCAACCATATTGGGAATTCATAGTATGCAAGTAAATATAACCATATCCTAATTAAGTTGGGAATTCAGATATTTCCTTAACCTATTTCCTTTTTCTATCAAGCAGTGGGAGTTAAAAACTGATTGAGGAAGCTCAAACTTTGTGGTTCAAACTTTATCCTACTGGAAGAATCAAATAATATATTGTAAAGTGCATTAAAAATGAATTAAGTTTCAGCCAACTCTCATGTCTATTTTCCCTGCTTTGTTCATTTAGACAGTATTTTCTCTGGCTAGGAATATGTAAACACATCTAAATTTGATCCACATTAGCATCAAACATATTCTTTCTGCATGCTTTTTCATACAAAATCTTTTAAAAATATGCTGTTCACTTTATCCCAACTGCTTGTTTTTAAAGCATATTTTAATAGACGACAATAATTAGAAAACTCCATTCACAGCTGCCAGAGCAGGCCATTGTTTATATCCTTGCATCACCTTATCCATGCTTTTCCTAGGAATATATTCATTGTCATGTCTCCTTTATGACCAAATTGCACAACTGCTGAAAGGAAAGTACATTTCCTTTGGCATTGTAAATTAAGGAAAGCATTAAAGAGGAAGATGGACTATGGGGGTGGGGAGTTGTTCCCCCCAAAACAGTTGCTTTTCTCCTTTTTACCCTCACTCTATACACGTGTACGTGCACACATTAAGAAAACTATATTCATTCAGCAGAAGAAAAGTAGAGATCCAGGAAGAAATGTAATAATATACCTACTTGCCTTAATGAAAAATAGAAGGTGAGGTAGCATAAAGCATGGAATAAGTCTTGGCTTGAAATATAACACTGGTAGTTGTTGGCAAACAGTAGTTCTATAAACTACTGTTTGCCAACAACTACCGGTATTATATTTCAAGCCAAGTCAGTTATATTGAAGGCCATAAGCAATAACATCCTTGAAAGATCGTATGTAGGAATTCCCAAACATCCTGGGCTAATAAAACTTTTACTTTCAGAACTATCCAACTATATCCTCATGCCATGTTCAGCATAACTGAAGAAGTGGAATTCAGAAATCATTACATGCAATTATTTTTAGATCAAGATGGCATCATGGATTCCTCATTCATGTTACATGGAACAGTAGCTAAAGACCAATTAAAGTGCATAATTGATAGAATATTGGGATTTCAAGTATTTAAATTTTTATAGTAATATCCTACTATTTGGGTAAAATGTTATTTTTTTTATACGGGAACTCTTGTTTTCTGCTTTTCCTGAAAATTAGTTGGCAATTATGGTTTTGGATGCTGCTGCTAAGAGAGGGAGAGAAAGGCATGCCAAAATCGTGGATTTGGTGGGGTATATTGCTGGAGTTCAGGATTTAGTGGTTTCTAAGGTATAAAAAATATAGTACAATAAAGTAATTAAAACTAAACATGGGGTGAAGAATCTGGAGTTTTCAACAGTTCATTAAATTAAATGGTGTCTGTATGACAAATAGTGAGTGATAATAGATTTATGGTTCAGCAACATCCAACGGTCTCTCAAATTTTCCACTTCTGAATAGGATCCACCCATAAGAGACCAAGGAAGTTGGGCTTGTGCTGAGTATACATTGATATGAACACTTTGCTCTCCAGTTAATCCTTCTCTAACAAAGTAATTTATTTTCCTGTTAGCCTGCCTGGTTTGTTGCATTTTTATTTCTTGTCAGGTATGGGCTGTAGGTCTTTGTAACAAGTCTTTCTTTACAAATTTACCACTCTCATAGGTAATCAAAGCTGAAAATACAAACTGCCCTACTTGCAGTGAGTAGCAACTTGCACATAGGCCATGGAATAGCAAGAGAGAAGCCCCAAGGCTTCAATTCTGAGTATATTTCCCTTGGTATTTGATAGTAACAGATTGCTTGCAGTCTATTTCTCATGCTAGCTGATTGGCTGCACCTGGCCTGTGTTAATCACATTATTGTGAATAAAACGTTATAGGGACTCGTATGATTTCATATGATAATGTTTCTACAGACAAAAAGGAGGTGGAGAATTTCCTGAAAATATTCTCAGCTTCTGCTCTACCAGGTCAAGTACCTTGCCCATTTAACTTTACCATCAATATTCTAAATTTTGAAAATTTGAAAATATTTATGTAGAATAATGCAGTAAAGTACACATGGCATGAGTAATATTTTCTACAAATAATTTTATTAAGCATTACAAATAGAATATAAACTAATGCAAACTACAAAAATGTAGATACAAAAAGTAAATAAAAAATATGTAAAGAAGAAAATAAAGTAACTTCCCCTTTCACCCCAGCAAAGTAAAAACAATTTTAATATTTTATCAACATCTTTTATATAACATATAATCCTTTTACTCCCATAACTCATCTCTTAACTCTAAAATCCCCAAAATAAAACTATTATCATTTATCCTTTATGAGCAAAATCTATATATAATTATGGAAAATCCAGATATAATTAATTCTTTAAGCTGGATCTATCAAACTAGCCCTGTATTTCTCACCTGAATTTTTAACAAACTTAAATTTTAACCCTATCAAATATACTCCCATAGTTTGTTTTCTATTCTATTCTATTCTTTTCTTTTCTTTTTTTGGTAATTTTTCAAAATTTACAGACCTCTTTTGTAATCCAATAAGAAAAATCTGGGTCACTTTTTTCCTCCCTCGCTGCTCCTACATTCCACTAATTGAGTATTCCTCATTTCTACTGGATTGACTGGGTGTCCTTCAAATTTCCTCTGCAGCTTGTTCATGCCCCCTTCTACTGTGCGTGTCCAGTCTTTTCACTCAGTCCAGGGTGATTAGACTGGTGTGTCTTTTGCGCTGTGAATTTTAGCGATTTTACAGTTAGTTTACTTAGGAATTTGGCACTTTAGGGAAAGCGAGGACTTGCAATACGAATTAAATGATTCATATTTAATCATATTAATATGATTAAATGTCCATACATCTCCTTTAAGCAGTGGAATAGCCATCAGTTTCATTTGAACATCCAGAAGAGAATATCCTTCTCTTCGACATATTTAAATCCACGTTCAAATTAATTTCAAACTTATCAATTGTAGCTTGTCCCTGTGACTTTGTTGATGCAGAATCTATTGATATCAAATAATTTTAAAGACCAAAATTCAAAAATGTTCCTCAAAGTTTGTTTCATTTTCTTAACTAGATGAATTGTTTTCTATCTCCCTCTAGTGTCTTAAACCTTCAAGATCTCATTATCATGTTTTCTCTTAAAAATAAACAAACCAAATAATCACCATTCACCTAATGAATTCAAAACTATAATTCCAAGTACACATGATTCCTCAGTCTTTTAACTTTTTAAAATCCATATTCTAAGTACCCTTTTGGTGTTTAATCTAAAAGTTAGTATTTTAAAAAAAAACAAAAACCTTTAAAATCACATTTAAAGCTCTTTTTCCAAGCGGGAGGTATCTCTTGGGAGATCAGTCATACAGAAAAAATCTTTTTGGTCTGAAGTGTCTTAATATTTCCAATTCAATTAAAAAAAAATTGATCTCCAAAAAGTGATAAAGAAATGAGGCACAATCTTTCATCCTTAAAAGATTGTGTTATAAGCTTGAAGTTTATGATATCCCTCAAGTAAGAACTACTCAACTCAAAAGTCCATTGCAGAATGATGATTCCTGCTATCTACATATGGGGATTGGCTGTCCAGAGTCACATAGGTGCTAATCTTTCTTACACATATATTGCAGTAGTTTGTAGCAAAAATAAAAATAGTGCATCGTTTGTCATTGAAGATAACAGAAATACAATTAAGATTTTCACCTTGTAACTTCAGTCAATCTATCTTTAAAAATGCCACAGATTCAAAGGATTCTGGGTAACAGTTCATTTTAACGTATTAATAAAGGAAGAAAAAGTGGACTGCCAAAAACTTTATGATTATTACATGGATTATTACCCTGTTTTGCCCAAAATAAGGCATCCTCTGATAACAAGCTCAATCGGGCTTTTGAGCGCACGGCATTAAGGCCAAGCGCTTATTTCAGGGTTATAAAAAAATATTAAGACAGGGTCTTATTTTCAGGGAAACACAGTATTTTGTGTGCATTGTTCAGTCAGACCAAATAGATCCTCTTAGAATAAAAAATCAGATCATGTATATCTTTCATTTAGAATCAACCATATATTTTATAAAACCAGAAAGAAAATTTATCATTGAATAAAATAAACATATAAAAATATTAAATATTTTAATATTATTAAAATAAATATTAATATTTAAAAATAATAAAAACAAGGACAAATAGGCAGAAAATCAGCTTCTACCCCAGAGCAATAACCATATTGTTATTGGCACCGTATTACAGTGGTTCTCATCCTACCTCTCTGACAGGTCACAGTCAGTGTTGACAGGTGGACAGAGATCGACCTCCAAGCCCCTTACTTGTGGGGTGCCACAGGGGTCGGTCCTCTTGCCTCTCCTGTTCAACATTTATGTGAAGCCGTTGGGGGAGATCATCCGTGGTTTTGGAGTGCGATGTCATCTGTACACTGATGACACTCAGCTGTACATCTCCACCACAAACCACCCCAATGATGCCCTTGAAGTGATGTCCCGGTGCCTTGAGGCCGTACGGGTCTGGATGGGGAGAAACAGGCTTCGACTCAACCCTTCCAAGACTGAGTGGCTGTGGCTGCCGGCGTCCCGGTACAGCCAGTTAGTTCCATCACTAACTATTGGGGATGAGTCATTGACCCCCGCAGAGAAAGCTCGCAATTTAGGCATCCTCCTGGATGCACGACTGTCTTTAGAAGATCATATAACAGCCGTGGCCAGAGGAGCTTTCTATCAGGTTCACCTGATTTGCCAATTGCATCTCTTTCTAGACCGGGACTCATTACGCACAGTCACTCAAGCCCTCGTCATTTCCCAACTTGACTACTGCAATGCTCTCTACATGGGGCTCCCCTTGAAGTGCACTCTGAAGCTCCAACTGGTCCAGAATGCAGCTGCGAAGTAATTATGGGAACAACATGACACTCACATGTAACACCTCTTCTACACGAGCTGCACTGGCTTCCGGTGGCCTTCCGAGTGCGCTTCAAGGTGTTGGCTCTTACCTTTAAAGTGCTCCATGGCTTAGGACCTGAGTACTTACGAGACCACCTGCTGCAACCGATAACCTCCCACCAACCAATACACTTTCACAGAGTAGGCCTATTCATAGTACCATCATTAAAACAATGTCGTCTAGTAGTTCCAAGGGAGAGAGCCTTCTCTGTGGGGGCACCTACTCTTTGGAACAAAATACCCCCTGGAATACGAATAACCCCAGATCTTCACACTTTCCGACATGCCCTGAAGACCTTTCTGTTTCAACAAGCAGGGCTAGCATAAACATCTAAATTCTATGCCAAGGTCTTAGCAGATACACTAAATTGACTCAATTTATTACTTACTGTTTATGTATGTATGTATGTATGTATGTATGAAATCCTATTCTGTTCACCGCCCTGAATCCTTCGAGAGAAGGGCGGTATAGAAATTCAATCAATCAATCAATCAATCAATAAATAAATATTGAATTCTACGGTATAGTGCAATATCAGGTTTTCAATTTCAATTATATAGAATGTAAAGGATGTGTGTTTGTGTTTTTATTTTTATAGTTATAATGTACATTGAAGATGACCTTTAATTTCATTGTACCATGTACAGTGACAATAAAGTAAACTAAACTAAACCAAATTATTAGTATTGTTAGTATTATTAAGGTACTCTTAAATACACATACATACTGCCTTAGCAACTTACGATTCAGACAATTGCATGTGTGCAGACATTATATTAATCCTATCTTGTTCTTAGTAATTTGATAAAATAAGTGAGAATATATTCCTTCTATAGTTATTTCCGAAGAGACTTGCCCTTTACACTCTTTCTTAAAAGTTCTTTGTTTAATATTTTGTACATTGATCCATAAGCTGTTACCATGAAATGATTTTAAGGAAATAAACATTGAAAGCTATTATAACAGTTTTCAATTTATTTAGGAAACTTGAATGCTCTGTGAGCTAATTCAAAGTTATTTCAGGTTCAATGAAAATATTACCTGAAATCTACCATGATTACTTTCTGCAGTGAAAAATTGATTAAAACACACTATAAAACTGAAGATCTGGAATAATGCTAGCAAAAGCTAAGTGAACCTATCATTTGTTTTTGTTTTTTTTCCCCTTGGACTTCAAAAAAAACATACTACTTATTTTAATTTCATCCTAAATATTATGGTTCTCCTAATACCCAATTCTGAGATCAATTGAAAACAAATTATAACTTGTTAAGCATTCAGTCCAAAATTTCAAATAAATAAATAAATATTAAGAGCACCAGAGTAGATGAAAGCTGATATAAATTCAGCATTAATTTAGGTGTGAATAGATATGTGTTATCACAGAATGAGAGGATCTGCATTTGAAACTCTCCAAGATAAACCGAGTAAGTCTTGAAGCAATGTGTATTTAATTAATTTTGTAATGAACAGTGTGGGTGCTGTGTACAGTCAGTTAAGCCTGTTTGCAGCCAGTTTTTCACTCAACAAATAGCCTAAATGCACTTTCTGATCCAAACTGGTTCATCAGGTTATGTATAATTCTGACTTGTGAACTAGGGGAAACAGAGCCTTGTCCTCTTGTAACATATTATGGGTGGGAAACAAAATCAGTTTTATTTAGTCAGAATGGAAATAATTGTACATAGAAGATAGTATAGGAGAATAGTTGTGCAAAAAAATCAGACTTCTGATGCTACCTACCAAATTTTATTAAAAGACATAAGCTCAGATCAGATTCACAGAGTGGCTAGATTGATGCAGGGTTTAAACATGTGTAAAACAGAATAGAGGAACAGTTTACAGGTTATGGAGATGTAGATTATATGCATCTAACTTTGGGGTTTTTGGGAGTGATTGTCAACGTTATGTTCTTTAGAAAGACTAATGATTTTTCAACAAAGACTCTTGAAGAGTGTTCTTGCTTTGAATAAACTTTGCAGTCATAGAGTACTTGCCTTTGTATGGCTAATTTGTTACAAAAGCAAAGAGTAAAAAAATAAACTATTATGCAATGAAGAGAAAGAAAAAATATTCAGAATTTATGTTGGAATTGTTGCTTTTTAAATTATTGCTGTAAATGATCTTGATTTAGGAGTAAGAGCTGGGTTGACTAGGTTTGCAGATGCTGCTAAACTAATGAGGGTGGAAAATTCTAAACATAGTCATCAAAAGTTGAAGGATATTTTTTGAAGATAGAGTGATATATATGGCAGCAAAAAAATCTTAGAATGTATTAGATTTGTATTTACTGATATTAACTGAAAGACATTCACAAATAAATCTGTACTTCCTGGAAATTGGGAGATGTTCCAGAACTGTGTGGGATGTAGTGCCGCTGGTTACAGAAAGATGAAAAGAAAAATAAATAAACTTTCCTATAGTTTCTTATCTTAGAAACCAAGTTCAACTTTAGACTGTTACTTCCAGCAGACCTCCAAATTCATTCTGGTCTTTTTTGTTGTTGTTGTTGTTGTTTAAAAAGGAGGTTCAGGAAAAGGAAAGGAGGGAAGCATTGTTTCTATGAATACTAGTAGGTTTAAAACGTTAAACCACACTAAAAATTTCCCTTAGTTTTGAATCATATCCAGATTATTCCCTTGCCTTCTGCTTTTATTCTTGCCTTCCTAGATCTACACTCAGGAGAGGAAACTTGTTTCATAACCCCTACATTTCACTTTAAGATAAAAAAATTATTTTCAAAGCAATTTGTTTTACAATTATCTTTTTCTAAAACACTGTGCATTACCATTACTAATTACCTTTCTGTTACAGCTGGAAATCAGGTATCTTTGTTTTCATAAATTAAACCTGAAACATATTTCAGGAATGGTATCTATGAGCTATAATTTATTTTGGATCCTTCCCCCTCCCCCCCCCCTCTAATTGCAGAGCAGTCATCAGGGTATATACTCTTCTGCTTGAAATACACTTACAATTTGAGATAAATATTTTATGAGTGTAACTTTACTTTTACATAAAAATTTTGATCTTCAAATGAGTAAGAGATCTAGCCTTGTAGTCTATGTTTTGAGATTATGTTTAGTGGTATGATAGATATTTTAATAGTTCTAACTTTATAATTAGCTGAGGTCAGGTTTACCAACAGCAAGGATCTAGTCTCACAGAGATAACAGAAATAGAAGAGGTCATTATTTCAACAACTTTATGAAGTGCATAAAATATATCAAAATCAAGTTTATGTGGATAAATGGATAAGCACTGCAACAAAATTTTTACAGTCCTGAAACCACTCATGTTTAGAATTAAGAATGGGCTCATTTACACATTAATTATAGGTGAATCAATAGCCCTTGGTTACTGGAATTATTTTATTTATCTCTTTGGTAATATCAAGCTTACTTCTTAAACACTGTATAAAAAATAACTGAATAACAGCCAAGAGATAACTGCAATTTAATGGGAGGGATGACTGCTGTTATATTGAGATAAAACTAATTTTTCATGTTCCAGATGTACACAGAGACTCTAAGTATAGGAGTAAACATTGTATGCCTTTATTATCTCCTATTCTAGTGGGATTTTTATATCCTCATCCTGATCCCTCTTAATATTTTGTTGTTGAATAACCAATTTGTAATGATGAATTAATATAAGATATAAACATAAATTTATATTGAAGTTAACCTTACAAGGAAAAACATATCCTCTGCAGCTCAGAGATAAATGTTAACTTTCCAGCCACCAAGATATTTATCCAGTTTGGATGAAAAGGAAGCCAAGTCTTCAACCAAAATCCAGTATCACGTTTCCACTACAAGCAACCTTTTCACAAGAGTGTCCAGGAAGTACTACAATTTAGCTTAGTGGCAGAATAGATCTGTCTAGACCAGGAAATTCACAGGATAAATCCAAAAAATCTGCTGCCATTCACGATAGACAACTTGGGTTAATTGGGTTAAGGGTCTGACTTAGTTTAAGAAAGCTTTTTGTCATCTTAGTGGGGTAACAGTTCCATGCTACAATTAATATATTTAAATATTGTTTTATATTTCGGATGTTACTTGTTTTGCAATGCAGTATTTCTTGTCAGTATGTTGTGTTAGAGCAGTGTTTCCCAAACTTGACCCTTTGAAGATGTATGGACTTCAGCTCCCAGCATTCCTCAACCAGCCATACTGTCTGGGGAATTCTGGGAGTTGAAGTCCATGCACCTTAAAATAGCCAAGTTTGGGAAACACTGTGTTAAAGGAATGCAGAATCTGGGTTTTTTTCACATATCAAATTCATTTTCAATGTTAATTTAACAGAAACCTCTATCTTGACAACTGATTGTGGTTCTCTTTTTTTCCTTCCACTATTTAGTGTGGAATTAGACTTTAAGCAGCAAGAAGACAAACTTCAGCCAGTTCTGAGAAAACTTCACCCTATTGAGGAAACTCAGGTTGCACCTTTGCCTTATTCTCAGGAGAGTTACTCCTCAACTCCCAAGCAAAAATCCAAAACTGAATCAAAAAAGCATGGAAGATGGAAACTCTGGTTTCTTTAACTAAATCCGTATTATATGGAATTTAAGGTCGCCTTCATTAAAAAAAAAACAACCTACATCCACATGAACTTGTGGAGTTTTTAAAAAAGGATCATAGTAATTTGAACAGGTGACTGTCAGCAAGTGTTACTCTGACAATATTAAGAAAGCATTCTTTCTCACCATATGTACCAAAAAAGGCCTTTGTACCTATGAATGAACTTTCAGGAGTAAGGCATTCAAATTGCATACCTTGTCAACTTTTAATTTGAATTTCACCAATGTGAGATGTTAAAGAATTTTTAAAGCCAGGATAGAAATTCATGTTAGCAAAAGGAAAAAGTATAATTACTTGCCCACCGTTCCTTTGTTAAAAATAACATGTTAATGTTATTTTTCGAAGTCTAGATTTTCTTTTGATTCTTTGGTTTCTTTCTTGTAAAAGAAAGGGCAGAATGTTTTCCCCTGAAGTCGTTCACTGTATATTTAATTTTCCACATATGATGCTGGAGTGGGTAGAACCATTTTCAGCACATAGATATCCTGAGGAAAGCACAATATTTTCAATGGTCTGAAACCATGAATAATCTTCAAGACATGATTATGTGTATACTTGCCTTTATGTGCTGTAGCATTATGCCAAGTGATTGCACCTCAGTGAAATGCTGGCACCTTTAATTTACTGTCATTTTCATCACATAACCTACTGCTCACTTTAAATGGTGAGCAGTCAAAAGCCACCTAAAGTCAGGGCATGCCTTTAATTACTGGCAGTTGACAGGGTCAAAGCTAAGGACACTAAGCTCTCTTAGATATTATTTTTAATCTGTTGGTACCCAACAGCTAAAACTGTATGTTCTGGCACCATATTTGGAATGAGGGATAGAGGGAAGGTAAGAGATGCATAATAGTAAGTAACAGATCATTGGCAGCTGCCACAATTTAATACACTTTTGTAATTTAGTCTCAAGAAAACACTATACTCTCTTGACACACTGTGCCAGAAATTTTATAATATATTGTGTTTTGCTTTTTAAGAGTTCACAAGAGCCTGGCAGTTTTGCACATTAAAGGAAGATACTGAACCATCCTAATCCTTCTGTTAAAATAGTATTAGCAAATGAGAACATTGAATGAAAATGTGCAATTAACAGTTTAAGAGTAATTATACATATTGAATAAAAACTCTATTAGTTAATTTTAGACACTTTTAATTCATTCAGTTTCAGTGGCAGGAGATCAAGCACATAAACTGTCCACTATTTCCTGTATTTAAACAATATCTCTGAAAAATAATTCTGTAAGCTTTCTTTTGAGATTTTTTTCCCATTTTTTTAAATACTTCCAATTTAAATAAGGTATCTGGGAGTTCTAGGTACATAGTTTATCTCAAATTATACAGGTTCTTTTTTCATAACTAGAAAGCAGAATAAAGTGGGAAATAGTGGTGGAAATCTCCAGTGAAAAAATGAATACAGATGTGCTATAATCACTTACTTCAATATTTAAATCACTTTCATGTTATATAGTTTATATTGAGTTTTATTAAAAATATAATTTGGTTGTTTTATGGAAAAATACCTGAGATGTGCATATGAATACAATTGATACATGAATTATGATCAACTTCAAAATTTCCCCATTATTCTATAACTCATTTTTTACTAATATTCCAAGAGGGCTACCAATGACTATTGTAAGGAAGTATTTCTGAGTTTTATTTTTAATATTACTTTTAAGTGATTTTTCAGAAAGTACAAGGCTCAGAAAGTCATTTTGATGCTGCTGGAAAGGTGTGAATATTTATATTGGAAAGGAATGGAATTAAACATAATAAATTTTACAGTCTTTTAAATTAAAGTTCATAACTTTAATCAATCCCAACATACATTAGAACCTAATCCCAAATATCTCAGATAATGGTATTGTATGGTATTGTTCTTACTAATCCCAAGACACATTTTCAAAAAAATGCATACATAGATTAAGCTGAGATGTTGATTGTGATCCTACAGATAACATCACACACATATACAGTAGAGTCAACATGCAACGGAATGTGTTTGGGCTTGCATTTTCTACATGTCAGAAAGATTTTAAGTCAGTTACATCTTTTTCTTGGCTTGACACAGCTGCCCTCTGCAATTGACATGTGATTGCAGGAAAATATACTTGGTTAAATAATTTCTGGCAGATTCTATATAACACTTTATGTTTTCTAAATCACATTTCACCCTTTGAATCTGGATCACTGCACATAGTTCTAATAAGCAACCTAGCTATTATGACCATTTATTCATTATCACACTGGTATCATGGCCATTATTCTTAACAAGAGAAATGCTGATAGTAAATTCTATTCTTCAGATTTATAGTAACTTATTAAATTCTCCCAAGTCCAAAAATAAATTAAAAAGGCATCACAAAGACACAGATCGGAAACAGCTATAAACATGTGCTGTCTCATGTAACAGTGAATTTCCCTGCCTCACAAGTTGTTAATCTGCATGTTAAAAGCTGCACATGCATACATGTGTTTTCCTGATTTTCTTCTAACAAACTTTAATGACTCTCCTAATCACATAATCCAGCTGCAACTTCACTCATGACTTAATATCTTGGAAATAATTGTGAACAAATGCACCAGAAATCTGGGCAGATTATAGGGTGCATGTCTGCGGGTTTACAGACTATATCCTGCTTTTGCCCCTTTTTAAAAAAATCTGGGCTAAATCAAACATACATCAAGTATGCATATTATAAATATGCTGCTCTGAGATTCTTAGCATATGACCTGTGTATTTCAAAAATAGCCCATATTCTCTTGGGCTTCCATCAACCCACAAAATTTCCTAAAATATATTTGCTGGTTGCCAAGTAACACATTCCATTATATAGGAATCAAACGAGGGAAAAAACATTAAGAAACAGTTTTGGAGTTTAGAAACAAATTGATTCAGTATTCTTAATACATGAACAGAGTGTTTTCCTAAACCGCTTGCAAATTTTAATTTTTACATTTCCTCTTTCAAAAGATAAAATACATATTCTTGCTGAAAGCTACATATTGTGTTATCGTACCATACTATGTAACTTGTAATAAAAAAATTTTACAAGTGTGTAAAACGTATCATATTGTATTACAGTTAGGATCACTCAGGCAAAATTTAGAATTCTGTGGCGAGAAGGTTAAAATCTGTAGTAAAGCATAATATTTAACTGACATGAAATGAAAATACTTTTATTGGAATTTGTTGTTTTAAAAAAACAGGTAGGAAATCCAAAATGTATATCATTATTCCAATTTGTGTATTCCTTAATTTGCTGCTGAATTCATTAGCAATATCATGTGGTTTCAACCACTCGTTTACTCAAACACACTTCCATGTCATGCTTTAATTCCATTTCTAAATAATAAATGCTGCAGTAATTTTATATTACTTGCTATTTTCATACTATAAGGACAGTATTTTCTAAGTTTGCATAATTCCCATAAAGCAGCAATGACATAGATATTTGTTTTGAAATTAATGGGAAACAATACATGTAAATATCACTTTTTTCTTAAAAAAAGACCACTGTAATATACTTTATGTAGTCAAGATAAAATTGAAAATATTAATGTTAAAAATGCTGAGTATATGAACTGTTTGCTTTGCTTACATTATTTTGATTATTTTTGCCTCTGAAAACACTTTTGTACAACAAATACTGGCTGAGTGTCTCTCTACTTTTTCTTCAACATTTAATTGCTATACCAAGTTTTAAAACCCAAGGGATTTTTTATGAATGTTTTAAAATGAAATTAGAGTTTACATGGCACTAGTTCAGCAACATCTGTGTAATAGCAATGAGTTGATACTACAGTATACGTAAACTTGATAGTTATTGCTATTAAGAGATCCCATATTTCACTCCAATGAAATTGGATTTCCAACATCCCTCTCAGCATTATTTCCCTCTCAATAAAATGAGTACAAATAATTTAAATATAGGATACTCAAAGTATCCCTCCATTTATTTGAAATGTTTATTTGTACTATCTCACCTTAAAAAGGAGAATTGAAAGTAAAAATAATAATGAAAATGATTTTATTGCAATTACAGCATATAGAAATTTGTTATTTAATTTATTACAGGTAGTCCTCAACTTACGACCATAATTGAGCCCAAAATTTTTGTTGTTTAGTGAGAAACTCATTAAGTGAGTTTTGCCCCATTTATGACTTTCCTTGGGACATTTGTTAAGTGAATCACTGAAGTTGTCAATTAGTAACATGGTTGTTAAATTAATCTGACTTCCTTGTTATCTTTGCTTGTCAGAAGGTTGCAAGAAGTGATCACATACCCCGGGACACTGCAGCCATCATAATTATGAACCAGTTGTCAAGCTTCCTAATGTAAATCACATGATCACAGGGATGCTGCAGTGGTCATAAGTGTGAAAAATGGACATAAGTCACTTTTTCCAGTGCCGTTGTAACTTTGAACAGTCATTAAATGAACTGTTGTAAGTTGAAGACTACCTGTATTATGTATTTGACTTACTGATTAAGCTAAAAACAATTATCAAGAATCTTTGAAAATCTCCATAAAAAATGTAATTTTAAAAAACAACATGGTAATTCATCTTGAGAGATGGTATCAAAATGTTAAAATATTTTGGAATAGAGAAGACAATGTTCTCAAAAGCCAGGATTCAAAAGACGAAGCTATAGTTAAATACCTTATACCTTTTCACTTGAAGGGATCAAGACAATGAGCATTTCAACATGAGGTTATGATATAAACCAGGGGTGAAATGTTCCCAGTTCGGATCGGATCACCCGATCTGGTAGCGATGGAGGCGGGTGGTTCAGAGAACCAGTAGCAAAAATCCCTGCCCCCTTCCCCATGCTCAGCTGAGCCGCACAATCATTAGAGGCTTTTTTCTTTACTTTTAAAAACATTTTTTCTACAACCTCTTCGGCGGAAAAAATGCTTTAAAAAAAAAGCCTCTGATGATCATGTGGCTCAGCTGGGATCATCAAAGGCTTTTAAAAGAAAAAAAACCCCTTTTTTTCTTTTAAATGCCTCTGATGATCCAAGCTGAGTTGTTTTAAAAAGCCTCTGACGATCAGGCAACTCAGCTGGGATCGTCGGAGGCATTTAAAAGAAAAAAAGGTTTTTTTCTTTTAAATGCCTCTGACGATCCAAGCTGAATTGTTTAAAAAGTCTTTGCCGATGAGGCAACTCAGCTGGGATTGTCAGAGCCTTTTGAACGCATTTTTTACCTCTTCATGGAAGAGGCTGTAGAAAAAATCATTTTAAAAGTTAAAAAAATGGCCACGCCCACCCAGTCACATTAACCCCACCCCCCCCACCAAGCCATACCCACAGAACTGGTAGTAACAAATTTTAGATTTCACCACTGATATAAACTCAATTCAACTAGGAGTATCAGACCTATGTTACCTCTCTATGGTAACCAGAATTATCAGCCAAGAAAGAGCTTATGAAGGAAGAAGCAAGTAAAAAAACCAATAATGAACTCCAGGTTGAGGAAGCAACTATTTGTATTTCTTGCCTCTGGATTCTACTTTTATTGATTCTTGGAACAAAAGCAAGCCTCTTTTTCCTTGAAGAAATTAAAAGAGTTGGAGCAAATTCCAGAGCCTACTTTTGCGGTGGTGTCACTCTTGCATGGGACCTAATCATAAGATGAAAAAACTGATATACAAGATCCCAGTAAAGAGAAGCCCGTGATATGCTTGAAGAGTTTTACAGTCTCCCTTACAATAAAACACAGACTTTCCCATCTTTTGCTTTCTGAGAAGAATGCTACCTCTCCAGTAGACAATATATAGATGTTGGAACTAGACCAAGCGTTGGACAGTTTTATCCAGATTGCTGCTAAAGGAACACATATTCTACTGAAGAGTAACAAAAAGTATTTTCTATTTTAAAGTACCAATGATAAAGATTTACCAGCACCGGTTCTGATTAATGCATAGCTGATATTAGAATTCAGTAAAGATAAAGTAGTTTTAAATCTAGAAAGAATACTTTAAAAAGGAGCTTAATGGCTCACTATATTGTGAATTGCCTATTGCTAGTGATTACATAGTACTAAAATGACAGATTTTTGACCCCATATACATCAGCTGTGAGATTCCAGGAAATTCAACTGTTCTCTGTTGGAACAAGGACAGCACTGGTCAGGCCTTCCTTTTATCCTACCAATCCAGGTCTAATTTGTTCAGGAAGGAGGGAGATTCAACAGAAGAAGAGGCAATAATGGTGAAGCAATCATCTATTTAAAAAATCATTTACAAATAAATAAATAAATCCCATTTCTCTGCTGAAGAACTGAATCATTCTTCTCTACTGTATATAAAATGGGCTGCATTTAAAATATTGTATCCAATTCTGGGCAGTGCACTTTAGGAAGGAAAATAGCAAATGAGTGTATTCAGAAGAGAACCACCAAGATTACAGACGGCTTGGGAAGAAAATAAGCCTATGAGGAATGGTTGAAGTTATTGGATATGTTTAGACAGGAAAAGAGAAATAAGGGGAAACAATACAGTATATGTTTCCATATATCTGGAGGGCTGTCTTGCACCAATTGTTCAGAATTATTCCAGAAGATAGAATAAGACATAATGACTGTATAAGGAAGTAGACTTTATTCAGACAGCAGGAGAAAAATATTAACTGTAAGAGCAGCTGCCTTAAGAATCTGTTACACAAAAGGATGTACACAGGCAGTCCCCAGGTTATGAACAAAATCTGTTTCTAAGTCTCTCTTTAACTTGCTGTATATTAAAAACATGCAGCATCAGCAATTCATGAAAACATTGTGCAGCTTCAGCAGTTCAGCTCAAGGAAGGAAAATGCCATTCACTAGTTTTAGTAGTAGGCAGTCAATTCATAAGTGTAAATTATCTGTAAATTGGATGTTCTTATGCTGGGGACTTCCTGATAGTTAAAAACTGAGATGACATTCATCAGGACCTAATCCATGGTTAATGTCAATTGTTAAAATTCCCAGAATATGGGAATTCAGTCAGCAGATGCAGTAGGCAATCCTGGAAGAAGATTGCGGGGTGAAGTGAACAATTAGCATTGCCTTCTGACTCAGATGAACTCTGTTCAACAGAGGTATCAAACTGGCAGCCCGTGGGCTGGCTGGATCACATGCAGGCCACACAGACTCCAGCTGCACAAATGGGAAAACCGTGAAACGTCATGGGGCGCGGCAAGTTTGACATCCTTGCTGTTCCACAATAGCTTGTGAGAAAAATACACCAAACAATTTCATGGGAACAATAGCGCTGTGATTCTCAGTACTGGTTGTATGTATGTTAAATTCCATCAAATTGCACTAGACAAAAAGGTCAGCTTCATCTGCCGAATACCCTCTCCTTGAGCTGACTATTATGGATTAGGAGGAAATTTCAGCTTTGGGCACTTCAGCCTAAACCTAAGAAGAGACAGAGAGACACGACGAAGGAAATCTGATACTAGTTCTTTTGAATAACTCTGACATTCAAAATGAGACCACATTGAAATTACGGAACATATGGAGATTATGCTTTAAAATTATGTCTCTCTTAATAGATTATGTACTAGTTTTCAAATTTTCCTACAGAAGATTTAGGAATGAGAATCCTCACAATAAATTGCTACATATCAGCTATATTATGGAAACCAAAGGTAGGTTGATTCTAAAGTAGTGTTAGTAGTTTACTTAATTTAATTTAATTTAATATTTTAAAATGCTTTTTAATTATTTGGTTAAAAAGTATTAACCGATCCATAGAAAAGGAAGTAATTTACTAGATAATTATTTTCCCTATTCTATAAAGCAAAATTTCTCTGCTGAAAAAACAACTGAACAAACTAGCTGGTAAAGATATTCTTACTATTTATTTTATTTACATCCTGCCTTTATTATTTTTATAAATAATTCAAGAAAATGAACATATTTAATACTTCCTCCTCCTTCAAGTTTCCCCACAAAAACCACCCTGTGAGATGAGTGGGGCTGAGAAAGAGTAACTGGCCCAATGTTACTCAGCCATCTATTTATGCCTAAATTAGGATTTATTTTATTTGAAATAAAGCTTAGAAAAATTAGACACCTAGAGCCAAAGCACACTTACACCCAAGCTAAGAAGGAAACAAAAAGATCAGAACACAGGATCTGCAGCAATCAACACCCAGATAAGCAGAGATTAACACCAGATAAACAATCAAATAGAAAACAATATTTAATCAAGGAACTACCAAGTAGAAAACTACATCTCCACCAATATTGGAAGGGCAAGCTCTTGCATATAAACAGGAAGCAAACTCCACATTCATTAGCATTGGTGATGTTAGGGTTAGGGTTAGGGTTAGGGTAATGGGTAATGAAATATCTGCAAGCAAACAACCAAACTTGGAGCAAACTAAGGATTTCATACTTCAATCCTAAACTACATGTATTTTCTGCTACTGAAAGATTAGAAATAATATCCATACATTTTAATGAATATTCATTTCTAACATTTAGCTAGGTGACCTTTCTAATCTGAATCCTATCCTTATTTCTTGGAGTTCAATAGTGAAAAATTATAAAGTTATTTTACCTGCATATAGATAAGTTGAATACATGAACTTTTAATCAGCATCAGCATCATTAATATATATATTAATCCCAATATATATCCCTCAGACTAACTGTAACACATGCATTATTTAGATACATGTGTAGTATCTAAATGAACACCTGCAAACCTCAGCAGTGTACTAAAAGTCACATAATATTGATTGTGTTAAATAGCAGTGCTGTAACCCAGAGTGACTGCCGTCTGATAAACAGTATATTATATATGCATGTACTGTTAAAATGCCATCCAGAAAATATTTCAATGAGAAAAAATATAAAACAATTAGAGCCAACCTAGTCTTTAATACAGTAATTGTCAGTATATTAGAAAACACATTCAGAATTGCAATTTAATCTTGAGACTATTAATTTTATAAACTTTATAAATCTGTACTTCTCCCTAGCATGAAGCAGCAAATTAAGATTTTAATGAATGATAAAATCTGAATTAAAAAATAATCTAAGATGAGGAAATGTGATTTAATTGTGAACAGATCAAGTATGGCACAATAGAAGGAGTACTGAATGATTAAAAGATTATAGTTCAAATCGTCCACCACCAAGATTACTGAATTAGCTTGTCTTCCTTACATTTTCCTCATATGATTTTGCAAGGTTAAATGGCCAGAACTGTATTCACAACCTGAATATGTTGGAGATGCGCCATCAAACCAAAAATATACAAAAAATAATATTTAACTTCTACAGAAAGTTAAACCAAAATTGAAGGGAAATGTGAGCTTCCAGATATTGTTGAAATTCATTATAAGAAATGGAGAGATGTAGGAACTTGGTTTCTATCTCCCTAATATTAACATAAACTAGATGTAAAGAGATTGTACTATATTTTTGGCAGGGAATTTTGAGTAAACTTTGTCACCTAGACTGCATACACTGCAACTCAGGAAAATTTAAATGGCTATTATGTCCAATGGTTAACATTGTACAAGTCACATTGCTTCTATTTTAGTGAATCAACTTGGTTCATTCAACTCATCAGATATAACATCTCAGGTTAAAAAAATGTAATTCTCATACGAAAAGTGCCTTGCCTAAAAACATACGTCAGGACAAGCAAAATACAGTTCCATGGAATTAATGCAATCAAATGCAGTGCATAACAAAAAGGTGTTTCTTTTAAAATATTGTGCTTTAGCAGAAAATACAAAGCGTATACATGTATGTATGCAAGTTCAGGATCCAAAGGATAGATTGGCACAACCCATCAGTGATATTCCAAAGAATGATTTTACTAACAGCATACTTGTATTCTAAATGTGAAAAAAAAACCATCTTAAAAATTACTGTGGAGTGACTTAATCAGATATGCTCAAATATGCAAGCACCTCTGCTGAAATAACAGCAAGTAAGTGGGAAAAAAACCCAGACCCCCCACATCTTATCTACTAATACGGTATTCCTTTTCTTAAGGCTAGTAAGCTAGTTGTGTGTTGTATCCTGAGAAATGCTACAGTGCTGTCAACATTTATGAAGTTGGATGCAAAGCCTAAAATTGCCAAAACAAGTGGCATGATTTAAAACTGCCAATCTGAAATTAAAGTAAAGACATCTCTGTTGATTTTAACATGTGATTAATTTGGAGAGGGAGGTGTCAAAATAAAGGGCCAAAAAAGCTGAATTTTCCAAAGACAAACATATGGATGTATTCCTAACAAAACTGCATATTCTACAGAAATGTTTAGTAGCAATGTTGAAAACTGAAACTATTACTGTATCACTACACTAGCAAGAAAAGTTCAGCAGTAGCAGTGACAGACGTATGGGACAAAATTAGGACAAATCTGTATGGTGTGTGACCCTCAGAGAAGGCCTTAGCCTTGCGGATTATATTTAGAACTTTTCAATGCCAAATTTATTAACTTGTCTATGACTTTGCAATAAGTATGTGAACAAAAGTACTGTATGTGATTAGATTTCTGATTTAGTTTTGAGAAAAATATTCAGTGCTAAATCTTGAGTCACACTATTTCAGTCTTCCTTTATGAACAGCCCTCGATTTGAACAGCAATAAAGTACAACAATTAATAATTTAAGATTTCTTAACCAATCCTCTGAATTATATATGTCTTCTTGGATCAGTAAATGCTGTATGCAGCACCACTACAATCTATGATAATTTAAATTTCTGTATCAAGGAGAAAATTACACTACTGAAATCTGCATTGTGTTTTGAGAAAACTATTTCATTTCCTATCCTGAAGTAGCAGCAAAGAAATGACTTCTGGTTTCTCAATTTTTTGTGCTTTTAGCATAATGAAGATTTGTTCCTATGTCCTTGTTTTGTCCGTCGGTGTTACCATCTTGCTCTGTCAATACTCAGTTAGCCTTGGAATATAACATGATTGGAAGAGAACTAGAATTTCATGAAATAAGTGATTTAAACCAAAAATGCAATGTCTGGCCAAGTTTCTTTACTCCAACTATCTGAATTTATGTATTTATGCCTGAAATTTCCAGATTTAGATTTTTTTGTTCTTGATTTAATTTAAAGTACAGGGAATAATCAGCTTTATCTTTTAATCATATTTTCCTAAATAGTTACTTTCAGTGGTGGGATTCAAGTAATTTAACAACCGGTTCTCTGTCCTAATAATTTCTTCCAACAACCAGTTTGCCAAACTGCTCAAAAAGTTAACAAAAAGTTCTCCCGAAGTGGTGCGAACTGGCTGAATCCCACCACTGGTTACTTTCCTTTAATTTTTAAGTATTACCTAGCCATTACTTAGAAGTATGGAGCTAGCCATAAACTGTGAGATCAAACACTGGGAAAAGCAACTCCTGTTTTTAAGATGATTAATTTGATGAATGTAAAAATAGAGAATCAGCAATTTTACAAAATGTATTATTCTAAATATGAACTCATCTAAATCTTTTCAGTTGTATTCTCTTTGAAAAAATAACTAGCATTATGAATAAAGACAGGCTTATAGTAGCTCACATTTATGTAAGGACTACTCCAGTGGTGGGTTGCCTCCGGTTTGGACTGGTTCGCAAGAGCCAGTAGTAAATCCGGTGGGAGGCTCCGCCCACTGACCCAGACATCATCATATGCGATCTGCACGTGTGTGAAGAGAACCGGTAATAAAGGTAAGTAGAACCCACCTTTGGACAACTCATAAGTATACACTTGCCACATCATGACGCTAAGGTTTTAACTCTAAGCTTATTTTCCTGGGAGAAATTTTTGTAGAACTGAGAATTAAGATCTTCGAAAGATCTAGATTAAGGTATCAGTTTTGAGAATGCTGCTCCTTTCTTACTCATTTTAATTTTCACAAGACTATTCTAAGTCAATCAAATGTGTGTGGATGGCAAAAAGGTCTGTCCTTAGCTATTAAGAATTGTTACTTTTTATAACCATTTTTTACTATCATGTAGTACTGGAGTACCTTCATATCAATCTCAAATCTTGATGATTTAAGGAGTGACCTACGTATATTTTTAGTGGCAATAGTACAGGAATGGTTTGCTGTTGCTTTCTTCTGGGATAGTTTTTTTAGTTTGTCAGTTTAGTCTACAGATCTTGTGTCTCCTGGATGTCTCCCATTCTCTACTAACCAGATCCAGTGTGCTTATTTTTTAAGCTCAGAGAAGATCAGTCAAGTGTTGCCACCTGTTGATTCAGTGTCAAATCCATACTCTTATCAGTTTCAGGAGGAATAAAAAGCATAATAATTAATTTGACATGAATCCGTGGAAGGTCAGAAGATAAATGCTAAAGTATATTTGCAATGAAAAACTGTTATTACATAATTGCTTGTATAAAAGTGAATCATCACTGATTTTGCCAGAATGAATTCCATTCAGAAATGCATTGAATCATAAAAGGTAAGTGCTCCTCTAAAATTCCTGGTGCTGTCAGCATTCATTAAATACTTATGGTCTGTTCAACTGTACTGCTTTCTCAGTTATTGCTCATTTTCCAAATGCACATATTTAATAAGGGTACTTGGTGATAAATGTCTACTGAAAACTAATATTTCAAATAGAATTTACTAGATTTCAGGCAAAAGAAGACAAGCCTGTGCAAAATCTATCAAATCAAATCTTAAATGTGTCTTGGTTTATAAATCTATAAATCACAAAGGAAAATAAATTATATAACATAATATTAAAATATAGAATAAGGATTACAAATAATTAATTAGCTTCTCAGCAATGCACAAGATTATTAAGGAAAGGTCACACTGGTTTTCCCAATTTCCTCAAAAACCTTGAGAAAAAAGAGTAAGATGGTAACATGCTTACAATCCTATTTGGTTTACCATTTCATCAAGTTAATTTTATTGGAATGCAATGGCATCCATGGATGACCTCATTGCTCATTTTTTAATGATTGGTTGAAATGAATTTGACAGAAATTCTGTGCCACAAAGAGTTCAAATCTCAAATGCTCTTCCCAGGAATATGCTATGCCCAGTATAACAGTTTGAAGTGTTCCATTATAATACTTCTGGAGCACTATCAATGGCAGTTAATTGAATTTTTGATAACACAAAATAAACCTAAATGAGTGTGATATGTATGTGTGTGCGCACATGTACGGGTTCAAAAATTAGACTTTCTCTGTTGACTTTTTCCAATCAGTGAAATTCTTGAGATTAGGTGCTAGCTACTTGATAATTCTGTCTAACCTGAGAACTGGTGGTCCCCCCCCCCCGCCCCCAAGCATTAGTCCTTATTCATGGCAATGCTTGTCTACTATTTTAAAAAAAGTTTAAAGAGAAGGCTCATGTATACAATTCATGGTTTGCTTCAAAATTCATCACTGGCTAGTCTTTCACTGTACTGAGCCATAAACAATGAGTTTCAAGCCACAATGTCTGTGTTAATACAATACAATAACTTGTAAATATAAAACAGATATTATTGTTTAGCACAGTTTGTGAACCTAATTTGGTGACTGCTGCTTTCTAATTCTTCTGAATGAAGGTAAGGGTTATAGAAGATCACATATTCTGAACTTGCTCTGGTGGAATAAAATCAGCTTCTGCTAGAAAATACATACTTTACTTTTCCAGCGCATTATCCAATTGGTTTTATTTTTCAAATATATGACAGTGATCTTGTATTACCAATAATTACATCTTGAGTGCAGCTAATACCATTGTAATTAAGCTTTTTGAACTTCAAACCCAATCAACATATAAGACAGTCTAAAAAGTTATTTTTATAGCATAAAATATCAATGAAACTAACTTTTAATTTCCAGACAGTGATAATTTATCAGTCATTAACTTCAAACTTTATCCAAAAGGAATTGTAAAGGATTGTTTCATCTCAAAATGATTGAAACTTGCTAGCATATGGCTTTTTCCCCTTCTTTCCATCCAAAGGGAATCATTTAAATACTGCTCTAAATGAGCCCATTTTCCTCCTGCTAACAGGGATTTAAAGTTACCAGCCTGCTACTTAAAAGAATAGAAAGATCACACGTTATTTCCCTCCAAAAAGCATCCACAAAACTTCTAAGCAGCAAGACAAAATTGTACAAACAAATATTACTAGACAAGGATCCAAACATTAAAAAGCTCAATCAGTGCCAATAATATCTCCAAGGAAACAGAAATTAAAGCATCTAGACAATTTCAAGTACTGCTAAACCAGGCAAAGATAACAAATTAACACTAAGATGGCTATAATTTGGATAGAATCAGAAAACTATTATACAAAATTGAAAGAGAACAAAAACATTCTTTCTCCTTTGATAGTTTTAACTTAGGGCCAAACATTTTATTTGTTTTCTTTCTTACTTAACAATTAGTGTTTATATGCCCAAGGACTCTGAGAGGCTTCTATTCCCTTTTCTTGTTTAGAAGTTTAAAACAACAACAACAACAGTAAAACAAAATAACTACTTGACAATTAAGATTTCGAAAAGTTTTAGCACCCAGGAAGACTCATTAAAATACAAACATTAAAATACAAACAATAAAAGGGAGGGGGCTGTTTCATTCCCTAAGATTTCTTTAAAATGTAAGTTTTAATTTTTCCAGTGCTAAAACATATATGCCACAGTAAGGTTCAGTTAATGGACTAATTATATAATATTTCCATATTCATATTCATATATGAATATTTCCATATTCATATTCATAATATTTCCATATGCAAGATTATATAGTATTATTTAATTGAAACTAATATAAATAAATGAAGAAACAAGAATCATGTCATGTCAGTAAAGTCAGTCTTGCATTCTTGTATTCTATGAGAGCAATAGAAGAAAGGGTCCTAATAAAAAAATCTGTTCTGAACAGGTAATACTTCTAGACTAAAAATGGAAATGTTTTGAGGGGTTGCTTCATACAAAGCTTCACTGAAGAAATGTTCTCTTAGCAAAGCTTTGTTGAAAATTAAAAATTCAGAGCTTCCACAGAGTAATATATATCATACTTTCCTTTATGCTTAAATATTTTCATTAAAGGATGCGTACATTGCAAAAGGATATGCAAGAATGAAAATTTAATATAATTTCTTTTTATCAGAATTTAAATAATTTTGTCATTGATTATGCTTTAATTTCTGATTTATCGTGTAAAGTTTACGGTTTTTAATCATTTACATTGCAACTTCATCTAATTACTAATTTACACTGATTACTAGCTGATTACATTAGTTATATTGTGATATTTATTATGCTTTTATTATTGTGAAATGTATGGATTATTTAATACCATTTTTTCACTCATTTTTTATGTACTTGCTACCAGTTTATTTGACATTTACATCTTAGTTACACTTTTACAGCTTACCAATATTGGCATCTTTGGCAATATCCATTTTATCCTTCTGCCAATTAGATACATATGCATTTTGTTTGTTACATACTTTCATATAATTCATATAATCACTATATTAAATTATATTTCTATATTTCTTTTCCAGACAATTATACCATCTGTTCCATGTTTTGTAATAAATTGTTTCCTCTCTGTCTTTGAGTTCCATCGTTAACTTACCTGATTCTGCACATTCTAGCATCTTTTTTATGATCATCGTGTTTGATAGAGCATGTTGTTTCCAATTTTGGGCAAATGAAATTCTGGCGGCAGTGATTATCTGCAGCATGAGGTATTGAATATCTTTACTCATTTTTTCTTTTATAATCCCCAAAAGAAATAGTTCTGGTTTCATGTCAATTTTTTGCTAAGTCATTTCCTCCAATCACTTTTTAATTTTTAACCAGTAATCTCTGGTTTTAGGACATGTTCACCACATGTGGTAGTATGTCCCTTGTTGATGGTTACATTTCCAACAGTGCAGTGGGTTATTTGGAAACATCTTAGCCAATCTCGCCGGGGGTAAATGCCACCTATAAAACATAGGCGGCTGACAATGTCATTTTATAATTTGTTCCCCATACTTTTTCCCAATGCTCTAATTCTATATTATATCCAAAAAAATTTGCCTAAATTATTATTGTTTCTTTCACCATTTCCTCTTCCATTTTAAATTTGAGAAGACAATTATACGTTTTGGTAATTATTTTCTCATCAGTCCCTATTAATATTTTATCCATTTCTTCTTGGTCATTTTGGAATCCATATAGTTCTAAATCTTTTTTGTATCTTGTTTGGATCTATAGATAAGGCCACCAATCTATTTTAATTCCTTGTTCTAATAATTTTTGTTTAGATTTCAAATTCCCTTGTCTGTCCAACAACTCTTTATAGGTTATTATTTTGTTTAAGTCAATTAAATTGGGGTAAACCAAGGCTTCCATCATTGATACCCATCTGGGAATTTTGTATAAAAATTTCTTTTAAACTTCCACCAAATTTCTAACAGGGCAACTCTCATCTGATGTCTCTGGAAGTACTTGTGGGCTTTGTTCTTTCCCTACCAGATAAAGGTGTGCCAACCCCTCTGTAAATCATGTTCCTAAATCATTAGTATTCTTCCATTTTTTTATCCACTCTTTGAGCCATGATATTACTGCCGCCTGATAGTAGAGTTCCCAATCCGGGAGGCCAAAGCCACATTTAATTCTAGAATCTTGTAGAAGTTTTAGTTTAATTCTGAGCTTTTTCCCCAACCATATAAATTTAAGAATTATTTTGTTCAGTTTTCCAAAAAAGTTTTTCCCTAATTTTATGGGTACCGTTTGAAATAAATATAGGATTTTTGGTAGGATGTTCATCTTTATAGTTGCAATTCTTCCAATTAATGATATTTGCAATTTTGCCCAATTCTCTAAGTCTTTTTGAATTTGTTGCAATAATTTTAAATAACTATCTTCCTTTATTGAAGATGTTCTTGCTATTAGCCAAATGTCCAGGTACTTTGCTTTTTTTACTACTTGAATTCTTAATTTCTCTTCTAATTTCTTATTTTGGCCTTGCGTAAGATTTTTGGTAATTACCTTCATTTTGTCTTTATTTATTTTTAAACCAGCAACTATACCAAATTTCTCTGTCTCCTGCAATAGCAATTCTGCCGTTTCCAGAGGATCCTCTATTAATTTTTTTTTTAATTCATCAGTCACTCTCTATAAACTAACCCTTCAATCTTAATTCAGTGGTTATCCACCATCAGCACACAGAAGGAACACAGAATAAAAATAACTCTGAAGATAGATACAAGTGAGACAGATGGAAGAAATCCTAAAGAAAAATATTTTTAATACAGATAAAAATAATGTAATAAAAATAAATAAATTCAATGCAAATAATAATATATTTATTTTTTTATTTATTTTATTTAGCTTATATGCCGCCCTATCTCCAACGGACTCAAGGCGGCTCACAACAATAAAATCCACAAAACCATTGTACGAGTTAAAATACCTAGTTAAACCGAATAAAATTTTAAAAATCCATAAAAAATCCCATCAGTCCAGGCCGGGGAACTTGAATAACCAAGTTTTTAATTTGCGGCGGAAGGTGCGAAGGTCAGGAACCAACTGGAGCTCCAAGAAGAGTTGATTCCAGAGGGTGGGCGCGCCCACAGAGAAGGCTCTGCCCCTGGGGGCCACCAGCCGACACTGTCTAGCCGACGGCACCCTGAGCAGGCCCTCTCTATGGGCGCGATGGGATGTTGTTGCTGGCTGCAGGTGATCCGCCAAATATCCTGGGCCTAAACCATGTAGGGCTTTATAGGTCATCACCAGCACCTTGAATCTCACCCTGAGGGCAACCAGCAACCAATGCAAGTCGTGCAGGAGAGGTATATATACTGTATCATGGCCTTTATTACTGTATCAATAGTTCCTATTTTAGGAAGAATTCTTAATTTAATCTTTGGACATTATAAAGTAAAAATGCATAAATGCAAAAGTGTTATTTATTTATTGGAATGAACAAAGAATTCAATTTCATACCTTTCAGAGCATCTGAAATGTGAAATTGCTTAGTATAAATCCCAATGAAATTAAACGGGCAATTTGGATTTTTCCAAAATATTGTAAATATATTGGGTCCTATAGGAGGAAACCCTAGTAGATTATGCATTTTCCTATATTATAAAACTAATTTTTGTATATTAATCAAAAAGTACTTACTATGAGTTCTGAGTCACGTCCCATTGATATGACTGTTCTGTTTACAGTCCTCAATAGCTTTTCCATAATTATTTGCACATGTCGTTGTGTTGGTCCCTAAAAATAAAACACAAAAAGAAGTAGCCCAAAGCCAAGAAGATTAAATAGCTTTATGTATACATCAAACAATTTTGAATCCTTGTTTCAGTTTCACTATAAATCAATGCTCAAATGTACTGATTGTCTAAAGCAGCATTCAAATATGGGAATTCTATTAAAATTATTCAGCTCTATGATAAATAATGTTGGTAGGATAAACTAAAAGGGGAGTGTATGAAAAAGCATACATCCTCAAATATATGCCATATGTATTTTCTTTTCTTTTGACAGTTCAACTATGGCAACTGGATATCTTTTCTTGTTGCTTCGAAATGTTTTATTGCTTATCTAAGTAGCTTCTTCAATCTGAGCAAGTTGGTTATTTGTAAATTTTCTTTGATTGTGATCTTAAATATATAATTTTCAAAATACATCTTCTTACTGATGTTTATAATCAGGGCCCAAAAACTGATGTATTCCATGCTACTAAGGACATGTATAAATAGTAACTACTACTCCTAAACTCAACTGGTATATCTGTATCCAGGTGTTGTATCTAGGAGTATTTCAAACAAACAACAAAGTGAAGCACTACTTGAAAAAAATTGAGGACTGGCCTCACTCTCTCATGCAGAATATATGAACTGTAGCTGCTAAAAAGGGAATTCTGATTCTCACATCAGAGAAAACCATTATTAAAAAGGGACAGATGGCAGCAACTCTCAAGAGTGGAAGTGCACAGCTGCACAGATACCAATTCAAAAAGGTGACAGTAAAACACCCAGGAATTAAACCTGGGGACTAACATATATGGAAGACAAGGTTCCAAGATGCTCTTAAGTGACAAATTTCTCTATGTAGATGACTTCCTAATTCTCTGCCATAAATCTATTTTTCAAACCCTTTATTATATTATCTGATTGAGAATGCAAAGCAGGAAGAGAATTTAATCACTCTAATTGGTACAAAGAGTGTACCCAACTGCCCTACACAGTTCTTACTTCCAAATGGTACTACTATAATGTACTTTATATAGAGCAGCTTCTAAAGACATTTCAATAATTGAAATTGCAACAAAATAACTCCAACCAGCTGCCCAGTTACCTTGTAGGGAAGGTGGGTAGCATAGAAATTTAATAAATGAATAGTAAAATAAACCAGTTGCTGTTGAGAGCTAAGAAATCAACAATTGTAACTAATTTAGTCCAACCGCACTTTCCGATAATAATAGTGAAGTTTATTTATTTAAAAGTTTAAATAAATGGAGCTATTAGAATAATTTCGCTATTCCTTATTAAATGCTTGCAATAAAACACACATACATATAGAATTTCCTTTTTTATTGATGCATACCTATTAAAACTTGCAATTGAATTTTGTTAATATTGTCTTATGGTGGCTGTTGCAGTTTTTTGCACATTACTTTATGAAGATGTCCTCAAACGATTATTTTACCGTTTGCTAATAAATTACATTTTTTTAAAACAAAAAATACAAACTGAAAAGCTTCAGTATTGTGCATGTATTTGTTTTTGTATTCAAGAAACAACAAATTGGCTTCCTTGTCTTGCTCACCAGTGCTTGTTAATAGATTTTCTTTTTGCTCCCTGACCCTCATAATTAAATTTGTCACCAATAAATATTCTCTTCCATTTCCCGATAATTCCTTAGGAAGTGGTCTTTTGTCACCATTCAAAAATGAGTTCCCTCAGTTCAGTCTATTCATCTTTTACCTACTCTGCCTTCTCAGCAGGTCTGCTGGCACCTTCCTAAGCAAAAAGTCTTCGACTTTGCTAATCTCAGCAGGTAAAGAAACTAGAAGATAATTGCTTATGCCCCAAGGTGCACAGCAACCAACTTTTCTTTTTTTTTTTTTTTTTTTTTTTTTTTTTGTAAATATTAAACTGCACCACTGGATTGTATTACCAATCAAAATCACATTTCGCAAAGAGCACAGGGAGGTTTAAAACATAGGCCACTGTTATATATCTTGCATGTTAAAAAGCAGGTTTCAGGAGAGTTTGCTTGTTTAATCCTTAATGAATACCAAAGCCTTTCAGTGTATAAAAGAAACTTGGTAAAAACAAGCACAAGAGCGTTATCATACTGATGAAGTTACATATTGAGATTAGGAACAATGGAAATATAGTGCAGTAATAAATTCAGTTACTGACAGCCACACAAAAGAATTGCCACGCCGGGTGTGTCGAATTCACACTTTTTGGTAGGATATAACAATGCCTTAAAAAGTATCTGCTTAATAAGCCCCATGCCGAGAGGCTGAAAAGATAGAATTCATATTTTATTTCCCAAACAGCGTCTCTCACATAATATTATACAATAGCACTACTGGTAAACATTAGTCAGTGTCTTTATCATAGTACCGTAATTGTCAGATCTGGCCAATTAATGCAAGATTTCAGAGATGGAAATTTTGCATTAGTTCATTGGTTTATTTACCAGTGACTTTCATTAATCTTCTCTACGTTAGAAAACTGGGACAATATTCTTAGAAAAGAAAAGAAAAAAGAAATTAAGATCTCCCTAATTAAACAGGATGGAATATGCTGAGACCCTACTTAGCCTGAGTGGTTGCAGCTATCGTAATTATTCTTTTCGGAGAAAGGGATTGCCGGAAAGCTTTAAAATTCTTCTCCTAATCGGTGACATCTGGGAAATGTTATGTATTAGTAACAAAGGGACAACCATTTTTAGATTATCATGTAATTCTCAGAGGAGCATTCTCTATCCTTTTTAGTGAGATAATCAATATGATATACACTGTTTTAAGAAGTTAAAACAATTTTATGATTTGATATGCATTTTAAATTCACAGGTTAATAAGTCATTGTCAGGGTTTCAAGGAACACCCCCCAACCAAATAAAGCTTTGAAGCCTGAGGTTCCTCAAAGTTTCAATTTATTAGAGATATCATGTTGGCACATCTGGAAAAACCTGAATCTGAAAGCTTCCAGGTTTCCCCCACCCACCTAAGAGTTCACAGCCCTGCCCCACACCCACAAGTTCATCACATTGTCCAATCAACTCTTCACACTCCACTGGATACAATCTTAATGCAGTTTGATTTAATTGATTTAAACCTCAATGCTTATAAATAATCAAAAAAGAAAACCAGTTTGGTCTAGTGGTTGGTTAACTCACTGGGAGACTGTGAGTTCTAGTCCTACCCTAGAGTTGAAGTCCTACTCTTAGCCTATTCTATGACACAGGATTGTTATTATGAAGAAAGGAGGAAGGGGAAGAAGTATATTTGCTGTCTTAAGTTTTTTATAAAAATAATAAAGGTGGAATTAAAATAAATAAATAAAAAGCCTTCTTCAAAAGTTTATGGCATGAAAATCTAAAGTTCTCAATGTAGAATAGCAGACAAACAGTAAGACAATCACAAGAGCAGCAATCACAAGGCCACACTGCCTAATTCTGTATTACTGTGCTCACTGAAATGAGAAATATTGTTAAGAAGCCCCTTAATTTCTAAATGTAATTTATCATTCATTCATCCCTCCCTCCATCCCTATCCCTTGTTCAATTTGTATGGCAGCCCATTCATCTAAACTACTCTGGGTGCCTCTGGGTTTATTAAACAAGTTCCCTCTGGTTTTTCTTGTTATTTCTTTTAGGAATTTAAGTATGTCAGGAATTGCAATCTGAAGGCAGCAACAAACAATCAGCCCTTAAACTGAATAAAAACACAAGTGGTCATCTATACAAATCTGGTCTATGGATAAAAGTACCAGAGCTCAATTCTGCTGAATTATAAAGCATAGATTACACTTTTTTCACAGCATCTTTACTGAATAGTACATCATAGACCATCCTGAAGCGTAGTGCTTCACTGCAGACTCTAAGAGAAAGTCTAAAGTTCTCCATCAAGCTATCACAACTGCAAACAGAACTAAAATGCTTGCATTCCAGTAGTTCTGGATCTTTTAGTGCCTAAACAAATTATATATCTGATAAAATAAGGATCAAATATAACATACCAAATGCATGCCATAATGCCAGCTTTTCACCTTTTCCGTTCAAAGCAGAAATCTAGGTGAATGGCATTATTACAAAAACAAATGTTCCATTTTTTAAGCCTCAATTTTATTCATAACATTTTTAAACATTCATAATATATATAATGGTTACTAACCACATCTTTCCTATAAAGAACTTCAAGAATATTACTGAGCAATCGGCAACAGGCATCCAGGTCTTCTTGCCTTTCCAAATGATACTTCAATTGATCCGTCATCATTGGTATCAGAATCTCCCTACAGTCTATATATCAGGGAAGATTGGGGTGGGTGTGGGATGGATAGATGGAAAAGGAAATAGAATCAAATAGTATCTATGAAATTGCTTTATTTATGACAAAACTTCAAAGTAAAGGTAATTATCTCAAAATCTATCTAACAAAACCCAGAAAATCACAAGTTCGATGTCATTTTTTTTTAAAATTAGATGTATATGCCGCCCTTCTCCAGAGACTCAGGGCGGCTTACAATGCATTAAGCAATAGCCTTCATACTTTTGTATATTTTTTATACAAAGTCAGCTTATTGCCCCCACAAATTGGGTCCTCAATTTACCTACCTTAGAAAGGATGGAAGGCTGAGTCAACCTTGAGCCTCAAACTTGCAATAATTGCGGACAGCTGAATGTTAATAACAAGCTATTTAGCATATCTGAGGCTCTTTTTTTAAAAAAAAAAGTAGCGATTTGATTTTATGAATATATCCGCTACAGAGTTTCTAATCTCCAAATACATCCATGTAGTCTCTTATTTTATCTATAAGAACATGTAAAACTTGGTATATAGCACTTTATGGAACTTATCACTCAACCAAAAATATGCAGGTCTTTTTGAGACTTGTTGACTAAATCACCCCAAATATATCCAAGTGTATTATTATTATATTATTTTGTTTTAATATTTTTAATTTTAATATTTAATAATTAAATATTACCGTACAACAATAAATAAAACAGCCAATATAAAATAGATAAGGATGTTCCATAAGCTTGCCACCACAGCAAAGGAAGCATATTTACTTACACTAGACAAAGATCACTAGCCAACCACAGCATGCCTTCTTTGCTAGCTCTAATAGGGTGGGGTAATGTATCTGAGAAGAAATGCCCCCTTCCCAGATAATCTGGACCCATGCTATGAAAGAAGGCATTGTTCTCAATACATATGAGGCCATTAGAATCAATAAAGTAATGTCATCCTATTCTCCACTTTAACATTTGAACTAAGATAATACAAGTACTAAAATGATATCTGGATATAGCAGTAGCAATAGCACTTAGGCTTATATACCACTTCACAGTGCTTTACAGCCCCCTCTAAGCAGTTTACAGGGTCAGCATATTGCTCCCAACAATCTGGGTCCTCATTTTACTGACCTCTGAAGGACGGAAGGCTGAATCAACCTTGAGCTTGGTGAGATTTGAATTGCTAAATTGCAGGCAACCAGCAGGCAGCAGAAATAGCCTGCAGTACTGCATTCTAACCACCGTGCCACCACAATATAGTAATTCATTGGATCATTTAAAATGGATATGGTGGGAGATCTCCAGATAACGGAGTTTGCATACTCTAAATGGATTTGTATTCTTCATAAAATGAACTACATCATTTGGGAGTGACTTCCATAGTCATCATTGTCACTCATGTGATTTATATTTTGAATTATTGGGCTTATATGTCTGAGAAATAATGGGCATAAAGACAATGGAGCCTTTTGTATTTGTACTGGGAAACAGATTATTGAGCTGAATCTGGATACAAAAGCTTTGACAAAACATTTTGAATCTAAGTATTGCAAACCACACTACAAACAAGTTTACATTCAGAAAGCCAAGCTGAAACATTAGCAGATGGAGAACTGGCTTATTGAGATTCAATTTTAACCACTTGATAGAGGCCTTGCTGAGCCAAGCCACTACATTACTAGAGATCCCTATAGATATCCCACATTTATTAATTGCAAGTTTATTCCACTCTTTTGAGAACCCTGGAATGTGTCTTTTCTTGCTTACTCAGATAAGCTTTTACATACTGTAAACATTATTTATTTTCATCAGTATATTATTTCCCGTCAATTTTTTAATGCCAAACAAAAATTGCATTAAGCTCCAGAAAACTGACATCTGTCTTGAACAACATGATGTCGCAAATTTCTTTCTTGGCATCTAAACAGAGCCTTTGGCTATTGCCTCCCACGAAGTCCAATAACCTTCAGTGGCATTGGCATCAGATTAAACAGGCACATTTGTTTTGTTTGTCAACTTTGGAAAACCAAACAACATTCATTAAAGCAAATGAGTCTTGCTTGAAATTCTTGATGTTCCAGATCATCTGGATCTGAAATGTTCTTAAAATGTCTCACTACACATCAATTGATCAGAAAAGACCTTCTGTTTTTTGTTTGCCCATAGGAAAGAAAATATTTTGTTATATGCTTCAACCAAGATAACATTTGGAATATTTCCCAAAAAGCTTTATCTCTATAAAAAGGAACTGATTCAAAACAAGTTTGTGTACCTATATCCTGGTGCTAACTGTATGCTAGACAGTTCTTCTAGCTTCAAGGTTTGTTGCCACAACAGCAGGGCTCAAAAACAAAGAATCTGCCAGAAGAGCAGCTGTTCAAGAAATGTTCTTGTACATCTTCCATCAGTTTAGGGATATTAACTATGTCTGCCATTTCCTCTATTCACACAGAGGTTGCTCTTACAAGGGATTGGGAGCTGCTGTGTGAATAGCAGGCAATTGAAGCTTTGAATTGCCTGTGAAGGGCCATTTTTGTTCTCTTGCTGGCTATGAAGGATGTGAGGGTCGCAATAGGTGCATCAACCAAAGGAACATTTGATTGTTCTTGTCGGAGAGGACAGTTCCATTATATTAGGGAAGATAATTCCTGTATCTATAACACTACTTGATTCTGGCTGGAGTGCCCATTCTATCCTCCATATTTTCCTGAACAAATTGGGAAAAAGAACTGTCAAGATTTTGGTTGATCCTTTAAAAAAAAAAACCTTTCTAGGCACAAGGGGAAGAAAAGACAAGATCTTCCTCTCTGTTGCCTGTTGGGCATTTCAGCTAGAAGAAGTAGCCTAAACTATTTTAACAGAAGAAAAAAAAAGATATCAGATGTCTCTTATTTTGGGGATCTCTAGCTCCTGTTAAAAACTTCTGTTTATTCAAAAATTTCCAGATTGGGGAAAAAAGGAAAGACATTATGTTTTAATCTAATTTAACATTGTTTGTTGTTGTTTAATAATTAGCTTCTATCTATCTACAGGTTTACCCAATTGTATGGGTGAGGAAGTGATGTCTCTCAGCTATTGTACAGAGTATGGAACATCAGGGCATAACAGAGATTGACAAATAATAAATCATATAGCAATTTAAGTCCTTTTAAAACCTATTTAAAGATTTTTTGTCTTACCATATTGTGTGAAAAGATCACTGTGAACTATTTCAATCAAACAGTACAACTTCTGAATTGTGAGACGACCCACTGGAACATTCAGTATAAAATCTGTAAATAATTTGCTAGCCAAACAAGAAAGAATAAGACATTTTTTATTTATTTAGAAATATTGAGACACAAGTTTAAAAATCCAATATATTTGAAAAGGCAATTAAGAATTCATGTGATCCCATTATTCTGATCTGTATTAACTCCTTATACATTTTTAAGACTTAAGTAAAACCATCAAATTTATTTCTTACTCCTGAGCGTTAATTTAATCTGAAAAAGAAACATCTTGGTTTTCTGTTAACTACCTTTTTCATCAAATGTTTATGGTTTTTTTCACTCCTATGTTTTTTTAAAATAGTGTATTAAAAATAATCAGTGAAATATGTTCTGTATAACCTTTACAAGTATTCAATTCACTCCTTCAGGATTTAACTCTCTGCAACTAATCATCAACAGATAATAAGATGAATTGAAACTCTGGTATGTAATTAATGCATGTCTCCTCTATAGTTTAATGCAAAGGTTGCCTGTAGAAGGTAGCAGTCAGATAATTATTTTTGCTCTTCCAAAGTGCCCATGTGCATTGGGAATAGAAGCATGCAAATATTTCAAATTCACATTTTTATTTAATAATTTACCATTTATCTGACCACTTGAAACCACCAGACTCTAAGCACCTTACAGAATTTACATAATAAACACAGACTACAAAATTAGAATAAAATTGATTAAAATAGTGACTGGCAATAAAAGGCTAGAAATCCTGAATTATATATATATATATAGGCATTGCTGTATAAAATTAATGCTCCAGAAAAGGTTTGCATTAATTGCTTTTGGAAGGCCACAACAATGGGGGCATTCTATGTTTTGGAAAACATGCAGTTCAGAGGGGGGAGGCTGCTACAGCAAAACACAAAGGTCTTTAAGAAAGCTGGTTCATAAATATACATCATTATGTAACTGCAAGCACACTCACATATTTACTTTGAGTCAGATTCACTGTTCACTATTCTCCACTCCCCAACTATTTATTTAGCTGTGAAATGTAAAGACCCTGCGTGCCGATCTATTAGAACAAAGAGTAGCTTACAAAATAATTATAAAAATAAAGCAAAAATAAAGAATTATGTCATCAAAAGAGAAAACTCCAAAAGATAATAACAATTGGGTTAAAAAAAGGAAACCAAAATTTCATCACATTCCTTGTGTTTCAAAGTCTAGGGATGAAAAATAGGCTTTAATCTCTTAAACTCCAGAAGAAGGCAACTGCAGAGTATGGGGACATGGCTATGAAATGCTATGATGTAGAGCTCCATTTGAAGGAGGCTTTACCATTAATAAAATAACAGCCTAGCAAATGTTTCCAACACAATCCTAAACTTAAGCATAGGACCATCTCATGTTCGAAGAGAATTATTATTAAGTAGGAAAAAAACATAATCTTTGGCATATACTTAATACAGATGTCACATACGTACCTAAGCTCTTTGGGATCAAAAACAAGCTTTACATCATTCACAATTGTTGGCAAGTACTTAAGAGCAGCTCCCTAAAAATAAGCAGAATAATTCATTTAAAGAAGAATTAAATCATACAGCTGAATTCCTTAAAGCACTCCTTGCCACTGCTTCTCTGATACCCTTTCCAATAATAGCTTTATGCAATTACTTTCTTTGCTATCTCCTATGTTACTCTCTGGACTTAAAAAATGAGGCTACCATGTGGAAAACTTCCTGACTCACAATTCTCTTTCACATTCCTCCACTGTCATTTTAGTCTTTTCCATTTATTTCAATTTCCACTACTGATGTTCTTTATTCCTTCTTTATCTCCAGTTGTGAACCACTGTAGTTATCCTCTTTTTGATTTATCAAATAAAACCTTCAGTGCAGCAATTTTAGGATAGAGCTTTATTTTCTTCCACTTTTATAGTTGATTATATCATTAGTTTCTATGCATTTATTTCTATCTTTATAGCATCAGAAGATTTTTAAAAATTATAGGTAACATTGTAGAGTTTCTATCTATTTTATGTAATTCTTAGACACAATTGACTTGAAATAAATGTTAGCAGCTTTTGTACAGTTTTCATACCAGAATTACAATGCTGTTATTTTATACCAACTGTACAAGGCAGAATTTTACACAATGAGATAATTCAGCATTATTTTTAAACATGCTACCAGGAAGAAATAAGATAACTTGACTTAAATCTATTCTGGATGAAAAAGTATCATTTTCTAGGATGTCATATTCTTCATTTTTATAAACAAGAGCTTCATAATGCCAACTGTTTGGAGCAAGGAGAAGGAAAAGTCTAACAACAAATTAAAATACGTTTTAAAAATAAAGGAAAGCATTTTATATTATATTATTTTGCAAGATATAGATTCATTGAAATGAATTTCCTGTAACATTATATGAGCTTCCCTAAATTCTGAGGAGCTCAACTTTTTGCTATATCACCCCACCTGCATTATTTTAATTTGCCTACAGTTTTAATAGAACAAGTCCATTGCACTCAATTTTTCTTTCTTGACTCTTTGCTTTAAAGATTTTGTTCACATGAGAATACAAATGTACTAAGCAGACTACACTATTCTTCTAGTTGAAACCAGAGTCTAACTCAGAACTAAGGCAATTCTATTTGCAGCTTTAGAGTGAGTTAATCAGGCCCCAAGTTTGTTATCTATTAACCATCAAATTTATAACTGTCTTTGTGACTAAAATATAGTTATGTCTGATGATTAATATGAAGTACTTTGGGGTAAAGTTCAGGGTACATTATTCAGTGTAATTATTTTAATTAAACCATTAGCATATCTTTACATAAGATAAGAGCTATCAATGATACAAAATAAGCTTTTTTGAATAATGCATGAAGTAATTTTTAATTTACATATTTCTCGAGATGATGCCTATTACACTGATTTCAGTTAGCAAAGTATGAAGTAAAAATTCAAGCAACCATAAATATAGCTATTCTTTCTCAGAAAGAACAGAACTAATTCCATAAGTATTCTATATGTTCAGCACAATTAAACATGCCTAGAATTACCTCCTTTGTACCACTGTAATACTTTTCTGTTTCTAAAGAAACAGCACCTAATGCCTATAGACAACAATATAATCAATATATTATAATATGTTGCTCGTATTTGACCTTCATTAACCTCTAAATGTTAAGCTGAGTCACACCAAGTTATAGTATCTCAATGGGAATCACCAAAAAATACCAAGATTGTATGCTAGAATGTGAAGGATTAAAAATATCCTAGAAGGAGGTATAGTAAACCTTTTCTATATTGTTGCCCAAAAACTACATGGTTTTTTTTCATGTGTAAACAAAAAGTGGGAGGAAGGGAAATAGAAAGAGAAAAAACATGAAGTTGTTTCTGATTAGAAAGCTTTTTCAAATTCTGGAAGCTACTTTATTATTATTATTATTATTATTATTATTATTATTATTATTATTATTAATTGGATTTATATACCGCCCTTCTCCTTGCGGACTCAGGGCGGTGTACAGCCAGATAAAAATACACTGTACAAAAGTTAAAAATCATTAAAACCCATATAAACTTTGGCTGACAGTTAAGAACGATTTAAATATTAAAATACCACAGCCCTAGAACACTAAAAATGTTAAAATTCAACGGGGATCAGGCTAGACCGGCAAGCTGGAAGAGATACGTTTTCAGGGCCCGACGAAACGTCCGGAGGTCGTTTTATCAGTATTATCTTACTGTTGAACATTATATCCTACCAATATTAGTAATAGCTTTGAGATAAATGTTCTTGCAAATTTCATTTTGAATTTTGAAAGCCTGAATACTCTAATAATAATTTTGAAGTTCTGAGATAAAACAAATGCCTCTTAATTTGAAAGAAATTGTCCAAATATTACATGAACCAGCAAGAAAAAAAAGTTTTTTTTCCTTTGAGAATTACTACAATTTTATTAGAAAAAATTGACAGTGTATTTTTAAAAAGCTTTGGATAAATATTTCTCTTAACAATATAAAATTGTTGTTTTAATGTAACCTGTATATAAGCTAATGTCCTATTACATATCCATCAGGACTGAAATTGATTCCTATCAATGTTCTAAAATAATTTGCCTTTCAGTTTAGCTTTGATAAATTAATGATTAGTATATTTGTTAATAATTAGCATTTTATGCTAATTATCTTTATGGTTTTTTTTAAATTTTACTACAGGAAGTCTTCGGTGGATTTGAAATAAATAGCACTTACTTTTATAAAATAAATTAATGATGACAATAGAGACAGATGACTAATGTCTCAAATTGTAATTAGAATATTTAATTATCTGAATTATGGCTTAGTTTAAAAAGTAAAAGAAAATAGAGAGACTCTAGAATAATTTAAATTAGAAAGCTGATTAACTTTATACAAGGTCAAAGCTAAGTCTTACAAAAGCCAAATAGCAAATGCGACCTTTACTCTATTTGCAAGCTATAGCTGAAATGAGATCCTGCATGATTAGTGGCATCATTACTATGTTAGCTATTCCCAGATGCTGATACACGTGAAAAGAGGGAATATTAATTTCAGGCAATAGTTATCAGATATCAACGGAACATCAGGAACAATTACCAACAATTAAACAGTTTGTTAACTTCTTAAATTAACATTATGAATTAAAATTATTAATTAACATACTCGCACATCATTGAGCCAAGGTTCATATCCCTGTTCCCATCACAGCAAGGACAACAGAATTTAATCAGCCTAATGACAACGCACATTTTCATAATCTCATACCAATACAGAACAAAAAGCTAATCCTTCATTACACTTAGGTAGCCTTTTAAAAATTACCAAATTCCTATTCTACATTACTGTTCATGCTTGTTAGATATCAGTCTCCCATACTACAATTACTACTGTCTTGTGTTTTCATCTAAACAGGAATATTAACTTGGATGTTCTAACTGCCTCTTAGTGTCTGTAATTGACATACAGTTTGTTTGGGACTGTCAACCAACAAACAAAGCCATCTGACCTTCCTCAGAAATATAAGGGTGAGAATAAGCAATAAATTCATACGCACTGATTTTATGTACAAACATACTCATTGTGCTATTCTCTTTCACAATAAATAACATGACAATTGCACAAAAGGAAGTAAGAAATACTAAGATAAAGGAATGGAATAAGTGAAAGAAAAACTATAATTGAATTTATTTTCCATTATTAGGCTTTGAACTTTTCATTAACTGCATCCGATCACAACTTTCTTGGTTTTCCACTACTTCTTAATTCACTCTTCACTCTTTCTTCATATATTGCTTATGCGATTTGCTCATCATTTACTCACTTATATTTACATACATACCAATTGTTCCACTTTCTTTCAGGGTAAGCTATGTTTTGCAGAATACAGAAGAAAAATATTTCTAATAAAATAAAAAACCATAACATAAGAAAAAGAATACCATTATAATAAAAGGAACACATCAGTATCAGTCACATATTGCTCCATATCGTTCTATCTTGCAAATCATCATTCATTACAAAATATTCATATATCCATTCCATACAGAGCCTTTTGTTCTTTAAATTTCTTATCTCTTTCTCTATCCAATTATAACTTTTGTAGTGTTTCATTTTCAGCCTTTATTTACTTATTTGCAATTGAATCATTCATTATGACTACGTAGTCAAATCACCATAATGTAATACTTTCATAAAGGTCACTCATTTTTGTCTTTAATCCATTTGAATTCAATCATGACTTTTTTTGTTTCTTTTACCATATTCATACTCTTATACCAGGGATCTGCAACCTTAAATACTCAAAAAGCCATTTGGACCTGTTTCTCACAGAAAACACCAGGAGCCACAAAATCTGGGTGGGCATGGCCAACTCAATGTCACTCACTTCCACCAGTCACATGACCCCCTAGCCATGCCTACCCAGCTGGTCATTAGGGCAGAGAACCAGTTGTTAAAACCAGGAACAACAAAATCCTTTTGACATATTTCTCTCTCCCCTCCCTCTCCCTCTCTCTCTGTATCTCTCTAGGTCTCTCTCTCTTTCCCCCTCTGTATCTCTCTGTATCTGCCCTGGCAGCTTCTCCATCTTCCACTGTCACCCTTACCTTCTCAGGCCAGACGAGGACTGACCGGGAGGGGAGGGTGAGGGGCAGGGCCAGCCAGTGGTGGGATCACCTGAAAGGGAGCCACAGCAAGGGGCCCAAAAAGCCATAGGTTGCTGACCCCTGTCTTATCCACAACAACTTTCTCCAAAGAGCCAACTCGATACAATGGCATCATTCTAGACACTGGGGGACCATGGGTTTCAGTTGTGCTTAAGCCCTAAGCTACCCAAGTGAGTTTGTATTAAACCAGTCTCTCTACAGACTACAAGAAGTCACCAAGAATAATACTGACCAGAAAGCAAACACACATACACAAATCTATTTCTCCATCTTTTCCAACTGTAGCCAACTACGAGGTTATATAAATTTGGCTACCTGCTCTTAGTTTTGCTATTTACATATGACAGGCAATCCTTCAACCCATTTTGACATACAATCTTGATCTTTGCTACCTTGATCTTCAGATCAATATTCTGTTGCATCATAAAATCTAACAATTCCTGCAAATAATTCAGATAGACAACATAGTAATATGTCCTTGAAAAATATCATGAATACTAACACATTTATTCATAAACACATTAAACAGCCAAGAAACATCGCACTCCCTTATTTTATGCCTTGTTCGTTTTGAAACAATCTTTTATCCCATTTATTTTCATGTATGCTTTACTTCCATTATATATCATTCTTCTCACATTCAGCAACTAATTTTCAACTCCACATTTATGAAAAATATTTCCTAACTCAAGCCTCTTTGCTTCATAATATACTAGGAATTACTTTTCATGGAAGTAGGGTAAAAATAAATAAAAATACAAATATTAAATATATTAAATCCAGATAGGATACTCTAACCTCATAGTAAGCATGTGGTTGTGTGTGAGGGAGAAGATATATAATGAAAAGAGTAAGATGTGATGCCCACCCTCACCCCCACACACAAACCATGCTCAAAATTTACCTAGCTTTTCAATTAAATGGTCTCTTTTCTGATCAATAAATAAACTATATGCCATGATGACACAAACTTATTAATTGGACAAACATACATTGGTATGAGGTTATCTATTCTCAAATCTTATTTTGCCTTCTGTTAAGTGATGACTACGTATTTGCTATATGTTTTTTTTTTTCTATAGTATGACTCTCTCTCTCTCCCTCCCTCCCTCCCTCCCTCCCTCCCTCTCTCTTCCAAATCCAAGGAGCAGGGTATGCTGGGAGGGAACAAAAAAGCAAATAGAAAAAATCCTATTCTCGGCTGGCTTTGCTATTTTATACTATCATCCAACTCCCCATAACCCCACCACTCTTCAAAATTATTAAGTGTAGTCTCAGCCTGTATCCATTTGTTTTGCCTTCTGTTTCTAAAATCATTTTGTTTTGATGTTTTCTTTGTGTAAGAGAATACAGGGCTTAAGAAGGTATAATTAACTCACTTGAGTTCATACAAAGCAATAGCATAACAAAATCAGAGCTCTGCCACAGCAATGTTGTCAATTCAGAAAGAAACATTAATTCATATGGACAAATTTCTTACTTCCATACTAACACCACTAGAGTATTAATTTCAGCAACAAATACATCTGCAGAAAAAGTTTCATTATTATAAAAATTTCAGGCTCCTGAAAATTCTCTGGACACATTTTGAACTTCATTTTTCAAATAAAGTAAAATATAAAATTTCCTGCAATGTGTAAAACTGAATATTTTTAATAGATAAAATAAAAAGGGCCTTCTATTTCCAAAACATACCTTTACTGTAACAGTCTGGTCGGACGCACTGTTCATCATTTCATTAATAGACTTAAAGAGTTGAAGCAAGGATTCCCTAAAGTCAGCTTCCCCTTTATTCTCATACAATCTGAGAAAACAAATAACCAAAACATTTTAAAAGAGTACAATCATTAAGATTAATTAATGAGTACTTCTTTCGCTAAACACCCTCTTTTACCAGCCTTCTTATTCTTCCACCATATCAAGAATAGAAAAAATGCACACTAATTCTGGCTATGGTGGATTACACTAACATACAAACCTTTCTCTAGGATGTCTCATGGTTCCCCTACAACTATTGTATGGAGGCTGCAATAGCGATGTGTGAGAGAAAAAGGCTTAAGAATCTTGGCTTGAGGGAGTCAGTGGAGCTCCCTATACATCTTTTACAAGCACTACTTGTCTTCTGAATATGTTTTATATGTAACATCATAACACTGTTTTTTTTAAAGAGTATCACACATTGCTAAAGAAAAAAAAACAGGATACAATTTTTATTTATACTACCCTTAAAAACATATTATTCTCTATTGTTTGTATTAACATCTAATCCAAAATTCAGAGTCATATTGTACTGGATATAAATATTAGCCTTTTTTGTTTAGAATTGACTATTTTAAGTATTGGACATAAAGTAGTGTGAACAATGGATAGAGTATGGAAATTACTTATTTATTAATGAATTACTTACTTATTAACAAATTATTCTCATCTATTCCAAAGAACCTCTAGGCCTCGTCCAGTATATTATATAAACTGCCACAAACTAGGTTTAAATGTTCCAGTAACTGACAAAAATGAGCCTATTATTTTTAATAAAAACATGGTAATGATAAACTTCAGAGATCTAAAACTGAAATATCTCCCTCCTCCTTAAAACCATGAACTTAGAGAACTGAAATAAACAGCCAAATGGAAAAGGCTAATTTAGATATGAATCAGTATGAAAATTCCCCTACTGATTCTGAATTTTTTTGAATAGATATGTTTTGACAAGAACATATCTTTACTGTTAAATCTTTATGCATCTCATCTGTAAATCTGTTTTTAAAAATCACATCTGTCCTACTAGTATTTTTCCTCTTTAATAAGTGGTATTGTTATACAAATTACTTCTATATAGTAGTTAAAAGTATCACATAATAATTACCAAAACTAGGGTAGAATAACTATGTTTTTAGATTTTTTTAAAATTCCACTTTCATTATTTTTATTAATGATTCAAGGTGACAAACATATCTAATTCTCCTCCCTTCTCCTATTTTCCCTGAAAAACCCTGTGAGATTAATGGGACCGAGAGAGAGTAACTGCCCAAAGTTACCAAACCATCTTTCATGCCTAAAACAAAACTAGAACTCATATTCTCCTTCATTCTGGGCTGGTGCATTACTGGATCAAACTGGACCAATTTTTCTAAGTATTCATATGATCAAGTAAAATTAAATTGCAACAATACTGTATTAGTACATTGCTGGGATGAATACTTAATTTTTGGACATTTTGTCTAGTAATTCAAACAAGATGCACATGGCCTTGCCAAAGAAGCAGTACAACACACTGAGTTAACAATTTATTTATTTAGTGTATGCCATACAATGTTAGGGAAATCTATAAATGCTAGACACAATGCAGTTCTGACAGCTTAACAGTTAACAATTAGTCAGCAAGAAAAGAATTGACCAACATCCAATGCTAAACATTCAATGTTCTTTTCATCTACAACTAATAAAACTGGTAGTGACTACTGTATATGTCAAAAGAATACTTCACATCTTATATTATTTAATATAAAACCATCACTATAAAAACTGAAGTATTTTGAAGGATGCATTATGGACAAAGATGTTATAATACTTACTGGTTGAACAAAATTCTTGATCGCACAATAAATTTAAAGATATATTCTAAAGATCTCATAGCCTTAAATAGTTGATCAGTGACACCAGCATTGTCCACATAAGTCCTTAAAACTTTTGTCAGTTTTCTGAGAAAAAGAAAAATATAGATCATACCTACAATGAGATGTACTAGCATACAGCATAATCATGATTTCTATTTACAGAACTTTCACAGACAACAAAAGAAAATAAAGAATAAAAAGATGCGCTAAAAACAATAAAGGCAAGATAAAAAATCATTTTAAAAAAGAGAAAGTGAAAGAAAATATAAAAAGGAAGACCTTCACTAGAGAATCAAAAGACTTATAAAAAGATGCCTTTGTTTTCTGGATCGCTGCTAAAGAAAATCACACAAAGCTGCATCTATTTTGCACACAAATGTCAGAGCACTTGTGTAAGTTAAACTTCTCCATGACACAGACTGCAATTTTTTCACATTTTGACAAGCCAGTAAATGTAGTATGAAGACCTGTTTTCATCATTTTCTCTGTTTATTGTGAAGACATTTCTAGATATACTACAAATGGTTTTAAAATATTCTTCTTTATTCAGGTTTTCTAAACAAAGGTTTTAGAGTAATGCAACGAATATTTATGTGTAATCAAATGAAGTATGTTTCTGTATCTGTCCATACTCATAGAGAGTTTATTTAAAAATAAAATGGCACAAACGGCTTCATAGGAAGATTACAACCACACCGCTTAGCAATAGAGTGCCAGTCTCTATTGCAGTTGGTAAGTGAGAACTATCTGTATCTCATTTTCCTAGACTAAGGACACATACTTTCTTGAAGGGTATCTTTATGGTTCTCTACAGTTGTCATAGGCCAAAACTCAGATGCTGAGTCTGAATTTTAATTTGAAGAAACTGATCAAGCAGATTTTATGGAATGTCAATCTCAGGAGACACAAAGCTAACAATCGCCATAGGCTGATGAAATACAGGTATCACCTGAAAACTGAAGGAATTGGGTGATGATGACAGCAGGCCTCCCAGCACCCATACCAATCAAGCAAAGCAGAGATATTCAATGAGGCTTCTTCCCAAGCAAGGGAACAAATTGCTTGTTTAGAGGCAAGAAAGTAAATCTCTTGAGTTCCATAGCAACTATGTGTAACTGTAACCAGGAACAACTCTTAAGTACAATTCAAGATTACTCTTACAATATGCAAGAGCCTAGACAATTTAAATATAGGATTCATCACAAACCACTTTCATCCTTAACATATGTGGTTGATTACTAAGATCAGATGAGGTTTAGCGGCATGTGCCAATGCAGTGCCATCTACTAGTTACTCATGGAAAGCCTTTCTCTTTTTATCATACCTATGATTGCAATCTATCATACCTGCATATATGAACTACGTAGCTATGGACACAAAAATATCTCTCAGATAAGAAGCCCAGAACGAAACAAAAAAAAGATTTAATTCTGAGATCTCTCAAATGATCCAGAAAGTAAAACTGTTAGATTGGATGGACATCTTTTACTAATAGTCTAAGAGGCTCTCGGAATAGTAAGTTCGACAACAAACTGACCTAGTCTACCTACAAAACAATGTAAGCATGTATGATAATGACTTTTTCTACCTCCTATTTAAATAACCACTTTTCAGCCATGACATAGTTATTTAACCACTTACGTATAAGCCAAAGTAGCACTGAAATGTTTCTTAATGTAGGTTTCTAAAACAGGATTGAAATGCTGGAACTTCCGGTCAGCAATTAGTCCAATGATAAAAACCTGTTCAATGGGAAAGAGTATTCATTATCCTAAAAAGACAATGTTTCAAATATTTACATTTTTAGTGAAAAAAATTAGAAGAGAGCTCCATCTGTAAACATAATTTGCTGATAGGATTTCACTTCCATATATTAAATTTAAGGGGAAGAGATTAAAGTACAATTTTGAATAGACCTAAACTGAGAGTAACAATGAGGCCTTACCAATTGTCTTCAAATACAGAATAGGTGGCTGAAACATTGTCCTATGAAGGTCACCTATAATTGCCAGCACAGCAGAATTCTTGCTATCTGAAAATCCATGGCATTTGACTTTAGTGTGTCTCTTGATAGCTAAGGAAATTTATCCCTTTGGACACTTCTTTTCTAAGTTTGCTTTTGTTTTAGGACCTGGAATGGAATTATGTACAGGGATAACTTAACGAAGTTATACATTGATAATTTGGGTAACAATCTGCTCTTTTGGAAGCCATAACATGCCTTTCCTCTGCAGGCAATACCGGTTGGGTTCATAGCTCTTGCTAATTCATAGTTTGTTGAGTAAGTCCTTGTGTCATAAAACTACACCATAATCCATAATTTAACATTCAAAGTAGTTGGTTTTGCATACCATCTAACCCCAAATCAGACATATGATGGCTTGCCATGTTGTTATCAATCCTTCTATCAAGGAATCTAAATGAAATAATCACAGCAAAAGTTGTGATTAAAAATCTATATTTTTAATATAGCTATAAATATACCAGAGGCTTTTCAGCCTTGCTGAATCTTGCTGATCTGTCCCCAAGTGATGTTAATGGGTACTAAGAAATATGCCTGGATTCAGGTAAGTGCCCAAAGACAGTGTGTCAGGGATCCTAAGAAGTAGCATACAATGAAGATTCAGTCTTTATGGGTTTCTCAGCCTGTTACTATTTATTTTATTTAGGCGAAAGTTTTCACAAAACTTGTGTGTTTAAGATTACTTCTATGGTATAAAGTCCAAAACAGTATTTCATGTTGTCAATAATACCATAAGTCCTTGGAAAGTAGTATGATTGCATTGGCGCAGAAGACTTGAGATTCATAGAAGTTTCACTGCTTACAGACGACAAATATTAAATGAAATAAATCACTACAAAGCAATATATGTCTCTGTATGTTTGTGTATACATATATAATATATAATATACATATATATTACCAAAGCATCAAACACCAATGTGTCAAATGTTTCACTTTCTGAATTTTCCATCATAATGTTAAACAATGCATCCAGTGTATCTTGAAGGAACTGAAAAAAAAATATTATGGTCAATATTGTAACAGATATTCAAAAACTAAATTTTATCTAAAAAGTAATTAAATACCTAGTGGTTCAACAGTGGTGGTTATATTAATTTTTTACAGTGGAAAATAAAACAAAAAATGCTTTATTCACACTGTCCCAAGAAAAGTATGTATATGGATACATTTTATGTTCATATATAGAGAAATGTAACTATAAAAATCATAGCCAAAGGAAAATGAAATTAAGGAGGTACACTAAAAGTGATGAACTCAGAGCATATACCAACAGCCTCCAAGGTGTTTCAAGGACATTGTAGTGTTCTTAAATAATGGAACTATCTTTGGCTGTTTTTGAGGAAACCCAGACCACGTAGATTTTGAAATTCTTTATAGCAATGTCTACCACAAATATGGAATGTAGACCCTATATGCTGTACATCAGCATACGTAACTATCACATTCTGCACACTTGATAGATGTTCTGACTTCATTTTTAAAGAGAAAAAGTATTCTGGATGAATGACACAGCCACGGGCATTCATATCTAATATGTAAGATTTTTTACATTCTGTTCCTAATAGTATCTTCTTTACTTGAGGTATTTTTATCATATCAAATGAGGTATTGGCAACATTCCACCAAGGATTCAATAACTTACGATCTCAATAGCAGGGCTTGCAAGGTGTGAGAATGTGGCACAGTTCAGGGAAGGTATGAGGGGATGCACAAGAGGTGTGGCACAGGTCAGGGAGGATGTGTATGAGGGACTGACATATGCATAGTGGACTGCAAAAGAATGCACAGGTGCGGGAGACTTGCGACCTTCCCTGTCGGCTTCTCAACTGAAGAAGAAGGCAGAGAAGGTTACAAATGATGATAAGGTGACCATGGAGTGCTACAATCAGTCGTAAGTGTGAAACAGTTGCCAAGGATCCAGATTGCAATTATGTGATCATTGAGTTGCTGGGACAGCTAAAAATCTGAGGACCAGTCATAGCCACCATTTATTCAGCACCATCATACTATAACAAGGTTACTGAATGAATAATGATAGGTTGTAAAGTTGCCTGTATAACTGAGTATACATACTTGTAGAATTGTAGAGTTGGAAGGAACCTCTGAGACTGGTGACTCTAGCCCCATGTTCAGTGCAGGAATTCAAATTCAGCATTCCCCATAGATGGCTTATGGCTTCTGCTGAAGGGGATTTCACCATTTTCTTGTGCAATTAGTTTCACTGTCAAACTGCCTTTATGATTAGGCAATTAACATTCAGTTGTAATCTGGCTTCCTTTATACACACGCGCGTACACACACACACACACACACACACACACACAAATTGGCAAGGAGAGCTCTGTCACTGCAGGAAGCAATGGCTGAGCAGCACAGCATCATCCAATACTGCATTTCCAAAAGCCCACCTTCTCAGTTCACACTTACATGGCTCCCTGCATGCATGCCCATGCACAATCCCTACCCTCATCCAGAGTCTGCACACTCTTCGGCCTGTTTTCAGTAGTTCATAGTAAGATTATAGCTGATTAAATAATCTGTATTGCTTTGGATATAAATTTGGTTTAAGGACAGACTTAGGAATGGAAGTTGTTCTTAACCTGGCAACTTGGTGTAACTTAAATCCATGATTTCATGTCTTAAAATTGTGGGATAACAGAAAACAAATCTATGCAGAGTAAGATGCTTTCATTTCATTCAGTAAAAGTGGACTGGTTGCCAAATGCCCAAAATGCAACCATGGGGTGGGGGAGCATCCAACAGAACTTTGGAACTGGGTCATAATTACTTTTGGGGAAATCCAACATAAACTTCAAGTCCACCTGTAGGAAATTTCATTTTACTAGCAACAAGAAGCAGGATATTTTCATACCATAAAGATAAAAAATGCTGCTCCTTCCATATCAATAATCCTTGCCAATCACCCCCACCAAGCAAAAAGATTTCTTACTTTAACAACTTCACCTCCATCAACTTTCATCAATTGCCTTAAATTCTGTTGCAGTATATTTGTGTTGGATCGCCACTTCAAAAGCCCCAGTAAGTCCACTAAAAGGAGGGAGAAAAATTGGATAATCCTATCATGCATAAAATACAACAGCAGAAAAAGACTGGAACAACTCTTACCAGCTGCTATCTTACATATGTTAATCTGAATCTAATAATGTCTGTTGAGTGACAGAAAGGGATACAATCTTCTCCCATGCCATCCCACAAATCCACTGCAGAATGTTAAGGGAACTTTCCAAAATACATTTTCAGTATGTTATCATTGGGGAGGATAAATGCCAGATGTAGCCCAAGAATTAATAAATCTAGTCAGATATTAGACATATATAACACATATATGAATACAGAAATCATATATATCATCTATACCACCTATCTCTTCTCGAATAGAAGAAAACATGCAAGCAGGCCATTTCACATGCCGATTCTGAATTCCTGCAATCCAATGTCATACTAATCAAATAGATAAATGAGATACATTTAAATAAAGGCAATTCATAATCTAATGATTTACTTCCTTTACTTGTTCCAGAGAAACTAAAAAAGAACTTAAAAACAATTTTAACACACAATATAAAACATCAAAAATAAAGAAATAATTCTCTAAAATCAATATGATTTTGCCTACCAATAAAAGCATTATCACTACGGAGTTATTATCAGCTTTAGTACACTAAGGGAACTGCAAAGCTATAATTAGTTAAGATTTGCATTTCCTACAAATCATTATGGAGATGAAATTTTAAAAAACTTTTAAATTAAATGTAGATACAAATAGCAGATACTATGATCAGTTCCAAAGATGTCCCAATATGAAATTCCTTCCTCCTTCCATTACTCAAGTGTTCAATTTGTCCAGGTAATAACATTGTTTATCCATTTCTAAATACTTGTTATATTGAACAACTTAAAACCATTCCCTAATTTATTAAAATGATTTTTAATGGATTTTGCCCCAGATTTTCCTGTTTCTATGATGTCATTTCAAGCTTATCAGAGAGGCAACAGGGCTCCTTTTACTCCACCTCCTTAATTCATTATCTCTTAAGCAAATATGTTTCTTCAGATCTGTTTTCCATAAGGAACCCAACAAGCCAGGAGAAAATAAAATAATGAATAATATTCAAAAAATAATTATGGGGTGAACTATCACCAAGAAAGAAATCATCAACCGTGACAATAATATTGGGCTGGAAGAAATGCACTGTAATATTTGGGACGTTTCAGGTATCCAGCATTTCTCCACTATCCTTCCATCTTTATTGATGTGTATCACTGCTCAAAAGGCATGTGCCAAGTAGGAGTAGAAAACATATTTTATCTAACAATTTCCAGTTATGGATACATTAGGATTAAACCCTTAATTCAGAATGTTAATGTGTTCCAAAGGCTGAACTGCCTCAATGGCCAATCTTAGATGACGGGTTTTAGAAAGAGCTGAAAGCTCTGTCCAACATAAACTGTAGACACCCCTCTGTTTTTTTATATAAAAAAAAGGTGGTGGGGAGAAACTTCTTTTTGTGCAAGCAGCTGCTGCTTGAGCTCTTGCTGAGAGTTATTCCCTAGCTGGGAAGACAGTGCAAGGCCTGTGGAAAGAGTGTGAAACTGGCAGGCTAGAGCGGAAATGCCATGAACTGCATCTCTACTGTGAACTAGAAATTTCCCATCCCTACTGCTTCCTGACAACAAACCATACTTCCAGTCAATTTAACTTAAAATCTGAAAAAAAATAGATTTAGCCAGAGAAATAAGTTTTCTAAAGCTATATAAAAGTAAGAGAACTCAGAATTTCTAAGATTAATTTTTATGATTAATGGCTTTGTAATTTTATGGGAAATTACTGATAAATGGTTTAAAGAAAGGATACATATGATCTTCAAAACAAGAAAACTGACATGCGTTTTATAGAGCAAAATATGAATAGTCATTTTTTTTCTTCTATTTTTCTTATAGATTATGGAGATACCTAAACTCTGGCATCTCTAACACAATGTATTCATATTTGTTTTCTTTGTGAAACCACAGATAGCATCTAATCTCTATCATTTCCTCCTTCTGTTCATTGGTATTTGTGTTAATTGCGTAGTTCTTCATCAACCCTACCAGCATGACCAATGCTCAGGTATGATGCAAGTCCAAAATTATTAGAAGGGTCATACATTCTCTATTTATTTATTTTTTAATGCTTCAAATAAGGTTCTGTCAAAAAGCATTCCAAAAGGTTGACCAGGTTGCATAAAATATGCAACACTTTGTATTTTATTTCTGAATGCCTTCCGTGCCCAAAAATGAAAGGGTGACTCAGAACTGAAATTGTCAGTATTAATCCTTACAACACACAAACTACTGCAAATGACTTTTTTTCCTAGAACTGTATTACCATCCCTACCATTTTGAGTTAGTTTTGTTGAGCAGACAAGAGTTGAGATCTGGAATGAATCTTTACTGATGGTACAGCTTCCAAGATTTTGCATGCCCTTGCCAGCCATGGAGTGACCTTTTTCTTCCAATTCCAGTTTAGTAGAGGGCAAGCTTAAATATGTTGAAAAATCTTCCAGCTTCTTTGCTTCTGCCTGCAATATTATTCCAGAATAAAATATTTATTAATTTTTACAGTACTCACATCTCGCTATACTAAAAACACTGACACCTTTAACTGTTTATTTCATTTTTTAATTGCGTCATAGTTGGTTGCACATCTTCTTCACTGCCTTTAAAAGTAGATCAAAATGTCACAGAGCAATATTAACTCCAGTAGCAAATCACCAACATTATAACATACTAAGTCTGAAGGGAACAAGGAAGAGAAATACTTCACTTACTGAACAGTATGCAGTTTACACATTCCAAAAACTTTAAATCATAAAAACTTGAATTATTTAATGAGATATGTGATTTTTACTGAAATAGCTATATTTTTTCACTTTTGCTATTCCTTCTAATACATGGATCTGATGAGGTAACAAAATTTAATCACGTGCAGAATTACTCTTCCATATTATTTTGAACCAAAAAAACAAACAAACCCCAAAACCTTAAATTGTTGGCTCCTCAAAGTGTTATAGCATATACTTAAGATAATACCTTGTATACTATAAGATCATGTTCTCCATCTCGCAGAGTTGTTCCATCATATCGCATTAATTTAACAAATGCCAGAGCAAATATTTTCTCAGATTTATCTTTGGCTGTTCAAAATAAAACAAATGAGTATACTGTAAAACAACTGATAAAGATGAATATAGCACTGGTAAAATACAAGATGTATATGATAATGAAGATTTAGAAATTATTAGGTGGTTTGTATCAAAAAAAAACATTTGAAATGTAGGCTGAAATGAAAGAGAGAGAGAAAATGAAAAAGATTGTGAGATTCAGTTTATAGTGCAAGTCAATCATAAAGATACATCAAGCACTTTCTGTATTGTGTGTGTGTGTTTGTTTGTGTATGCATACAAACACACATACATACAGAGAGAGAGATTGGTATGTAAAACTTTGAGAACTCTTTTGAATATTCAACCTTTCTGCATATAATGATCTAAAACGGTATCTGTTCTCCACACAAATCATATAACTAGAAAAAGAGAACTCATTTAAGCAAATGAGTGAAAATATTATTTATTTATTGAGGAAAATATCGCAAAGCTAACAACAACGTTCAGATCCTGCTGTACAAGGAGGTATTCCCAGGAGGAATAAACAAAGAACATGGCACATGGATTCCAGGAGTATTTATTCCCATCTGAGCCAAGTTATCCCATCTGCCTAGTGAAGTACATAGGCACTTATATTGGACAGCAGCAATACGGCAAGATAGTAGAAGTGGATTACCAGTTTACAGAAAAGTTTGTACTGAACAAGGAAAGGCAATAGTAAACCATTTCTGTATTTTTACCAACAAAACTACATGTATAGAAAATATAAAATGATTGAAGAAGTAGTGCTGGATGATGGGCCTCTCAGATTGAATTGCAGTCAACTTGCTATCAAAGAAGAAGTAAGGATCTTTTAGAATGCTAATGACATTTATGAGATAGCTTGATTGAAGCCTTTGTGAAGATTCAAACCTGCAGACAGAATTACAGTGGGAAGTTGGAATGTAAAATACATGAATATAGTAAAGCTCAGCACTGTGAAAGATGAAGGAATCAACTATACTTCGATATACTCAGTATTAGCAAATTTGTTGGACTAGAATTGGATCCTTTTGGTCAGAAGATGACACACTGCTTACTATTCAGGATGTAAATAACAAAGAAAGAAAAGGATTGCTTTTATAGTTATGTAGCAAGAGCAATACTTGAATACAGTATAATCAGTGATTGAATAATATCAAATAGACCTTGTGGACAACTGTTCAATGTAACAGTGATCTAAGATGAAACACTGATCCAGGAAAAAAAAAAAAACCTGATGGATTTGATAATCCAATTTGAAATTGATAGAATATGCATGATGTGTTATCCAAGACTGGAATGCCAACACTGGAAATGTAAAGGAGAAAATGTTTTGGGATTAGATGATTGAAATGAAGAAGGCTAGTTTATCAAATTCTGAAAATTCAGTTATTTCCTCAAAGCTAACACTTTAGTCAAACATCTAAAATGGTGACTATATACATGGATGTCATTGGATGGAATACATAGAAATCAAATTGACTTCATTATTGCTAAAAAGAGGTGAAGGAACTCAGTTATAACATCAAAGGCATGACCAAGAGGGGCTAAGGAAAAGATCACAGACTGTTCAATTCCAAATTTCATATTAAGCTAAAGAACAAGATGAAAGCCAACCAAAATCTACAATATGATATTCAGCATATATTTACTTTTTTTCAAAGAGAATATAAAAATTGCTTAAAAATCTGGAACCTCACTGAGAACCAGAACCAAAGGAACTGTGCAAACAGAGTAAATAATTTGTTAAGAATGATTATGAAAAGGGCCTGCCAAAGTTGAAGAAGCAAAGAAAGCTTATTGGAAACTTCCAGGTGAGAGATGGTGAACTAGCAAGTCCCCAAATGAGCCAATTGCGCCAAATGAAAACTATTGGGCAGTGAAGAGGTGGGGGAAGGCTTGCCTTTTGTCAGCATTGGGACAACATGACACAAAATGGTATAACATTTTAAATACTCCAGGAGATATTTGAAGAATGGGGACAGAAATTTAAGCAATAGCCTTCATACTTTTGTATATTTATACAAAGTCAGCTTATTGCCCCCACAAACTGGGTCCTCAATTTACCTACCTTAGAAAGGATGGAAGGCTGAGTCAACCTCGAGCCTGGGGAGATTCAAACTGGTGTAATTGCAGACAGCTGGATGTTAATTACGGTGCTTTAGTCTGCAGAGCTAAACCAGTCTATATGGATAGACTATTTTCAAAAGCTGTCAAAAAGGAAATGACAGATGAGGAAAAAATAGCCTGGCAGATCTACAGGATTAAAAAAGCCTGATACTCATCTGATACAAAAATATTATAAAATAAATTGTTGAAATATTGAAAAAAATTAAAAAATTGTAGATTCTAAGAGACGACATTTAAAGCATAAATTCACTTTTAGTGATAAGCCAATAGAATGACCTGGATAATGACTCCTTACTGCATTTATAAAAATGGTTTGCTAAAGCATTGAAATTGCTTTTGAGATGGGGGGGGGGGACTGAAGAGAAAGCAAATCCTATGACAACAGTTGAATGAATTAAAGATCAAGATTATTAGAAACTGAAAAATAAGTCGGCTTGCATGACTATGGTTAACACAAAACATGTTTCTTTTGGTTACTTTTGGTTACTTTTTATGAATTTTTGCTGAAATCAGGACTAAATATTATGTATGATTCATGGGTTTGTGTATGGATAAGGAATGGGTTATAAAAAGGAGATATTTTCATGTAATCTTATAGAGCTGAAGAATCACATTTGTACTTGTGATGAAGATCAGAAGTCACTTCTTTAAAGATTCCTTTTCCTTTTTTGTTATTTTTCTCTTGTTTTCTTTTCTTGTACTTTTTATTCTTTCTTTTTCTTTTATTAACTTAAGTTTATATTAACTTTTATTATTTCTTTTAAAAAAAGTTTCAAATAAAAATATTTTAAAAAGAAGAAATCAAAACTAGATGTCAGAACAAATTGTGAAAATTGCCAAGAGAAGCCAGAGACCCAAAAAAAAAAAAAATCTCAAGAAGGAATTTAACAAAAGATTTCAAAGAGCTGTTAGAAAAAATAAAAAGCAGTATTACAACTACATATACAATATATAAAGATAGTAACTAATTCAAAGATCAAAGATGGAAAGAATATACTGAAGTTTTGTATAGCAAAGATGTCAGCATCCAAAGAAGAATCAGTAAATGTTCTAGCTAAACTACACCAGCAAAACTGGAGAATGACACAGTGGACAATAGACGGAAGACTTTAGTCTACATTCTAATATAATAATAAAAAAAAAACATAGTGAGCAAATTATCATATAATATCCTTAATTTCACATGCTAGTAAAATAAGGTTTAGGATCATCCAACGCAGATTAGAACCTACCTGGAAAAAGAGATGCCAGATATTCAAGCAGGCTTTAGAAAAGGCCGAGGAAAACATGATATTATTTCATATGCATGCTGGGTAATTGAGAAAGCAAAAGAATACCAAAAAGAAATCAGAATGTGGTTCATAGATACAGAAAGGCCATTATTATACTGATTATGTCAAGCTGTGGAATGTGCTTAGAAAAATGAGAATCTCAGAAACTCTTGTCCTCATGCAAAATCTTTATTCAGGTCATGAAACCCTGGTCATGGATACAATATGATGCAAAAAAGAGACGGGGTAAGGGAGGGAGAGACTGTCTCGGCAAAGGAACGAGACAAAGCGCTATCTCCTTACTTACTCAACCTATATGATAAAATATAGCACGAGTTAGGTATAACAAAGCTGGTTATCTTACTGCAGACATTCTAATCGGCTGTGGCATGAAACAGGGATGCAATTTAGCTCCTCTATGGTTTAATATTTATATAAATTCAGTTAAGGCTTTTACCAAAAAAAAAAAAAAGAATTTAAGGTCCGTGCCACTTAAGGAAATGGAACGGGAACAGACACTTGGCAATACTTTGTATGCCAACGATGCAGCAATTCTCTCACACAGATTGGAAAAGTTTGCAGGCAGTAGCAGAATTCTGCAAGAAGGAAGGTGTTAGTATTAATTACTCCAAACTAAAATTATGGGAAGATCTAGCTGCCATAAATTCCATGATAAATAGAAGCTCATAAAATAGAACAACTTCTACTTTTAAATATCTTGGGAGTAATTTTTCAAGCCTCTGGAATTTGGCAGGAACAATCTAGAATTCTCTTTGCCAAAGCCAATAATGGTGCCAAGATAATCTAGGTCTTTTTTCACTCTAGGGGAGGTAGACGCATACCTGCTGCAATTAAATGGCTTAAAACAAAATCTACATCCCATATGCTGTCTGGCCAATAGAGATGCAACTACAATTATCTGAAGCCCTCGGACCAAGCCCTTGGATCAATCCATTTTTTGCAAGCACTTTTCTAGATTCCATGTATTCTGCCAAATGTTAATTCACATGGAAACAAAATGATCCCACTGGAAATGAGATTCCATGTTTGCCTACTCTCTCATTCTATTATCTATTTTCTTCTTCCCAGAATGAAAAGTAAAAATCATAGCTGACTTGTGTTATTGCAGCCTTTCTATCCACGCTTTGATACCGCTAGGGCTACAGAAAAACGAAAGCAGAAATTTGTCAAAGAAACTTCCATTTTAGATGTCAGACAGACTAGAGCACTGCAATTAGCAAAAGTGGGTTCCTTCCTGGAAACTTTTTAGATCTGCAAACTATTAGTTCAATCTAAATTATTCAAATTGTAAAGCCTTTGGGGTAGGGGGTTCTGATTGCAATGTTCCCTCTAATTTCTAATGTGCCATGTGTGGAAAGAAAATGTTTGGGGCAGCTTTTCTCAAATCAAGTACAAATTTGGCTGCCACAAGTATATGAGTAAATTGCAAATACAGGTAAAAACAACATGAAAAAATATTTGCATATTTATTGCCTAGAGCATAGAAACTAGAAAATATAATTGTATGTCACATACGTGCTTGAAAAGTTATGCTTTCAAATTATATTGTTTCCTGCACTTTTCTTGGCAGCATTTTTCAGAAGTGAGTTGCCAGTTCCTTCTTCCTAAGGCTGAGAAAAGAGAAAAAAGCTGCCTTTTGCAATTGACTGATAGTCATTTTGTCAATGGTAATCAAGGTGCTTATTACTACTGATACTTTCTTTTCTTTCCTTTGTTACAGTCTTTCTACTTCTATTTCAAGTCATTGTATTCTGTGATTTTCTCCAGCCCCTTTCTCTTCTATTCTGATGTCTCCAGCTACCGCCATGTCTACTATGAATACTTTTGTGTCTTTCTTATCAGCAATTGTTAAGTATGGAGTATTATGCGGTGGGTACTATTCTGTTTCAATTCAAATGTCCCACAGCACTTTAGCTTCTTCATATTCCATTACTTCGTCTACTTTGTGGTGCTATTAATTCTTGCTTGCAGGCAAATGATGTTTCTTGCACATATTCCCATGCACCATTGGTGCTACTTTTTTATGCTATTGTTTGTAGTCTGTGAAATCTTCTTTGGACAGCTAACTAAATAGTCCACTGTTTTTTCAGCTTCTTTGCACAGTTGGGCACCTGTACCTGTCTTCTCAATTCTAGCTTTATATCAGTGGTGGGTTCCTCCCGGTTCGGCCGAGCCGGTAGCGGTGACGATATGACATCACCAAACAGGTTCTGCCCCCCTGCCCCCCTCGCGTTATTCTTATCGTTTATTTGGCCCCACCTCCAATCTATTGCTGCCTCCTGAGTCCCAGCTGATGGCTAGAGGGAAAAAAACTGTTTAAACTCTTGCCGTGGGGCTTCAAAGGGCCGCCCTAGAGCTGATCAGTTAAAAGAAAACAAATGTGTAGACCGGTGCCTGCAAAAATAAATGGGTAGACCCAGTGGTGGGATTCTACTTCAGTAGAACCAGTAGTTAAGTAGCTAAGCAGTTCATTGTTAAAAGAAATCTCCTTTTGTTTTTTTTCCACTTTACAGGGTTAATCCTGTAAGGATTAATTACAACATTTGGTGTTGTTTTCTAGCCTACTCTTTATTACAGAAACTGCTCTCCGGCAGTATGCCTAGACTTACTGTCATTTCCGGTTCCGGAGGCTATTTTTTGCTTGATTTTCTTAAAGAGGAAAGGTTGTTTTAAGCTCTTTACACCACTGTTGGGAAGAAATACTCCCCTGTTGGAGTTCTTCCAGCCAGGGTGCAATCATCAGCACTTTGAAGAAATAATTGAATCCTTTTGTGCATATGGACTACTCAGAGGGCTGAAAAGTTATTTTTGATTGGTCCTCACACTTTTGACCAGTCCTCAAACTTACGACTGTCCTCACATTTTATGTTTTTCGCCCTATCTTGTCACCATGGTGAAGAGAAGCAGTTGTGAAATGAGTTACATGATTGTTAAGAATGCTACAAAGGGGATAAATGATGACTAGTCATAAGTGCGAAGACCAGTCAAAAGTATGAGGACCTGTCAGAAATCACTTTTTTCAGCCCTCTGGGTAATCCTTTTGTGCATATGGACTACTCAGAGGGCTGAAAAAGTTATTTTTGACTGGTCCTCGCACTTTTGACCAGTCCTCAAACTTACGACTGTCCTCACATTTTACGTTTTTCGCCCTATCTTATCACCATGGTAAAGAGAAGCAGTTGTGAAATGAGTGACATTTGTTAAGAATGCTGCACGGGCATAAATGTGAGGATGGTCGTAAGTGTGAGGACCAGTCAAAAGTGCGAGCACCTGTCAGAAATGACTTTTTTCAGCCCTCTGAGTAGTCCCTATACACATAGCCATGGCCACCCGGTCACATGACCAGCTAGCCACGCCCACCCAGTCACACAACCTCTAAGCCACGCCCACAGAACTGGTAGTAAAAAAATTTAGAACCCACCCCTGCTTTATATGCATTTCTTAATATTTGGTCTTGTGCAGCCAGAATTACCCTCTTAGTTTCTTTCTTCAAATTTCCTGCTCTTAGCCATTGCCAGATTGTGTTACCTGCTTTGCCTCCTGGCTCTTTTATGTACTGGCCATGTTATACTTTGCCCTGCCATATATAAGGCTAAGTAAGCCTTCATGAAGTTCTAGCTTCAGTACATCATCTTCACTGCCCTTCAGATATTCTTCCAATGCTCTTTTTCTTCTTCAACTGTCTGACGTACTTGCAACATTCCAGGTCCACCTATGTTCCTTGGTAAGCAGAGATTGGAACTGCCCAGGGTTAATTGCCTTGATGGTATTTCCTCAAGCTAAATTTGGACTTTAAAATCTCTTCACTCTCATCATGTATTTGCTTCTAACCTTCTTCTTGAATTCAGTTGTGCTTGATATTTTCAGCCTGAAAGATGGCCTAGTATTTGTAATAATCATCTTTATCCAGACTCTTGATTCTATTTCCATAAGGCATCTTGAGTACTTCAGTTTGCATTATTTTTTCCAGTTGATGGTAAGGTTGGCACATTTGCCCATTTCAAATTCTATTTCAATATTTTGGCTGCATATATAGATAATTTTGAGCAGCGATTCTATTTCAGATGGTGCTTTTCCATATAGCTTCAAATCATCCATGTTAAGGAGGTGGGATATTCTGGCAGATGTTTTTGATGTTTGAAAGCCATAACCTGACTTGTTCGGTATTGTTGATAGAGGAATCAACAAATAGCAGTGGTCAAAATGTGTATCCTCCACACTTGATATTAATCTCTCCCAGTCTACAACCATTGATCAGCAACTATGTCTTCCATTGTACCATTAATCTTTGCACAAGCTTCTGATGTTTCTGTTAACTCCTGTTATTTCTAGGCATTTGATTATCTAATCATGTGGCAGGGAGTCAAATGACTTCTGGTTATCAATCCATGCTACCAGTCAGATGTTTCAACCAAAAACCATGAATTCATCTTCATCTAGTACTGACCAATTTTTGCTTTTACTTGCCTTTCCCCCCCACCATTTCTGCTGTTATTACAGGTTTGTTTTCATTTCACCTTCTTTTTTATTCTGCTCTATCTCCTTTATCAAAACTGCATTACTGTTTTAGTGGTAATGGAAACCTTGCAAAAGATTCAGATGCCGGGATATATCTGTATTCATGGAGATCAGAATCATGTAGGCAATGATTTGCCCTTTGACACTCTATGGAAGTGAAAGTTGAATTTTGAAGAAGCAGGATGTTCTGATCCAGCCTTAGCAGAACCAATAAACAGACTCCTTGTCCTGAAAAATCCCCTCCTTATTTAGCTACTGTGAATTAATGGTATTCACATACGGAAAAATCCAGGCAATAATCCTCCAAAGGGTTAATTGCAATAACAACTTTATCAGTTCCTTGAGATAAATGCCAGGCTGGGAGCTTCCAGCTGCAAGGTTGTAAATTAAGTTCTGGCAAGCAGTCTCTGAGGCATGAACCATGATGAGCAAATCTTCCGAAAGAAATCCAAACAGTTGTCTCCTGCAACCATCCCTCCTCTTTCCTTCCATTTATTCCCCAGCCAGGGAGGGGCCATTCAGCGTCCACATGTACCGTTCTTCCTGAGTTGGCTCCTTGGCCTCAGTTGTTCTCCTCTCCTAACAGCTTTATGCATGCGCACATCTGGAACAGGCCCCAGCTGTTCTTCCTCCCCACTTATCTCCGCCTCCGAATGCAGCTGGGAAATGTCAGACGGCCCTGGCTCTTTCTCTGCTTCCAACGCAAAGCATCCATCAGAATCTTCCCCAGACTCCAGGACTGGCCCAAGTTCCTCCCCAACCTCCTCACTGTCTGAGTCTTCCGCAGGCCGCAACACAGATAGAAAAAGTATTGATATTTTTGAATTTTAGTGTTTAAGAAGACTTTTGACAATACCATGGACAGCCAAGGAAAGAAACAAATAAATCAACCCACAGTTCTCATTTCAGGTATAAATGACCAGGTTCAATTTATCCTACTTCAGACAAACTATGTGAAGATCTAGCTATGGAGAAGGTTCTAATGATGGAAAAGGAGGAATGAAAAAGAAGATGACCAAGCACAAATTGAATAGACAGTTACAGTGACAATGAATGTGCCATCAGAAGACCTGAAGGATCAGGTTAGGGATATTTCTTCATGGAAAAAAATTGATCTATGTGGTCAATAGGATTGACACCAACTTGATGGCACCCTGTCTGTCTGTCTGTCTGTCTGTCTGTCTATCAACAAATATATATAGTTAGTAATACAAAAAGTCACCAAACAATTTCTACAAACCAAAGCTATTGATAGAAATTTTGTGATCATTTTGGAAGGGGTTTTTTTTGGCACTGATCATATAAAAGGAGACCGTGAACCTCATGATCATAAGAAAAGGTACATTTTTCTGGCAGTAAAAGATCTGTTCCCCATTGAATGTACACTGGGCCTTTTAACAGTACGTATGATACATATTCAAGCTCCGTATTACAGCACACACATAAGTATGCTTTTTATAAGGGAAGTGATATCTCCGCTCACCATCACACTAATGGGTACCAATCAGGCTAGGGAGAAAAGTCTTATGTGTGGAATATATAAAATGCTTTAAAAAGATATAGGAATAATTCAAGTGGAGGAAAAAATTCTACTGTAGTAGAGATGGGAATCTCCGGCTTTATTAGTTTGCATGAATTGGTCTCAAATTGTAGGCCTAAATTCATCTGAGGTTTTATCAAGGTCAAGATTGGATAGTGCTGGAACCAAAAAGAGATAACATCCAGATATCTGGATGTTGAATACTATTAAAATAATACATATATTCATATGTGTGAAAGCATTAAATAAATGCTATTAAAGTCAACATAATGTATTTTTGACCACATATTGTGCTTCAAAATACAAACGGTCAAAATTCTACTGCTTATTTGCACGCATTGAAAATATACACAAAATCTACCTTCCACTGAAGTGCTTATGCTGAAAGTTTGTATATCTTAACAGGCCCTGATTATAATTCTAAGAGGCTGCAAACATGCAAAGCCTACACCACAGTCATCCCACATGCATAATTACCCAGAAAACTGAGAAACAAATATTAATAGTCCTTTACTTTTGCCTTAAAGGCATCTTGCTTCAGGCACAGGCACACAAGCTACTCATGAGGTCACTTACAAGCTTTGGCCAGAGCAGTGAGTTAAGTCAAAAACCTTGTTAATGACTATAAGAATAAGAGATGGATGAAGAAAAGGAAATGTTCAGGCTCCATTGGCCCTACTGGCATCTGACTATGAGCTGAAGTCCTTACTCGTTGTTAGTAATTCCCATTCCAAAATATGAATTGGTAGGAGCATGGCATTTCATGTACCTTTTAGGTACTAATCTCTTGCTATTAATCATTCTAGCATCACAGTTTGATCAATAATAAACTATAATATTAATAGCCAGGGACTTTTATATCCTCATGAAAAAAATCCTTTCACAGCACATACATGAACAAAAATGTTGTCATCTTGTATAATTTCCTGATTATTCCACCAGAAATAATCGTTTCAAAACAGTGATTCTTTTACCTTAAGGAACTATTCATATTCATATTAAAATAACAGAATTGTATGGTAATAAATCACGTTAGTTATTTATCAAGCAGTAAATAACATTGATAAAGCTACCCTCTCACAATCTTGTTAATTAAAAAGTATGCAATTCATAATGATAATAAACAGTAAACTGTGATTATTTGCATGCAGATCAGGAGTGCCAGAGCTATTTTACAGAAGCCTAAACCTTTCTGCAGTTGCTTCTCCAGTCCATGATTTCCAAACTTCTTCTGTCTTGTCAAGGTAGCCTTCAGAGACTTGCAATAATTCTCTCTAGCACACAGCATACTCACAGGAAATCATACAGGGTGTCACACTTGTCTACTGCAGTTATATGCATTCATATATAGTTATCAATGGCAATTAGAGCTGGAATTTCCAATACTAAACTGTGTAATCATAAAGAATGACATCGCATGACTGTACTGCTTAGTGATTACAATCTTAACATTGCCTATTGCTGTTGTTAAGCAAGTCATTATGCCAGTCATTAACCAAGAACCTCTTCCTAACTTCCTGCTAGCTTCCTATAAGCAAAATAAATAGGGAAACCAACAGGAAGTCACAACTCCTAGGCAACTCACAAGAAGCCTGCTAGATTGTCCACGTGACAGCAACCACGCAGCAATAGCACAGTTGTGCTGGCTAGGGCTGCTGCCAGCAGGGCTGTGGAGTCGGGAGATAAATGTTCCGACTCCGACTCCAGGTACCCAAAATTTCCTCCCACTCCGACTCCTCGACTCCACCTCCTCGGTTTTTTGTACTTCTGACTCCGACTCCAGGTACCCAAAATTTCCTCTGACTCCTCGACTCCGACTCCGACTCCACAGCACTGGCTGCCAGAGCAGGAGGATGCACAAGCAACCATCCAAGCACAGTTGGATGAAGGGTGGCTGCTGCCAGGGTAGGAGCATGTGCCCTGTGCCCCAAATGACCTGCATCTCCTTCTTCCTCCCACCTGACGAGACACACCCAGGCTGGTCATTTTCAAGGAAAGTGCAAAGGAGACAGCATAGCACACAATGACAAATGTAGTGAAGCTCAAGGTGGCAGTGACAGTACAATACACAGCAGCCAAAGGGCAGAGTTAGGGAGAAATAGGTGGGGAACTGAAGTGCACCCTGCAATCATAAATGTGGATAGGTTGCCCAATGCCTGAATTTTGATCTTCTGACAGCCAGGGTACTGCAATGGCTGTAAGTTCAAGAAGTGAATCTAAGTACCATTCATTCAGCACTGGCATAACCTCAAGCAGTCATTGAACAAGTGGTTGTTAAGCAAGGACTACCTACAGTGTTTTCATAAATAATCTATTCCCAACTTTCCTTCTTCCCATCTTCTAACTTTCAACCCTGGTATGTGTCGATGGAATCAGTTTCCCCCTTAAACATCCATCCTCTGTAGATTGAATAGAACCTGTAAATTTACTTTAGTATAACAAGGATCAACTTCTGCTATGAAGTCTGATTTCCATTACCAGAATATTTTAACATTTATGTAAAGCAGGATTAACACCTTATTAATTCATCATCCTGTCACAACTGCAGGAATCTCAGTGGTTCATTAAATAAATCTATACAACAACAAAATAAAAACATAAAACAATTAAAACACATGGTCCCAGGCCCAGAAAAAAAAAATTCCAGGAAAGTTCTTCAGTTTTTTCCAGAAGGCAAACAAATTGCAGTACAAACAAAAATGGGAAGGAGAATTTGAATGACAACCTGGATCAACCCAGTGCATATTTAAAAGATGTATAAGAAAGCACTGTAGCAGCAGTCCTAAACCCTATAGCATGAAGATTATAATAATCTAAAGTCTAATCACTCTGGCTACCCCCTATCTGCTGCAACTTAATTCAAATGCTTCCTACTAAAACAATTTGTAGTTAATGGTCATAAACACATCAGTAAATTATTGTGTCTTGTTTTCATTAGTAAAATTGTTAAATTTTCTGTTAAAATTATTGCTTTCATTCAATGATTAATTTTACAATAAAAGCAGCAGCTCTTTAATTACATAAGCACTAAACATTATGAAGATGTCAAATCTTACAAGTTCTAAATATAAACACTGAAGATTACATGATTAAAATTTTGATTTTTCTGCCAATATTACAATAAAAATTGAAGCTAGGTTTTTAATGGATCAGCCGTAATCTTATTACAAACTAGTAAGGCGTTATTAACTGCATTAATAATAAACATGAAACAAGCTAAATACCAATTTATCTTACTGAAACATAGCAACTTTAAACAGCAAAATTAACAAGTGAAGTCAATACTTGGCTTGTAAGTAAAATGCTAACAAGCTAGACTTCATGACTAAGGAAAATCACAGCAACTCATTAACAGTATAAGCAAGTTAGGGTTGCTTATAAAACGTTGTAAATACCCAAATGCCAGCCTCTAAGAAGCATACACCCAATATTATCAATTTGCTTTACCTAAAGAAGTGCAAAGAAGAAGAAACTATAGGAAAAGACATCAAGACAAGATGCCAAAAGAACAGGGGTTCAAAGTAGCTTTAAAAAAAAATAACAGTGGGTGTGAATTACTCACAATCCTGTGATGATCTGTGCCGGAACGTAAACCTTAGGTGACTGCGATTTACATCTTCAATGGGGATTGCAACCTTCACAAAACAAAAGATAAAGTTATGGATATCCATCATTTTATTGAGATATAATATTTTGCATGTTTTTATTTTTTAATTGTTATTCACCCAGAGTTGCTCTGAGAGTGAAATGGGCAGTATTTAAAGTTGATCAATCAATAAATAAACTAGACAGCTATTATGTTTCTGTGTTTGTACACACACACACAAATACACAAATTATACACACACACACACAGACAAAAACATACTATCATAAAAATCTGTGGTCTAGTAACAGTCAATTCAACACTCACAGTACTTAATAGTATTTAAGCTATTTGCTTAAAAGAACCAGCAAATTAATATTGTCACAGGAACTTCCCTTCCTGATTAACTGTAGCCCACTTCTCCTTTCTCCAGATTTGAAGTTATAAAGGTGATATGACAACAGCAAAACCATATTTTCAAAAGTATGTTGTTTTAAACAACATTTACTGAAGTATTTGAAACCATAGGATCAGTTGGAACACTTCTTTAATAAGAAAACTTTTTTCTCCAGAGATTCAACAGCCAAGTACTCAAAACAGAATCAGTACTTTTTCAGAAAGCAGAATAGTATGGAATAAAACACTAAATATTTTCTCTTTTTGTTCTGTAACCTAGACTGACTTTTCAGTTAGGCTGGAATTAAGCTGCCAAGAACTCCTCAGATGAGTAATTCAGTGTGTTAGTATGTCATTCTGTAGACCTTTACTGAACTAATGTGAGAGTTTACACGCTGAAAGGAATTACAATGATCAAAGCAGGGACCCATGCTTCAGAAAAAAGGCAAGCTTCTAGCCCCCATACATTGAAAGAGTTTTGCCACCTAAATTATGTCTACGTATAATGTAACATTAACTACATTTCTTCTAATAATACTCTTAAACCAGAACATTTCTGTTCTTGCTCCTTATTTAACTATTCCTAGTCCAAACTTCAAGAAGAGAAGATTGAGAGTTAACAATTTGTCCATGAACTGAACCCTCTGGGCATCTTTTTTATAGAGCGTATGGTAAAAATATTTTTTGCTCAACCTTCCTTTGTTACTGTAGCCCAATAATAATTACTTATACCTACCTATGAGTAATTATTACAATTACTCATTCAAGTAATTGTAAGATTACAGATCAGAAATATGAAATAAATCTCCTTCTCTATTTGACTAGTAACAGAGGAAAGTGAAATTGTACTATTGAGAGCAAAAATTTAGAACAGCTAAAAGGTGGCCAGATTCTGGTGTTTGGTGTTTTTCCAGACAATAGAAGATTGTTCATCTTCTTTACAAAGAATAATGTTAGCGCATCATGTTTATTTTGTAAAAAGATGCTTTCATTTATGATCCAGGTGTTTAATCTTATTGTTATCAAGAAACATCAGATCTCCCAATTGTTTTTCTGTCATTGTTCAGCCTTTTAAATGTTCTGTCAACCTTTAAATAAACTCTCTTGGTCACTTCCTACTTCATATCACATTAATCTCCCAAAAATTTCACAACAGAGAACTACTGCTGCCATGTTATTCTTAATATTTTAACAATTATGCATATTTACATTACCTAACAGAAATTCTCTGTACAATCCATTAAAAGTCTTATTGAAGGGTAATAATATAATTATTTTTTTAGCAATACATTATATTAACCTTGCATAGGAAATTATATTTATATTATTTTTAGCAATATATTATATTAACCTTGCATAGGAAATGGCAACTACATAGGTGTAGCAGTACTGATAGTGTGTACAAAATACCTTCACTGTAGATCATCAAATTAATTCCTTGATTTGGTAAAATAAAAATGTCTTTATTATGATATAGAAAACACCACAACAGTGTTCCTTCTAAAGGGAAAATACTACATAGCTGGGACTTCACTACCAGAAAAGGCCTTTTTCTGAAAGCTACTCATCGTCTCTCATTCAGCAAGAGTATCTAGAGAAGCACTTCAAGTGCAAATCCTATCATCCCTATAGTAAACATGGCAGGTGATGCCTCTTTCAGACAGCCTGGCCTTAAGCACTATTCTCTCCAAATTGCATCTAGAACTGACTCACACCAGAAAACACAGCAAAACACTTAGATAATATGCTCATATCAACCATTCTGTCAGTTGCCTAAGCATCCTATTCTGATCTATCTGAAGTTTCTGAACAAATTTCAAAGGCATCCCTTGCTCCCTGCAATAGTCCAAAGAAGAAGATACCAGATGTAAGTAACTGCTGCAAAGCACAAATCTCCCTGACTTTTTTGAAAACAAGTATATTCCAAGCTATTCAACAAACCCTTTTAGGAAAAGAACAACCTGTTGTGAAATGAAACAACCACCACATAATCAGAGAGGTAAATATAGACATATCTGGATTCAATCTCACGTTATTAATCCACATGTATTCCACTACCCAAAAAAGATAGTGCTTGAGTAACTGCCCACCTTGCTGTGTTAGATAAGAAGGAAAGTTAAAAGAAAAGTAAAGGTGGAAGTCTTGTGAATTTTGGTGATACCTCATCCCAAATCTATTGATAAACTTTCTAGTGGCTTCCTCTAGGTTTAAAAAAAATCAGAGGTACTTTCATATTTGGAATTTCATCCCATAATTACCACCGAACAAGATAATAAGATAATCTGTATTGTCATTTTTTTTCTGTGGGACTCTGGCACACATTAAAAATGAAATTCTGTTGCCTGCTCTCAAAAGTGTACCCCTATATAACAAACCTATAGATATGCTATATACATACATATGTATATACCTACACCTTAACATATAAATAAATATAAATATTAATCACTGTTTGAGAGTTCACAAGGTTGATACCGCATGGAACAAAACTGTGGCTGAATCTGGATGTTCTGCTTCAGATACCACAAAGCCTCCTCCCAGGAGGTAATAAGGAAAACGGGTTATAAAGAGGATGTGTAGCATCACAGACAATCCTGCGGACCCTGCTCAAGCAATGCTTATATGCTACAGTATGTCCTGGATAGAAGAGAGTGAACTGCCAATAGTCTTTTCTGCCATCCTCACCACTCTCTGCACTGTCTTCCTGCCTGAAGCAGTAATGCTTACAAACCAGACTGTAATGCAATAATCATCTCCAAGTATCAATTTCTAAAACAGACAATGAAGTAGGAGAAGAAATCAGTGTGATATATAGTGTCTTCACACTGCAACTAAAACAGCCTATATAGGACAGAACATTATAAGTGGAAGGTGCTGAAAACTCCTGAGAGATCTAAAATTAATAATGTTCATCCTAAAAGACTAGCAAAAGAATTGACAAATAAGGTTTGTGGATTTCAGCCCACCATATCAAATGTATGGAATATAGTTACAAGTGTATGCTGTTATTGGCCTTGGTGGTGGAGAAGAGGTCTAAGAGACTTAACATGATTGCATCTTCTCTCAGAGCAAATGATCACACTAGAAAAACAGAGCAATTCCACTTTCTGAATGGCTGAATGGTTCAAAACAATCAGTTGTATCCAAATATTTTTGGACTTCTGAGCAACAAAAGAATAGTTTTGTCTTTAGGTTTAGGTTAGGTTTCTCTGCATTAAATATAGCAAACTAAAATGTCCAAGAGTCAAAGATAAAAATATTTGGTCAAGCCTGACCAAGCATCTTTTCAACATAGTTTGATTTCAGCAACTGAAACTCATCCAACATAATTGAACCAGACAATGCTCGACACATCTACACTACATGTATTGAACTAATTCTGAAAGCTAAGTTGTGATGGATGCGATCAAAGTGTCTTGCATACTAGTCATAGTGACATTCCAAAAGGAACAACTATCTCTCTTTCTGGATCAGGTTGCAATAGGTCACTGATCATTTAAAAATGATCCACTAAATAATACCACAAGGCTACACAGGTTGTTCTTGACTTATGACCACAACTGAGCCCAAAATTTATGCTAAGTGAGACATTTGTTAAATCAATTTTGCCCCATTTTACGACTTTCCTTCCACAGTTGTTAAGTGAATTGTTGAAGTTGTTCAGTTAGTAACCCATTCTTAAGTGAATCTAGCTTCCCCATTGATTTTGCTTGTCAGAAGGTTGCAGAAGGGGATCACATGTCCCTAGGACACTGCTACCGTCATAAATATGGATCAGTTGCCAAGTATCTGAGTTTTGATCACATGACCATAGGTATGCTGCAACGCTTGTAAGTGCGAAAAACAGTCATGTCACTTTTTTCAGTGCCATTATAACTGAGCGGCCACTAAATGAATTGTTGTTAGTCGAGGACTATCTGTAATGTACATGGAAATTTTGTGGCTAAAATACAGGTAGTTTTTGACTTACAACAGTTCATTTAGTAACCATTCAAAGTTACAATAGTACTAAAAAAGAGTGACCTTCTGACCATTTTTCACACTTGCAACCATTGCAGCATCTCCATGGTCAGATGATCAAAATTCAGAGCAAAGATATCCAAGTTGCCTTGACTGGAAGATAAAAAGAGAAAGAGACAGAGAGAATGTGATCAGTAAAGGACTTCATCTATACTAGACCTTAGCAACACAGAAAGATTATTCTGGCATGGATACCAAGAGGTTCTTTAGCTCTCTTATCCATTTTTTTAAAAAATCAAGTTTAATGCCAAGCATACCTTTATAGTTTCAAACCAGCGGGGTTGCTTTACTTGGTAATATATAACAGATTTATATTCTGAAAGAGCTTCATCTCCGGCTCCAGGAAAAATCACATTCTTAAAACAAGGAAACAAAGCAAAAATCAATGTTACTGTTGCAGGTATAAGCAAATGCTATCACTATATTTAAGAGACAATCAGAATAAAAATTAACTTTTAATTCAAATGTAATAGTATTTTTGTAATACAGGCAAGTGAAATCTTAAAAATATGTAACAATATGAATATCTGAGGGGTCCTTGAGACTCTCCGAGCTTGCTCATTTTCTTGCAGACGTTTCATTGCCCTAACTAAATAACATCATCAGTGCTAGGAATGAGTGCTATTTGTTTTTTAATACTGGAGCACTTGAAGAAAATCAAATAGATTTGTGAAGCATCTACAATTATCTTTAAAGATGCCAAAGAATGAAGAATACCACTGATGATAAATGCAATTATAATTACACCTAGTAGGAAATCAAATAATGTAATGTAATGTAATTTCAGATCATTCTCCGTTTCTGGATTCAAGCTGTAAAATTATTATTCTTGAAATATATGGCAGCATGGGAAAAGTGTGACATTAAATTATCCAATAAATGTTCAGGAGAGAAAAGGCAGGAGGGGTTCATGCTTTAAAAATATTTAACCACGTTTTAATAAGTATCTAAATAATCAATCACATCAGATTGATATCAACTTTCTACAAAAATACCTCTAATTTTTTCCCATCTTCATCATAAACAGATACTGTAACCTCTACATTCTTTGCTGTAGTTTTGTTGCCTTTGTCAAAATCTCCTTGAACCAATGTTACATAAATATCATTACGGACATCACCTAGAAACAAAAGAGAAGAACAATTCACTGATTTAATATATTATGATTAACCAGTATCCTACAAAAACAGAAAGCAAATTTTAAGAATTATAGTGGCTTATGATTTTTTTATCTATTTTTTCTTACACTTTACGCTATAATAATTTCAATACTACATTTACAGAGAATGCATACTAGAATAGCAGCAGTGATTTAATTGTCTCTGAGCCTGTGTTTTAGAGTATTGAATGTACAGAAATTTTCAAGACTATCATCTAGCCCAAAATAACACTTCAAGAATAGCAATAGCACTTAGACTTATATACCGCTTCATAGCGCTTTACAGCCCTGTCTAAACGGTTTACAGAGTCAGGATATTGCCCCCAACCTAAGAAGAATGGAAGGCTCAGTCAACCTTGAGCCAGTCAGGATCAAACTGCTGGCAGTCGGCAGAATTAGTATGCAATACTGCATTCTATCCACTGTGCCATCACAACTCTTCTAAAGAATTATCTGCATTGTGAGTAAGTGATGGTCTGCTATGCATGACAAATAAAAATGATTCCTATTGATGCAGCACATTCATCAACAAGTATTTCTTTTACCTCAAAGAAAAAATAGAACTTAACTAGACCTTGTTTATGCTAAACAATCCAAATAAAGTTGAAATACGTTTAGACTTCTTATTTTTGACAAGCAACTTTTAATTCCTCCGAATACGATTTAATATGACTTCACGACTTAGCCTATGCCTATGTTGTACCAACATCTTTAATTTTATCACTGTATAGTCTTACCAGGCATAATAATTTCTGGAAAGCCCATTTTCCGTGCCACAGCTGTGGTTCTATCAACTAAGTGAGGAAATTCTTTCCGTATCTGATGTATGTCTCCTGGAAGAAGTTTCAGTGTCACCCACAGACCTGTAGAATTTAGTAAAAAAAATATTATTTTGTAAACTGGGGGTTTCACATACAGTCTCACACATTGCATGATTTTTAAAAAATTTTAATATGATGGAAAAATGTAAGACTACAAAACAGAATTCAGAGAAAGAAGAAACTACAGGTACTTCTCAACTTATAACCACAATGAAGCCCAAAATTTCCATTGCTAAGCAAGATAGTTGTTATGTGACTTATGTCGCATTTTATGACCTTTCTGCAAACAGTTGTTAAGCAAATTCACTGCAGACATTAAGGAAATCTGGCTTCCCCATTGACTTGGCTTGTCGAAAGCTGGCTCAGAAGTTACAAATAGCGATCACATGACTCTAAGACAATGAAACTGTCATAAATACATGCCAGTTGCCAAGCTCTTGAATTTATTGCATTACTATAGGGATGCTACAGCATCCCTATAGTAATTTGACTGTGAAAAACAGTCAAAAGCACTTTTTTTCAGTGCCGTTCAAATGGTCACTAAATGAATGGATGTGAATCGAGGATTACCTGTGTTAATTTTAAGTAGTAAAATAATATCATTTCATATTTGACCGCTATTTCTTACTAACTAAACCAGAGATATAGTTCTCCTGAATAAAAACACAGCTTTATGTATAAATATATATATAAACGAACACGAACTCGCTGTCTGACGCAAGGAACAGCACTCCCAGATCTGGACGCATATGAAAGAGCACAACCACACATCTGATATTCAAGAAGCTGAGGTTATTGCCCATGACAGGACTACAGGAGGACGCCTTCTAAAAGAAGCCTGATTCTCCAATAACAATTCCATCAACAGGCATATCGAACTGCCACCAGCCTACCAGGCTTTGAGACACCAGGAAAGACCCTGCAAGATCAGCAGAGACGGCTTTCCATCAGTGAGCAGGGACCAGTGTCACCCACCCCCCACCTCTGAGCATGCAGACTCAGCTTGTGAAGGCATAGTCAGTCCTGACCAAACACAGAGCAACCCGACAGGGCTGTCTCAAACTGTAACAGATAGGATTAATGAGAAACGAATCTGGCCGACCACAAGGTCACAGACAAGGCAGCAAATTGCAACAGTTGACAGGCTAACATCATCCCCCACTGATAAGCAAGCTAGGAGGGAGGAAACAGTAGGAATTAAGCCTCCATCATCCAGCATGACGACAGCAAAAACAACACAGCTAATTACAAGTGGGAGATAGCTGGAAGGGCCTATTACATGTGCAATGGCCAAATTGATTAATGGCATATAAAGGCAGAGACCTCTGTAATGGTAGTTTAATACTCTGACGATGTCAGCAGATGGCTGATGAAAGCTCAGTAAAATAAACTTTTAATTATTTTAAAATTTTAAAATTTTAAGTTCCGGAGCTCGGAGCTTCTAATATACCTGGAACTCATATTTTTAGAATAGTTTGTAATATATAACTCTATATCTCTGGTTTAGTTAGTAAGAAATAGCAGTCAAATATGGAATGATATTATTTGACTACTTAAAATTAACACAGGTAGTCCTCGATTCACACCCATTCATTTAGTGACCATTTGAACGGCGCATATACACATACACACATACACACATGAAGTGCCTCCTTTTGTTTGACAACTCTGTATTTTCCATCATCCATATTAATATAGAAAGAAGAAAACAATGCCATCTTTGAAAAATGTAATTACTATGCAGAGAAAAATGAACCAAAATAACTGAACAGAAACTATGCAATATAAATAAATTTTACTATAAGAATACCTGGGGCCAATGAAATGAGTAAAACTGTAGTAATTACTTCAGTATAGCTCTTTAAGCATTATGTACACAAATACTTTAAATATTTATGAACAATTCAAGCTGAGATTCTAAACTAAAAAGCAGAATTTCTAATGTAACAGTAGTGCTAAAATTATTGATAAAATATCCCTATTCAAACTCCCCTCCCCCCCTTTTATGACTCTGTAATCCCTTAATTTGGAGTAGAATCAGGGTGACTGGATGGAGCTGAATATTTACTGGCTGGATGCCCTTCCTGACATCACGTGGAATTTGTAGCAAATATTTTCTGCTACATCTGCTGCTACCTAGGATTGAACTCTCGACTTTCCGAGTGAGAGGTGATTTTATAAGATTATTTTACCTCTTTTTTTAAAAAAAAATCCATATTAATTTATTTTACACATTAATAAATTGCAGCACTGATACACAGACAAATTAACACAATCCTTTTGTTTTCTTAAAAACAATCTTTAAGACAAAAACAAAAAGAAGCCTTTTAATAAACTTTTAAATAAATTTTGCAAAAAAGCACATAGCTATTTCTAAAGTATCTTGAAAGGGTTTCTACATCCATATCCAGTTTCTATTAAGGCAGCAAGAGAACTAAATAATAAACTGAATAATAAAAAGCATGTAGCATCTTAAAGATATGTACGCAAAGCTCAGATAGATTTATTATTTTTGATACAGCCAACTAACCATGATCTCAAATTAAGATTTTTTTACAGTAAAAAATTGAAAAGCACATTAATAAGATGATGAATGGTTAGATGTCAGTGAAAGATGCAAAAATGATAAATGCATATTTTAAAACAGGTCTTCAGAATGATCGTCATTCTTCATGAAGCAAAAAAGGAGCAAATCAGAAACAAGAAACCTTTTCCATACTAAGAACAACTCAATAGTTTTAGTACAAAATTGATTACTTTCCTAATCATTGCTAATGCTAACAACCTAAGAAAAGAAAATACCTACCTTGACCCTTATGATTAACTTCTTTAGCAGCAATCACTTTGTTTATTACAGTCTGAAGAAAATCATTCTCCCCTGCCACCCTGGGTGAAAAACGGGATGATATGTTCAACTGCTTGTGTCGAATGGTGTTATCCAATGCTAGCCTGGAGAATGCACATGACGACCAACACCAAAAGGTAACAAAGATGGAAGGGGCAGAAAACCAGAAATCATAGAACAAAGACGTAACAGAGAGTATCACACAGGTGACAAAGAGTATTTGTTAGTCAGCACAAGACAAAGAAAAAAAAGGAAGACACAGAAAGATAATCAATCAGGAAACTAATAAGGAGAAATGAATTTATGATTTCAGAAAAAAACATAATCCAGATTTATCGTGGAGGTATGTAGAATAGAGATGGAAAGCCTGAAAAAAGTTACATATAAAATAACAACACCAAAATGTAAAACATACCACCCCCATGGACCAGTGAAGTCCAGTTTCAGGGATGCAATGAATTGACTACAATTCTAATAACAAATAACAAAAAGCAGAAAGCTACTACAAATAAAAGTAGCTTAGTGGGGTTGGAAAACAATCAAGAAAATCCATGCTACATGATGGAAAGGATGAAAATATTGAAGTAACAAATGAAATGTAGTATTTAGAAAAATGTCATCCACTATCCCACAGCAATTTGGCCCCATGTTTAATGACAGCTGTTACATTTTTTCAATGGTGCCCAAAATTCAACACATGAAAAGAAAAATACCAAGTAACACAAGAAAGATACAATACAAAATAAATAAGTAACAGAAAGTTCTTCATAAATTGCATATAACTCATTCTCAATAAAAGCTTTTTCTAAAGAATAATTTAATTAAGCATAATGTAAAAAAGAAAGCTACAAAACATGAATGGAAAATATTTTATTTCAAAAATTCAGATCCATGAAATATCTCATTTCATTTTTAACAAGAATGCTTTTAGAAATATATAGCAGACAATTCATAATATAACACAAAATAATACTATTGGGATTGTTTGAGAAATATCACCAAGAAAATATTAATTAAGCAAATGGAGCTTTGATTCATTTATCTCAAGCCCAATTTTATTCTCTCATTGAGACTTTCATTTTATACCAGGAGTGCCACCCTTGGCAAATTTTTGACTTGTGGACTTCAGTTCCCAGAGCTGGTTGGGGAATTCTGGGAGTTGAAGTCCATAAGTCTTAAATTTGCCATGATTTATACTAATTTATGTATTTAATCTTCTTTTTATTTATTTATGCTATTATAGATGCACCCAAATAATGTTCATCATTTGTGTTTATTATATAACTTTTTATATAAATTTATGTTTGCATATATGTAAACCAAAAAATGCAAACACATTCAATATTAAGTTTATTGGAACAAATGATGCTTTTCTACTCAATCACGATCATTAGCCACTAATCATAAAGCAGTCTGTATTCTGGTTTTAGAAATTTGATAAATAGATTTGATAAATAAATTGCATTATACCCTGAGGATTATTGTTCTCTTACTTCTACTACAAGATCTAAACAAATTCACATTCATGTATCATATTTTTTCTTTAAATTTAAAATACTGTATTTTATCTTAGTCCAAATATTTTATCCACACATATTTATTTCATTGAAACAAAACAAAACAAAACAGATAAATTCTAAACTGAACATATTTGAATCTCTTAATATTCCAATACCCACATATCTGATTCTTATCCAAGAATGGTACTAACAATTCAAGATTTTGAACTGCAAAGTTAAATAGAAAATATATTCACAATACAGAGGACTTTGTCTGTAGGCAGGTTGTGCCTGTAGAAACACTGAAATTATCTTAGCTTTACAAAAAAAAATCAGAGCTGGCTATTTAGTTCTTTAAACTAAATAGTTTCTTTAGTCTCTTCTCTAGAAGAGACTGTTTAATCACACAGATTAGTTCTAAAGTAAATCATTTTTTCTTCCAAAACTGTCCTGTCCATTTAGCTTTTTATTCTTCACATTTTCAAAACTGTGAGAGTTTATTTTTAACGAAGAATCATAACCCATCTATTCCTGATATCAGTCCTGATTACTTTTCTGTATTAATTTGCACTTACGGTTGAAATGGAATGAAGTGCTGCTTGTCTTCATCATCTACTTTCCCATTAATTATGTCAGTTATATCCATCACTGAATTCAAAGAGAAACAAGCCTCATTAAGGATTAAGTTATAATGGAAAAGAGTAGCAAACAGTGATGATAACAGACTGTTTGGAATTATTTTCTACCAAGAAGTGTTACTCTGCTGAAAGACAAACTTGCTTCACTTGTATCAGTAAAAACAAGGTGGAATCTTCTGGTGGTAATATTGGGTATTTTTTGGCATTAACCAATGAATATACAGTATCTATATCAACATCTACATCCATATCCTAAATTGATACAAAATTATTTTTAAAACTTAAAGCATTAAATTTATAGCAATCAGCCAAAGCCAAGAAAAGAAAACCATGGTTGTGTTTCACAAGATAGGCAGGCGCCTTGTCCAAGGGCTTTTGAAATGTTCTTACCTCTTTTCTATTATCCTTCAAACTAAATAACAATGGGTTGAGCCAGAATGAATCCCATTACCATGACACTCTACTTTGAAACAGAGGATTTGGCCAGTGTCCAATGTCAAAGGCCACAGTTTTGACCCCTTGAAGTCTACCTCAAAGCTTTCTTTCTGGGAGGAAGGGCAGAAACTACATCACTGTATTTTTTTTATTGGGCCCAATGAATTTATTGATTTATTTATTTATGTGATTTATATGCCACCATTCTTCCCAAGGACTCAGGGCGGCTTACAAAAACAATCATAAATACAAATCACAATAAACACAATTAAAACACATTAAAATCCATTAAAATCATTCTAAAAAAGACTATATAACCCCACAATCGTAATGTTCTTTAAACAGCCATGTCTTTAATCCCCGGCGAAAGGAGAGGAGGTCGGGGCCGTCCTGAGGTCAGTGGGAAGACTATTCCAGAGGGTCGGGGCTCCGACAGAGAAAGCCCTCCCCCTGGGGGCCGCCAGCCGACATTGCTTGGCTGACAGCACCCGGAGGAGGCCCACTCTATGGGAGCGCACTGGACGGTGGGAGGAAGGCAGGAGGTGGTCCTGTAAGTACCCTGAGCCTAAGCCATGTAGGGCTTTATAGGTTAAAACCAGCACCTTGAAACAAACCTGGAGAACAACTGGTAGTCAGTGCAGCCCGCGCAGGAGAGGTGTAACACGGGAGTAACGAGAAGCCCTCGTAACTACCCGCGCGGCCGCATTCTGGACTAACTGGAGTCTCCGGATATGTCTCAAGGGCAGCCCCATGTAGAGGGCGTTACAGTAATCCAACCGAGAAGTAACCAGGGCATGGGTAATCGTGGTGAGGGTATCTCAGTCCAAAAAAGGGCGCAACTGGCGTACAAGACGTACTTGCACGAAGGCCCCCCTGGTTACGGCCTTCAGATTGTCATTCAACGATAGCCGAGAATCCAGGAGGATACCCAGATTGCGAACCCTATCGGATGGGGTGATAATCTCCCCACCGATCACTAGAGATGATATCTCAGGATCCCGAGATGCCGGCACCCACAGCCACTCCATCTTGGAGGGATTCAGTCTATTGAGCTAACTGGTCTTCCCATTGTCATTTATTGTAGGTTCCTGTTGGATAGCAAGTCACCTCACACTGCACCCTTCGCTCTTGCACCCCTTAGGATCCCTGTGTACCTACTGTGCAGCACTTCTCATGTATACCCTCGCACTTTCCTGACACATGCAGCACCTCTTCCTTAAGTTCCCCACTTCAATCCACGCAGCAATTCTCATACACATCCTGCCTCCCTCTCTCCATCCTTGCAACCCTTTACTACCTGCAGATCTGGAATTTGCAACTTCTTGCCAACTTCTCCACTGACTTTGGTCAGGTTGGGGAACTAAGAGGAAGTTTCCTAGCCTAATGACTGTGGGATTCATGGCAACTGGAACTGCAGGGATTGCCAACACTAAGTGAGGCAGTCATGCTTTACAACCGCGTCACTTAGTGATAGAAATTTCAGTCCCAAATACTACTATAAGTTGAGGACTTCCTGCATGCAAAAAATATGTTACAAAAAGATTGAAAAAAACTATAGTAGGTCAAATCGCTTCAATCCCCAGCAGCTGCTATTATTGGCAAAACATTTTGACAATGTACTGTATTACCTGCTACACCAAAAGGTCGTCGTAACCCAGAAGTTAGTTTCCTTGTGTTGTTCTCTCTTTGTTCCATTCTGCCAACTCGTACAATCTGACACACAAAACTGATCTTCTCTCTCTTCCGGTCTTTACTGCTGCCAAGGTCCTAGAAATGTGAATTTTTTACAATCCTTTTTACACAGCTAAATGTTCATACAGCTAGTTAAGAGATATATTTACTTGGATCTTTTAAAAGCTGTTATATAGAATCTTGAATAATTTTGCTAGATTTAAAAGCTATTTTCCCTCTAATTGTGAAAAGGATTCAAATCTGTTTATTTTGGAGAGAGGACGGAGAAATGTTATTTTAATAACACCATAGGGAAATCCATGTAGATTTTAAATGCATTAACAAAGAGTAAACAAAACTTATGAAGCACATCTGCTTAAGACAGTCTTCTTTCCCAGCCCTGAAAAAGCAAGCAGAACTCCATCAAGGACCAATGATAGTACATATGCAGAGATATCAGAAAGAAGACTTGCAGGAATAGAAAGAAGCCTTCTTCTACCATCAAACCATTTGTCTACCTCTTTATCGTTTATGTCACGTTTTACCAAAACTTCTAGCTTTATTAAGAACAGATATATTTGGACCCAAAATTCCTAGCTATCACAGCCATTGAAATTTTCTAGTGTTGGCTTTCTTCTTCTAATTTATTCTAGAGTGCCAGAATGGCAGGCTCAGCTCCATAATATTTAAAGGACTCTTTCCCATTCCAGAACTACCAAAAAATTAACCTAAGGCTCTTTGTATATATATTCTGGTACAACATGGAAAATACTGAAGCAACCGGATAATGTAAGTATCACTAATATAAAAAGAATATTTACCGTAAAGACCGCTCGAAGATTATGTAATTTATCTATGTCTTTTGGTAGACCAGAACTTGACCATCTCACCAGATAATTCTCACTATGTAAATAAAAATAAATTTTGACTGTCTTAGTCATTATGACAGCAAAAGCAGTTTTACATTAAAGTATGTTAACATTATATTTAAACAAACACACTGAAGAGTATTCAGAGTTTGATGCAAACCAGATTTATTTATTTGCACAATTTATAGGTTGTCCAATGCCTCTAAGTAGTTTACAATTAATAAAGTAAAAATGTATAAATATTTCTTTAAGTATATCGCTCTATAGATAGATAGATAGATACAGATAGATAATGATTGATAGATAGATAGATAGATAGATAGATAGATAGATAGATAGATAGATAAACACAAATAACTCAGATATAAATAAAAAATGGAAATAAGGGCAAAGTATGCATTTTCTTCTAATTGTTACCAAATAAAATTATCTGAGTGTAAGGAAGAGCTCATTTCTTTCACCATAATACACCAACAAAAAGAGATTAGCAACATGCTATGTCTAAAGCAAAATAAATTCAAAACAGCCTTCTCAAATTCATTTTCTAGTGATGTGAATTTTTCTTACTATGTGAATTTTTTAAAATACTGATTGTAAACAAAAAACATTATATCTATTTTAATAATCACTTATATTTGTAATGTATCATTTGTTTCAGAGCTTTCATCCTGTCTGATCTCAAAGCAGACCTGTGATGTTGACTATTATCATTCTGTTCTAGGATGAGAAAACATCCATCTCTTTCAGAAAAAGAATCCATAGAAGATTTTTTGATGGATTTTATTCTTTCATGTGAAGCTATATGGAAATGCAAAAACAAAGGATATTGAATATCCATTATAAAAGTTATAAACCTTTTAGCATTGCATTTCATATTATACATACTGGGAAATCCACAAGAAAAGTTATTTGTCTTCTTGTTGTAAAAGGTAATAGCACAACAGGACCAGAAGCTCCCAATAATGCCACAAACTATATAAATGGCAATTAAAACTACAACCTTTCATAGAAATGATGATTTAGGAAATTTCCACAGACTATTTGTGGCTAATGACCAACAGCAGTATTTCTCAGATAGCCTCTTTGTCCTTCCCATGTACATATTACATAAACTTTGTTTTATGCCTTTGATATTTTGAAGTTCTAAAGCAAACATAGGAGCAGTTAAAGCACTGACCTTATAAACTTGGATTCCAAAGGATCATACAACGACATAAGGACTTCAGCATCTTCTCCAATTTTGCAAACAACATTTTTCAGATTTACAAATAATGCAAATGAAGGTGTTGCAGCAAATTTTGCTTCTCTATTAATGTCAAGATTCTGCTTTTGAGACTACAATCCAAGAGAGAAAAGAACAAAAATTATACAATATTCTGCAATTACTATCGTTATATATGGTAATTCAATCAATGGATTAGGGTATAATTGTATAATTAACTAATCCCTAGTCACCTTCATTCCATTTGTCTGCTCTGCTAAATGTAGAACCCAAATAGATTTTGCAGGACTACCTTCAAAGTAAGTGAAAGCACAATTCACTATTTCTATGTGCCTGAATAAATAGACTAATTACATATTTGCAAATCCGCACAAATCCTGGTGAAGCATAGAATTTATCATTTATGAATGCAAATTTCAGATTCTGCCTACAATATTCCCCAAAAGTCTAAAAAAAAGTGTAATACTACTACAGCCAGATAAACCAAATAATGTATTTTTGAAAATATAAATATGAAGAACGTTTTTGACTGAGCATTGTGCCCAAACTTTTTTGTAAAATGTACAAAAAATTCAGTGCAGTGGTGGGTTGCTCCAAGTTCGGTCTGGTTCTACCGATTAGGTAGTAACTTTAGGACGTAATTCTCTGAACCGTTAGTAACGATAGCCAGGCCACACCCCCGAACCAGTTCCCCAGTTGCTGCTTGCTCGCCCACCCGAAGCTGACCAGAGCAAAGAAGCGTCTCAGCCGCCTGGTCGCAGGGTGCCAAAAAGTCCTTCAGTCAGTGAAAAGAAAGCTGTGCATGCGCGAAGATGGCGGTAGCGACCAGAGGTCTCTCCAGTGCTGTGCACCTGTGGCTGTGCACCTTCTGAAAAGAAGCCTCTCGGCTTCCAAGTTCAGCAGCAGGCTCAGTCCCTTCACACAGGGTCACTTTTCTCCGCACCCGAGAAAGATCAAAAGGCGCAGAGCAGCCTTTAATGACAAAGTCGCCTAGACAAGGTAAAAGAAAACAAACCACTGAGGGAAGGAGCCCACCAAATCTGCAGGCGTTGCAGCTGCCCCCCCCTCCCCACAGCTTGGATCTCCAAGTAGAAGAAGCCCTTGGATGTTGCGAAGAAGTGGTAGCTCTGGGGGACTTCCGGTGGCGCCTTCCTCGTCGGCGGCGGGCTCCTCCATGCCCGCCGGCTTCTTGGCGCGTTAGAGCCGCCTCACAGCTGGCAGGCGGCTCGCACAACCTGCTCCTCAGTGGGAGGAGCAGGCAGACCTTCTGGGGGTGAGGCTGGGCCCCCTGAGCCGCCCCAGGAATGCTTTGTTTGTCCTGGGGAGGGCTCAGAAGGATGGCCCCCTCCATACCCTCCAGAGAATGCTCCGCGTCAAGACTGTCCTCCGCTAATTAGCGGAGCTAGACGCTGGAAGCAACACCACAGCGTCTATCGAGCAAACTGAAAGAGAAAGAAGAAAAGTCGGAGCAAGTATGGATTCTTTTACTGATTTTATTCCTGATTTTTTGGAAGAGGAAAGAGGGGAGGAGAGGAAGAGAAGTGTAGTTACCTGAGTAATTCTGAGAAGTGAAAGTTCTTGAGAAAGTTTTTTAAGATGGCGACTGGTTTTAATTGAAGAATTGCTAGAGTGTCTGAAATGGAGGCTTTGAAATAAATATCGTGTTATGTGAAAGGCACTTAAAGTAAGAAGAATTTTTCCTTATTCTTTTTTTTGGATATCTTTTTTTTCTTTAAAAAAAAAAACTAAAGTAAAGTAAAATAAAGTAAAGCAAAGTAAAGCAATTTAAAGTAAAGTAAAGATGACTAAAGGAAGGGGGGGCTCCCCCTTGAGCCAGCTGAAGAATAAAGCTGAGATGATGCATTTGAGTGGATTGGCAGAAGGGGACTTAAAAGATCTTATAACAACTTCCTTACCAAGCGTAGTTGACAAAATTAAAAATTCACAGAAGAATCTTGTGGACTTGATTGCTGGAAAGCAAGACCAATTAAGTCAAACTATTATTAAAGTAATCTCAGATCTTTCAAATGTGGTGATTGATATGGAGGAGAAAGTGACTGAGATCAGTAGTAAATTTGATTCTCAGATACAAAAAATACAAGGAAAGCTTGTGGAAGCTCAGATTCGAAATCAGACCATACAGAATGATATTATCATGCTTCAAATCAAAACTATGGCATCAGCGATTAGAGTGAGAGGTATTAGAGAAAATCAGAGAGAAGATTTAAAAGCAATTTCTGCAAAGGTCTTTGCTGAATTACTTGAGAAAGAAGATGAGATAATTCTTGGTTGTATAGAGAAAGTTTATAGAGTCAACTCACGAGTAGCCAAACAACGGAATCTGTCTAGAGATGTGGTTGTTTACTTTACTGATAAAAGGTTGAGAGATGACATCTTACAAAAGTCCTACTCTGCCAGAGTGCAAGTGGAAGGTGCACAAATCAATATCTTCAAAGAGTTACCATCGAAGGTTTTAAAGAACAGGAAAGAATTTGCTTTCTTAACTAAGGAACTGAAGAAAAGTAATATCCCATTTAGATGGGATTTACCAGTTGGCTTAATTGTTAGATATCATGGTGTGAGATATTGTTTGAATACTATTGGGAAAGCAGAACACTTTTATAAAAATATCTTCAAGAGAGCCATTGAATATGGGAAGAACAAGAAACAAGAAAGAGAGTCTGTAAAAGGCAGACAGAAGGAAGAGATTCAAAGTATGAACCAAAGAATGTTAAAAGTACAAGGAGTACAAGGTGGTTCTTTAGAAGATCCTATTAAGGACTTCTCAGATGGGAAAATTGAATATCCTGGTGAATTCAGAGTAGGAGCACCGGATCCTGAACTGCGGGAGCAAGATTTTAAAAATTTTATAACTCGAGATGAACAGCAGCAGGGGTCCAATGCTCCCCAAGAAATGGAAGGTGATGTCAAACAGCAGGAAGAAACCGATGAGGAAATTCAAGTGGTATTTACTGATGAGTGTCGTGAAGTCCTTCAGCATCTACAGTTTTTATCAGAATATATGGAAAGTGTGGTAAAAAGTTTATAAAAATTTTCTAAAGTCTATATTAAGTTGGATTTATGGATTATAATGACTTCATCCGGAGTTGGAGGTTTACAAAAATTTGTACTACCTGGAATTGGATTTATCATCCTGAGTAAGTTTAACAGATTGCTGCAGTAGTAGCAGCAATCTGTGATTACCCTATTATAAGTTCTTTTTTTGGAATTTATCATCCAGGAGGAAGGAATGGAAATGAAAACATCTTACAGCCAGAAGGAGTGAATAATAAAGGGTGGCAGGATTTGAAAGAGTTTAAAAAAAAAAAAACAAACATCTGGGAATGCAGTTTCTAGAGATTTTTTCTTCCGTTTTGTTTGATTTTTATCTCAAGGATTGGTGGAGCTGCATTGGATTTTTCTTTTTTTTCTTGTTGAAATAGTATAAATTAGTTTGAATGATTCTACCTAGAGGAGAGAATATCTTCGTGGTTGCATATTGTTTATACAAGGTCACACGGGGGGTTTAAGTGGAATGTTTTATTTCACTGATGGGGGCAGATAGAAGACGAAGCCTATTGGAATTGGATAAATGTGGAGAAAGAATATTTAACTTCAATCAAGATGAAGAGAAGATTGTAATTTGGATTATGGAAAATTATAATATATGCATAATTGCATTATACTGTATGTTTTATGTTTTTCTTTTTTTTTTTTGTTTTTTGTTCTTCAGTGCTTTTTATTTTTATTTTTATTTTTTCCTTAACTAAGGGGAGCAGTTGGGACCAAATTACTTAATATTATTTGATATGAATGTGTAGGTTACACTATTTTGGGGGGATTGAGTTAGGTATATGACTTGTAATGTTAATATTAATGGGTTATATAAAGGCTAGAAATTCTTTAAATTGCTAAATATGATAATGGTTGTTATTTTTGGGTGTTTTTCTTATTATAGTATTGTTAATTTTAGATAAACATTTATTTGTATGGATTTTTTCTTCTCTTTTTCTTTTTCTTTTTTTTTCTTAATACTTTTTTAGTTCTTTTTTCTCTTTCTTCTCTCTTTCTTTTAATTTAGAATTGAATATATAATAGTTTTCGCTTTTCTCTTTGTTATAAATTTTTGTTGTTTTTCTTTTTTTAAAAAAAAGTGTAGCGGAAGTCAGGGGGGAGGGGAAGGGAAGGGGTGTGGCTGGGGGGAGGTTGGGGGGGAAGGGGAGGGATGGGCGGGGGAGGGGGAGGGTTGAAAAAGGGGGAAAATTTTGTATTGTAAAACTTTTTCAATAAAAAAAAAAAAAAAAAGTGGTAGCTCTGGGTGTGCCACACCTGCTTCTTTCTCTTTGACAGCCACTTTGCAAACAAGGTGCAAAGCGGCTCTCAAAGAGAACGAAGCGGGCGTGGTACAGGTGAGGAAGGCCCGTCAGAGGCGAGAAGGGACACTTTTCGGACAGGAAGGGCAACAGAGGGAAAGCCAAGACAATCACTGCCACCCCACACATTCCAACCTGGATATGGGGCCAGAGTGTCAAAAAAAAGTTTCAAAAAGTCCCAAAAATTTTAACCACATTTTCGGTGGGGGTGGCTTGGGGAGTCATGTGACTGAGTGCGTGAGTGATGTCACATTGGCCACACCCAATCAGTCACCCTCCCCCAGCCACACCCAGCGAACCAGTAGTAAAAAATTTTAGAACCCACCATTGATTCAGTACATGAGCTATCTTTTACAAAGCAAAATTGGTTTCAGATGATTTAAGGCAGTGGTCCCAAATCTTTCTGTCACCAGGGATCAGTTCTGTGGAAAACAATTTTTCCACAGACCGGGGGTGGGGGGATGCTTTCACACACAATCTAGATCCCATGCATGCTAGACAAAGCTTTGCTCACTTTCCCACTGCTTGTGCAGCCCAGTTCCCAATAGGTGAGTATCTGTCCAGGCCCAGAGATTGGGGAGCCCTGATCTAAGTCCTAACCAAATTGTGCCTATTTCAGGTGTTTAGGTTCCATGCACAGAACAAGAAGTGGCAGTTTTGCTTTGGGCAGAAATGGTTGATGAGAACAAGAAGAGAAAATGCCAAGATTATAAGTGGTTGAAAGAAGGCAGGACATGGATAAAAGGGGAGGGGGGCTTGGAACACTGAGAACAGAGAGACATCATAAAATATAACATACAGACAAACTGGGGTATTCTGGGCAGTTAAAAAGAATGTGTGGGCAAGGAGCGGTGACCTAAAACCATTAGTGTTTGAAGGAAAGAGAAAGAATTACAAAGATTGGAGACTCCCTTGTTTATACAGAAATGGTTAATGGGAACAGGAGAACAGTCAAGGACAAAAGCAAATGAGGAAAAGGAGCAGAGGGTGGGGAAGGAGCTTGCACTATTAGAAGTGGACAGGCCAGTGGGATATGACATACTGGAAGTTGAACAGACTAGAGAGGGGGAACTTAGACAGTAGAGAAGGATTCTATTTACCTAACAATATTTTGTTTTCTTCAAACCAGAAAAAAAAAACCAAATCATTATAAGGGAATCTTCAACCTACAATTACAATTGGAACCGGGAATTAGAAAGTCGGGGAGACCACAGGAGATTCCGCTCTGGCACTGAAAATGATACCTGCAAGCAGGGTTTTCAATGTCAAACCAGAGAGATAGCCTGATCAGGCCTCTCACACTTGCCTGCAGCAGCCCGCATATCTTATGTTATCACTGCTTCCAAGTATATAATTATTTAGGAGTGACAGGAATTTGCTGAAATAACTTTGGAAAGGAGCCTAGTCTCCTAGCAAAGAATCTGGGGGCGGGGGGGGGCTTGCTCTTTCCAAAGTCCGGCCACTGCTGTTGCATAATGCCAACTTCTCTCCTCATCAGGAACAGCATGTGTATCTTTGGTAGGAAAGGCACATCAGAGCAGGAGGGAGCCAGAGAGGAACAGAACAACAAAGCACACTTCTTTCTCCTTCCTTTTCCTCTCCTGTTTTTTCTCTTTGTCTTCCTAATGGCCTTCCTCCTTTCTACCTACTATTCCTCCAACCCCACTTTTTTCTGCTCTTCCTGTGATCAAGCAGATTGGTTTTGGCTTGGCTTCTTTAGAGTTGAAACCATCAAGCATAATCCTTAAAGCGGAGGATGTGCTTCCTCTCTCGGAATCTGAATGATGGATCTATTCCTCTCTAGGAATCTGCACAGGAGTGGGAAGAAGAGTATTTGTGTGTGTGTAAAAGAGGGAGAAGGAGTGAGTTTGAGAGTGAGCAAGAAGAGGCTCTTTGCAAACTTATTACTGCAAATTCCCATTGCTCCTAAACAGAACAGAGTGTAGTAGCCCAAGCAGAAAGCATTGGCTTTCCAGGAAAGCCAACGGGGAAGATTGTAAATGGTGATCTCATGATTGTGGGGCACTTGGCAACTAGTCATAAGTGCAAACGGGTTGCCAAGTGTCCAGATTGCAATCATAGGACAGTGTGTATATGAGATGTTTTGCATCCTTTCCAAGGCCATCACAAGATTGAACAATTGTTAAGCAGACTATGGTAAATTGAGAACTACCTGTAATTTCCAGTTCTGCCAAGCAATGGCTGACTCACAATAGTTTTCCGAAACCTCCAGAACACAACTGTTTGACTTGGATTCAAATCAAAACAGTTTCTTTTAATATGTATGTATGTATGTATGTATGTGGACAGATGAGCACTCACATACATGTGCATATTCATAGTTTACAGCCACTTATATTGTCATAATATCAGTTGAGAGAAATAATTTTGTATCTCACTTTTTCTTCCAGCAGTCTTTCTTCTACTTGTTTGGAAGTTGTTTCATGAGCTCTGAATAGGTTAATTGTGCTGGTTTGATCTGGATCTAATATGTTACCATCTTCATCCCTTACCACTAGATCCAAATCGAGAATTCTGTATGGAACGGAAAACACCCAAAACCATGGTTAGCATAAAATCTGCTCAAAAACTCTGCTATCAAGTCCCTCTGCCTGCAATCCAAATAGTTATAAAATATAATATTCAATTTGGAATAGGAGAAAGAGTGATCAAAAGTCCTTTTTAGTACTCTTCTAGCAAACAAAATAAAACAATACATTTTGAAACTCAGGCTGAGCAAATTTATTATCTGTCTTTTGGTAGAATATAAATAAACTACCAAAAACAATACAGGCATTCCTTGACCACAAGAAATGAGCCACAAATGAGCCCAAAATTTCTGTTACGGTGAGACATTCGTTAAGTGAAATTACCCCATTTTACTACCTTTTTTGTCACAGTTGTTAAGCAAATCACTGCAATTGTTAACTTAGTGACATGATTGTTAACATGATTGTTAAGCGAATCAGGTTCTCCATTGATTTTGCTTCTCAGAAGGATACAAAGGGGATCACATGACCCCAAAACAACCATCATAAATACTTATTAAACCATCATAAATATGAATCAGTTGTCAAGCATCTGAATATTGATCACCTGACCATGGGGATGCTGCAATGGTCATAAGTATGAAAAATGGTCGTAAGTCATTTTTTTTCAGTGCCATTGTAACTTTGAACAGTCATTAAATGAACTGTTGTAAGTCAAAGGCTACCTGTATTTTACAAAATTGCCTCACAGTATTTCTGAAAAAGAACGAGAGGGAAAGACTGGTCTGTATTTTTCACATAGCATTTACTAAAGACATTATAAATTTTTATGTCTAGAAATAGCCAAACTGAAATTCTCATACTGGATTCATTATGGGAAAGCATTAATACATATTTGCGCTAAACAAGAATGGCTGTATTTTATGCTACGTAATATGCACAGAAATTCAAACTCAGATGTCTCAACTCTAAAGGATACATAGCAATCATTCAATTATTCCATCAAAACAATAATGAAAAAAAAATGCATGTAACGTTTTAACGTTTAGCACCTGGAAGTTGAATAGCTAGTTCCTTATCCAGATGGCTAAATAATATAGCCAACAAATAATGCTGACAACTTCTGGTAAATTGTATGAAAAAGAAAAGATTGAATCTTGACTGTAAATGTTCTACAACATAATGGTGTTAGCAGAATTTTTTATAACCATTTATGGGATGGAAAATAGAAAAGCAATAATTTCCATGATCTCCAGAAAGCCAAATAAATAAATAAACAAACACAAACAAAGCAGCTTCTGATACTCTCCACCACTTTTCATGTAATCATTATAAAGCAAAATGTTTAAAATACTTAAATTCTCCTTCCATTTATTTCCCTTAAGGTAAGTCTTTCTCCATTATTTTTCCCCCTCACAATAAAAACTTTTCCAAGCCTCACAGAAAACACAAAGACCTCTAAAAGAATGTAAAAGTGTAGTTCATGCAAGGTATTGACTAGGCCTGCTGAATCTTAATGTTGCCTTGAATAAATTCAAACTGTCATCTCAAATGTATCTCAAAATCTCACTTATTTGAGTGCAACTATGGAAAATCTAGGGGTGAAGAAAGGAAAGAGGCTGCTTTTGAAGGAAACATGTTCAATGACCATTATCATTTGACTAGAAACTTCCACAGGCCAACACATTCTGAAAACCACTGCTATTTCCAAAGTTTCCAAGTTTGGCTATTTGAAACAATTTACTTTTCTCCTAAGCAGCCAGAATAGCATATATCCGTGATGGTGAACCTATGGCATACATGCCACATATGGCACATGTAGCCATATCGGTGGGCATGCAAGCTCAGCTCTAGTGCATGCCAGCTGATTTTCGGGCCTTCTGGGCCCACCAGAAGTAGTGAAACAGGCTGTTTCCTGCCTTCAGAGGGCCTCAGGAATGTGGGGTGGGGAAGGCCCGTTCTTCTCTTTCCCCAGGCTCCAGAGCCTTTCAAGGAGTCTGGGGAGGGTGAAAATGGCCTTTCTCACCCCCCACCCACCCCTCTGGAGGCCCTCTGGAGGCCAAAAACGGCCTGTTTGCCAACTTCGGTCCTACCCGAAGGCCTCCAGGGTGAGGGGGGGTGCGGAAGTCCGTTTCCACCCACCCCCCAACTCCTAGAAAGGCTCCGGACCCTGGGGAGAGAGAAAAACGGGCCTACCGGGCCATTATGTGTCAGGAGCGTAGGGGGATCACGCATGTATGCACGGGGGTGGGGCACATAGAATTATGGGTGTCAGGATGTACACCTGCAAACGCCCCCCCTCTCCTGGCACGCAATGGCAAAAAGGTTAGCCATCACTAGCATATATTATACTGGTCATTGATGTGTGTGTGTGTCTGTCTGTCTGTCTGTCTGTCTGTGTGTGTTATGTGTACATTCTGTATACATACATTCTGCATACATTTTGTACATATGCATACACTTACATGTTGAGAAAGTTTCTCTTCTGATTGTGACATACTGTTTAGCATAGCTGGATGTGCCAGTTATTTATAGATGTTTGAAGAAATGACTGCCAAGCAGGTGATTAAGTTTATTGTAGAATTTGTATCATGATTTTTTAACCTGACATGGGTCATCCTGAAAGTGGTTAAAATCTTTTTTGCAAATTGGTCAGTTAAAGTTAATAGATTTTATTACTTTTCAAGCATTTATGAAATCTATTTTGAGTTATCTTATTTAAATGCCAATTATAGTTTATTACTGAAGCTGGAGATCTGAACTAATTAATTGGTTATATGCATATTATCTTAGCACATATTACTTAGATCAAAAATCATTGCATAGTTGTAGTTTTGAACTGACCGTAATTTTGGATACACAAGTAACAAATAAAAATTATTTACACATTATTTTTGCTGAGTTTTGCGTGGAACAAAAATACATTTAGAAAATTATATCTTAAAACACTTTCTCTAAGCAATGAAGAAAGAGGATACTTTGAGTCCTTAAATAATATTTATATTGCCGTATAACTGTTTTTAATGGACATATAATATATGGTACATATATAGAAGCATTTAAGATAATCAAAACAAAAAACAAAAATAAAAACAAGGAAATATATGCATGTTTCAAGCTAGTCATCACCAACCTGTTTCCATAATCAATTTTTGCTGTGACTTTCTTCTTTAGCTCTTTGAGCTCATCTTGGGGAAGTGTTCCAGACAGTATTTGTGATCGCCATTCAATAAGATCATATATCATATGTCTTACACTTTGAAACATTTCTCTGCTGTCTTGCTGTGTAATAAGAGTAACATGTTAGTTCTCTCATTGATTGTACTTCTTTCTTCATGTAGAAATATACACTTATAAACAATATAAAACAGAAGTAAAAGGTATGTATGGAAGTAAGTCATCACTTCTTATCCCAAGCCATTGGTATTTCATCAGATGGGGAAATATTATACATGAAATCGACCACAAGTAACACATCTGTGATTCAAGATTCAGTAGTTCAGTAAAAATTAAAACTATTCATTTGCTAGAAAACTATAAATGAACATTTTGAATTAAATCTTCAGAAGTAGATAGATTTAGGTTCAAGTACTGCATTCTATCACGAGAAGGAATTTTAAGTGGGCTACTTAAAAAGCTGTGACTTTTTTATTCTACATTCCTCCTTTATATTTATAACCTTTTAACTTTTTTTTCTCCTGCAAGGGATGACATCTTGGCAAGATATTTGACATACAGGTTTGCAATAATCTTCATAAAACTAGAAAGGACAAATTATTATCTTAGTCATGATCAAAGATCCTAAGCTGGACCAGCTAATTTGAAGGTGAAGAATTAACTGCATTAAAATGAAAATCAGCAGTATGGATTTAAATAGCATCTAAAATATAGTTGTCTGACAGTGGTGTATTATTTGGTCCAAAGGGACCAGTTCTTACCGCGGACATCCATCCCTCACAATAGAATCAGACAGAACAAGCGCTCACTGACAGTTGGAATTCTGTTACAATTAGCTGGGCTGTCTGATGTAAGACCTAATATTCGTTGACTGTCAGTCTAAGCAAATCTAGGTTATAAAATTAATTATTAATAGTGGAATGCCTTCCAAGTCATATATAGATGATACACATCACAGCATAAAACTAAGCAGCAGTAAGAAAAGAAGAAAGCAAGTTAACTGATTCATTCTCTTCACCTCAACTGAAAAGGGAAAAGAACGTTTGATAAAAAAATATTCTGATGCAAGCGATAAAATTACACATACAAGTGTGATGTATATGGAAATCCAGAAATGAAGACTGCCTTGGCTATATTCAAGTATTTTTAAATATTTCACATAAAAGACAAGGCTAAATTGTTCAGAGTTGTTCCAGAAAATGAAACAAAGAATTTGAATTCCATGGAAGTAGATTTCAATTGGACATAATGAAAAAAATGTTAATGGTAAGAGTAGTTCAATAATGAACCAGGATGACCCAAAAGATGATGGCTTCTTCTGTCCACTAGTTCTATTCTTCAAAACAAATTATCCACAGATCTTTTTACCTATTACAACTGTAGGACAGTAGTCAGTTTTGAGTAGTTGTGATTTACAGGCCCGCAGTACGAATTGTCTTTTTAATAGGGAATAAAAAAGTTTCTACTTGGGAAAGTTAATATGCAAAGCATATTCCTTTTCTTCAGCAATTATTTCAAATCACTGGCATGTACTTAATTGGTTTCTTTAGCTTGGCTAGTTTATAGATTATGCTCCTTGGTTATCCTACAAAGAGCATTCTAAATAAGCCTATAATACTTACAATATAAAGCTGTCGCCATATTGTGGACCATTCCCGTAGCGTAGAGGTAACCTCCTGAATAAGTGGTAGTTCACTTGGTATAACAGTTTCATGTTGTCTAAGAATACGGGAGTACCGGGGGGGGGGGGAGGACAGAAAACATAAGACAATGTATTAATTATCAATATATTAAATGTATTTAAAATATTATTTTTTACTTAACAATTCATAAACATGGCTTGCACAAATATAATTCTAATATTTAAAATATTAATAAGTAAGAGATATTATTTGGTATTATTTACTATAATATAAATATTAAAACTGTATGGAATAGGGCTTTTTGTTTTAAAATATTAGCTTTCCAGTAAGCTAAATCCTCAAAGAATAAAGTTTTCTATATTTTTTTGAATTCTATATGGAATCTCAAAATTGTTGTCCCATAGAGAGAACTGAATGAGAACTGAAACAAACTTTTTGATCCCTCATTTTTCTCCAAAACCACTCGATTAGCTTGGTGGTATTCTACTCTGAGGATTCTGTATGACTTAACCTACAGAAAAACTATCTGTGTATTTTTTTTTTTAACAAAAGGCAACTTTTAAAAAAATACTGACAAAAATAATGAAAATATAATTCCAAATGCGTTCTTTCTACTCTTCTTATACACACCACCACTGAATTCCAATAAAGAAGGATATCTTGTGGATTCACTTCTTCACAGCCTACAAACAACAACACAAACATTCTCTTCCTAATGCATAAGTACAATGTACACTTTTTAATTTGGCAGCGTTTAATAAATTAAAGTAACACAGTCTGTCTATTTAACACCTTACAATCTGTAAAACCACAAGAACAATCAGACAGGTGAGGCCACTTTTTATCAGTTTTCATGCTTAGGATCATTTGTCCAGTATTGTCTCTAATTGCAAGCAAGACACTGATTAACTGGCCCAGACATATCAACAAATGGAACCCAAAATCAACATATCTCCTTCTGAGCAAATGCTTAAATAATTGCTGTCATTCCCTTCTCCTTTCAATTAGTCTTATCCAACAGTAGCAGATAGGGACCTATCTCTGTTGTAGCAAAGGAGACAGGGGGGAATGGAAAATAAAGTCAATCACAACTTAAGAAACAAAGAACAAAACAGAATGTGAAAGTTGAGTTAAAAATGGTTTAGTCCCAAACTTAAAGCAATGGGTTTTATTTCAAGGTAAGAAGAAAATTCTTTGAATACCAATATTTTGAACTCAATACCTACTCCACTCCAGGCATTTCAATCTCAAAATGTTTTGAGCTTAGAACATTGTGCATATTCCTTCTAAACAACTTTAGCGTTGTAAAGGACTTGGCTCAGTCCCAAATGCTGAACAAAATCCTTTGTAGTTTTAAAGATAAAGGAACTTACTTTGCAAGTTTCTATCACTTTACCTCTGCAAATTTTCATGCAAATAATGCACCACTAGAGCTCTATATAATTACTATATTACACATATATGAGAAATATAACATTAATTGAAGAAGTTTTGCAATCAATCAAGAAAGGCACCATTATACAGTAATCAAATGATTTGCATTTTCATAATTTGGATATATAAAGACTATAAAAATAAATCAAACTAGCTCTTTTATCAAATCATCTTCTTAACTTTTTTAATATATACACACATTGTTAGTTGGCCATTGTAGTTCTTTATCAAATGTCATTTAAGTATAAATGAATTTTGTTATGAATTTAATAAAAATAAATAAAATACCATCTGAACATGAAAAATAGTGCTTCATTACAGAAAAATAACATGTGGGAAAGACATGGTTTTATAAGTGATCATTGCTATTTGAGGGTAGATGTTTGATGTCCGGCTTTAACATGACCAGACTCTGAAATTGCGTATCCTGTGGAACAGCAACCTGCCTCAGAGAACTCTTGATTTGACCACAGAGCCCGTGGAGCAACTGGAACCAGTAGAAGATGAAGGGTTTGATCCAAGGCCTTCTCGCAATTCTACAGCAGGTAGTGCTAAGTGAAGGACAGAACAAGAGAGGCCTGTGCAGCTCTGCTCTGTGAGGCAAGGGGGTTCCCACTGGTGACTGTTTGCACCTGCTGGGATTCAATTTTAGGGTAATCACTAGCAAGCGATCCTTCACTGGGAACAGCCACTCTATTTATTTGAACCTTGGTCTGTTATGTCCTGAATTCTTCCCTTTGGAAACTCCATGCTTATAGCTAGAATTATTAAATAAGATTAAGATTATCCAAAAATTACCGATCAGTAGATCCATTATTATCAAACAATTATACCTCAATACTGCCCCATGTAAATAGATAAACGAAAGACCAATCTCATAAACATTGGCATGTGTTGTACATAGGTTTTCAGGGAATATCAACTAGGGAAATTAAACTTTCACACTAATGGTTTACTTAACTAAAGTATCATAATATTTTTATAACAAAACATAGGGGGAAAATGCATATCAAGCTTTTGATGTCTCTCATTATTCCTCTTGTCATTTGGGTTACCACAATATTCATAATTAGAAAATAAATTTCAGACTTCATTTTTTTCTGCACACTAATATTTACATTCAAAATGTATTAAAAATCATACAATTGATATTTTCAACTATTATTTTTAAGCCCCAAAACTTACCCTTTTCCTTCAACTATTGCTTCTTTAAGTTGTATATAGGAAGAAGGAAAGATGCCCTTTTAAATAAGAAAAATAAATTTATTATTATTTATTTACATTATGCCTAGTAGAGTTTTTAATTATAATCTTTTTCTAGTGATCCATTTTAGAATATAAATACCACCAGAACAATTGGCCCAAATAATAAGAAATATAATCTGAAATATCAGGAGAATCTCAAATAAAACCATTCCATTCTAAGTGTTGGTCTATGTTGATCCATTATACTATCTTTCTAATTTTTGGATGATCTATGAAAAGTGTTCAATATGATTTTGTTTTTTAAAAAACCAACAATCTTACTGACCCTTTGGTTATAATTGTAAAGAATAATTGTAAAGAATTGTAAACAATAATTGATAATAGCCAATTTCAGAAGCTAGTAATGGTTTAGCTCCAAAAAATTTGCTGTAGTTTTAAACAGTGAGCCCAAACAAACCTTGTATTCTACCCCATCAATTTTCCTTTTGCTATGTACAATATGTGGGAAAAGAGTTTGGAATTTTTATTTCCACTTCAGGTTATCTACTGTTGAACTGATGCATTGTAGCACTGAATAAAAACTTATGTTACATTGACAAGCGTTCATTCCATAAACTCTCCCTCCTTATCCTTATAAACTGTAAGTTATCTTCTAATGTATTTTAATAATTATCTAATTTAAGAAGGAAGCAATTTCAATTAAACATGTTCATTTACATTGAAACCCGGAACTTCAAATTATTTTCAAAGCAAAACATAGGTACAAATAAAGGCTAGTAATCAATCTTATTTGTTTTGAAGAGAGATGTAAAACGGGCTCCTTCTCGTTGAGTGGAGATAGCATCTAGGAATGGGTTGTCCTCGTCTGCTAGCCAATAGGACTAAGTCTGTCAAAGCTGTGAGGATATGCCTACCCCAACAGTCCCCAGCTTTTGGCAAAGTCATAGAGACAGATCCAATGTGCTACTGTCAGAAGTTCTTCCCCCGAGAGACCGAGGGCCAGCCCGGCATCAGGGTGGGGCTGGATGCTATATCCACTCAACGAGAAGGAGTGTATCTGGTAAGACCAATGCCCCTTCTACCTTGCAGTGGCCATAGCATCCAGGAATGGGACATACCAAAGCAGTCTTGTCCTTATGGGTGGACCGCAGCTTCGTCCGAGGTCCCCTTATCCGCATGCACCCTCTGTAGGACCCACCTACCAAAGGCCGCCGAGGCATAGCTATCCAGTTTATAGTGCTTGATGAAAGGGGATGGGGAGGACCATGTAGCCGCACGGCAAACCTCTTCTAAGAGGTAAGGAAGTTGCCCTATCTGATGCTATCCAGACTGAAGCAAATGCATTTTGAACTGTTTGTAGATGACAAGGCGGTTCAGCCTTTTCAGGTCTAGAATTGCCCTGTATCCCACCGAGGTTTTCAAAATTACAAAGAGGGTGGAAGAGAACCCCATCCCCTATTGGTCCTCAGGAACCGGATGAATCACTTGGATCTCCAACAGATGCATAGCGGTTTCCATGAGACCTCTTTTGACCCTGTTCCCTGAAATGGGGCAGGGAATAAAAAACCTTGGGGGTGTGGAGAGGAATTCCAAGGAAAGGCCCAACCAGACCGTCTCCCGAACTTGTGCATCCATAATAGTGCTCTCCCACTGTCTGGCAAACAAGGCTAGGCATCCCCCAATAGGAGTGTCGGGAATGAAATTACTTCTAGCGTCTGAAAGAACGGCTTCCTCCCCCTCAAAAAGGCCATTTAGGTGAGAACTGCTTATACCTCCCTGCCCTGCCCAAAGGGCCACTGTGGTCTTTGTGGCCCAAACCCACTATCTGGCCCTCTAAAGAACTGGTGGAGGAAATAAAGCTGTGGGTGGAAATCTGTCCGCTGGGAAGGGAAAGGGAATCGTTTCTCCCTCAATTCAATCAGCATCGGACCCAAGGCATCTCCGAATAACTGAACCCCAGAGAATGGGGCGGAGGCTAGTCTCCACTTATGTTTGGCATTTGCCTGCCACTGGTGGAGCCACGGGAGTCGTCTGGAAGTCACCATAGAGGCAATGACCTTGGGACGCAAACCGTGCTGCCTTGAGCATGGCATCCGGAGATAATGCCATGGCAGCTGACAATTTGTTCAGGTCCAGGTAAACCTATACATCCATCACAGGAATTTTGTCCGGCAGTTGCCTCAGCCAAATTAATTAAAGGACGCCGCAGTGGAGGCTTTCACAGCCCAAGCAGAGGATTGGTGGGTCTTCCTGAGGGACTACTCTGTCTGTCTATCCTATGGATGGCACGGCCAACACTGCCACCGGGGCATCCACCGTAGGCACCTACAGTACTTTGGACAATTCTGGACCCATATTGTAGAACCGCTTGTCCAGGGTGCTGGGATTTCCTCCTGCCCCAGGAGAGGCCACGGCCTCTGCACCACACCTAAAAATAATCTGGGGGAAGGAAGCACCTCCATCTCTGCTGTCAGTTCCAAAAAAAGTGAGCCCACAGGCTCCGAAGTGCTTGGTAGTGGCTCCTGAGCCGGCAAGTGGCCAGCTAGGTGAGCCGTGTTTCTGGCCTTGTACAGTAAGGATTTGAACAAGGCTGGCCTGAAAAGGCCAGCAAAGGCTGGCTGGTCAGGTGTTAAGCCCTCATCTTCTAACAGGTCTAATATGTCCTCCTCAGAAGGTTGATTGGAGGAAGTAGGGGAGTATGGCTCCCATAATGGTAAAAACTCCTCTAAAGCTTGGGGCCCTAGGGGGAAATATAAAGGCAAGGAATTTTCAGAACTAATTGAAGCAGCTCTCTGGCTTTGCTGCAAGCCAGTTGCTATTCCTTGCTTTATAGTCTCTGATATCAAGGCTTCAATGCCAGAAGGAAATTGCAGTGGCTGAAGTTCCCCTGAGCAGATCCCCGCTGAAGTCGGGGTAAAGCTTGCCTCAAAAGATGAACCCTTTGCCCTGAAGGCTATTGCCAGCAGATAAGGCAGAGAAAGGGTCTGGACGTGAGCCAATCTGTGATTCACTGTTACTGAGCAAAATGAGATCAGCCTGTAAATGCTGCTGTCCAGCGTCATCTGGGGATAGAGCCTGTGGAGACCGGTTGTCACAGGCCTCAGGCTGTCCCAATGGTTGCCCTGCATTTTTGCAGGAAACAGCCTGACTGGAGGCTTGAGGCTCTTTTCTGCTATCAACAGTCTTTAAAGCCTTGCTTACCTCTCTCTCTATGGCTTTCTGGCACCTGGTAGCCTCTCGCTCCACTGCCTTGGAGGTGGAAGCAGAGGTCCTGGAGCTCTTGAGGTGCTTTGCTGATGCCTTCTGGTTTGCAAGCCTCGATCGGAGGCCCCAGAAGTGGACTTGCCCTTCCTAGCACTGTCCGGGCTTCTCCCTGTCAAAGTGGCTTCTCCGCTTAAAGTGGCAGCCATGGCTTCCATTTTAAATCTTCCGCCACACAGACACACTGCAAGGGCTCCGCTGCAAAGAAAACGGTGACAAACAACAGCGGAGAGTATGCCCAGCAACTGGGCAAGGACTCTATCCTCAGGGCTGCTTCTGGGGGGCAGCGGCTGTCTAACGACAATCCAAGGTTACCAGTCCTCTGACCGCCCTCTGTAAGCGGTGAAGCACTGAAGCTCTCACTGCTGCAAAGCGCTGGAGTGACTGCCCCGTCTGATTCTTTGAGCAATGCTCAACTGGCTGCCTTGTCAGGATCACCTCCTGGTGATCTGACTGCTGCAGAGCAATCCTCAGCGGGCTCAAGCTGAAAGCTCTTCACGCTGGAATCAATTGGTGGTTGAGTTGAGTTGAGTTGAGTTGAGTTGAGTTGAGTTGAGTTGAGTTGAGTTGAGTTGAGTTGGTGGTATAGCTGTCAAAGTCAAAGGAGTTGACACATTGGAAGTATATCTGTCAAGGAAGTGGAATGGTATCCAGGAATAGGTTGCATTAGTAAAAAGCTCGTCTGTCTTTAGCTAGGACTGAGAAAAAAGCTGGGGACCGTTGGGATAGGCATGTCCTCACAGCTTTGACAGACTCAGTCCTATTGGCTAGCAGATGAGGACAACCCATTCTTGGATGCTATCTCCACTGCAAGGGGATCTATCTACTACTTTTCAAGAATTAAAGACAACAAAAATGTTATTTATTTGTTTGGAAAAAAAGTAATGTTAAAATAGCATATTTGTTTGGAAAAAAAGTAATGTTAAAATAGCATTAGCTGATTAAAAGTTTTATTTCATCAACATATCTGCTTTAATCTAAAAAGTTTCAGACTATAATAAAACACTTTGGAGGTTACTATAAATGCCTAATGTTTTTTTTAAAAATGATGTCATTAATACAGAAACAAAATACTTACTTTTTTTGATTTTTTCCTCAAAGTATAACCTCTGTACCAACCTAAAAAATAAAATTTCTTAATAAGTTTTATAACTAATTGGAAAATAAAAATGCCCATATATATTATCATTCATAATTGTGATGTATCTTTGTAATGTAAGAGCATTTTATTAATAGTTACTAATTTCCTGGTTTCTGGTTCCTTACTGAAAAAAGTAAGGACAAGTATGTGAGAAAATTCCTTTATTATAAGTTAAATTATTCAACATAATTTTATTCAATATAAACATAGAAAGATTAAACTTCACCTCTCCAGGGACAATAATCCCCATTGTCCAGCATTTGCCTACAACCTAGTAGAAAACTAAAGATGGCAGTATATATTAATATATCTTGTGTCATGTCCCTAAAACTTAAAACATCATATAATTTCAAGGTTCCTCATAAATTCAGGTAAGAAACATTAAGCCAAGCAAATCTTTGGGCCATATACAGCCCTGGGCAGCTAGTAATCAGCTTCACAAGATCATAATTTTTTAACATTATTATATGATTTGTATAAATTAACTATATGATATATTTTATATGCAGCTCAGTATAATTCCTCTTCACTCCATGTGGCCCAGGCAAGCCAAAAGATTAGACACCCTTGCATTAAGCCTTATATCCCTTGAAGAAATAACATTCTCACTATATCTTAGACTGCAAGTTCCACAGCAATTTCCCCCATTCTAGATTCCTTCATATAGTGAAGGCTACACATCCTTTTAATTCCAACAGGAAGAAATCCAGATTAGAATGATTGTACTACTTTTTTTTTTTACGTAAATGCATTCTTAATCAGAAAAAAATGAGTGAATGATCACTGTGATCATTCAGATTATTCTATGGTTTGTTTTTACACTGCTTCAGCAAACTTCCACACCTTGAACATCAACATCTATAGAAAAGGTCCACTTATTTCTCATTAGGTAGACAGTTCCATTTCCATTAAAGCAAAGCATAAAATAATTGGGACTACTCCATTCTCCTGTCTGTTTATATCAGTGGTCCCCAACCTCCGGCTCTGCAGACTGGCAGTGGGGGCAGAGTGGGGGTGCTTTTGTATGTGTGCGTGTGCTGCTTGTGCAAATTCAGCTTTACATGGTTGCATGCCAGTTACACGGCCCAGTTCCCAACAGGCCATGGACTGGCACTGGGACACGGATCAGGGGCTATGGACCCCTGGTTTATAGCAAGTTATTTAAAATCTACACACATTGTATACTGAAATATTTTGCTCAAAAATAAATGCATTACCCAATCTAGATTCTACTTTCCTCATACCTTTCTGCATGAATAAGGCTTTTCCCTCTCCCAATTTTAATTCTACAGTGGTACCTGAAATATTTTTCAGATTGCCTTCAGTGACTATATATTGTAATATATAGTCACTGTAATTTCAGTGTATTAAAACTTTTTTCACATTTGAGGAAACAACATGCCGTACTCTAGAAATAAAATGGTAATGTCTCATTTACTATGTCCCAATCTGCAACACATCTGCAAGTGATCAGCATCATGTGTTTTTATTGCTAACAAGCCCATTCTGGTTTAGGATGAGTTTTTAATTAAAATAAAATCTCACAAACAATAAACATTCAGAATCATGGTGCTATGTCAGACAAATTGGGAGATCTTTCACACAAAATATATCCATTCAGCACAGATTTGGCAGGAAGCCTTGCACTGCACACTGTTATATATGCCAGGCTAAGGCTCAGAGAGTTCAAACGAATGAGGGTTTACTTTATATGGGCCCATTCTGTAATCATTCCTATAGTTTTTGAAATTTGCTTGCTGTTTCATTTCCATATTCTCCTCTATCTCTGATTTTATCCTTTTATTTTTTTTCCAATATTTCTATCATTTTATTCTCTTCTTTTTCCTTTATTCCTTTTTAATTGGTTGCTTCTTGATAGGAATTCCACATTTAATATATTGTCTAATTTTCTCTGCCATGACTCAGGCTCAGGACTCAGATTCTGAATCTGAAGAAGCTACCCAAGCTCAATCGGTGGAATGTCAGTCTCAGGAGACACCAAGCCAATAATCACATAAGGCTGATTAGTACAAGCACCATCCGGACAACTTGAGCAGTCAGATGAGGATGATGTACTGCCTTCCAGTCTGCCACCCAACCAGCAAGTAGAGAGGAGAGACTTTCCATAAGGTTATTTGTCAAGCAAGGAAGTAACTCTCTGAAGCAGTTTGCTCAGCCCGTTATAAGAAGCATGTCTGACATATATTCCGTTTTTGAAAATAATCTGATCTTTAGAACTTGTGTGACATTCTTGTAAATTCTCTGCATATAATTCTGACCTTTCTATGACTGACAAACAATGATTTAACTCTCAGAACCTTGAACTTAATCTGGACTATTCTACTGTGCATTCTCATTAAAAGCAATTTTTTTAAGCAAGCTACTGTCAGAAATTCTATTCTGGTTTGCATGCTTTTGCTATTTCTTGACTTGTAGGAGATGATCAGGTTGAGCCTGACGGAGGGGTGCAATGTATCATCAGTCATGAATCCCTTCGTGCCCGCAAGAGGTCTAAATCCAGTTCACCTTGAATTCCTTATTTACCACCAAATTGCTTTAACTGTTAGTAGTTCAGATTCTGGTAGAGAGTTTAAGTTTGCAATAAATCTTTATACCCTTTTGAACTGTCTGGATATCCTGATTTCTCCGGTGCTTGACATGAACTTAAGTAAAACGTGAACCTTCATAGCAATTGTGTTTGAGTGGGTAATTGAAAAGAGAAGCAAGACACTCTTCTTTCTTTTATTGCCACTCACTAAGCTTGGCTACAGTACTACTGCAGATGGAAGGCAAATAGGGAAGAGAGAACTTTGTTCTGTAATCTAATGGTTATCTTAAATATCAACACATCAACTGATTTATTTTGGAGCACTCTAGCAAGAAGGTTGCTATTAAAATAGAATGAACAAGCTACCCTTCTCTTGAAAATATATTCACTTGCTGAAATATTAAGGAATGGGGTCAAAATTGCTAATATAAATCATATATAGTACATTTTATATTAACAAACTATATTTGCTAATAAAAATGTACTATATTCAGTACAATCACAGTAATTGGTGATATTATGGTTGAGTACATAGAACAATTATATGTGGACTTAAATAAATAGTGGTTTAATGTTATACATCTCAGCATATGCCAAGGAATCATTATGATATTGCCAGAATATTATCTTAGTCCTATAGCAATCCCCTTTTCCTCACAGAAAAGCTCCTACTGCTATCAGTCTCACTAAATGCTAACATTATGGTTATCAGAATTAACTGGAAGTACAGCTGAGGAAGAATATATTTTCTCACAGCCCTAGACTCCCTTCCTCTTATTTCCAGTTGCAACCTATGGGGGGCGGGGAGGGGGAGCTGAATACAGAATTAAGCTCAAATCAGAGTCACACACAAAATAACCAGAGCCATAGTCTCTATTATATGTAGCTATAATCAGTTAATCTGTTCGAGAAATTCAGTTGTGCATTATAAATGGGAACTCTATATATGAATCAACTATATCCAACCACTGACTGAAGCAAGTAACTAAATTACTTACCTTTATTAAAGGATAAATGATTTATTATGGCAAATAATCACTTTGCTACATGTTACAAACCAGTATCAATTTCAATTTTGCATACAGATCATTTTTTTAAGAAGGAGGACATTATTTAAACCATAGTCTGTGATGTAAATTCCATACTGAGATTATGATTCCATTTTTTCAAGTGTTTAAATCCATATATAAATTCCTGAATACAACCAGTTAAAACTCATCAAGCCAAATTACTAAAATAATTCATCCCTTCAACATTAAAATATGTATAGGCTTCACAGAACCATGTAATTCATAATTTCACTAAATATCATTTAAAATAATTCTTAATGTATTCAACTGGGACAAACCTTTAGCATGAGCATTTTCTCAAGTGCCGAGATCTTCAAAAGCATAACTAACCAAAATTAATGGCTGTAATTTTCCTACTTTAAGCATATTTAAATATTTCTAAATATTTAGCTATCAGTTAGTATTTAGTTATGCAGGAAGCAAAACCATACCAAAAATATTAAAAAAGACATTCCTTAATTATCAGTTGATACTACAGCTAACATAAAAAACCCTGCATGTATGCATTGTCCTTTCTAGATAGAAAAATATTATTGTGAATTTTATCATCTTGATTAAATGCCATATATTAAAGTTGATTTACAAATATTTTATTAACTAATCAATAAAAAGAAAAAATATTACATAATTAAAAGCATTAATGTTAGCTAGAATTATTAAATAACATTAAGATTCTTAAAAAATTACCAATAAATAGATCCATTACTATCAAATTATCATATTTTATCAACCTTTTAGGAGCCTGAGTGGCGTAGGAGGCTAATGCCTCCTACTAAAGGCAGCAATTAACATCCAGCTGCCTGCAATTACACCAGTTCGAAACTCACCAGGCTCAAGGTCGACTCAGCCTTCCATCCTTTCTAAGGTGGGTAAATTGAGGACCCAGTTGTGGGGGCAATAAGCTGACTTTGTATAAATATACAAAAGTATGAAGGCTATTGCTTAACGCATTGTAAGCCGCCCTGAGTCTCCGGAGAAGGGCAGCATATAAATCAATTTTAAAAAAAAAAAACTATCAACCCCCCTGACAAATAATATTCAAGCATCAGACACTTAGATAATATACAGTTAGCTGCATTATTTCTCTAGATTAAATGAACATTTCTAGTACTTGATCTGTAAAAAAAGATACATAAATGGCTGTTTCCTAAACAAACTTTTAAACTTAGTAACATTTATTACTTGAATTCAAAATCCTCATGAAGTAATAAATATCATTACCTTTTAAATGTGTACGTTTTCAATTGTGGTTTTTTTACTGCTATATGCCACCCAAAGTAATTATGTGTCAGCTGGATGGCCATTTAAATTTGTTTAATGAATAGTAAAAATTTATTTAGAAAACAATCATTTCTTCTTCTTGATTAAAGCATTTGTCATTTATTTTGTGGAGATGTTTTACACTTTGATATGTTTATGCTAAAACATGTAGGCATTATGTATTACAAAGAAATGAATTGCAAGTGTTTTACCAGATTGGCAAATTTAACTTTAAAGCTCCACCTAAATTGAGAAGTGAATAATTCTGCAAATAATGCAAAATACATATAGCCATCTGAAAGCCAAAGTCCAAAAGAGTAATACTTTTTCAGAAAATAGAACATACTACTTTAACGTTGTAGAGACAATACTCAGAAAATTAAATCGTCAAGCAGACCTTAAGAATAGAAATAGCACTTAAGACTTACATACCGCTTCGTAGTACTTTAGAGCCCTCTCTAAGCAGTTTTACAGTCAACATATTACAATCTGGGTCCTCATTTTACCAACCTCGGAAGGTTAGAAGGCTGAGTCAACCCTGAGTTGGTCAGGATGAAACTCCTGGCTGCGAGCAGAGTGAGTCTACAATACTGCATTCTAACCACTGGCCATCACGGTTCATTATAGCAAACAACTTCTTTGTTTTAGAGAAGTTCAGACATTAAGATTGCACAGTGCTATCTTAAAACAGTTGATATTTGACAACATCTATAAAACTAAATACTTTTCTCTACTTTAAAAGCCTGATTTGAGCTTAATTCTGCATTCAGCTTTTTTTAGATTTAATGCACAATCTATTTGTCTTCCTTAACATAGAAAGGAAGGGAATTCTGAATATGACCTCTAAACCCAAGTACTGTATTTTTTGGAGTATAAGATGCGCCAGACTATAAGACGCACCTACCTTTTTTGGTGAGGAAAACAAGAAAAAAAAATCTGCCTCTGCCTCCAGCAATTTTGCCTTTTTGCAACAAACAGCAAACTGCTTTACTTTCATTTTCATTTTCAGCATAGCTTGATTAGCACAAGAAAAAAAAAATCTGTTCCTCCTTGCAGCAGGCAGAGGCCCGCACAAAACAGCTGAGAGCAAAACAGCTGAGAGTCCGGAGGCCAATCCAATCAACTTGTGCTAATTAGGCAGTGCTGAAGTTGAAACGAGCTGTTTCTTCTTGCTGCTTGCTGCAAGGAGGTAAACTGCTGGGAGGTAGAGGCCAAAGGGTGGGGGCCAGTGGGTGGGCGGGGCTACATTTGGTGTATAAGACACACCTAAATTTTCACCCCTTTTAGGGAGAAAAAGGTGTGTCTTATACTCCAAAAAATATGGTAGTTCATTCACACAAAGTTTATCTGGCTAATTTCAAAAAGCTAAACAGATGACACATTACTATGTATATTATAAACAAGCAGTCTTTCCTAGCTTACACAGTACTGAATCAGTGGTGAGTTGCTACCGGTTCGCCCCGGATCAGGCGAACTGGTAGCGGTGGCAGGAGGCTCCACCCACCCACCCGGACGCTTCTGCGCATGCCAATAAGCAAACTGGTAGTAACAGGTTTTGAAACCCGCCCCAGTACTGTATCAGTGGAAACATCTTCCATTTATGTCTAAAAGTTAGAGAAAAAGGAATAAAGGAAGAGCAAGCAACTGTATATATTTATGAGAAAGAAAATAATTCTAGCAAGAGCTTACTGGGAAGGGGTAGTAGGGGAGAATTGATAACATTGTTAAAGGAGTCAGCATTGTATTTGCAGATACAAGGAGACTGAAAACATAATGCATTCAAAGGTAGGCAAGCACAATTGGATGCAAAAGAAAGAATGAAGAGATTGTCTCCTATCTTACTGTACTGAAAATTCCTGGGTACAAATCCCTATTCAAGAATGGAGATTTTAACTTGGCAAATCACTTTCACCTTAACTGATTTCACAGAGCTGCTAAGAAAACAAAATGGAGAGGCCTCTGTATACATTTCATTAAACATCTCACAATAGTAAACATTCCTGCTTCTTCAATTTATGAAGAAAACGCATATAAAAGGTTATTTCTGAAATAGCTGATCACCATGTAAAAGCATTGCTAGTTTTTTTTACAAAGGAGTATAAGTAATCTAGAAGATAAGTATCTTTTATATTTTCAGCATTTAAGATGGATTTTATTTATTATCTGCAAGGGTACCAAGAACATCTATCACCTTTCTTAACAGATACCACCAGAGATCCATACAAATTAAGGTACACAAACATTAACCTTGTGGTTTTTTTTCAGAAAAAAAAAAGACATTTGCATCTCACAAAGGTTATTCATCAATTATAACATGCCTGTTTAATGTGTAGTGACTGTTAATTTTAGTGCCCATTTAAATGTTTCAATATTTCATTAGGTCTCAAAATAGAACCGGTTTTCCAAAATAAGCAAGACATACTAAGCCAAAATGCTAATAATAATGATTGCGAGAATAATGATTAGGAAAGAAACATTTATTCCACTTGCCTTCATATGTTTCCAGTATGTGCATGGTGTCTCCTATTTGTAGTGACAGCTCATCTGGACCCCGGGCATCATAATTATAGAATGCTAAAAGGGAAAAGAAGAAAAAAGATCATTATTTTAGCATTTTAAAAAACGTCAGAAAGAAAAATACCAAATGAGCAAAAACTAGATACACACACACACACACTTTATAGTCAGTATTATGCTGACATGGTTGGAAGCACTTTAACCAAATCAAAGTCCCTCAAACATTTATTTATTGCATTTATACACCACCCTTTTCACTACCTAAGTAACTTTGTAAAACAAAACTTAACAAAAGCAAAGGATATGAAGTTGTACATATCTGGCCTGGGTAATGCTGTGGTTGCACTATCCAGGGTACACTCAGTGGATAATGTGAAATAGGCCCATGGTCGCCATGGTAGTCATGAACTCTCTAGCTGTTTCCAAGATTCACCCTAGAGATGGCAAATTGAAGTCCACAACCAATTCTGAGCTGGCCTCCAGCAGCAGCATAGCTTCAAAAACAGGATTTCACACCAACAATTTGTGGAGCAGCATTACTGAAGATCAACAGAGATTCCCAAATGACTGCTGCTCTGCACCTCCTGCCCTGAGGCCTTGGCTTGTGTCATACACACAATCCAGCTGGGCACATTTCAGAGTGGAGAAATACTGACAGTATATCAAGCTTAACTTTCTGTATAGATGAATTTAGCCTAATATACTAACAGTTACTCTGATATATGTTTATACAAAAATAAGCTTTATTAAGTATCAGGTAAATAGATATGCGAGATCAAATTTGGATTGGTCACCCTGACCAGTTGATTTGGATTACTTTACTGCTAGAAGCTTATGTGTGTATATATATATATTCCTAGCATTCAAACACAAGGATTATTCCCACTTTCAAGAAAAGCACCACTCTCAAAGAATTTATGGTAGTAGCATTGACAGAGGGCTCCTTCTTGTTCTTTACCTAGTTTCATCTTTTAAAAAATTGGGGGAAAGAAGCCTTTAGATTTGAGAATGTTACTAATATGTCTCATCAGAATGCTAAATCCTTGTCACTTAATTCCAAGTAAGAACCTGGTAATCTTGAACACTACCCAAATTATCTAACAGGCTGGATCAGCATGATCAAATTGAAATTAAATCCAGGCAACAATGGACAGCTGATCAGTATAAAGCAAGGCTAGGGGATTGCAGTTTAACTTGTTCTCAACTAAGATCATACATCATGGTATTGTGGGATTTACATGGAAATTACTGTTTCTCAGGGCAGGTTTTCATTAGATCTATATGAAACAAACAAAATGTGAAAAAGTTACGATATTTATGTAGTTACTTACCAAACACATCTAAATTATATTAAAGTAATCAAAATAACTTTACAATCCCCAAGGCATGTCACAACTTTTGAGCACCCTAATGTTTGGAAATTGAAAGTTGAAAAATTTGACATGCCCTAGGTCAATAATCAACAGTCACCTAGCTTTATGACTGAGTGATTCAAGACTAAAATGTAGAAGCAAGAACTAATAATTACAACAGCAACAACAACAATTCTCTATGATTGTAGGATTTTTTAAAAAATTATAGAAGTGCTAAGAAAAATCTGAAAGGTGTATAAATTGGTACAATATAAATAAATAACTCTTATATCTGATCACACATCCATAACAGAAAGTGACAGTACAAAAGCTTGAACATGACTTGTAAACTACAACATAAAATATTAGTCTCATAAATGAGTCAGTATAAACAGACATATTTGACTGAGATTCTAGATTATGTGGACATCTCTTTCTGTACAGTTCTGTACTATTGAATGCTTAATGGTTCTGCTTTTTGTACAAAGCAGCTATGTTCAAAACATCAAAATCTGTAATATTTTAAGCTTGAAATTATCATATCAATATTGTGAGCTTAAAATACATATGTATAACTTGAAACCTTTTTGGGGGGAGGGCTTTAAACATATTTTAAGTTGCCTCTTACAATTGATTTTGTTTTGTATAATGTTTAAAACTTTTGCTTGCACATTGCTTTTGTGGTTTTTTTTCTCCTCAGATTCACCTGAGTGGCTCACAGTTCATACCTAAAAATTGCAAGTGATTAATCTGCATCCCACTAATGATTCTGTCAATAATTGCCCAATTCAACATAAGAAAAAAATGACAAAGTAGTATATTTTTCCCAGGACCCTATCAGGGAAAAGCCTTTTCTGACTATAAGAAGAGAAGGACCAGAGGTGACATGATAGCAGTGTTACAATATTTGACCGGCTGTCACAGACAGGAGGGGGACAATCTATTTTCCAAAGAACCCAAAGGCCAGATAAGGAACAATGGATGGAAACTGATCATGGAGAGATTCAACCTAGGAATAAGGAGAAATTTTCTGACAGTGAGAACAATCAACCAATGGAACAGCTTGCCTTGACAAGTCGTTGGTGCTTCATCACTGGAAGCAGTCAAGGAGAGACTGGACAGCCACTTGTCAGAAATTGTACTGGGCCTCTTGCTTGAGCAGGGTGTTGGATTAGATGACCTACAAAGCCACTTCCAACTATTATTCTGTATTCTATTCTGTACTTCTGGATGCCAGTTTTGTTATGAAAGAACTACAGAATGTACACTGTAGGGAAGATGTCTGTTACTAGAGATGAATAACAATCACTTGATTAAATTCCTTTCTTTGGGATCAGTTTCAGTCAGTGTAGGTTTGAAGGTAGAGCCTGCTCTCTAGACCTCTGCTTTGTGGACTGCCATGGGGCTCTCTGTCGGTCTCTCTCTTCTCCATTCAACATCTACACGAAACTGTTGAGTGACGTTATCCAGCAGCATGTGGTTCAGAATCATCAGTATTCTAATGATAACCAATTATTTATTTCAACTCCAGGCTAGGCAAATAGGACTCTCAAATTCCAATCCCTACACCTGCAAGTTGTGTCAAGCTAGATAGGAGAAACAATGCCCTACTATCATCTGTACCTAGACCAGGTAGTCCGTTACAGGTAGTTCCCAATTTACGACAACTTGTTCAAGGATTGTTCAAGGTTACAGCAGTGTTGAATGAAGCAAATTATGACTAATCCCCAAAGATGGATTCCAATAACCGTATCATCAGGCAACACTGGAATGTTTTTCCAAATTATCTAGAGTGATTTGTTTCACCAAATTAATTGCGTAGCTCATCACCAAGCCTTCTCTAAATTGGTCAGAGACAAAACTTTCCATCTCATATTTCTGGCAAATGTTTAAAATCCAATGTGTATGCTGACATTCTATGCTAATCATGCTTAAGTTTGCGGATTTCATGGTTAATGGTCACGTGTCTTATATGGTTATCAAAGAATTTTTAAACTTTGACTAACATTTTGATAATTATCCAGTACTGGTTCAAACATCCTCGATAATAGGTAGGGCCATTTGGCTCCAACCTTCTCTTTCTACTTTGTCTGGAAGAAATTTTGGTATGGAAGACTACATCTATATCCAGTAGCAATCACATATACCAACTAATTGGCTTCTGAAACATATTCTGACACAACCCATTATCAAGCCTTAATTCTATCTAATATAAACATATTTGTAGTATTTTTAAATAAACAGGTTATCTTAAAAAAATGAGAATAAATAAAGCACAAAAGTCTGCTTCTTGGAAAAACAACTTCAAAGATATATACAATGAATACAAAATATTCAGAAGATAAAAACCTTCTATGGATAGTTTTTGACAGCATTCATCTTCATTTTCTTAATGGCTTTTTAAAAAAGCTACGTCAGCATTTTCTCCAGTCATTCTCTTCAATTCCTCTCTCTTATCTTCTCACAAAATCATGAAAAGTATGGCCTGCCAACACAGCTTTAAATTAACATTTGAAATGGTACTTTCTCCCTTTAAAACAAAAATTCTCTCTTAGATCATTTTTAGAGAAGCACAAAATTGCTACAGATGTATTTTCAACTGAGTCACTTCCTCATTACATGCACATTGTAACAGAACTGTCTTAATAGAATTTCAACTTTTGATAAGGCATGTACAAGATTTCACATCAATATACCAGCAAACCTCTATGAAAGCGTAACATTAATGCCTGCCTTTCTTACTATAATAAAAAAAATCTTCTGCTCATAACACAATAAATCTTACTAAATATTTTTTTCAAAATATAATTTTTAAAAGCCATCACAAAAACCAAAGATCTACTATACAGTGAAATATGTTGAAACAAACAAAAATATAATACAGAAGACAATGTAGTCTACCTTTGTTCAACTTGGTCCCTTTTTTGTTGTGTTGAATCATGTCCTGCAACTCTCAATTATCATGGCTTGTTTCTTTTGGTTAGAAAGATGAAGTCCAGCACATTTAAAAAGTGCTAGACTTTATAAACTAATTTAGTTAACAGGAAATGTCAGGAAGATACACTGCGATAATACTGCACAATTTTTTAGGATGTACTATTCAACAACATGTCGCTGGTCAAAAATCTTCTCTGCTACCTATCCATAGGAATTATATTGAAACACTGCAGAATGTTGCAATTTTTGATTATGTGTCCAAGCATTCTATACTTTCCTAAATTATAATACATAAGAAGTACTATACACTATACTGTCCATGGTATTTGGAAGTTGGCAGAAATGTTCCATTTTCAACCTAGACTCTATTTCTAACTCTAATATTATTATTTCCAACACAATGCATTCCACTGAAAAGCTGGCTGGAAAGGGGCATTGGTCTTACCTCAATGCCCTTTCTCGGGATGGTAGGACCAGCAGCCAGGAATGGGTTAATTCTGTTATCCAATAGGACTGAGTCTGCAAACTGTTAAGCTCCGCCCCTTCCTCTTGCTTCATAGCTTTTGACGTAGATGATACTGCAGACTGACATGCTGAGCTTGAGAAAAAAAGGTTAGTCCCCTTCCTGGATCCCAGGACCAGAAGGCACATGAGGTGGGGCTTGCTGCTGGTCCCACCGTCCCGAGAAAAGACATTCAGGTAAGACCAATGTCCTTTCTCCATGAAGCAGCAGCCAGGAATGGGACATAACAAAGTAGTCTCTCATAATGGGAGGGAGCCAACCAGCCCAGTGTCCCCTGCTCCATATGAACCCATTGGAGCATCCTCTGGCCAAAGACTGGCTCCGCCGAGGCATAAACATCTAGCTTATAGTGGCGGATAAATGGTGAAGGGGATGACCAGGTGGCGGCCCGACAGACCTCCTCCAAGTATGCTTGTAGAGCCCACACAGCCGAAGTAGCCGCGCTCCTAGTTGAATGGGCGGTGATACATCTAGAGACAGGCAAGGCCCGGGCCTCATAGGCCTTAGTAATACCTGATTTCCCTCCCCAGAGTAGAGGGTGAAACTCTATGACCTACGGTGGCAGATTGGAAGATGAAAAGAGACTCCATCCTCTGCAGGGTGGAGGCCCTCTTTATATATATATATGGAGAGATCTCCAGACATCCAAGTTATGCCACGTACATTCTAGGTGGTGGACTGGTTCAGGACAGAAATTGGGCAATATTAATTCCTGAGACCTGTGGAATGTAACGTTGATTTTTGGAATGAATGTAGGGTCCAGATCTAGGATGACTCTATCGGAACCGAAGACACAAAGGTCATTCCTAATCAAAAGAGATACTCAGATATTCAGTGGGCCAATGGTATGGCCACTAGAAATTCCACCTTAAATAATAGGAAGGGAAGGCATAGGGCATCCGCTCCCTCTGCCCCCGATGTCAGGAACCTGGCAAAGAATCTCAGTATTTGGGGGTTGCAAATAGGTCGACTGTCAGGAAGCCAAAACGGTCCAATAGTTCCTGAAACAGGTCCAGGTGCAGGTGCCACTCTGCATGGTCGGCTGAAGCTCGACTGAGGCAGTCCACCTGCACATTTGCCACCTCTGATATACGTGCAGTCCATATGGACTGCAGATGAGTCTATGCTCAGAGACTCAACTGTTCGGCTTCCTGCATGAGGGGCCAAGAGTGGGTTCCTCCGAGGTGGTTGCTGTGTGCCTTGGCGGCCACGTTGTCCATAAGAACTAAAATGTTTTGATCCTCGACCGTGATCTCAAAAGTCCTGAGGGCCAGGTGAATCACTCAGAGCTCTAACCAATTGATGTTGTGACTCAGGTCCTCCTGAGTCCACTGGCCCTGAGCCATGTGTGTTTCAAGGTGAGCTCTCCAACCGTAAAGGCTGACATCCATTGTCAGGACTAGGTGATGCAGTTCTCTGAACTCTTGTCCCCTGGCTATGGTGTGGGAGGTCCACCATTTGAGGGAGAGGCGCACCTCTGGTGGAACCTGGACCCTGTCGAGGAAGTACTTTGGTGTGTCCTCTGATATGGGAGTAGAAACCACCGCTGAGCCCTACTGTGGAGCCCAAGGGACGATGCCAATGCAAGATAGACCAGAAGCAGGAGAACAGCTCTCCCTGTCCTAACTCTCCGTGCTAGGTCCTTCAGGCTGGAACGACGTTCCTGGGAAAGATACATCTTGGACTCAACTGTATCGATGACCGCCCCCAGATGAAATATTCGAGTTGTCGGAATTAAATGGCTCTTGGCCAGATATATGGAAAAACCGTGGTCTCGTAAAACTTGAATTGTGGTATTCAGGTTCTTCCTCGCCAGAGGCTTTGAACTGGATTGGATAAGGATATCATCTAAGTAGAATTGGATCCTTATCAGCCTTTTGGAGGTGGCCCGGCAGTGCGGCCATCAGTTTGGTGAACACTCTGGGAGCAGAAGAGAGACCAAACAGCAGGGCATGATACTAATGTTTCCCTGTGTAATAAAAGCAGAGAAACTTCCTGTGGGCTGGAAGGATAGGGACATGGAGGTACGCCTCCATCAGGTCCACTGATGTGAGGAAGTCGCCCTCTCTTGAAGCTCTTCAAGATGGTCTGGAGAGACTGCATCTTGAACTGTCAGTAAACAATACGACAATTCAGAGACTTGAGATTGAGAATTGCCTTCCATCCCCCCGAGGATTTCTGTATCACGAACAGAAGGGAATAAAACCTCTGTCCATGTTGCTCCAGTGGAACCAGCTGTATGGCATGAATGTCCAGAAGAAGATTTATGGCCAATTCCATGAGGAGCAATTTTGTCCAATCCTGTGATAGAGGGCAACATATGAAAAGACTTGGGGACCTGGAGAGGAATTCCAGGGAGAGGCACAACCTGACCATCTCCTTGACCCAAGCATCTGTGGTGATGTCCTCCCACTGGCTGGCAAATAGCACCAGGCAGCCCCCAATGGGAGGGTTGGATGTGTAGTCAGTGTGGGCGTTGAATGACCCCTCCCACCTTAAAAGGCGGGTACCTGTTTGGGAGGGTACCTCTGTCCCTGAGCACCCTGTCTATCCTGAGATCGCCCCTGTCTGGGGGGAAACGATCTGTGTGATTCTGTTCCTGCAAACCCACTGTCTGAGCCCCGAAACAGACAAAAATAAGGGGTTGGCCTGGACTCTGCCCAACGGGACATGTTTGGCAGGATCTTATGTTTATCCCTGGATTCTATCAGAAGGGGGCTGAACAATTTGTCCCCAGCATATGGGGCAGATGCCAGACTCCATTTGTTTCTGGCATCAGCATGCCACTGATGGAGCCAAAGGAGTCAGCGAGCCGATGGATTTGGCTGCAAATCTGGAGGTGTTCAGTGTAGCGTCTGCCAAGAATTCTAAGGCAGCCACAATCTTATTCAGATGCTGCTGTGATCTGGTGTCTGTAGCTGACAAATGGTCTTGCAACTGTCTGAGCCAGAGCAGGAATGCTCTATTAAAAAATTAAAGAACTGTGGAAGCCTTAATGGCCCATGCTGCAGACTGGTGAGCCTTTACTAGCAACTGCTCAAACCTCTTGTCCTCAGGATGGAGGATTTCCTTCCGAGGACCTGTTAAGACAGAGCGAGTGGACAGTGCTGCCACTGGAGAGTCAACGGTGGGAATTTGGAGGGAGTTAGCCAACTCTGTGCCCAAATTGTAGATATCTGTTGAGGTTATTAGGAGAGGAGCCAGAGACAGGCATAGACCACTATCTTCATACGACATCCAGGAATAATCTGGGTTCGGGCACCTCCTCTGCCTCAAAAGCAGATTCTGCAAATAGAGGGTCCCTGGGGTCAATTGCCCCAGGTGCTGGGTCTGGAAGTGGACTAACAGTACCCAATCCAGTAGTGACCTTCACCTTGTGAACAGGGCTGTGGAGTCGGAGTCAGAGTCAAGGAGGAGGAGGAAGAGGAAATTTTGGGTACCTGGAGTCGGAGTCGGAGTTGGCAAACAATGCACCGACTCTGACTCCTACTAAATTTAGATTGGAATTTTTTAAAAAAGGCATGTTTAAATGTCCCAATTCTCCCGACTCCACAGCCCTGCTTGTGAATCAAAGATTTAAAGAGCTGTGGCCAGAAAAGGCCCACAAAAGAGGGTTGGTCAGGAATCAAACCTTCATCTTCAGACAGGCCTGGATCCCAGGGAACATCCTTTCCAATCAGGGAGTCCTGATTGGAGAAGCCAAAGAATACTCCAGATCCTGTGGTAGTGTGGGATCACCCAACCCCTGAGTGCTCTGAAGATAGTCCAGGGATCTGGAATAGTCAGAAGCCACTGAGTCAGCTCTCTGCTGTAATCTCATGGCAATGCCTTGACAGATCACTTGAGCAATTAAGGCTGCCATGCTATCTGGGATGTGAGATTCCCCATGCTGTTCAGGCCTAAGGCCTGCGGCGGTGGACGTAAGGTCGCCTCGGTTGAAGATCCCCTTTGACTGCCAGGAGCCATCCAAGGAGGCTCTGTCACTCTGGGGCCTGAGATAGGGCTGAACAGTAAATTCCTGCTATCTGGTAGGACAGAGGCCTGCAATGAGGTGCCATCAGGAAACCATGTGGCAGCGGGCAATTGAACCAGAACCATGGGCTGTTTCACTTGCCCTGCTATAGGAGCCTGTGAAGAGGCAAGGTCTGCTGACTGAGGCCTGATGGTGGATTTGTTGGCCTCCTTTAAGGCCCCCTCAAAGGCCTTCTCCATGGCCTTGTGTCTTTGACTGGCCTCCCTCTCAGAAGCCTTGGAGGCTTGTTTGAGAGGTTTGGTGGTATGGGATTTATCAGGCTTGCCACACTTGGAGGTCCTTGATCTGGAGGTTCCTAGCATAGGGTAGCCTAGATCCTCCATTGCCGGGCCTTGGTTTAGCATGCATTTAGAAGCCCGCATGGTAGTATTGATGGCCATTTTGAATTTTGAGGGACTAATGGCCGCAATCAAGCAAGCCTCACTATAGTGTCACGTGGCAGGCCACAGATGAGGCAGAAGCCTTTTGTCCCACTCCCTAAAGGAGCTGAGCAGCATTTTTGTCTTAAATAGACTGCCTGAGGTGGAGAGAGCTCTCTTCCTCCCCCCCCTCCCCCCGTACTGTGAATGGTAAGCGAAGCATTCCTTCAAGCCTCTGGGACAAACATCATGGAGGCCAGCTCATGAACCCTAGCCCCGGGAATCCCTTATGGCCACAGGGCTGTAGTCGCCCACAGTGGGCTGTAGTTGCACTGTGGGCTGTAGTCGCCCACAGTGCGGTGAAAGGAATGATCTTACAGAGTGCTGGAAGAGAACGCCTTTGAAGTTCTTCTCCTTTGTGCTGAACAGCTGAGCCATGCTTGGCAGGTTAGTGCCATGGAGACTCGCTTGTGAGCGCTGCCGTGGACTATTTTAAATTCCGATCGGTCAATAGGGCTGGAAGCCTCCAAAAGCCCTTCAGTCCTGGGATAGGCAGTTTGGGGCCAGGCCCATGAGCGCCTCCCTGAAGAATTGTCAGCCAGCAGCCTTCACGCCATCAAGCGGCCTTCAGCAGGCTCAGGCTGGATCGCCTTTCACACTGGAATGCAGGGCTCGACAAGCAGAACTGGGAATTCTCTGAGATGATGTGCCAAGAAGCGGCCTTCAGCAGACTCAGCCTGAATCACCCTTCACACTGGTAAATAGCAGGCTCAACCAGAGAACTAGGAGTCCACATTGAAGTTGTTGTTAGAAGTAAAGCAGTCAGGAATGCTTAGCTCAAATAAACATGTCTGTCCAAGTCAGACTAAGTCTAAAAGCTGGGAAGCAAGAGGAAGGGGTGGAGCTTAACAGTTTGCAGATTCAGTCCTATCGTATAACAGACAGAGTTAACCCATTCCTGGCTGCTAGTTGCACCTTTATGGAGAATTACAGGAGCTGTAATAATGTAACTTGGGAAAATACCATGTTGGAGACAGGGTGTTGGTCTTACCTGATACGCCATTTCTCGATGACGCACCCACAGCAGTCAGGCATGGGTGAGTGCCAGGTCTGCTAGCCAATGAGACCGAGCCAACTGGATTTTTAGCTCCTCCCTTTCCTGAGGATCCCCAGTTTGGAGGCAAGTTCATCCAGTAGGCTGACGTGTCTGTAGAGAAATAAAATAGAAGAAAGGTAAAGGAACACCTCCCCCCCCCCATATTAAGCCCAGGTACTGCCGGAAGGGAGGGGCTGACTGCTGTGGGCGCATCATCGAGAACGGGCGTATCAGGTAAGACCAACGCCCTTTCTCCGACCTAGCGCCCACAACAGTCAGGCATGGGACATACCAAAGCTTGATGTCTCCTAGGGCGGGACAGGCAGGACCTGTTGAAGGATCCTTCTGCCAAATGCCGCATCTGCAGAGGCGTAAGCGTCAAGCCTGTAGTGGCAGATAAAAGGAGTCAAGGATGACCAGGTAGCGGCCCGGCAGACTTCATCCAAGGATGCTTGGGTGGACCATGCTGCCGAAGTGGATGCGCTCCTTGTGGAGTGAGCAGTGATGTTCGCAGGAGCCCTCAAACACTGAGCCTCGTAGGCTGTAGAAATAGTTGCTCTGATCCAGCGTCCGATGGTCACCGAGGACACTCGTGAGCCCATGGAAGTTGGTTGAAATGAAATAAAAAGCGCCTCTGATCGCCGGAAAGAAGCAGTCCGAGAGAGGTAAATTCTGAGGGCTCTGCGGACATCTAGCTTATGCCATATGGCTTCCTGAGGACAGCGAGGAGATGGACAAAAGTCTGGGAGAGACAGTTCTTGTGAACGGTGGAAAACAGTGTTAACTTTGGGAACGAAGGACGGGTCAAGACGGAGTACCACCCTGTCTTTATGCAATGTGCAGAGGTCAGAGCGGACAGATAAGGCTGCGAGTTCGGAAATCCTCCTGGCGGAAGTAATCGCCACCAGGAAGGAAACCTTGAGAGACAAAAACCTCAGACTGACAGTCCGTAGAGGTTCAAAGGGAGAGGCGGTCAAAGCTCTAAGGACCTTGTTTAGATTCCAAGTCGGGAAACGGTGGATCGTAGGAGACCGGAGATGTGAAGCGCCTCGCAGAAATGATCGAATAAGAGGGCCGTGAGCAACGGAAGCAGCAGAGCCACATGACAGGATGGAAGAGATGGCGGCCACCTGGCGTCGCAACGTGTTGGGGGAAAGTCCGGACAAGAATCCGTCCCGGAGAAAGTCCAAAAGTTGGGCAATGGAAACCTGAGAGGCTACGATATCCCTCGCTGCGCACCAGGTAGCAAAGGTTCGCCAGGTAGAACCATAAATTCGAAGAGTCGAGGGACGCCTAGCGGCTTGAATGATCTCAATGGCGCCCTGAGAGACAGATGCTCGCGTCAACAGGAGCCGCTCAGCCTCCAGGCGGTCAGTTGGTAGGTTTGGGGTTCTGGATGTTGAAGGTCCCCTTGCAGCAGAATTATCTGGTTGTCTGGAATACGCCAATGATGCCTCACGGATAAGGACAGAAGATCGGGAAACCAAGGGTGTCGTGGCCAATGGGGGGCTAAGAGAATCACCTCCGCTCGCTCTAGAAGGATCTTGCATATTACTTTGGAAATTAGAGGTAGAGGAGGGTAAGCATAGAGAAGCTGACCCGCAGGCCACGGAGAACGGAGGGCGTCCACCGCCTCTGCACCCGGAGAAGGGAAGCGGGAGAAGAAGCGAGGAAGTTGACGATTGGAGGTCGAGGCGAACAGATCCACCGTGGGGTAGCCGAATCGAAGAGTCAACTCCTTGAAGAGGGAGGGATGGAGACTCCATTCCGAAGGATCGATCTGGTGATGGCTGAGGGAATCCGCACGGGTGTTGTCCGACCCCGAGATGTGCTCCCCCCGGAGAGATGCTAGGTGGGATTCGGCCCAGCTGCATAGCCTGATGGTCTTTCAGAAGAGCTCGCGAGTGCGCCCCTCCCTGTCAATTCACGTGCGCCTTGGCCGTAACATTGTCCGTTAGGACCAGAACGTGTTGGCCAAGGATGTGTGGTTCGAACGCCTGCAGGGCTAGGAAAACTGCCCGAAGCTCCAGGATGTTGATATTGAGTAGTTTCTCCCGAGGAGACCACAGGCCCTGGGCCATGTGGGATGCTAAATGGGCCCCCCAGCCCTTGAGGCTGGCATCCGTCGTGAGCACTACCCTGGTGGCCTCCCCAAAGAAGGAGCCCTGGGAGATGGCTTGCGATGTCCACCAGGTTAGCGAGTCTATCACTGAAGGGGACAAGGTGATCCTGGTGAGGGAGGTGGAGCGACCGGTTCGTTGAAACGGCAGTAAGAGCCACTGGAGCTCCCTGCTGTGGAGGCGAGACCATGGAACAATATCATATGAGGACACCATTTTACCTAACAGGCTTGAAAGGTCCTGAAGGGAGGCGGATGCAAACCTCTGGAGACGTAGAGCCATCTCAGAGAGACTGGATTGGCGATCCTGGGACAGGGAAACCTTTAGGGAATCCGAATCAATGACAGCCCCCAAATGCTGTAGGCACGTAGAGGGAGACAAGTGGCTTTTAGGCCAATTAATCAAAAAGCCATGAACAGTGAGAATGGTGATTATCGAAGAGAGATCCCTGAGGGCCTGGGAGTAGGACTGGGAAAGGACCAGAATATCATCTAAATAGAATAAGGCCCTTATTGGGACTGAAGCTATATGCCCCATGAGGGCGGCCATCACCTTAGTGAAAGACCTGGGGGCAGAGGAGAGACCGAATGGAAGGGCAGCATATTGATAATGCTGTCCATTATAGGCAAATCTTAAATATTTACGGTGGGCAGGAAGTATGGGAATGTGGAGGTATGCCTCGGTGAGGTCAATGGAGGACATGAAGTCTCCCTTCCGAACACAAAGTAAAATGGTGTGGAGAGACTGCATTTTAAAACGTCGGTAAATTATAAAACGATTGAGGGACTTAAGGTCGAGGTTAGCCCTCCAACCTCCCGAGGACTTGGGGACAAGGAACAAACGGGAGTAAAACCCTTGACCTCTTTAAACCTGGGGAACTGGCTGAATGGCTCTAATGTCCAACAAATGCTGGATGGCCTCGTCCACCCTGGCCCGTTTAACTGGAACTTTGGAAACTGAACAAGGCAAGTAACAATCGGGGGGGGGGTAGAACGGAACTCGAGGGAGAGGCCAACTTTAATGGTGTCTCTGACCCAAGCGTCAGAGACAGAAGATTCCCACTGATCAGAAAAAAATGTTAGACGGCCACCGATCACGGGGTCGGGAGGGGGTCTAACGAGATCATCTAAATGGTCTGCCCCTGCCATCTCTAAGGGATGTTTGGAGCCAAAACGGGATCCCTGTCTGACCTGATTGTCCTGGAGACCAGGTCTAGATGAGAAGGCTCGTTGCTGACGCTGCTGATGGAAGGCTGAGTCGGAGCCACAAAAGGAAGGTCGAAAGGATCCTTGATGACGATATTCCAATCTTCTTGACAGAGGGGGCAGGACCTTACGGTGATCTTTAGTCTCAATAAGTAAAGGATCAAGTTGCTCCCCAAAAAGCTTACCCCCCGAGTAGGGGGAAGAGGCCAGATGCCACTTATTCCTGGCGTCAGCTTGCCAATTCCTCAACCAGAGCAGGCGTCTAGATATTACAGACGTGCCAATAGCCTTGGCCGAGAAGCGGGCCGCATTGAGGGTGGCATCAGCGGAATATTCGACGGCTGCCAGGATTTTGTTAATGTCCTGGTGGGAGCGGTGATCCGATGTTGGGATACGCTCCTGTAACTGGCGTAGCCAGAGGATGGTGGCCCTGTTAAAAAATGATGCGGATGAAGAAGTTTGCACTGCCCAGGCAGAGGCTTGATGTCCTTTAATCAATGTCCTCTCCGCTTTTTTGTCTTCTGGTCGTAGATATTCTTCAGAAGGACCAGTAAGGGGGGAGGAAGAAGTCAGAGCAACCACGGGAGGGTCTACGGTTGGTACTTGTAGTAAGGTTGAATAGTCGGAAGCTACGTTATAGAATCTCCTGTCTAAGTTATTTGGGGTCGGTCCGGAGCTGGGCGCTGACCACTGCCTCTTCAGAACATCTGAGAATAGCTTTGGGGCAGGAACAACATCAGAATAGGTAGTGGGTTCCTGAAATAAAGCCGAAGAGGGATCAGAAGGTACAGGAGCGGAACTGGAACTAGGAGCAGAAACACCAAGGCCGGTAACCAGTTGAGCCTTGTGGAGGAGAGATCTAAATAAATGGGGCTTGAAGAGCCCGACAAAAGCTGGTTGATCTGACTCAAGACCCTCATCCTCCGAAAGGTCTTGCTCAGGAGGAATTTCCCCCTCGGAAAGGGAATCCTGACCACTCGAATCCTCCTCATAAGGATCAGCCTCGGGTTCATGATGGTAACGAGAAGCTCTCCGGGAACGATGACCAGGAGATGAAGGGGCATGCCGCTGTTGGAGTCCCTGCGCAATACCGTGTCGAATGGCCTCTGAAATTAGATCAGCTAAAGGGCGCTGCATGTCAACTGGCAATTGAGAACTTTGCAGGATCCCTTGAGGGTCCATGCTGGAGGCCGGAGCTTGAATCGAAGGAGGAGCAGCTGTGGACTGGGGAGCCTGTGAAACCTGCTGACCATCTGTAGAAGGAAAAACTGAGGCCACTTTAGAAGAAGGAATAGGGTCACCTAGGGAGGACCTGTCTGGTGATAAGGAGACCACATGGGCCTGAGAATGAGAGGCACGCTCCGGATTAACAGAAGCAGAAGGAGCTGTTGGTTGAGAGGAGGCCTTGGAGCACGCTTTCTGGAAGGCCTTTTCCATGGCCTTATGGCGCCTCGATTCATCTCTAGACGAAGAAGAGCCCTTGGCAGAGGAGGCAGGCTTAGAAGATGAAGATTTATTCCTCTGCTTGTGAGGTACAGAAGAGCCCTCGCCAGGGTCCTCCTGTCTATTCCGTTTTGCCAGGGACTTTGAGCGGGCCGCTTTTTCAGCAGGCCTGTCTGCCATAATCAAGCACTACTGCAACGAGGGCAGAGGTAAAGGATCAATCTCCTCCCACTTCTCTCCGCCTCTTTTTTCTCTCTCTCTCTCTTTTTTTTTTTAAAGGTAGGTAACCCAGTACCTTCAAGCGTCCGCCGTCGAGAGAAAGCTGCGACCCTGCTCGAAGTGCTCGCTAGCCAGAGGCTTTAGGCGCGAGCAAAATGGCGTGGGATACAGCGTCGTGCCAAACCGCCGTTGAGGGAATCCCCTGTGTGAAGAAAGCCGCGGCGAAAAAAAGGCGGCGAAGTTAAACAGCGAGAGGGGCGGAATCGCGCCGCGCGCCTCTCAGCTGTTCAGGGGAATCCCCTGACCGGATCAAAGGGAACCGCTTTGCTGGTAATGAGCAGGTCGGATCGGAGCGCGGAATGAGGCTTCGCGCAGCAAGCAGGGGAATCCCTTAGCGCTGAGGTAAATGGCGGCGAGGGGAAGCCACGGCAGAGCCCAGACAGACAAGCTCGTGCGTGCTACGAATGAGACCGAGCCCGGAGGCCAGTCTCGCCGCCGAGCGGCCTTCAGCGGAGTCAGGCACCGCCTTTCTCGCTGGGACCAAGTAGAAATATAGAAAAATTGAAAAAAAAAACCTCCGAAGGAGCTGGAAGAAAGAAGAACTGTTCACAGACACGTCTGTCTCTTAGAGACCGAGCCAAAAAACTGGGGATCCTCAGGAAAGGGAGAAGCTAAAAATCCAGTTGGCTCGGTCTCATTGGCTAGCAGACCTGGCACTCACCCATGCCTGACTGCTGTGGGCGCTAGGTCGGAGAAAGTGCTTCCTTAGCATACAGAATAATAGGACATACATGTAACAAGAGTTCTTCTACAGTACTTCCAAGACCATGCAACTTCTCTCAATTCTGGTTCAGTTTACAAGCCTATGAGAAAACTGCTAATCAGTCTAGGACAATTTGACATCGACACTCATTACAACACAGTGTCTATACAACAATCTATTCCTTAAATACAATAAGCTAAATAGGCATCTGATAGTAACTGTCATTCACATTCCACACTGACCTCTGATGAATTAGAAGCATTGATCCACAGTACTTTGTGATAGGATTTTAATTAAATTTCTTTTTTTAAAACCAACTTGTTGGAGAGATAGCCTGAAGCATGCAGCTCTGCATAGCTTTCTCCAAAGAGACAATAATGTTAAAATCCAATTCCTTTTGGGGAACAAAAAAATAAATAGTATAACAACTGTTCGTGTGTGTGTGTGTGTGTGTGTGTGTGTGTGTGCGTGCGTGTGAATCCATCATGCTAAGCTAAACAAAATTAACGATGAAATGTAGTGAGCAAAGAAATTAATGTCAGAAGTTAAAATTAAATTTAAATAAGCCCAGTTTACACCAACGCTATTTTTAGATCCATATCTTTCTATCCTTGAAAGTCATGCCTGATTCCACCCTGTCAGTATAGAAAGAGAAGATCTGAGAAAGAGAAATACCTGATTTTGAATATTAAGAAAAATGTTGGTGCAGGAGTGAAATTCTAAACAGTGCCTTTTGCACTGGCATCAGTCCTAACTTGCATATATCGCTCACTACATTTTTCCTTCATACACAACACCTTGATCTCTGACACATGATTTTTTAAAAGCCATGCTGTAAATTACATCATACAAGGTACTAATTTACTGAGACCCATTTGGATTCTTCACCAACAGCCTAGCATCAATTACAATAAACTGAGAAATGTATATTTGCCTTAATTCAAAACTGCAAAAAATTCAGGATAAAATAAGGTAGGCCCAGATAGGCAAGAAGCACATAGCCTTTAGTTGAACTCAAAAAAATTAAGCACAATTTAAGCATAGTTAATACTTAAATAGAAGCTCACTAAAATCTATAACTGGAAGTTAGATAAGGAAGTACACTGGAGAACTGTTTCTAAGAGACCTTGATCCATTTCCAAGTACAGAGGGGGAAAAAACATTTTGGAGTTTTCTATAATATTGTGTTCTGAACTTCCAAATTTGCATACCCCCTACTGGGAACTTATTTGAAAAAAAAATTACAGAAGGAGAAAATTACAAGCCACTTTCTTACTATTGTCAAGAACACAATGTTGACTATGATATGAAGTCACCATAAAATTTGGTAAGTTGCTTTTTAATGCCAAAGAATATTTGCAAAATCATTTTCAAGCTGGAATCTTAGACAAATAAGCTGATGTTGCTTTAACTGGTGCTTAACTTATGTCATAAGTCAAATACTTTCTTTAAAATTAGTTCTTGGAACAATGACTGAAGTTCCTTTTGTTTCCTTCCAAATATTTACAAGTAGTCCTTGACTTACAACAGTTCATTTAGTGACTGTTCAAAGTTACAACACTGAAAAAAAATGACTTCTAACCGTTTTTCATAGTTACGACCTTATTTATGACAGTTGCAGTGTCTGGGGTCATGTGATCCCCTTTTGTGACCTTCTGACAAGCAAAGTCAGTGGGGGAGCCAGTTTCACTTAACAACCGAGTTACTAACTTATCAACTTTCTTGCCTGAGGCAACTGAGGCAAGAAAGGTTGTAAAATGGCACAAACTGACTTAACAAATGTCTCACTTAACATCAGAAATTTTGGGCTCAATTGTGGTCATAAATTGAGGACTACCTGGGTTCACTTTGCTTCTAATTCACTTAAAGAGCATTTTCAAAAGTATGTTTGAAATTTATACTGGCTGGCTTCAATATGTCAAAGTTCTTTTTTGCAATATATTATCAATTCTTGGCTATTATTAACAGCACAAGGAGTAAGAAATATTAATACTAACATTGATTTTATTTTTAAACCTTATCAAACTGAACTATTGGTTTCATTCAATCACTGCATCTCTTAGGAATCCTAAAATTACAGATATTTTGCAGGCTGCTAGAGCCTTGAGGCCATACTGTTTAATTAGTACACATTTCAGTTGTATATATCAACTGAGGCAAAAGCTACAGATAAATTATATTCAACATGCAAATCTATCAACATCTTTAAAATAACAATTAGAAGAATTTATTTAGATGAATCATTCTGGCAAAACATCTTCTATATTATTTTCAAATACAGGTGGTTCTCAATTAATGAAGTTTTAATAAATCCCATCAAGGCCACATTATTCAGATTTGCATTATTTGAAGTGATATGTCTAAGGAAAATATGATAATTGTTCTAGCTGGATGGAACTAGGCTATGAAAATGTTTAAACCTAAATGTTTAAATATATATTAATGAAAGCAAACAATTAAAAGAAAATACTTAAATATATTGTTAACAACGTCCCAGAGTAGTTACCGAAAACAAAATAAAAATAAAAAATTCTAAATATGATCCATAAAGGTAAATTTACAGACAAAAAGATATTGGCTTCATATGGTTTAAACATATGGTTTATTTATTATTTATTAATTAGATTTATACCGCCCTTCTCCTGACGGACTCAGGGCGGTGAACAGCCGACTAAAAAACCAATAAAAAAAAGTTAAAATCGTACTAAAAACAAATATAAATTAGGCTGAGAATTTAAAACAGAATAAAACTCTAAAAATTTTAAAAAGTAGAAGGGTTCAGGCAAGTCCGGCACGTTGGAAGAGATAAGTCTTCAAAGCCCGACGAAAAGTCCGCAAGGTCAGCAATTGTTCTCAGTTCTGGAGGAAGATCATTCCAGAGGGTGGGGGCTACCACAGAGAATGCTCTCCCCCTGGGGGTCGCCAGCCGGCATTGTCTGGCTGACAGCACCCTGAGGAGGCCCTCTGTGGGAGCGAACCGACAGGTGGGAGGCAATTGGTGGCAGAAGGCGGTCCTGTAAGTACCCTGGTCCTAAGCCATGGAGCGCTTTAAAGGTGATTACCAACACCTTGAAACGCACCTGGAAGTCAACCAGCAACCAATGCAGCTCACGCAGGAGAGGTGTCACATGGGAGCGCCCCGTCGCTCCCATAATCCCCCGCGCGGCCGCATTCTGTACCAGCCGGAGCCTCCGGGTGCATCCCAAGGGGAGCCCCATGTAGAGAGCATTGCAGTAGTCCAAGCGAGACGTGACGAGCGCCTGAGTGACTGTGCGTAGGGAGTCCCAATCTAGAAAGGGCCGCAACTGGCGTATCAGGCAAACCTGATAGAAAGCCCCCCTGGCCACAGCTGTCGTATGATCCTCTAAAGACAGCTGTGGGTCCAGGAGGACGTCCAAGTTGCGCACCCTTTCCGTGAGGGCCAATGATTTGCCCCCAATAACCAACGATGGAGTCAGCTGGCTATATCGGGACGCCGGCAGCCACAACCACTCGGTCTTGGAGGGGTTGAGTCGAAGCCTGTTTCTCCCCATCCAGACCCGCACAGCTTCAAGGCACTGCGACATCACTTCCACAGCATCGTTGGGGTGGTCTGGGGTGGAGATGTACAGCTGAGTATCATCAGCGTACTGATGGAATTCCACCCCAAAACCACGGATGATCTCGCCCAGCGGCTTTACATAAATGTTGAACAGAAGGGGCGAGAGGACCGACCCTTGTGGCACCCCACACACTAGGCGCCTCGGGGTCGACCGCTGCCCCCGTCAACACAGATTGCGACCGGTCGGAGAGGTAGGAGGAGAACCACCATAAAACGGTGCCCCCCACCCCCAATCCCTCCAACCGGCGCAACATGATACCATGGTCGATGGTATCAAAAGCCGCTGAGAGGTCTAACAACACCAGGATAGAGGAGTACCCCCTACCCCAGGCCCTCCAGAGATCATCCACCAACGCAACCAATGCCATTTCAGTGCTGTAACCAGACCTGAAGCCGGACTGGAGCGGGTCTAAATAGACAGCTTCATCCAGCTACCGGGGGAGCTGCCACGCCACCGCACTCTCAACAACCTTCGCTAGAAAAGGAAAGTTGGAGACTGGACGATAATTTGCCAAAACAGCTGGGTCCAGGGAGGGCTTCTTGAGGAGGGGCCTCACCACCGCCTCCTTCAAAGCGGTTGGTAGGGCACCCTCACTCAAAGAAGCGTTTATAATCTCCTGGAGCCAGCCTCGTGTAACCTCCCAGGAGGCCAGCACCAACCAGGAGGGACACGGGTCCAATAAACATGTGGTAGCGTTCAGTCTACCCAGGATCCTGTCCACGTCCTCGGGAGCCACAGGATCGAACTCAGCCCAGATAACACTCTCAAGACCGGGCTCAGTCACTTCACCTGAACTAACCCAGTCAGCGGCCAAATCATCCCGAATCTGAGTTATTTTATCATCCAGATATTGAACAAAGTCCTCAGCACGTCCCTGCAAGGGATCCTCCCGCGCTCCCAGATGGAGGAGGGAGCGGGTCACCCTAAACAGGGCGGGTGGGTGATTATCTGATGACGCGATAAGAGCGGCGAAATAATTAGATTTCGCCGCTTTTATCGCCACTAAGTAAGTCTTAATATGAGCTCTTACTAGTGTCAAGTCAGATTCAGAGCGACTGGCCCTCCAACCGTTCCATATGAAGAACGACTGCAGGATTTCAGTATGTCTAGTTTAATGAAAAGAAGGACTGGGTTGACATGATATAAATGTTCCAATATCTAAGGAGCTGCCACAAAGAAGAGGGGATTAGTCTATTCTCCAAAGCACCTGAAGGCAGGGCAAGAAGCAATGGATGGAAACTAATCAAGGAGAGAACCAACCTAGAAACAAGGAGAACTTTCCTGTCAGTTAGCACAATTAATCACTGGTGCAGTTTGCCTCCAGAAGTTGTGGGTGCTCCAACGCGGGAGGTTTTTAAGAATAGACTAGACAACCATGAAATGGTATAGGGTTTCCTGCTTTACCAGGGGGTTAGAAAAGGAAATCTTCAAGGACTCTTCCAAGTCTGTTATTCTATTTATTGTCTTGCAAAGTGTTTTAGAAGTATAAATTGAACTGCTTTCTCTTTCATTAACTCTTTATAAGTATATTGGTAGAAACAGAATATTTTATCTGCATCCAAAATGCATGCTTCAACTGAGGTTAGGATTTGGTTTTTTTTGTTTTTTGTTTCATGCCTTCTACAGCTCAAACAATATCTTCAAATTCCTTGGTAGTAAACTCTTTTACCTGCACATTACTGTTTCTTCTGATGCACTCTTCTCCATTTTGCACACATAAAAATTAACAGTATATATAACCCCAATGGCACCTGCGTGTGTACAACCCTCAACGGCACACTTGCTAACCTCACATTAACTGAATTTTGGTTTGCATTAAACACAATCTGGTATCAATTTACAATTCACACTAAATCAAATATCTTTATAATTTGTAAAGTATCCAATTAAAAGGTAACATTGGAATCCCTCTTAGAATATACATGAATTCAATGAATTATTCATTTTGATAACATTAACCTTGCTCTAAAAACTTTATTGGGGATTTAGACATTGAGTTATATCTACTGAAATTACACCTATACATTTAAACATGTTTAATTCAATATACTATTATATATTTCAGGAAAAAAATATAAAGCCAAATACTTTATGGAATCTCTAATCTTTTACAACAACCTACAAATATAGTAGATCTCAAAGGCAGGTTCAGATCTACTGTATTTGTCCAATAGTATAATCCAAATACATATAAACCATATTGTTTGTATGACTGTATGATTCTGGTAATGACATTACATAATTATCAAGGATACTTCTACTATCATTGACATATAAGAACAATTTACAGTCATGGTTATGTGTCAATACAACCTCAGTACCTTGAAACTGTCTAACAGAAGACAAAGGTTCAGTAAACAAACTGAAAATTAAAGGAGAAAATGGATGTTGTTTACCTGAACGTCCCTTCTGAGCATGCTGCTGGAGAATCCAAGAGCATGGTAATTTCCCTCAATTAGGCTGAAATACTGAATGTGTATCACTTTAAGAAAGTTGACTCCGCCTCCCCGGCCTGGCTGAGGCTCAGTTTCTTTCACGAAGGAAGATATAAGGAAGGCCAGAATAGTCAATAATACCGGAGCAAAAGCCGGCTAGGGTGGGTTGGATTCTCCAGCAGCGCGCTCAGAAGGGACGTTCGGCCTCCGTGGCCGAAACAACTGTCTGTAAAACACGTCGTCCGAAGGACATCTCAACACAGGCATAGGAGTCAACCTTGTAGTGTCTAACAAAAGGCGTGAGCGAAGTCCCCGTTGCAGCGCAGATGTCCAAGATAGATGCCTGCGTTGCCCAAGCCGCAGTAGTAGAGGCGCTGCGCATCGAGTGAGGTAAAATATGACCTGGCAGCGGTCTGTTCTTGAGCGTGTATGCCTTTGCAATACATGCCTTGAGCCAGCGACCTATCGTGGCTGATGATACTTTTTGTCCCAGAGATGCCGGCAAGAAGGACACAAAAAGCGCCTCCGAACGCCGAAACAGCGCAGTCCGCTTGATGTAATAGCAAAGTGCTCTTCGAACATCCAGGGTTTGCACATAGCCTCATGGTGATGGAGAGGATTCGGACAGAAGTCTGGTAGGACCAACTCTAATGAGCGATGGTAAAGGGAGTTTACCTTTGGCAAAAAGGATGGGTCCATGCGGAGAACCACTCTATTAGTGTGGAATATGCAAAGGTCTGAATGGACCAAAAGGGCAGAGAGCTCAGATACTCTCCTGGCCGAGGTGATCGCCACCAGGAATGCGACTTTGAGAGTCATAAGGCGGAGGGCCACAGAATTCAAAGGTTCGAAAGGCGGAGCCATCAGTACCTGTAGTACTAGGGCAAGGGCCCATGTCGGGTAATGATGGACCACTGGGGGTCTAAGATTCGTAGCCCCTCTGAGAAACTTCCTAATCCTAGGATTTTGGGACATAGGACAGTCCGGTGTAGAAGGTAGAACCGAATTCAAGGCTGCCACTTGACACCGGAGTGTGTTGGGTGAAAGTCCCTTTTCGAATCCATCTTGAAGAAATTCGAGTAAAATGCTCACGGAAACGTTGGTCGGTTCCAATTCATTCTGAGCACACCAATATCGAAAAGCTCGCCAGGTAGCCTCATAGATTCTAATAGTAGAGGGGCGATGGGAGGCTTGCATGGTCGAAATCACTCGCCCCGATAGATTATCTCTCCTCAGCATGTCCCTCTCACATGCCATGTGGTCAGCTGGAGCCATTGGGGCTCCGGATCTTGGAATACCCCCTGGCTCAGAGCAATCCAGTCCTGGGAAAATCTCCAAGAGCAAGATATCAATAGATCCGCCATGTCCACATACCACGGGCGGTGTGGCCAGTGAGGAGCCACTAGCAGTACTTCTGCCCCCTCGGCTAGGATTTTCCGCACCACCTTCAGAATGAGAGGGAGGGGAGGAAAGGCGTAAAGGACTCCGGGGGGCCATCGGCAGCAGAGGATATCCGTGCCCTCAGACCCCGGACTCGGAAAACTGGAGAAGAAGCGAGGGAGTTGTGTGTTGCGGGGACTGGCGAATAAGTCCACAATTGGGGTTCCAAACTTGGATGTCATTTACTGGAAGAGTGTTGGGTCCAGACGCCACTCTGTGTGGTCTATCTGGGAACGATTCAGCCAATCTGCCTGGGAGTTGTCCGTCCCTGAAATGTGTTGGGCTGAGATGGAAATTACGTGATGTTCCGCCCAAGAAAGGCACACGAGTGTCTCATCCAGGAGATGCTTGGAATGGGTGCCCCCTTCCTGATTCACGTGTGACTTGGCGGTGGTGTTGTCCGTCAAGAGTAGGACATGTCTTCCTTCTATTTCCGATTGAAAACGTCGGAGTGCCAAGTGTATTGCTCGCAGCTCCAACCAATTTATATTGTATTGGAGGTCGTCCGGTGACCAACGCCCTTGGGCCACGTTGTTGGACATATGGGCTCCGCATCCCATCAGGCTCGCGTCCGTTGTCACCGTACTTGGTGCTGATCCTGAAACATACATCCTTTTATTATAGCCGAGGAGGTCCACCATTGTGGAGATCGTTTGATGGACAGGGGTAGACACACCTTGGCCCTGGAGTTGCTCCCTAATGCCTTCTGGTACAGGAGGAGGTACCATTGCAGTGGGCGGGAGTGAAGCCGTGCCCAAGGCACGATGTTGATACAGGAGATGAGCTTGCCGAGGAGCTGAGACAACATGAGGATGGACACCTTCTTGGAGGAGCATACTTGTGCAATCAGAGTGGCGATATTTTAATGACGATCCAGCACCAAAAAAAAAAGCATCCTGTCACGGAATCAATCATCGGCCCGAGGTGCAGGATACGGGTTGTGGGGAGAAGATAGCTCTTCTACAGATTCAGGCAGAATCCATGTCGTTGTAAGGTGTCACGAACCTTCTGCAGGTCCTTGAGGGCCCGGTGTTGCAAAAGGGACAGGATAAGGATGTCGTCCAAGTAACAGAACATTCGGATAAGCACAAGCCGTAGAGATGCCGCCACCGTAGCCAGGATCTTTGTAAAGGTCTAAGATGCCGACAAAAGGCCGAACTGCATGGCCCTCTATTGGAAGTCATGGTTGGCGTAGGAGAAGCGAAGGAATCGGCGGTGGGACAGCTGTACCGGGATATGTAAGTAATCCTCCTTGATGTCAATGGAGGTCATCCAACCTGACGGTCTGATCCCGGGCAGGATCCATTGTAGGGACTGCATCCGAAACTGGTGATAAGAGACAAGTTTAACTTCTTCAGATCTAGTACCCCTCTCCAGCCGCCCGAGCTCTTCAGCACCAAGAAAAATATTGAGTAGAAACCAGTTCCACGATGTTCTGTGGGAACCGGTTCTATTACGCAGATGTCCAACAGATGTTGTATTTCCGCCGACATCAGACGGTGTTTCTCAGGGTTGGATGAGATTGGGCATTGGATGAAGCACCGCGGAGGGCAGGTGGAGAATTCCAATGTTAGCCCCAACCATATAGTTTGAATCACCCAGGAGTCCGTTGTTGAGCGTTCCCATCAGGATAGAAAATGAGCTAGGCGGCCACCGATGGGATGGATCTCGGAGCAGTCAATTCCCCATCTGAAGGGCCTGGAACCCGTTCCTTGAAAGGGTCGCTTTGCCGGTGCCTGAGGCCTGGTGCAGTCTCTGAAGTTAGATCGGTCACAGGGTCTGTCGAATGCATATGAAGACTGACGGTAGGACGAGGGACCACTGGTCCCGGGCTCATTCCGAAAAGGCTGTCGATGACTGTACAGAGAGAAACAGCGGTCAGTCCTATGCAAGGATGTTGGCATGATCTTCTTCTTGTCCTATCCTTTATTAGGATAGGATCAAGTGCCTCTCCAAATAAATGAGATCCCTTATAGGGGGTCGAGGCGAGTCTCCATTTTGATTTAACATCTGCCCTCCAATGCCTTAACCAGAGGAGACAGCGGGAGGTCACTGTGGAGACCAGGGGATGGGAGGCGAACTTGGCCGCATCAGTGGAGTACTCCGTAGCCGCTACCAGCTTATTAATGTCCTGGTGTATGCACCTGTCGTCGGGCGGGAGACATTCCTGAAACTGGTGGAGCCAAATCAGGGATGCCCGGTTAAAAAATGAAGCAGAGGTAGTGGCTCGTATAGCCCATGCCGCTGCCTGGTGTGACTTGCGAAACACAAGTTCGGCTCTCCTGTCCTCTGAGTGCAAACCATCCGCGATGTCATTGGAAAGGACGACAGATGAAGTCAAGCCGCAATAGGAGGATCAACTGACAGAAGCGCCAACAAGTCTTGGAGTGTAGGTGCTGAGCAGAAGAGCTTTTTGTCGATGTCATTAGGTGCAGTGAGAGACGCGGGCTGTGACCAGGGATGCTGGAGTACTTCAGAAAAGAGTTGTGGACATGGGATAAACTCTTGTTCAAAAGTAGGCACTGCAAACAGGGCCTTGTGCGGGTTAGGATCGGCTGCTGTTGGGGAAGAGCCTTCGAAGCCGCCAACTGCGTAGTGGTAATGGCCTTATGCAATGAGGCCTTGAAAAGAGATGGCTTGAATAGACATGGAAAGGATGGTTTATCAGGTAGTGTGTCCTCATCTTCCAAAAGGTCCATTTCCCGAGACTCATCGTAATCGGGCAGGGAATCATCACTATGACTTGAGTCTCGTAGAGAAAGTCCACTATTGTCTACCTCGGTATGTGGCAGAACAGATCTATTAGACTCATATCGGCCCGTATGTGTGGGATGGTGGGCTTGTGAGCCATGAGGTTGTATCCCCTGAGGAAAACCGCCCGCCATCATCCTGGAAAGTGTGGCGGAAATCATTGCCTGGATATCATAGTATGTGGGTTGACCACCTTCTGGGGGGCGGAGGCCAGCAGCCGTAGGTGTAAAGGTGGCCTCTGGAATACCTTGTGACATGGAAGTCTGAGGTATGATGCCTTGAACAGCATGAGAAGTTAGTTGTGTAAAATCAGTTTCCTGTGCAAAAGGAACTGCAGACGGTAACAGTTCAATTCCTGTTGCTTCCCCAGGCACAATAGGTGGGGTGTCAGATATGTGAGGTGGTGCTGCCTGGGCCCGCGAAGGAGATGGAGGTTGTGGCTGGGTCTTGCACTGCACTTGGTCGAAGCGACGCTCCAATGCCTTATGTCTGCCCTTTGTATCCTTGTCATCTGCAGCAGATGATCTATGGGTCTTAGACTTAGACAGCTTGACTGCTTAGCAGATTGCTTAGATTTCCTCTTTTTCTCCTTGCACGGGGACTTCTCAGAAGGTGGTGGCCTGGTCTGACTATTGGCCTGCTCCAAATCAGATGATAAGTCAGAATCGCCCATGATGGAATCTGAACGTGGATTGACAGGTAAGGAGTTTTTTTTCTTTTGCAGGTGGTAGGGAGAGTAGGAATGAAGAAGGCCCTTAAATTACCCCTTCAGGGGGCTGGCCGCAGCCAGTCGCGTAAATGGGGTTGAGCAGATAGACTAAATGCCAGGCGGTCTTCAAATGGTCACTAGAGCTGTCTGGCTCTAAGGATACACAATGGTTGGTCTAAACAGGACTATTACTTGGACATTGTCCTCAGTCACGGTGGCACGGCCCGTAAAATGTCGGTCGGACCCCTTTGATGTACCATCAAAATGGTTGTCATTCAAAATAGCGGCCGGGAATCCAAAATGGCAGCCACCAATGATGTTCGCTTCAAATGGCAGCTGCCAATGATGTTTGCTTCAAAATGGCGGCCGCGCATGGATTAACGTTCGCTGAGGTGACGATGCGGTTGTGAGGTAACTGGCCTCTCCCCGAAGGCTCTGTATGGTCGCCGCCAAGGTTTACGAGGGGCGTGAGTCTTGGACGGACTCTGAAACGCCTCCTCCACGGGGAAAAAGTATAATCCAGGGTGTGCGAGTACTCAGAAGTGCTCCAGATGCTAGATGAGCGGTTTCTTTATTTGTCTGCCGAGACTGCCTTGGAGAAACTGGGCAGGGACTCGTAACCGCTGTCCTCGAGGAAACAGAGCAATCGGCATCCCAATTAACTATTTAAGCAAGCTCTCGTTCCTCCTGCCGCCTCTCAATGTAATTCAAGCACGCAGAGATGCCGATCTTAAAGCAGGGCTCTGCGGCAATAGTACAAGCAGCCAAAAGCGGAGGCAGGGGACCTGGAGCCCCGGCCAACACCGCCCCACTGACCGCACATCGTAAACACTCACAGTTATTGAAGATACAATCCGGTAACAATATTAGTAGATGAATTATATATAGACGAAGAGAGAGTCAACTAACAGTCCAAATTAAGGGAAATATCCCAAAAGCACTCCTTCTAGCCTGACTGAGTGAAAGGAACTGAGCCTCAGCCCAGGCCGGGGAGGCGGAGTCAACTTCCTTTAAGTGATATGCACTCAGTATTTCAGCCTAACTGAGGGGAATTACCACGCTCTTGGATTCTCCAAACAGCCGGCTGGAGAAGGGACATGTTTCTAGATTCCATAATATAATTTGAAACATTGAAAAACACATTCATAATATTGGTAGACATATAACTGTAATGAAATTATAATTCAATGAATAAAAGATGGTGGAAACCCACTTCTTCTTAGAAATACCTTCATAGATTCAACGTTAACTGTATGAAATTATTTCATTGTCCAGTTAAATTAGACTAAGTCAGTGATGGCTAACCTTTTCCTGACCAATTGGCCAAAGTGCAAATGCATGCGCGCGAATGCAAGTGTGCGCGCACAAACCCCAAAATGCAATGTGCATGTTGCCCTCATGCATGTGCACTGACCCCCTGCACAGGTGTGTGCAGCCCCCCAATGCACATGTGGCCCAGCGCATTCACATGCAACCCCCGCAAGCGCCAAACCCCCATGCATGCGCAGCAGAGACCCGACAACCAGCTGGCTGGCGGGAGATGTATGTGTGCATGCACAGCAGAGCTGAACTGGGGCAATGGCCTGCATGCCCACAGAGAGGACACTGCATGCCACCTGTGGCATGCATGCCATAAGTTCGCCATCATGGGACTAGGTGATTATAATTTTTCTGCTGCAATATCCACAATAATAATTACTGGGGAATGCTTATGACTATTGTGGCATCCCCATGGTCATGTGATTTACATCTGGATGCTTGACAACTGACTCACATTTATGATGGCTGCAGTGTCCCGGAGTCATGTGATCACTTTTTGCAACCTTCTGACAACCAAAGTCAATGGGGAAGCCAGATTCACTTAACAATCATGTTACTAATTTAACAATTGCAAGCATTCACTTAACAAATGTGGCAAGAAAAGTCATAAAATGGAGCAAAATTCAACAAATTGCTCACTTAGAATCAGAAATTTTGGGGTCAATTATGGTTGTAAGTTGAGGACTACCTGTACAAAATTTATCTGAGTATCAGAATCTTAAAAGATCTTAAAAGTGATAATTAATAGCTCCTATTTATTTATTAATTAAAAATTTAATAAACAAACAAACAAACAAATATCAGGCCATCATTAATCTGAAATCCAAAAGAAAAATTTATTGTTTTTGTTATTTCAATAATTTTCCACACTGAATGATGCTAACAATACAATAGATATAAAACACAAACGATAAGATTGGAATATGAAATGAATATATCTTGCTTATTTCAGCAAAACGAATACTTGTACTTTTGTGATCACTGAAGTTTGTTCACCCATTGTCAATTATTCACAAATTCAAGTGCAAATGAATATGCCAATATCAAGCCTAATGTTTGTTATGAGTTACAGTTGCACAATAAAATACATTTGTAAAATTGACAAATTTTTGGCATCAGGGTTTTAAAAATATCAACAAAGAACCAGAATAGTATATTGTTATTCCTGATAAATTTGGAGTGTTTTTTCAGTGGCCACTAAATTGAGTAAGAAATTCATGTTCTTGTGACCCATTGTCACAGGTGAGTATAAGAAATGCTAAAAAAATGATTTTAAGAAGAAAGAAACTACTCACAATTCTCTACTAACACAGATATAAAAGAGAGAGACAGGAGATAACAATATAAACATGGTACCCTGACCACAAATTACATTTTATAAGCTCTCCAATGGTTAATGCAACTGAATTCACTTTATTGGGTTTCTATCTCAAGTGCCTCAAATGCATAACAGTTCCAATAGTTCTTCACAATGATAATTAATATAAAGTGACATTTTATAGATGAAGGAATTAAACAGGGAAAATATGGAATTTACCAGCTCCATTATGTATCCAGTGCCTGGCTCTCATTGCTGTTTTATTATTCATACTCTTCCAATTTTCCAACCTGTTCTCCATGTAGTTGAACATAGCTGTTAGCTTATATAAAGCTACACACAGACATTGCACCCACCCAATAAAAGAGCATTTTACTAGAGCTACATGAAATATTAGCAGGAAAATAGTAGTGACCTTCTAACTACTCCAAGCATTTATTTATTCCAACAATACATTCATTTAAAACATTTTTTAACAAATATATCTTTCATTAACCATAATTTCAAGCATTTTGTTCACACATTCAATGAGCTAAGCCATATTTTCAGTCACATCCAAAAAAAGTTCATTAATAAAGCAATTAGTAAAATATTCAATACTACTATATAGAACTGTGGCAAAAGGAACAATGGACTTTGTGGAGGAAAAACCAAAAATAGAATAGCTATGTATCCTTTTAGATTATGGGAGCGACAGGGCGCTCCCATGTGACACCTCTCCTGCGCGAGCTGCACTGGCTTCCGGTGGTCTTCCGGGTGCGCTTCAAGGTGTTAGTTTTGGCCTTTAAAGCACTCCATGGCATGGGACAGGGGTATTTGCGGGACTGCCTGCTGCTACCGATAACCTCCCACCGGCCAGTACACTCACACAGAGAGGGCCTTCTCAGGGTGCCATCAGCCAAGCAATGTCGGCTGGTGGCCCCCAGGGGGAGAGCCTTCTCTGTGGGGGCACCCACCCTATGGAACGAGCTGCCTCCTGAAATTCGTTTGATCCCGGACCTCCGCGCTTTCCAAAAGGCCCTTAAGACTTATTTATTCCAACAAGCCGGCCTTGCTTGATCAATTTTAATGGGGTTTTAAAAAAAATTTTTTTTTTTGTATTATTGATTCCTGGGGTTTTAAATTGGGTATTTTAATGGGGTTGAGACTTTTATCTGGAACGCCAACGATTTAATTTAATTTTAAAATACTTTTAATGTTTGTATTATATGTGTTTTAAATTTGGTTGTTACACGCCCTAAGTTCCCCTCCCGGGGAGAAGGGCGGTATATAAATTGAAATAAAGAAAGAAAGAAAGAAAGAAAGAAAGAAAGAAAGAAAGAAAGAAAGAAAGAAAGAAAGAAAGAAAGAAAGAAAGAAAGCTCAAAACCATGCCACTTCTAACTAGTAAAAATAAAGAAATCTGCCCTAGCAATCCCTCTGGCTCTCCTTTTCACTTAAGCCAACTGTTGGAGAGAAACTTTCTGTCAACAGCTGCAGTTTGTGCCACTAATGTTTTCTCAAGCAGTTGAAGAATAAGAACTCACGTTGTCTTCCTGCCCAATAGCATTTTAACCCTCAGAAATGTAACCACACTTAAACAAGAGGCATTGTCAGTAAACCTTTAAAAAGAAACTATTGTTGTTGATGAAGGAGGAGGAAGAGGAAAGGTGTTTACTCAAAACCAAAAATATATTTGCTTCCTCAATAGGAAAGTATCAGTTTTAGTAACCACCTCTAACAAGCAGCGACTACATTCCATAATCAATGCTTCTGAGCATCCTTTGCTATATGGCAATCTACTTTTCTTTCACATGCAGTGTCCTCTAATTTTGCCCTTCATACAATTCCTGTTTTAGGCACCACTGACAAGCAAAATATAATTCAAGTCAGGCAGACTGAATGCATCTTTCATGATCTTACTCTCCACAAATCAAATACACGTCCAGTCAAAATTAATGTCTCCCAGAGACTATTCTTGGAGACTTCAAGGGACTCTATTCATTTCAAACCAAGAAATCTGAACACACACATAAATCCTGAAAATGCTGAATCTGTCAAGAATGTGCACCTACTGGTTAAAATTTACAATGCACATCCTTAAGTTTTGATGTAATAGAACAAATTTTCTTGAAACAACATTTATCTCGGATATTATATTCCACGCCAGTTTCAGACATTATGCCTTATGCTTTCAAACAAACCCTCAGCACCATATGCTTTTTCAGATATCCTCTATAGATTTCTATAGTGAAAACTACTACTTATTATTCAAATTCACAAGAGATATGGAACAAATCCAGAGACTTGCAATTTGTCAATACTGTAAACTCTGCTAATTGTTGGGTTTTCCTTTCTCTATCAGCTATACATCATTCAAAAACTGTATGTCAACAAGCTATCAAAGGAAAATGTTTCTAATTCCTAACTTCATCTAAGAGGCTTAGGACCATAACAGCAGTAATGCCATTCAAATCAGGCAGAGCAAGCATAACAAATTAACAAAGTAGTTAGTAAATTTATGAATTTATAAACAAGTTAGTAAATTTATTTGCCACCCATCTTGTATTCAACGACTCTACTAATAAACTACTATTAAAAGATGTGGTGACACAATGGTTAGAATGCAGTATTCCAGGCTAATTCTGCTGACTGTCAACAGTTCGGTCCTGACTGGCCCAAGGCTGACTGAGCCTTCCATCTTCCGAAGTTGGTAAAATGAGCCCCCAGATTGTTGGGGCAATATGCTGACTCTGAAAACCACTCAGAGAGGGCTGTAAAACACTGTGGTATATACATCTAAGTGCTACTGTTACTGCTACTAATAATGGGGGTACGTAAATCATAAAAATGCTAAAGTGGAAGAAACTTTTGCCTTTTAGAATTATCAACAGTAAGGAAATAAGAAGTCAAGAAATATGCCATATGCTAGCTGTATTGGTATGTGAGAATGATCTCTGGAGATAAAGGAAGAACCACAGCCAGGGGGAATGGTCCAATAAGAGGCAGCTTAGCCCACAAAAGGATAGAGATGTTGTGGCCCACCAGGGGCCATCAGAGCTTGCAGCAGATTCGGACAGTGAGGAGGTTGTGGAGGAACGTGGGCCAGTTCTAGAGTCTGGGGAAGGCTCGGACGAGGGCTCTGCATCACATGCAAAGAGGGAGCCAGAGCCATCTGGTAGTTATGTGCTGCCTCTGGAGCCTCTGGAATCTGACATCAGCAAGGCAGAAGAATAGAGTGAGCCTGTTCTCTGTGCGCAGAGCTGCAAGAAGGCAAGAACAATTAAGAAAAAAAAAGGGCGACTCAGGAGTAAGGCTTGGAGATGATTGCCCCCCCCCCATAAATCATAAAAGAGGAGCAAATGGACGTGAGCCTTTGCGATTAGTTCATATACTCAATTCAAGCCCTGAGAAGTCAGTTTGACTCTGTGCTCCATTTGGCTTTGCAAACTAATTGGCAATTAGGTCTCTGGCAGCGTTTCAACGGGGATAAAGGTGGGTGCTTATCAACATTACCCCGAAAGACTGTGTCAACTTGAGAATCTTCACAGACTGTGAATCATTACAGGCTGTGAATGACCATAATTCACAGCTGTCTCAATAAAAGAGGTTTTTTGGGACTAAGATTGTGATTTATGTTTTCTCAGGAAGCCTATGTCAGAACAAGAGGGTGAAAAACATCGTCCTAGTTGGGCTGTAAGACAACAGGGAAGAAATGTACTTTCAGATTTGTAAGATTTTGTTAATCTTACAATAAAGTAGGATTAGTTCATCTCAATATGCTTTGCAAGGCTGACACTAGCACTTCGTATGATAGTAATGAAGGCTTTGAAAAAGATATTCAAATGATATTCTGGCATGTTTATAAATGAAAATGGCTGATCTCACTGAGCTAAATTGGACTGGGCCCAATCAAAACCTAGACAAAAAAACTTGGGGAACATCCACACTATTGCTATAATGTTATGTCAAGAAAGCATTTTATATCATGACTTTAAAAAAAGGTATGTGGCCATGAATTTATCAGGAATTCAGCTTGATCTCACATACATAGACTTTTTTAATGTATACTTTATGATATATGGATGAGAAATATCCTATTCTGTGAGGTTAAAAGAGTATACTAATTCCAGGATATTACAGACAGGAAAATAATTTGGTGAGCATGAAGCCTTTTATCAAATTCATCACAAGTCTCATTTTGGCATTATTGTTCTCAAACATTCAACATGTGAAAAAAGCCCATTTAACAGTCAAAGGATGTCAGTTCATGCAAGTACAGTAATTGTGCATATTCTGTACAAATTCTAGCTTTTGAATGAGTCAGACACTACACTAGAAGATTCTGATTCACGAGGAAACAAACCTGATGCCTGTCCTGCCAAGACTGGGAAGTAGTTTTTCAAAGGGTCCTTGATAATGCATTAAATCTTGGGAATCCTACAATTTAAAAAAGTACTTTATTTGAGTCTACATAACATGTTAACTCAGATGAAGAAGTAAGGAGACACTGTAGATCAGTGGCTTCCAGCCTTTTGGGCACCAGGGACTGGTTCTCTGGAGAGCGTATTTTTCCATGGATCTGGGGAGCAAGATTTCGTGCACTGCCTGCATCCTGGGTGTACACGGATGGGCCACTACTCGGTTGTGCGGTCCAGTTCCTGGTAGGCTGCAGGCCCAGGTCTGTGGACTAAAGGTTAGGGACATCTGCTGTAAATAACTCTTTCATTCTTACGTAGTTTTTTTTTTTTAAATTAGATTTATATGCCGCCCTTCTCCGGAGACTCAGGGCGGCTTACAATGTGTTAAGCAATAGCAATAGCAATAGCATTCATACTTTTGTATATTTTTTATACAAAGTCAGCTTATTGCCCCCACAAACTGGGTCCTCAATTTACCTACCTTAGAAAGGATGGAAGGCTGAATCAACCTTGAGCCTCAAACTTGCAATAATGGTATCATGTTGCGCCGGTTGGAGGGATTGGGTGTGGGGGGCACCATTTTGCGGTGGTTCTCCTCCTATCTCTCCGACCGGTCGCAATCCGTGTTGACAGGGGGGCAGCGGTCGACCCCGAGGCGCCTAATGTGTGGGGTGCCGCAGGGATCGGTCCTCTCGCCCCTCCTGTTCAACATTTATGTAAAGCCGCTGGGTGAGATCATCCGTGGTTTTGGGGTGGAGTTCCATCAGTACGCTGATGATACTCAGCTGTACATCTCCACCCCAGACCACCCCAACGATGCCGTGGAAGTGATGTCCCAGTGCCTTGAAGCCGTGCGGGTCTGGATGGGGAGAAACAGGCTTCAACTCAACCCCTCCAAGACCGAGTGGCTGTGGCTGCCGGCGTCCCGATATAGCCAGCTGACACCATCGCTGGTTATTGGGGGTGAATCTTTGGCCCCCACGGAAATGGACGTTGTCTTACCTGAACGTCCCTTTTCGGAGCGCTGCGGATACACTCCATAGCTGGGTTAGATCCTCATCTCTGACAGCAACTGAGAGAACTTGTAAATCCATTTCTCCTGCTCTGCACTCTAACCACGCCCCCTTTTCCCATGCTTCCCCAGTCTTGAACGAAGGCACTGCAGACAATTTCAAACAATGCCGTTTATTAACCACAACATAACCAACAACCAACAACAACCAAAAACGAGTAAGGGAGGGAATGGAGTGTATCCGCAGCGCTCCGAAAAGGGACGTTCAGGTAAGACAACGTCCATTTTCCAGAGCGCTGCTACTACACTCCATAGCTGGGATATACCCAAGCCAAAAACCAAGGGAGGGACACTAAACACCCCCAGACGGCTCAGAAACCACACTTTGCAAAACCCTCCGTCCAAACGAAGCCTCAGCCGAGGCATAGGAGTCAATCTTGTAGTGTCTAATGAACGGAGACAACGAAGACCAAGTAGCAGCCCGGCAAATGTCCAGAATCGACGCCTGTGTCGCCCAAGCTGCCGAGGTAGCTGCACTCCGCGTGGAATGAGGCAAGATCCTTGCCGGAGGCACCCGGGCATGACGCTCGTACGCCAAGGAAATGCAGGCCTTAATCCAACGACCCACCGTGGTCGACGACACCTTCAGACCCAAGGATGCCGGATGGAATGAGACCAGAAGTGCCTCCGTCTTGCGGAACGACGCAGTCCGCCGAATATAACGCCGCAGCGCCCTGCGAACATCCAGGGTATGCCACATGACCTCACGATGGTGCTGAGGGGAAGGGCAGAAATCCGGCAACACGATCTCCTGCGCCCTATGGAACCACGAATTCACCTTGGGCGTGAATGTCGGATCCAAGCGGAGCACCACCGTATTGGCATGAAAAATGCACAGATCTTTCCTAACTGAAAGCGCCGCCAGTTCCGAAATCCTCCTGGCCGACGTGATGGCCAGGAGAAAGGCCACCTTGAAAGACAAAAACTTTAACGAGATAGAACCCAAAGGTTCAAAGGGCGGTTCGGTGAGAGCTTGCAGCACCAGGGTCAAATCCCAAGACGGATATCGATGCACCACAGGAGGGCGCAAGTTCGTGGCCCCATGCAGAAAATCCCTCACCCAGGGATGACGCGACAAGGACTGGTAAGGAGGAACAGCCAGCACCGTAGAAAGAGCCGCCACCTGTCTCCGCAACGTAGTGGGGGCCAAACCTTTGTGCAACCCTGATTGTAGGAAACCGAGGACATCTTGGATCACCGCAGACGTCGGATCCACGTGATGAGCCGCACACCAGTCGCAGAAGGCCTTCCAAGACGCCTCATATATCCTCGTCGTCGACGGCCTACGGGCCGCTTGCATGGTGCCAATCACATCATCCGGAAGCCGGCCTTTCTTCAGGATGACGCGCTCAAACGCCAAACGGCCAACTGTAGCCACTGAGGTTCTGGGTGGCTGATAGCCCCCTGGCGCAGAGAGACACGATGTGACGGTATCACCCACGGATCCACCACCGAAAACTCCACCAGGTCGGCGAACCACGGTCGTCGAGGCCAGTAGGGAGCCACCAGTAACAAGTCTGCCCCCTCTGCCACCATCTTCCGGATCACCAGCGGCACCAGCTTGACTGGGGGAAAGGCGTACAGGAGACCCGCCGGCCACCGGCATCTTAGGGCGTTTGCGTTTTCGGCTCCCGGAGTCGGATACCTGGAGACGAATCGAGGCAGCTGAGCGTTTGCGGGACTGGCGAAGAGGTCGACCACCGGGTTCCCAAACCGAAGAGACAGCTCGCGGAACAATCTCGGATGTAACTGCCATTCGGATGGATCTATCAGCTCCCTGCTTAGCCAATCCGCTTGCACATTGGCTGCGCCTGAGATGTGGTCCGCTCGAACCGACAACAGGTGCCTCTCCGCCCAGCGGAACAGCTTCTCCGACTCCAGCATCAGGGCACGCGACTTCGTGCCCCCCTCTTTGTTCACGTGGGCTTTTGCGGAGGTGTTGTCCGTGAGCACTAATAGATGACTCCCCTGGACCGCTGTCGAAAAGTGGAGCAGAGCCAGCCGAATCGCCCGCAGCTCGAGAAGGTTGATGTTCTGAGCCTTCTCCACCTTGGACCAACGACCCTGGGCTACCTGTCCGCCGAGATGGGCCCCCCAGCCATGGAGGCTGGCGTCTGTGGTGAGTATCGCCCTCTCGTGTTCCAGGAAATAGCAACCCCGCCGAAGGGCTGAAGATTTCCACCATCCTAGGGACAGCCGTACCTGAGGAGGAACAAACACGGGTCTGCGACTGACGGCTTCCCCCCTCCTTTGAAACGGCAACAGGAACCACTGGAGAGGACGAGAGTGTCTGCGTGCCCAAGGAACTATATGAATGCACGAGATCAGCTTGCCCAGCAATTGCGAGAGTGTCAGGAGCGGAACCGACCTCTGGGAGAGCACCAGATCCAACAACTCTCTGATGCCTCGCCTCCTCTCGGGTGACAGGAACACTTGCCCCCTCGCAGAATCTATCACCGCTCCTAGGTGCAGGATGGAGGTGGACGGGACGAGCTGGCTCTTGTCCCAGTTGATGGTGAAACCATGAGCCTGGAAGGTTGACAGCACCCGGTCCATATCTCGTATCGCCTGGGCCTGGGAAGAGGAGAGCACCAGGATGTCGTCCAGGTAGCACATCAATCTGACAGGGGTCGGCCGAAGAGTTGCCGCCACTGCCGCCACTAGCTTTGTGAATGTTCTGGGAGCCGAGGAAAGTCCAAATGGCATGGCACAGTATTGATAGTGCCTGCCAGCAAATTCGAATCGCAGAAAACTGCGCTGGGAAGGATGCACAGGAACATGGAGATAGGCCTCCCGTAGATCTACAGACTGCATGAGGTCCCCCTGACGAACTGACGCCAAAATTGAGCGAAGCGAGTGCATTTTGAACTGCTTGTAGCGAACCGCCCGATTCAAATCTTTCAAGTTGAGGATGGCCCTGACACCCCCCGAACTCTTGGGAACCAGAAAAAGGATTGAATAAAATCCGGTCCCCCACTGATCCTCGGGCACTGTCTCTATAGCCTTGATGTCCAGGAGGTGGGCAATTTCTGCTGCCATCAAACGGCGATTTTCTGCCGAGCGAAGGGCGGGACACCGAACAAAACGACGTGGAGGTGGGCTTGAAAATTCGATCCGAAGGCCTTCGGCAACCGTGTGACGGACCCACACGTCCGAAGTCGAGGCCGCCCATTGACGACGGAATGCCTGCAGACGACCGCCAACGGGAACGGCCAGCCGCGAGTCACTTGCCCCTTCTGAAAGGTCTGGAACCGGAGCCTCGAAAAGGACGTTTTGCGGTAAGCTGCTGTCTGCCTCGGTCTCGGAAACGGTGCCTATCGGAGAAACGCTCCGCGGGCGCGAATGACTGGCGATAGGAGGAGGCCCCGCCTGTACCTGACGAAGGCCGAAAGGAAGACCGTTGAGAGTAGGGAGTGAAACGCCTCTCCTGTCTGCGAAAAGCCGATGGCAGGATCTTTCGTTTATCTTTGTCTTCCACCAGCACCGGGTCCAGTGCAGCCCCAAACAGATTGGGCGCTTTGTATGGAGCAGCAGCGAGCTTCCATTTTGTCTTGACGTCAGCTTTCCAGGGCTTCAGCCAGAACATGCGCCTTGCGGTGACAGAGGACGCCATAGCACGCGAAACAAACTTCACAGAATTCAAAGAGGCGTCGGCCGAGTATTCGGTGGCCGCAATAATCTTGTTCACATCTTGGTGCAGACGTGTCTCTTCAGGAGGCAGGCGCTCTTGCAATTGGCGAAGCCAAATCAATGATGCACGATTGAAGAAGGACGTGGCAGTCGCTGTTTTGACCGCCCACGCTTCCGCGAAGTGGGCCTTGCGCAAGGCCTGTTCCATGCGCCTTTCCTCTGCCTTCAAGCCTTCCAACGGATCAGACGAAATCATTGAATGGGAGGTGAGGCTTGCCACCGGGGGATCAACAACTGGCAATTCCAAAAGCGCCTCTAACTCCGGGGCCGGGCAGAAAAGCTTCTTATCTAGGTTACTCGGAGCAGTCGCCGACCCCGGTTGGCCCCAAGGTGTCTGAAGGACGTCCAAAAATAGCTGAGGGCATGGCACAAAGTCCTTTTGCTGCTTGGCCTGCGTAAACAAGGCATCGTGCGGGCCCGCCTCCGGTTGAGGCGTGGAGGACTGGGCCCCCACCGATCCCAAATTGGTAGTCATGCGAGCCTTGTGCAGCAGAGACTTAAACAAGGCAGGTCGAAAAAGTCCCGTGAAAGGCGGGGCCTCAGGTTGCAATCCTTCATCCTCTGAAAACTCGAGCTCCTCTGGATAATCTTCCTCCTCCTCAGACTCCGAAGGGGATTCAGACTCTCTGTATTGTCGCTGACGGGCCTTGCGAGCCGAAGGAGCCGGAGGGGTCCCCTGACTGGGACCAGGGGAAACCCCATGAGCCGCCTGCTGGGCCCCCGCAGCCATGATGGAAGCCAAGGCTGTGGAGAGCATGGATTGGAAGTCCAACTGGGAACCAGAAGGCGAAGGACCAGTCTGGCGGAGACCCGCTGCCGTAGGCGTAAAGGTGGCTGAAGGAGCTTGCTTGCTGGTTGAGCGACAAGGAGGAGCTCCGACTGAAGACACATCTGGTAAGGATTGTGACACTCCCTTGGTTAATGCCAACGGAATTGGAGACGGGCACCTCGCCCGAGCGGACCCAGGTTCAGGACCTGTAAGGGACAGCCCCGCAGCAAGCCTGGCCTTCTCATATTGGCGTTCAAACGCCTTGTGCCTCCTCAGAGCGTCTTTGTCAGCTGCAGATGACACCTTGGAGCGATGGGAGGTAAGGCTGGAGGACACCGACTTCTTTGAACTCCTCGATTTGTGTGACCTGCTAGATCTGGGAGGACTACCCTCCGGCTCAAGATCAGAAGAAAGCGAGGAATCCGCCATGATGTCACAAGGCCTGATAGATGGCCCAAAGGTCGAATCAAATGAAGGCCCCTTAGATTTTTTTTTTTTTTTAAATTGGTAGGCACTTCCTTTGTGTCACGTCTTATTTTTATTTATATCTGCTTTTTTTTTTTTTAATTTATTTATTTATTTATTATTATATTATAATTATTTTTTGAAAGAAGTATATATATATATAGATATATATAGGGTCTATGTAGATACTCTGTATCACGTGCCTCTTGCTTTACCTTTTTTTTTTTTTTTTTTTTTTTTTTTATTTCACAGGCTGGGCTACCTCCAAGGGGCGTCGTTGGCCACTGGGCAGCCACCCACTTGCTCCCAGGACAGGAGTGCCAAGATCAGCAGATAGCCTGATCAAGTGAGGCAGTAGACACACGCGCGACCAAACTGCGCTGTGTCCCCCCAAAAAGGAGAAAAAAGGGGAGCCTCAATCGCCAGGGGCTGCTGCAGGGATACCCCGAGAACGGGCGACCCCCCCCCTCTCTTTGGCAGAGGGGCGCTGGAAGCAAAGCGTTCGGGCCAAAAACAAAATGGCGGGCGCTGCGCTCGACACTTCAAAATGACGCCCGCCACGAGGAACAGCCTTTTCAAGGAGGCGCCAGCGAGGGCGGTGAGCGAAAAAGGCCCTCCAACGCCCCACTCCGCCGGACAAGCCAGCAGTTGCAGCTCCAGTCGCTGCAGACTGCAAAATCACCACGGCGCCGCCCGCAGAGCCCTGACGGGACGGTCGCCGGAGGAGCCTGTAACTCCGAAGCTGGGCCTGCTTAACAGAATAAAGCAGCGCCCGCACGCCGCTTGCCTGAGGGAATCCCCGGCTGCAATTACACGTGGGGGGAAGCCCAGCAGCGACGGCGAACCGCCCGCACGCTAGCTCTCCCACCCAGCGGCACTATCGGGAGCCGGATCTGCCCCGAAGGGACAGGATCCGGCGGCTGGAGGCGCTCCACGCGCCGAAGCTCAGCGCGACCCTCGCGGGCACGCAACCGGCCAAACCAGCCACAGGCACAAACAGGAGGCAAAGGGAAGAATTCAAGAAAAATAAAAGTTTTTTTTTTTTTTTTTTTTTTGCAATAAAACTTACCACTAACCGAAAGAAGAGTCAGGAAGAAAAAAGGGGACTTAATCAAAAATAAATAAAGGCCTAAGCGGTAAAACTACACTCCAGAGCACAGAGCTAACAAATTCACCTCAGTCTGTCAGCAACTGAGAGAAAGACTGGGGAAGCATGGGAAAAGGGGGCGTGGTTAGAGTGCAGAGCAGGAGAAATGGATTTACAAGTTCTCTCAGTTGCTGTCAGAGATGAGGATCTAACCCAGCTATGGAGTGTAGTAGCAGCGCTCTGGAAAAGGGTTCGCAACTTGGGCATCCTCCTGGATCCACGGCTGTCCTTAGAGGATCACACAACAGCTGTGGCCAGGGGGGCTTTTTATCAGGTTCGCTTGATACGCCAGTTGCGGCCCTTTCTAGATCGGGACTCCCTACGCACAGTCACTCAGGCGCTCGTCACGTCTTGCCTGGATTACTGTAATGCTCTCTACATGGGGCTCCCCTTGGGGTGCACCCGGAGACTCCAACTGGTGCAGAATGCAGCTGCGCGGGGGATTATGGGAGCGACGGGGCGCTCCCATGTGACTCCTCTCCTGCGCGAGCTGCATTGGTTGCCGGTGGACTTCCGGGTGCGTTTCAAGGTGTTGGTGATCACCTTTAAAGCGCTCCATGGCTTAGGACCAGGGTACTTACGGGACCGCCTTCTGCCGCCAATTGCCTCCCACCGGCCGGTTCGCTCCCACAGAGAGGGCCTTCTCAGGGTGCCGTCAGCCAGACAATGCCGGCTGGCGACCCCCAGGGGGAGAGCCTTCTCTGTGGCAGCCCCGACCCTCTGGAATGATCTTCCTCCAGAACTGAGAACGATCCCCGACCTCCGGACGTTTCGTCGGGCCCTGAAAACGTATCTTTTCCAGCTTGCCGGTCTAGCCTGATTCCCCGTTGAATTTTAATATTTTTAGTGTTTTAGGGTTGTTGTATTTTAATATTTAAACTGTTTTTAATTGTCAGCCAAAGTTTATATGGGTTTTAAGATTTTTAACTTTTGTATACTGTATTTTTATCTGGCTGTTCACCGCCCTGAGTCCGCAAGGAGAAGGGCGGTATATAAATCCAATAAATAATTAATAAATAAATAAATAAATAAATAAATAATTGCAGACAGCTGAATGTTAATAACAGGCTATTAGCCTGTTGAGCTATCTGAGGCTCTTAGTTGCTGTCAATCTACAATATTTTCAGTTTTCTCGGGGGGGGGGGTGGAAATTTGTAATCTACTTTCCAATATTTCATTCCAGCTGTTACTTCATGAGTTTAACATCTATGCTTGGAATGATTTTGGGGCTTTAAAACTTTCCAGTTTTGGAGCATTCTGAACCCAGGCAGGGGTTGGAACCCCCTCAAATCTGCCAAGAGAGTTCGACTGCCAAAGATGAAGGCAAGTTGCCAATATTGGAGATGTGATATTCTGCCAATTTCTGTGGAAAACAAAAGGAATATATTGCACTCAGTTTTTAGGGCAAGTTTAAGATAGATAGATGATAGATAGATAGATAGATAGATAGATAGATAGATGATAGATAGATAGATAGATAGATAGATAGATAGATAGATAGATAGATGATAGATAGATAGATAGATTTTAAAATCCTACCCATTTAAAAAATAAGAACTCAAGGTACTTGCCCATTTGTTTTATATAATGCCATTGCAGCTTCAGGCTGCCAAAAATAATAAACGTTTAAAAGTTCAACTCCAGCTGACAAAAGCTCTCATAGAAAATGGCATTATGTAAGCTTGACACATAAGTAAATGACTAAAGTAAAACTAAGCTTTCAGTAATCATGACCTCTTTATAAAATGACTAGTATATGTCCAAATTTTATCAAAAACAAAAATCTCTCCTGTGCTAACCATCCATATTAATAGAAAAGGTATTAAATATAATCAGTATGTCAAAACGGTATATACTTACAATAGAAATGTGAATATTTTGGTAACATTATTTTGGTGAATATTGAAAAGAGGGAGAGGTTTTTGAAGCTATTGTGAGACTGTTGATATTAAGACTACAGTGATCTAGATGTGAAGGAGAAAAGATGATACAGAACACACATGAGGACACAAGTAGCTCCTCTTGACTTTTCCTTAAAGAACAAACTTCTTTTGCTAGAATTGGGCAGAAAAACATTTGATATAAGAAGCACTGATAGGTGCTGTATGTACACCTGTGCAAACTTCAAACCATTTTTTTCTCCTTTGAGCCTCAACTGTTGCAAAGTCTAGTACAATGATGGCGAACCTATGACTTGTATGTGAAAGGTGGCATACCGCAATGTTTTAGATGACAAGCCAGTGTTCAGCAATACCCAACAACTATTCCCCAAAACATCACCCTGTTATTTCATCATTTTCAGAAGTCACACAAGAATGAGGTGTGCTCTGGACTCTTCAAAGTCGCATAAAACTCATACAAGAAGGCTATGTTCTCTACAGCCTCTGAAAAATGTGAGAATGGGATGTACTTTTGCACAATTTTCAGCAGCTGCAGAGGCCACAAAAGAGCATTCTCCAAAATCACCTCAAGAATAAAGGCCTCATGTGATCCAGATCAGCCTCAGATAGGCCACAGGGGCCTTTAAACAGGAACAGAACAGTGTCTAAAGGTATTGGTACAGCAGAGCCTATGAAGTGCTGTTCACAGGCAATAGCACTGTTCCCCAAGGCTCACATTTCTTGGGGATGACATAAGGTGGCCTTTCTGAGTGGCGATAGGGCTCAGATCAAGGACCAGGCCTTTATTTCAGGCCAAGCTTTGGCATTGCGATTGAGTGTTGCTGTTCAGGGTCGCCTAGATAGGGACAAGATAGGGCACTGTTTCTCTTTTGTTCAGGGTGACATACCAGCAGAGTCAAAATAGGCATTTTCTGATTTTTTGAAACGCCAGGCTGCAAAGATTCACTATCACTGGTCTAATACTATACTGTATAATCCACTTGTAACTGCCTGATATGCTTCAGACATCTAATTTGGTAAGAGGCACTATTTTCATTCTTCACCTTCTGTTAGCAGACTTTTTTCTTAAAGCAAGACTGTTTAAGGACCCTGAGGCAGTGGCAAACAGACGTTACCCTAACACAAGCTTCTGTGCCTAAAAAAAAGAAATTAACTCAACTCTTCAAATCTCAACATTTTTATTTTAATGAAAAGCTAAATTACCACTTAACATGAGGGTCCCTCACCCTTTTCATTCTCAACTGCCTCCAGTTTTACATCATATAGTCAAATCTCAGGGGGAGGGAAACTATCTCCGCGCAGATAAAACTAGTTATTTAGCAACTCTGAAAGCTTTGGGCTACTGTGTTATACTTGCAGTGATAGCAGACAATTAAAATGTAATGACTAGAATTTGCAAATGTTTTAAAATGTCTTTATAATATTGTTTTAAGTGTCAGGCCACTTTCAAATGACTTAGATTCTTATAGTGTGCATCCAGAGTGGGAAATGTGTCTTCAACTCACACATGTATAGAGTTGTTGGTTAAGGGGCAATATTCTTTGGAGGCAATAGCTGCAATCAAGCACTTTCTGTAGCTCTGAATAAGACTTCTCCATTTTTCAACTGCAATTTGTCCCAGACTTCTTGTACAAATTGTTTCAGTTGTCTTAAGTTTGATGGGCTCCTTCTCCCACCTGTAAGTTTCACCTCTTTCCATGAATGTTTTGTTATACTGACATCAGGATTCACGGCAGGCTCTTTCAGAATAGTTCAATGTTTACTTTTCACCATTTTGGTTCTCTTGGATATATATTTTGTATTATTATCCTGATGAAAGACCCTTGCCCTGCAACTGAGGCATATTGGGCATTATGTTTCACTTCAGAACACCTTGATAAGTCTTCTGATTTTATTGTGCCCATACAGATTCAAGGCCCCTGATTCTGGGGGCAGCAAAGCAATGGCATTACATTATAGAACCTCTTCCATGTTGGAAGGATTTTCTTTAAACTATTGGTTTTTATTCTGTGAACATAGAGCAAGTGTGACTTATCAACAAGTTCTAATTTTGTTTCACCTGTCCAGATATAGTCTCCCAGAAGGACTGCTGCTTGCCAACATATATTCTAGTAACTCCAATCTGGGATTTTTGTGTCTGTATTTCAGAAGTGGGATCTTCTACCATGGAAGCCATTTTCAGTAAGACAGTGATGTATGGTACAACTTGATATTGTTGTACCTTGATTTTGGAGGTCAGCCAGGATCTTTATTGAAGCTTTGGTTTTGTTTTCTATTTTTCCACCATTCAAACTTTCTTCCTGTTCTGTCTGGGGTTAATTTTTCTCTTGTGGCCACATCCAGGGAAACTGGCTATGGTCTTTTTGATAACATTAACGACTGTGGTCACAGGAATATGAAGCTTTAGGGAAATGGTAATAGCAAAGGCTACAAAAGGCCTTCTTCCTTTCTTCCTCAAACAATTCTCTGCTGTTCCTTCTCCATATTCACTGTACTGAATACAATGACAGAAAATGCCTGAGTGAGGTACTTTATTCCATTCAAATAGGCTGAGTGACTGATAATGAGATTAAAGACACTTGTGATACTAATTAATGTAAACAGTATGCTTGAGAGAATAATGAAATCCAATAAAGTTTTTGAACATCTAACTGTTACCAATAATTACATCCATGCCATTTCAATTTGTTTTATTATTTACAAGAATATGTTAAGTTATACATCAAAACAAAATATCTGCTTTATGGACTATGAAATAAAAAAAATGATGACTGTCATTTGCTTGTATCAGTTTCAACTTATTTCACAGCAAATTGGGAATCTTTGGGGGAAAAGTAGAAAGGTAAATATTTGTAGCTGTGTCTATATTTTAGATATTACTCGTATGACATATTTTATCATGCAACCTTTCAAATTCGCTAGGATTATAGTTCCTAGAATTCCCAGCCAATGATCCAACATTTCAACATTTCACAACCAAATCACAAATCTACAATAATTTCTAATTTTAAATACCATTTCAAGTCTTTTATCAAACTTCCCCTCCCTATGCTTTATTATATTCTATTCAAAGCAGAATTAAATCAGGATAAGTGCAGCCAAAATAGCCTGTACAGGATAAACTACCAAGTTATTTTGTGAATTTATTGTATCAATATATCAAGAAAACATTTCTTGGACTTCCGCTGGCACTGCCGGCGCCGCTGCAGTTCCTTTGTGAGCTCCTACCCCCGGGATCTGTAAAACCGCCAAAACAGTGCAAATCAGCTGTTTTGGCGGCTGGAACTTCCCCCTTGGGCAAAGAGGGGGGGTGAGTGCTCAGGCATATAGAGCCCCCCAAAACCTCCAGGATTAATCCTGGAGGTGTAGAGGGTGAGGGCTCCCCAAACGCCTGGAAAGCAGCTCCAGACTCAGGAGGATTCCGTCCCTGACGGAACAAGGCGCCATGACCATCCCTGTGAAACAAGTGATTTCAAGGATTGATTTCCACGCAGGCAGAACAAAACAGGAGAGCTTCTCGCAAGTATTTTATTTTCCTTTAACTCTGCTGAAGAATGAGGCCTTTCAGATTCAAGTGAAAGTTTTAAAGAGACCCAAAATGGCGCTGATAGAGAACGGAAGTCTGAGAAGAAAGTGATTGTTAAAGTGTGTTTGTGCTTGTTAAGGTCGTTACAGCTGTCAGTATTTTGAAGCTTTGCTGAATGAAGTGGGAACTTACTATTATTGTTCAGAGACTGAGAAATAGAATTTTACTGTTTTCGCTGAGAAGCTGAAAGTGTTCTTTTTTGGAAATGGCAGAGGCAAAGATTTTTGAAGAGAATGGAGGTTTCTCAGCACATAGTTCAGCAAGTGTACAAATACTGACAATGGATTTTTTGGAAGCATGGCAAAAACCATTTGTGGAAAGACTGGATGAGATTTTTGAGAAGTTCTTTACTCAAATTGATAATAAAGATGCAATGTTGAAAGAGGAGGAAGAAGAAGTAACTCAAGTAAAAATGCCTGAGGAACATGGAAAGGATGTTTCCCAAATCATGAAAAAGCTGATGGGCTTGAAGGAGGTTAATCCGGAGAAATGGAGAGAGATTTATTCAGAGGTTTTGATGCAGAGGAAGGGAAAAGTTCTGGGAGAAGTTTGGATTTTCAAGATATCAAGAAGGATTAGAAATGGAACATTACAATTTCTTTATAAAAATGGACTTTTAATCCTAATTAAAGAGGTGTGTTTTCTAAAAGGAATTACTTTGCGAGCTGCATAGGATTGGAAGATAGAATTACAGTTGAATACACAAAAGCTTGTAAAAATAAAAAATGGTGGATTAAAGCGGAAGAAGAAGGCTTGAAAAAAAACTAGGGGGAAATGGAAGTGGAAGAATTTTATTCCTCTTTGTTAGGCAGGATTTGGTTTTGGAAAATTTTTTACTTATGATTGTTATATTTTTCTAACTATTGGTATTCAAGACATGATTAATTTTTTATTAAGGATATGATTTGTATGATTTAAAGTTGTTTTAAATAATTGATATACTTAAGGTTTTTAAGATGGATATTATTAAATTGTAATTTTTAATCTTAGGTTAATAGATCTCTCAATATATATCTAAAAGTTACTTTAAGTAATGGATTAAAAAGAAACTTTCTTTTGGATGTTAAATTTATATTTTGTTTTACATTAATGTTATTCTGTGGAGAAACAAGTTGGCTTTGTTTATTGTTGAATTAATTGGGATTAACTACCTTTAAGCAAAAAAAAAAGTTATATTTTGTTTTGAACAAGGAGAGTTAAAGTACAAGTGATAGATAAATCTATAGATAGTTAGTTTGTGGGATTGTTTATTAAGGTTTGCTAAATTTTTCTACCCTGTATTTGTTCTGGGAAGTCCGGGGAGGGGGGTGGGGGTTGGGATAGGAGGGGGGAAGGGGGGGAAATAAAAATATGATTGATTTTTTTTTGTTTAATTGTATATGTTGTATGCTGACTATGAAATAAAATTTGTTTTCAAAAAAAAAAAAAAGAAAACATTTCTTTTGGTAACCAGTATTACCTAATACATAGAATATGAGTTTGGAAATTTTAGAAATAATGTTTCAAAATATGAAACATTGTTCTTATTATCTCTGTTTCCATATGTAATCCACAGGGTCATTATAGGGACATAGTTATCAAGCTACTGTAAAGTCTTAACACAGCTCTATCAGTTATAGAGAGAAAAATAGATTATGATGTTGCTGCCAGCGAATGAAAAAAGTGACCAGCTCTCTAGAAAAGGTCGTAGAATCGATCACTTGAAATTTACAGACACATCAATACAATGTTACAACAGGGAGATTTTCTTGAAAACTTTCAAACCATCTTGTCCTCCCAAGTAATAGCTGTGAAAATTGCTACAAAAATATGAATAAACTACATCACCAGCTGGCAAATAAGAGGGCATGCAGTATAATTGCTTGTTTTTATAAAGCCAAGCAGTGGAGGAATGTTTCCTAAAAGTTATACAAAAAACATAAACCTTAACCAGCTGGATGCCACTGCCGCTTTGTAGATCTAGTAGCACAGCTAACTCAATAAATAGCTAACTCAAATACACACTGCACAAACAGACAAAAACTATCAGGGTTGTATTCATTAGCATTCTACTCACAGTAATAGAAACATCAATATAACTGCTTTTTTCAGTGCACTGCATGGCACATAAGAAGCAATATCTCAGGATTTTTCAACTACTTCAATGCCATGTTGAATCACTTTGATTAGCACAAAATCTTGCCAAAGCATTTTGCTTAAGTATCTTAACCGATATGACTGATAGTATATAAAATATGGCAGCTCTCAAGGGGAATTATTAGTAGTTAACAAGAACATTACAGGTTTACTGAGAAATACATGACATATAAGACAATCAAAATGGCCATATAAATAAAACTCTACCAATATTTTAATTGCTCCCACCTCAGCAAATAGTACAGAATGAGCAAAAATAAAGAGAGAGCTTTTTTTCTCAAGTAAAAATTTGTGATTTGCAAAGAAATGTATCTTTATAACTATATAAAAACATCTAACTGCAAGCTGAAAGAACAACAAACATTTAAATTATTAAATAATCCCTTGATTTGGACAGGCAGATCCATGGGGTTTTTTAAATGTATAAATTAACAGGATAATATCAACTGTGTACATTACATATTAACTATGTAAGTGTGTATGTGTGTAAATATACCATTTCATGGCATTTAAAAAAGAAGGAAGTGCGTATTTGATTTTTTAAATTTGTTTTATAAATTATTGCAGAACATTCTATTACAATTATAAATTAACAATATTCACAAGGAATTTTAGCTTCCAAGAAGAAAAATGGAAAAAGTTTTTCTTAAGTCCTTCTCCTATGATATCCTTGAGTCATTACTTAATCTTTTTCTTACTGAACGAAATCATAAACTCAGTTTCTATCACTGGCTGAATTAAGACGAGGTGGTGCAGTGGTTAGAGTGCTGTACTGCAGCTACTTCAGCTGACTGCTAGTTCAGCAGATCAGCAGATCAAATCTCACTCGCTCAAGCCTTCCATCCTTCCAAGGTGGGTAAAATGAGGACCCAGATTGTTGGGGGCAATATGCTATTTAGTATACTGTCAATTGTTGTAAGCCGCCCAGAGTCCTCGGAGAGTTGGTGGCATAGAAATATTATTAATAATAAATATTTTATCATCACAGGATTCGACATACAGATTTTACTAGGCCTAGGTTTTCAAATCTGAAATCTCTCTGGCTTCAAAGTAGGACAACAAAATTTCTAATAACTTCAATGAGATCTGCTGGACTGCAACATTAGAGACTTCTTTACATAAATATTAATGATACTTCTTGTGTAAAAATTGTTGGGTGTTTTGCAGTTGGCATATATCAATGGAAGGGAATTATATAGATTAGATATGGTGAAGGGTAAACTGTAGGGAAGGGTCATTGCTTAATATCAGAAGATAGAATATATGGCTATTCACACTCCGCACTCTGCGGGACAGATTAACAGCTCCAATTATAACTGTAATCAGTTTTAAAACTTTAATTAGGAAAGCAGGGGGAGAAAACTCACTGGTGAGAGTTATATATATATCCTTTCTTTTTTAAATGACTAGCCAATCCAGTCTTCATTTCCCTATCTAGTATATATTTAACAGCTACAAACTTCCATATTTGGTCACCATCTATCTATTTTTTAAAGTTCCCAGCATTCTAACAACAAAATTAGCAACGTCCATCTGGGCCAGCACTTTAACATATTTCCTGTTTTAAATTCCATTGTGAAACAAGTATTTCTTTCATTTACTTGAACATTTATGATATTTCAATCACTGTGACTCTAAGCGGGTTCCAAGCAAAAACAATATCATACAAAACTCCAATAATGATAAAACAAGTACAAATTAATTATCACTCTAATCATCCTAATAAGCATTAATCAAGCATATTCTTAATACCTTTAATCATCCCAAGTACAAAAACAGTTTCAGTTGAACAATGAGAAAGACTGATGCTCAACAAAAAAGTTCAAGATCAATTCTTCTTCCCAGCCAAGTACTCTGACTAACATACAACTTCTAAGAAATATCTGCTCTTTTTCCTGCCACAAAATTGCCACAGCAGAGTGATTTATAAAAATGTTTCTGTAACAGGGAATTAGGACCTTTGCTCCTGTGAGTAGACTTCCAATGTTTTACTCCTTCTATATTTTTGGCAAACACTTCAAGAAATCTAATTTAATCATTGCTCTCTCCTTACAGAAAAACCTGTTAAGATTACAAACAGGCTAGCCATGTACCTCTCTGTAGCAGCAAAGCAAGACATTTATAGCTAAACCATGGAAACCACACAGTGTTAACACGCTCAATATAGATTGAGGGAGGCAAAAACCTAAGCAAGACAGATTCTTGAGAAACAAATGTAGTTGAAAAAGCCTTCCATAATATTGTGATTTTAGGAGACTTTTTCCAGGAGGGGGGTGGCTTGTGACTAACAAAACAGGTCCATTAAATAACCAAGTGAAATTGAAGGCATTAAGTTAAATTTTAACAATAGTGAACTATATCTAAGTACAGGACAACTCATAATCTAAGTTTAAGAGTCTCAGCAACTATCTTTAAGCTAAAAGAATACAACTAACATGACCATGGACGCTGGGTCCTTTGGCTAAGAAATACAGATCAACGCCATCCCTAGAGTTTCACACAACTGGACAGGGGAAACCTTTACTTCTTTTTTTTTTAAAAAAAACATTTAATTTATGAAATAATCCCTTGATTTTAGCACAGGTGGATCTGTTTTTTTAGAGATCCTGTCACATTATAATCCATATATTCCCCAGAATTTAGCATTTTGCCTCAGGGCAACTGTCTATTATCTGAATGCCAGCTGCTCTTAAATTAAATTTGTACATTATTTTAAAAGACAGGTGCACAGATGCATATAAAAGAATAATTCAATTGTTAGGAAACCATTATTGTGGAGACTAAGATAAATGGACAGAGATTTAAAAATGTGCTTTTAATCCATTTTAAATCAGTCACTTTAATCCTTTCTAGGAGTTCTGGATAATGCTGAGAAACATGAGGAATTTGTGACCTGAATGAAAAGATGAATAATAATAATTAACAGCTTATGCAGAGATCAGTCATAGGCTATCACCTTGAAGGTTTATGAAAAACGTATTTCTGTATCATTCCCATCACAATTTAATTTAAGAATCCACCAATCCTCTTCACTTAAATTATTCCTTTCTTTTTTTTAACTGAAGCAAGATTGTCAAACACTGCAATTACTATAAGCAGAAATTATATGTACATAATAAAATGACTATTTATTAATTTGAAACATACAGGTAATTCCAGCAAATCAATGGAATCAAAAAGGCCAGAAATGAAATCCTCTATGTAATTACTAAAGAAATATTGTATGAAAATGAATATTTATTTGATTTACTTGTTTCTATTCTGCTATAGCAGACCACTATAATTAATCAGAGTTTATTATTATTGTTGTGATATATATATTGAATTTATATTCTGAAAGCTAGATATGAAACTCAGATCAAATTCTTATGTTAAGTCTTACATAAATAAGGCCTTATTGAAGACCAAAACAATAATGAAAAAATCCAGAAACTACCTGGTTTGGGGTATATGTAGGCACAGAATTCAAAAACTATATAGTACATCAAACTATGATGTTTTTTAAAAATTAATTACAGAATAGACTGCAATTGGTTGGATTTGCAGAACACACTAAAATAAAACCAAACAAATCATATTATGGCTTAGTATGATGATGAATCCAGTCTAGACATGGCTACAAAGGAGTCCATTTTCTCTCTTCCTTCCTTAGAGATAATTAAAGCATTTAAACTGACCTAAGCTGAAACTATCATTATAATTAACTAGGTATCCTCAAGATTAGTGCAACTTTGGAGACTATATGGACAATATTCATTATCCTAATTAATTAACATGAGATTGTATTTATTTATTAGATTTACATCCCACGTTTTCATTTTGGAGTTCAAAGTAGTATACATAATGCTCCTATTTTTTTCTATAACCACCTTGTGAGGTGTGCTCATTCAAAGAAGGAATGCTTAATGTCCAATCCACCAAGAGGCAGGGGAAGGGTTGCAGAGGCTGTGCTCCTTTGTTTTAGACCTTTTGCTTTAGAATAAATTTTCCCTGAATAGTTGCTTTACTTTCTCATTTGTCATATTTAGGGAGGCTATAAAATCACTATTATTCAACAGATCATTTTGTCTCTGACCATAGCTAACTAGTACAATGTTATTTATCATTTGGTTAATAATAGTATTTTTATTGTTTTGCAGTTAGGCCCAACCTTAAGAATAAATTCCATTCCTAAGGTATGCTTTTCAGTTGAATTTTTATGTAAACTAGAACACTATTACTCTATTGTATGATAGTGCATAAGTAGTATTGTGAAATGAACTGTTGTGTATTCAACTTGAAATTTGCTACAAAAGGTTCCATTTTTAACTATGAGTCATTCTTAAACTAGGGTGTGCTTAACCCAGGAACTTACTACATTATAATTTTTTTAATCATCAGGAATAGTAAAATATGGAAACATGTATATGTAAACCTTGACTTACAACTATTCATTCAGCTATTATTACAGAGGTGCTGAATGAAGGGACATACAACCAGTCCCCCAAAATACAGCCATTGCAACAGTCCTGGGTCACATGATCAAAATTCAGGCACTTAGCTACCAGCCAGCACTCACAACTGCAGGGGCACTTCAACTTTCCCACCCACCTATCTTCCCCCACCATGCACTCCATGGCCTTTGTCATTCTACTAATCTTTGCTGCTGACCCAGCATGCCTACCTTGACCCTTTTCAAGGCAGCTGCTGACTGCATGAAGCTTTCTTCCCAAAACCAAGCACACTGGTTTCCTTGCACAGCCTGTAGAAGATGGCCTCACAGCCAGCAGCTGCCTTCTAAAGGGCCAGGGCAGGCACATATTGATAGCAATGGGAGCAAGAAGATAGCAAAGATCTCTACTAGTGTTACTAATATAATATTAAGCTTGAAGAAGGAAAAGTACAAAGAATAACAAATGCATGCTTTCACAATTACTGCATTTCTGTAATTGTCATATATACAGGTAAGTCAAATTATGCTTTACAAAAATGTCTCACAAAACAGAATATTGGGCGATATTTGCTTGGCAGGCTTTAATAAGGAATTTATCACATTAGTATGGTTATGTTGTTTTTGGAGTCTTTGATGGCACTCATCCTGTTAAGGAACAATGCATTTCCCCCATTAAAACAATTTTGGCTCATCTATATTCCTGCATGAAATACTTCAGGATATGAAGCTGAGTCACACTTACAACTGCATTTTGCGATAATATTTATAAAACGAATTACAATGCCTTTTGTTCCAAGGCAGTAATTTTCCTTTATATCTACAATGAATATTCAGGGTGATTTATAAATCTAACCCTAAAGATTGGTTTCACAGAAGGAAAACAGCTTTTCAGGAACATTTATACACCATAGAGTGTCACACTGACAACAAAGTGTTACAGATATGGAAAATAAGTTACTGAGATATATATCACAAGCACATAACTCTTTTGAACTAAAGAGATTAGAAAAAAACAGTCTTGTATAGCAATGTATAGTTCAAAAGAAAAGATTCAACTCTTTTCTTTTGTTCAACTCTTAAAATTGCCGTATAAATTTTAAAAAGCAATGAATATATTCAAAAATTTATATACAGAAGTTCTGCTACAAAATGATACTCCTACTTAAAGTTAGATACACTTAAAAGATTAAGATTGCAAATGAATTGACTTTAAGTCACAGCTTTCGAGTGAATTTAAGTAAGTACAATCTATTATGTGGGGATATAAAATCAGCACTTGACTAATTGACAAGCTAATCCATGATATCAGACTAGCAGAGAAGTATGGATTATTCTTACAGATAGCTAAGTAACATAAGAAAATATATAACACTAAGAAGCAGGCTTTTATCTACAAAACAAGATTATGGCTATGACTGTTGTAGTGATTCACTGTCAATTACTGATACATTAATTCACACTAATTTCTTCAATGTGGTAACATGAATACACTTTTATAGATTACTAGCATTGCAAATTGGAAGAATGCTATAGACCGTTTCTCTGGACCTCAGCAAAGAGGTCCAGAGAATATATTCATTTTAATATAAAATGGTAATACATGGGCAATCTAGTACTTATATGTTTGCCAAAAGGTGAAAAATAGCAAATACAGAGTGAATGTCACCCTAGTGTACATCACATAAACATCTAGAATAGATAGATAGATAGATAGATAGATAGATAGATGGATGGATGGATGGATGGATGGATGGATGGACGGACAGACGGACAGGAAGATTATATACAGTATATATAGTATATATAGTATATATAATATATCTATATATATAAATATATATATATATTTATATATATATATCAGATCATTAGTATTTCATATGCAGTATATTCATATACAGTATATTAACATGTTCTGATGCTAAGGAGTTAGACGTTCTACTCCCCCTCCCCACCTGAAAAGTTCCAACTGCCACTTGCCTCACATTCTGTTACCTCAGGTCAAACTGGCAGACATTCCATTCCTTCACTCAGGAACAGTCTGGCGCTCCTTACAGTACTAAACGTCGCTACCTCATCAAAAGAGGTACTGATACACTCCTTCTCAGGGTTCAGGGAAGATCATCCAGGAATGGGTAGTACTCTGCTTCTCTGCTTGGAGACCGAGTCAATTTTTTTTGGCCACGCCTCCCTTGCCTGGGTCCTCCCCAGTTCGACAAAGGCGTAGTGACAATGAAGCTCACAACCTGTGAAAACAGTAGCCCCTCCCAGACTATGGACCAGACAGTCACCAAGGTGGGGCTGGATGATCTTCCCCAAACCCTGAGAAGGAGCATATCAGGTAGGACCATTGTATCAAGGAAGATCATCGAGGAAAGGGACTTACCAAAGCCGGTCAGTCGTATAGGTGGGAAGCAGTCTGATCCCAAGTCCCCCACTCAGCGCGAGCCCTCCATAGGACTCACTTGCTCAAGGATGTTCCAGCCTAATGGGGAAAATTAAATGGCGCGAAAGGCCATCTCAACAGGAGACCATGCATCCAGCGCCAGCAGCGTGGCCGCACTTCTGGTGAAACCTCTGCGATGCCAGAGGCAGTAAGAGGACCTGAAGAGGCAGCAAAGCAGCAAGGCAGCAAGGGCATGCCTGCCTGACTACAACCTCCCACACTCTAAATGGGCCTTTGACGTTGAGACGTGCTCTAGATGCTCTCGAGAACTTGGGGATCCGGAATAGTAAGGAATAATTAACCGTCCCTGACGGCCCCAGAGGTCTGTGACAGCACCCCCCTGTTGTACAAGGAGGTTGAGGCATGCACTATTGGGGTCAGCAGGCGTTTGATTAGCGTGCTCAACGAAGGGTCGAGACCCCCAGTCCCACAATGACTTCCTACTGTGGGGTAGGTGTGAGTCCAATCATCCAACTGGTCCCTTGACTGTCCTTCCTGGCCGGAAAGGTAGCCTGAAGTTGGCTGAAATCAAGCGCCATCTCTGGGCCCAAAAGAGCACTTTCAAGGAGAAGGAGAGAAGTGACGACAGTATCATCTATACCAGGCAGGCATGATTTTACTTCTGCCTGCCAGGCAGGACTGGGTCAAGCACTTCCCCAAGGATGTTAGAACCTCTAAGGGTTCACCAGTAAACCACTTACCAGTCACCAACACCAGCCCTTGTCGAAGCCAGGGCAGAGGACTGGTCATCACCTAGGAAGTGCTTGAGTGCCAGGAGTGCACTCCTGGCACTCCACCAGGAGTGCCACATCAAGAGTGGCTTCAGCCAAAACTCAGTGGTGGGTACAACTTACCGCTTTACCGTGCTTTACAAGCAACTGTAAGCATTGTACTGAGTATGCCCATTGCCCCGAACAACCTTCAACTACCTCAGAAGAATGGAAGGCTGAGTCTATCTTGAGCTCCATCGGAACTCAACTTCCAACAGTAGGCATACTTAGCTGACAATACATCATTCTAACAACTATGCCACCCTGGCTCCTTTGGTGTGCCCTGGAGAAGACACATCTGCCTTCCTTTCCTCTGTGGCAAGATTGCCCTTAGTAGCTATGGACAAGGAGGGAGGCTGAGGCTAAGGCCAGCACTGAGATATCTACCTCCAGTGCTGGCGGTGTAGCAGCAAGGTCCATTGCTACAGTATGTAGCCCCCTTCCAGAACCAGGGGATGGAAGTTTCCCCCTTTGGGTTGGCCCCGTCTCTGTCTCAGGTTTAGGAAGTGGTTAGTTGACTAAGGAACCTCAATCTGGGCAATTGGTTCTGAAACCGCATATCGGCAGGGCTTATGTACTCCAGAGAGGAGGCTGGAAGGCTGGTTCCAATCCCAGGCTGGCCGTGGTCAAGGCCCTGGCAGTAGTTCAGAGACCCTGTCATCATCTTTAGATAATGTGAGAGTTTGCACGATTCCAGTTTAGGAGTCCCATTGACTGAGGAGAGCATTTGTAATAGACTTAGTGGTTGCCAAGAGTGGCCCATGCAACTGTGCATAGCTCTCCAAGAGTGGTGTGTTGCAGTCCTGTAATTGTCTCATGGGCAATAGCCTGAGAAATTATAATTCTAGTTGGCCGTTCCTATCCTGGCGCAGCTCATTTAATGGGATGGTCCTACCACTGTGGGAGGTGAAGGTAGTGGCAGGTGGTCCCAGATCTCCCCAGAGGGAGCAGGTCCTCTGCTTCAGACATGGACAAACAGAAATCTGCAGGTTAAAGGAGACCAGATCTGTCAAATGTATCTGTCGTCTTTCAAAGGCTTGCTGTCTGGTGCCACCTGGAGGCCAGGCACGATGACAGACATATGCCAACAGGTTGGAATCCACAACCTGAGAAAGTTTCACTTTAGGAAGTGACAGCTTCTCCCTGAAGCAAAGGAGACTTTTCTCCGAGATCTGTCACCCTCGCCACCCTTGCTAGCCCCACAATCAATGATGGTAAGAGCACTGATGGCTGGCAGAGGGTTCCGCCGACAGGTGTCTGTGACACAAGGCAGACTGGCTAGGGCTAAGCCTAACCTACTCCCATGAGTGATTCTCGCCCTTATGCCGCCTGTCAAGAATGCAAAGGACAGCTATTACCCTACTCCAGCCATTACCAGGTAGGCTGGCTGGCAAGGAGCAACTTCCGCCTGTGTTCAAATGGCATTAAGTCCCCCCACCATGTTATCACCGGGCAGACTAGCTGACAAGGCACAGCCAATGGCGTAGCAATAAAAGCACCAATATTCCCACTGTTTTTTTGTGGTTTTTTTACATACAGCAGGGCTAAAAAGTATTTAGACAGCCACCAATTGTGCAAGTTCTCCCACTTAAAAAGATGACAGAAGCCTGTAATTGTCATCATAGGTAGACCTCAACCATGAGAGACAAAATGAGAAAACAAATCCAGACAATCACATTGTCTGATTTAGAAAGAATTTATTTGAAAATTATGGTGGAAAATAAGTATTTGGTCACCTACAAATAAGCAAGATTTCTGGCTCTCACAGACCTGTAACTTCTTCTTTAAAAGGCTCTTCTGTCCTCCACTCATTACCTGTATTAATGGCACCTGTTTGAACTAGTATAAAAGACACCTGTCCACAACCTCAAACAGTCACACTCCAAACTCCACTATGGTAAAGACCAAAGAGTTGTTGAAGGACACCAGAAACAAAATTGTAGACCTGCACCAGGTTGGGAAGACTGAATCTGCAATAGGCAAGCAGCTTGGTGTGAAGAAATCAACTGTGGGAGCAATAATTAGAAAATGGAAGACCTACAAGACCACTGATAATTCCCCTCGCTCTAGGGCTCCACGCAAGATCTCACCCCATGGGATTAAAATGATCACAAGAATGGTGAGCAAAAATCCCAGAACCACATGAGGGGACCTAGTGATTGACCTGCTGAGAGCTGATATCAACGTAACAAAGGCTACCATCAGTAACACACTACACCACCAGAGATTCAGATCCTGCAGTGCCAGACATGTCCCCCTGCTTAAGCCAGTACATGTCCAGGCCCGTCTGAAGTTTACTAGAGAGCATTTGGATAATCCAGAAGAGGATTGGGAGAATGTCATATGGTCAGATGAAACCAAAGTAGAACTGTTTGGTAGAAACACAACTCGTTGTGTTTGGAGGAGAGAGAATGTTGAGTGGCATCCAAAGAACACCATACCTACTACGAAGCATCAGGGTGGCAACATCATGCTTTGGGGCTGTTTCTCTGCAAAGGGACCAGGACAACTGATCCGTGTACAGGAAAGAATGAATGGGACCATGTATCGTGAGATTTTGAGTGCAAACCTCCTTCCATCAGCAAGGGCATTGAAGATGAAACGTGGCTGGGTCTTTCAGCATGACAATTATCCCAAACACACTGCCCGGGCAATGAAGGAGTGCCTTTGTAAGAAGCATTTCAAGGTCCTGGAGTGGCCTAGCCAGTCTCCAGATCTCAACCCCATAGAGAACCTTTGGAGGGAGTTGAAAGTCCGTGTTGCCCAGCGACAACCCCAAAACATCACTGCTCTAGAGGAGATCTGCATGGAGGAATGGGCGAACATACCAGCAACAGTGTGTGCCAACCTTGTGAAGACTTACAGAAAACGTTTGACCTCTGTCATTGTCAACAAAGAATATATAACAAAGTATTGAGATGAACTTTTGATATTGACCAAATACTTATTTTCCACCATAATTTGCAAATAAATTCTTTCCAAATCAGACAGCGTAATTGTCTGGATTTGTTTTCTCATTTTGTCTCTCATAGTTGAGGTCTACCTATGATGACAATTACAGGGAGAACATGCACAATTGGTTGCTGACTAAATACTTTTTTGCCCCACTGTAGATCGGGCCGACTGCCTGAGCTCTCTCTCCTTGACTCTAATGGCTCAAGGAGCATCCGCCACGTAACACACATGCAGTCAGGTGGACCGGCTCGCAAGGAGCTTCCCCTGCCACTTCTATGGCGCTGGGTGAGTCCACCCATTTTCCTCATACTGCAAGGCAGACTGGTCTGAAAGGGGCTCTCTTGCCATGGCTGTCTTGGCACCTGGTGTTTCCGCCGATCAATCACCTGATACAAGGCAGACTGGCGCAAAAGGAGCTCTCCTGCTTTGGCTGCCATGGCGCTTGGCACTTCCGCTGATCTATCACGTGAGACTAGGCAGACTGGCTGGAAAGGAGCTCTCTTGTCATGGCTGTCATGGCGCTTGGTGCTTCCGCCAATTTACCTCATGATGCAAGGCAGACTGGCTCGAAACGAACTCTCCTGCTATGGCCATAATGGCACTCTCCTGTTACCTTTTGTTAGAAAGCAGCCTGGCGCAAAGGGAGTTATCCTACCACTTCTGTGATGCCACTGGGTGCAGCCGCTATGTTATCTTGTCAGATGGGGCAGACTGGCTCGCCAGAGCTCTCCTGCCACAGCTGCAATGGTGCTGAGTGCTGTCGCTGTCATATCCTTGGCGGATGAGTAGACTGGCTCGAATCGAGTGCTCCTGCCGCGGCTATAAGGGAGGCCTTCCGTCATGGCTGTAATGCACTTGTGCTGCATCTTCATGTGGAAACGGGCAGACTGGCTCGCAAAGAGCACTCCTGCCGCAGCTGTGGTGGCACCAAAGGCGTCAGCCACTTTCTACTCATAAAATCAGGCAGACTGGCTCGTCATGAGCGCTCCTGCTACAGCTCTTGAGGCACCAGATGCGCTTGCTGCTGTCAGTGTGCCTAGACGACACCAGGCAGGGACTGAGTCCCTCTCTGTGTTCACAGAAGATTGCCAGGGGCTGCCCATTCAAAGGCAATGCCACCTCTGCCAAACACAGGACTGGCAGGGACCTCAGCTAATATCTAAGCCAGTAAGGAGGATTACCAGGGGACCGGTAAACGTCCCGAATCACTCTCCAGCGATCGCCGAGCCTTGCTTGGTAAGGAATTCCAGTTGTTCCTTTCATCTTTTTTTTTTTTATTTGATTTATATGCCACCTTTCTCCAGAGACTCAGGGCGGCTTACAATGCGTTAAGCAATAGCTTTCATACTTTTGTATATTTTACAAAGTCAGCTTATTGCCCCCACAAACTGGGTCCTCAATTTACCTACCTTAGAAAGGATGGAAGGCTGAGTCAACCTTGAGCCTAGTGACATTCGAACTTACTAATTGCAGACAGCTGGAGTTAAATTACAATGCATTAGTCTGCTGAGCTATCCAGGCTCTTATTTTTGAAGTAATTAGGAATGGGTGAGCCTCATTTTCTCAGTCTCTACTCGTGGAAGACCAAGTCGAATTGGGGAGGACCCAGGCAAGGGAGGCGTGGCCAAGAAAAATTGACTCGGTCTCCAAGCAGAGAAGCAGAGTACTACCCATTCCTGGATGATCTTCCCCAACACAATGGAGAATCAGATCATTAGTATTTCATATGCAGTATATTCATATACAGTATATTAACACGTTCTGATGCTAAGGAGACGTTCTACTCCCCCTCCCCACCTAAAAAGTTCCAACTGTCACTTGCCTCACATTCCGTTACCTCAGGTCAAACTGGCAGATGTTCCACTCCTTCACTCAGGAGCAGTCTGGGGCTCCTTACAGTACTAAACCTCACCAAAATGCCTATGCCTTTCACCTATGGAACTGCTTCCACTCAAGTTGGCAGGAGAGACATTCTGTCTCCATGCTAAATGTTTGGAGATTCGCTGGAAAAAATCTGGTAGGCTCCCAATCAATATCCCAATCAAAGGAGAGTGCTGTCCAGTTACTTTAGAAATATACTGAACTGTTTATAGTTCAGCTTAGATTTAGTCATATGATCAGCTGTTGCTCAGATCAATCATATTATTCTGTACTGCCATTTTCATATATGTGATTCAATGGAAGCCAGATGAATCCTTCAATGAATAGATGAATTTCCCTAACGTCTAAATTAATTAATAAACTTACCATCAATAAGTTAATATGTATTGTCAAGAGCTGATATATTGACAAGTCTGGAAGGGTGTACAAGAGGTGCCACACAAGTCAGGGGGGGTGCAAGGGTTGCCACACAGGTCAAAAAGAATGCATGGGATGCAGAAGAGATGTCACACAGGTCGGCATGGGAGCACAGGGGTACACAAATGGTTAGCATGGCATGGAGCACAGAAGAAAAGGTTGTGCATGTGAAAGAGGCATACCTGATCAACTTGCAACATTTCCTACTGGCTTCCCCATTTCCTACTGGCTTTCCTACTAACCTGTGGGAAACTGTCAGAGAAAACTGGAAATGCAGATCACATGACTGCCGCTGACTGCAGCAGCACAGTGGCACTAAAACAGCCATAATAAATTTCATTCCCATGGGAATAATGAATCCTGGTATTCTGTATGTTTGTCCATTTGGGGTACTTAGATCAATAAGTATTGCCCTATGATACACCATTTGCTGGGGCTAGATGAATCAAAAGCTGGAATTAAGATTGCCGGGAGAAATATCAACAACCTCAGATATGCAGATGATACCACTCTAATGCAGAAAGTGAAGAAGAACTAAAAAGCCTCTTAATACGGCTAAGGAGAGTGCAAAAGTTGGCTTGAAACTCAACACTAAGAAAACTAAGATCATGGCATCCGGCCCTCTCAATTCCTGGCAAAAAGATGGGGAAGAAATGGAGGTAGTGACAGATTTTATTTTCCTGGCCTCCAAGATCACTGTAGATGGGGACTGCAGCCAAGAAATTAAAAGACATTTTTATTTTTATTTTTATAAAAACTTTATTAAAAAAAAAATTAAAAGACGCTTGCTCCTGGGCAGGAAAGCTATGGCAAATCTAGACAGCATACAGCATAGAAGCAGAGACATCACCCTGCCAACAAAAGTGTGCATAATCAAGGCTATGGTTTTCCCAGTTGCAATGTATGGCTGTGAAAGTTGGATCATACGGAAGGCTGAGCACCAAAGAATTGAGGCCTTTGAACTATGGTGCTGGAGAAGACCCCTGCAAATCCCTTGGACTGAAAGGCGATGAAACCGGTCAGGCCTAGAGGAGATCAACCCTGACTGCTCTTTAGAAGGCCAGATCCTGAAGATGAAACTCAAATACTTTGGCCACGTAATGAGAAGGAAGGACTCATTGGAAAAGAGCCTAATGCTGGGAAAGATTGAGGGCAAAAAAAGAATGGGACAACAGAGAATCAGGTGGCTGGATGGAGTCACTGAAGCAGTAGGCGTGAGCTTAAATGGATTCCAGAGGATGGTAGAGAACAGGAAAGCCTGGAGGAAGGTTGTCCATGGGGTCACGATGGGTCGGATACGACTTTGCAACTAACAGACAACATTACCAGCACAACCCTATATACCTTCACACAGAAGTAAGTCTTTCTGAGTCACTCTTAACAAAAAAAAAAAAAAAAACAGTGAGGCAGAAAACAAAGAACCAGATTTCAAAACCATCAGTTGCAGGAAAATGATGATGTCTATATTCACTTTGCTCTTCTCCCTTCTGTTAGCAACAATACATTTATTTTCAACTCCCACAACCTTGAAATTCATTAGAGGCATGCCACATTGTTGGACATGATCATCATTCACAGCTATTGTAAAAAAAAACCAAACTATTATAATGAGTGCTACTTTTTTCAAGATCACTGGACAATAGACAAAATTTCCATTACAATAAAAGAATAAACACTGAACTATTCTGTTGCAAGCTTAACATTGTTTTTAAGTTAAACAACCCAACTGTACTTAGTTTTAATGACAAATTATTCAAATTTCATACAGCTAAGTTTTATTTCTTTTTCTAAAGCATGGTACATGTCTCAATTCATATCCAAAAAAATGATCCTACTAAAACACTGATATTATTTTATAGCATAGTATATATCACACAATCTATATCCAATAAAAATGATGCTACTGAAATTCTGATATTATTTTATGCCGGACTTTAATATTTCTGTCCTTCTGTCCCATGTCTATTCCACATATATTTTCAATTTAAAAAATTTACTTCAACTCAGGACCTGATTGGATAAAACAACAACATTGTCCAAATATTTTTATACTACATTATAGAATCCTGGGATTGGAAAAATCCCAGGATTCTATAATGGGGGGACTTTTGGTTCAATGCCCTATCCAGGGCTGGAATCCTCACATCATCCCAAATGACTCTCCACCAACGTTTCTTTGAAATCTTCCAGTTACAGAACATCAACAATTCTAGGAGACTGCTTAATAGTTCTTACTGTCAGGAAATTATTACTTATTTAGAGTTTGGAGCTCTTTCTGTAAAGCTGCTGCCCACTGGTTCTATCCTCGAGCACTACAGAAAACAAATCTACATCCTCTTCTCTGTGACAGTCATTCAAGTTTGAAGATTACTATAATGTCTCCCCTTGGCCTTTTCTTCTTTAGCTAAACATAACTAGTTCCTTTAATGATTCTTCACAGGTTTCAGCCTCCAAGATTTTAGAAAACCACAGAAATAACCTTTGATAAACAAAATAGTGGCAGAGGTTAGCAAAATATGAATTAAGTTGATGAAAGAAAGAAGACATTAGTGGGAAAAAAACAAAGTGATTCCATTTTGACTTTCTTTCATACAAGAGAAGGAAAGAGAAATGCTGTGATGTTTTTTAAGATTCTGTTACTCTAGCCCAGTGGTTGGCAAACCTCAACCCTACTATAACTTTTTGTACAGGTACCGTGTTTCCCCAAAAATACAACCTATTCAAAAAGTAAGGCCTAGCCCAATTTGGGGGTTGGGTGGGTAATATACGCCTTACCCAAATAAGCCATAGTGAAGGGGTAGGCATGGCCAGCACAGGAGGCAGCCCTTCCCTTCCATGATCATCTCATGGCTGACCAGTGGATCAGCTGATTGAGCGAGGGCTGGGAGTCCTCCAGGTGCCTGGAAATACTTCCAGTGCACTGTTGCTAGCCCCAGCCCTGCCCACGACACCAGGCAACCTTGTGGCTATGGTGCAGACGGCGACCATGGTTTGAAAGGGTTTCCTCTGCACCATTTCTTTTCTCCGCTCCACCCACCTGCCTGCCCACCACACCTGGGCCTGCCGGGCACTATCCACCCCAAACCAAATAGCAGGGAAGCTTCGGGACAGCGCCCTTCTAGCACCTGCCGCCCTGGCAAAGGCGAAGTTGAAGCAGTTCAATCAATTAATTCCAATGTCTCACAATTACTTTTTACGGTAATTGTAAATTAATTGTCAATTAATTCCAATGTCTCACAATTACTTTTTACGGTTTTTTACCACAAACTTGTCTCCCTGCACACAATGGTGAGAAACGCGACGGAACTGAAAATCAAGTACTGGTAGGCAAAGAAAGACTTGGAGGAAGTGAGGGCACCTGGTGGTAGTGGGTGAGGCAAGCTTTTCTGCCCAGAAAATCGTCATTTTTGACGGCTGACACTGAAAGGCAGAGAAAGAGCTACCGCAAAGAAGCCAGTCGGTCTGGCAGTTGGGAATACCCTTTCTCCCCCATCCCACCTCTCCCCACCTGCCACCCCCCTCAATAAAGGGGAAGTGAGGGAAAGAAAGCCCTGCCATGCCCGGCAAGGGAGGGAGTAGAGACAGCAAGAGGAGCCCCATCTCGCTCCACGCGCCCCAATGAAAAGCAACAGCAGTCTGGCTGCTTCCCTTTGCTGCCCTCTCTGGGGCTGGAAGCCAACTGACAGGCACATGCTCAGTCGCTCATTCATCCCTCTCTCTCTCTCTCCCCCCCCCTCGCCAGTTGAGATCAGCAGGCCAGATTCGGTGAGGAGGGAGAGAGACAGAATGGTTTTGTTTCTGGGTAGGCGTGGCTAGGGGGGGTCATGTGACTGGGTGAGTGACATTGAGTTGGCCACACCCACCCAGGTTTTGTGGCTCCAGTGTGTTTTTTTTCTTTGGGAAACAGGTCCAAGTGGCTCTGAGTGTTTAAGGTTGCCGACCCCTGGTCTAGGTGTTCAACATCCACAGCGTTCTCTTGTCTACTAATGTATTCACTTTGTCTACTAACAAATTCACTTTGACAAAATGTCATAACAAAAAAACAGTAAGATTAGTCTGGTACAACCTATTCTTAAGAAACTCATGCCAGTTTCTAGTTTGTTTGTCCCTTGTTTCTCTCTAAGAGCTTGCAAACCCACTGTTTAATTATCTTTTCTAGTATTTTTCCAGGTACCAACATCAAGCTGACTGATTTGCAATTTCCTGTTTTTTTCCCTTTTTAAAAGACTGAAAGCCAACTGTTCTACCCCTTCTCCAATATCCAGAAATAGTTCTCAAAATATTACACTTAATAATTTTGAGATCAAAACACTTCCTTGCCTATTTTCATCTGCATTTCTTTTCTGCCCATTATGACACAGTTTCTGACAGATTGGACCACTTTTCCTTCAGCAAAAAGACTGATGCAAAATAGAAATTAAGCAATTCTCCCTGATGTCCATCACCATATTGCCATCTTTTCCAGCTAGTATATCAAGATCTTCCTATTGTTCCACACCTAAACAAATAAACTGTTTTGTTATTTTTGGCATTCACTGAAAGCCTCATCTTATTCTGAGCCATAGTCTTCCAGATCTTATCCTTATGGATTAGGGCTACTACTTAATTTTCTTTTGTTTTATGCCTTCCCTATGTTTTAAAATAGACCATTTCATTTCTCAATTTCTTAGAGGGATCATTATGCAATTACACCAGTCTCATTAAATACCTTTCTTCCCTTTTCTCTTTCGTATTTATGTTTGGAACTTAATTATCTCATTTTTCAGGATGCCCACCCCCACCTCCACCACACAACACAACACACATACTATTTTTCCCTTCAGAATTTCAAGGTACTGAATCCTTCCTACTATCCAATTATTGAAGTCAGTTCTTTTGAAATGTAGAATACTTACCAGATTACATTCAGTTCAGTTTCTTTTGGGGGAAAAAACCTCTATATATTTCAGTACTATATTCCAACCATGAATTCCAGTTCACCTGATTTTAGCAATATTTGATTTGCCACCTTTTACCACAACCTGGAACTTTTTCTGTTGGTTCCCCCTACTCTGAGCAGTAATGTAAAGGATCTAAGTTCTTTAGTGTCACCCTTCTTAGGCTTGCCTGTTGCATCTCCTGAGGTATTTGTGAGCATTCCTTCCTTCTTACTACTTCCTTCCTGCTGTAAGGTTTACTGCCTTTGGCCTAATGCTTTGAGTATGGTTCTGAATATTGGTCTCCCGCCTCCTCCTGATTAAAGCCTGACTCTTTGTGAGATGTTGCCCACTCTGCATATAAAATAGTGGTTTACTATGGGATCCTTGTCTGCTCCTCTTTAATACATTTCATTCAAATAAAGGCAAAAAAAATGGATTCTTTTTTCATTCTTGCAGATGGTACAGTGACTTGTTTATCTGGATTGACTGAAATGATTTTACACTAATAATCTGGAATTCCACATTAAATACCTAGCTAACTCATATTCAAATTTTACCTTAAAAGACACTAATAATACAGCAATTCTCCCATGTCAAAGAAACATGCCAAGTATAACAGCAAAGTGTTATTTTAAATCAAGAATCTCTTTCTCGGATTTAAATGATTTATAGAACAGAAATTATGTATATACACTATAGCATCAGGGCAAAACGCTCCATATACAATTCTGAGATGCATAAATCATGCAGAATACATCTTATAAAGTAGAACAGACACTGCTTGTAAATTATTTTGAATAAAAAACTGTTTGTTTTATATGAGACTGGAGCCTCACATGTTCAGGACTAGGAAGAATATCCCAACTGAGATTACAATGACTGCCATGAAAACAGTCCTATAAAATTCCCTACAATAAGAAGCAGTTTATCAATAAGTGTCCATGAATTCTATATTATAATTTCATATAAATTAATTGTCCATCTATCAAGATACATTGATCTAATTCTTACTGTGCTAAGCCATGATTTCTTTATTCAAATGTATTGAATAAATCACAATTATCTGCTTTTGCATAATATGCTAAGTCAAAATCAAACCACATTGTAGCTCAAGTATAAAACTTGGTCCTGCCTCCCAACACTGCATACCTATGTAGTTCGGAAGTTGGATTGGTTTCAGACATCACACTATTGTTTCTTTTGGATTTAACACAGTGTCTTAACCCATCAAGTTGAGGTTTGTAAAGCACTAAATAACCCCTCCCTCTCTCACACACAATTCTATTTCTGAAATTTCCTATCACACTAAACAATATAACATTTTTAAAGAAAAAAACTCAACTGTTGGCATTCATACATGATGCTAAGTGATAACTCAGGATTTCCAAATCACAATGCCAAGCATACATATCATACTAAGTCAAAAACAAGCAAAACAATCACAGCAATCGCACCAAGTAATAGTGTTAAAAGAGTAATGCCCAATATATTGCACTGTCTTACTAAGATTTCATTCTACAAAGAAAATTTCTTTCTCATTTTCATACTAGTTAATTAGAATATATTCGGATATATATATTCTATTTGTTTCAGAAAGAATTTACATGCAAATGAATATAAACTGATTCAGGTATATTAAATGAAGTGAAAAATATTTCTTCGAAAACAGCATCACTGCAGAATATAATTTCATAAATCTCTCACTTTTTCTATCAAATGCTAATTAAATTTTAATCGAGAAGCTGTGAACATTATTGAATAGTCAAGACAAAAACATGAAAAGCTGTTAAAATATTCAATATATTTTGGAATATAATCTGTATCAACTATGTGTCTGTCATCATAGAAACTAAGTCCAATTTAAGAGATTTTGCATTAGAGCTGTGCAGTTTCCTCCAGATGCTGTGCAATCTGGGAAATGTACAACTGTTTTAATGGATTATAGACAGGTGCTATCTGTAGATTCCTGTATACTCCAAAGCACCCTTTCCTTTCATATACAAAGCATTGTGCACTGTACTCTCTCAAACCTGCAGAATTCCAGATAATCCACCATCTTGTTTCTTGGATCCCAGTATGCAAGTGGTGTTCATTTAATAACCATTTGTTTAGTGGTGGTTCAAACCTGCAACAGTGCCAAAAAAGTGGTAATGGTTTTTGGGCTAGCCCAGCCCAAATATGACAGAACAATTCAGCCAAAGTTCAGTTCTTTATTTGCTCACACCAGTAGACAGAATCGTGCCAGACTAAAACAATACTACTCTCACCCCAACGGCTATATCCTGGGAGATTCTAGGAAGTGGCTACCCTAACACTCTTCCTCTGTATGCGATCCAGCTCTAGGCATGATAAAAGACTGTGTTGCTTTTTATGATCCCCTCCTCCTTGGAATGTGCTTCTTTCCTGGGAAACTGCAACTTCGCCATAGTCCATCACACCATCTCCCCCTCCATAGCCACTATCCCTTACATCAGATTTCTAATTACAACAGTGTTCCTCGATCACATAATTGTGATTTGCAGCATTTTCTGCCAGCTTCAGTCAAGCAAAGTCAAAGGGAGAGCCCTCTGATTATTTTTACTGCCTTGTTCTGTGTTGTTTCCAAGTCTATTTATATTTTTCAAATGTAGGAACAAAAACTATTTTTATATTACAAAGATGACATTTTGAATCAACCATTTTCCTAATAACCCCTGAAATTAAATTTGCCTTTTTTGCAACTGCCACGCCCCCCAGTTTACATCTTCACTATCCACTATTCCCCAAGATCTTTTTACTGGTTTGAGGTAGCTCAAGCCCCATCAGTGTTTGTTTGTATCTAATGACCCAATATGCATAATGTTTCATTTATTTAAATTGAACCATATTTGTCTTTTGATAATTCTCCCACCTTAAAAAGAACTTTCTACAACTCCTCATAACCATTTGATTTTTGCAATACTGAGCTTAGTATCATCCATAAACTCAATAAGGTGACAACTTATGTCTAACTCAAAATACCAATCACAATACAATTTCAACTGCATTTTAAAAAACTGAAAGATAGCTACAATCAAAATCTTGTTTGGAAGTATACTTACATTCCCAGGAAAAAATGACAGCAGTAAACTGATAATTAACTACAGTTACCAGGGTAAACAATGTGTCTGATTAGTTACAATGTGCTCTCTAATGCGTCTATTGGTTCACAAAAATGTGGGACCCTTAGTTTTGCCTGATGAAGAATTCTCAGATACTCTAAAGCTGACAGAATATTTTCTAAAAATACTACTTCAAAATGAATTCTAGATAGATACTGTATGATATAAGCAATACCACAAAAACCAAACCTGGTAGTATATGTACAAGTAAGTAAAATTTTCTGTCAATAATCAGAAAACAATGTCAGTGTATAACTAATTCTTTATTTAATAAAGTGAAAGCAGTAACAGACATCTGAACCTCAGAAATACTGAATTTAAATTGGATAATCAAGGTTCAGACCTAGCAATTACCAGCAGTTAAGAGCATATGAAATGAAGCCTATGTTGCTAGTATCCCTTCATCATTCACAACCAAGAAGATAATAGGAGGAATGTACCAAGATAAATCAGAAACAGGAGTTCTTTAATGACATTATTTAGAAAACCAGCCCATTCACAGATCATCAGGGTATCTTATTGCCTTATAACAGCGCTACATTACAAACAGATGAATATCTCCATCACTTGAAGTACAGGTAGTCTTCGACTTATCACAATTAGCACTTGAATTACCATCTCTAAATAATGGAATTGTAAAGCAAGACATCACATGAATGCATTGCTTAGTAACAGAAATTCTGGCATTGGCATTAACTAAATTCCACCAGTCATTAGCTGAGACCCACTTCAAACCAAGCATTTTGGGTCTCAGTCTCTCCCAGCCATGAGACTCAGTAAGGTAAGGGACTGCCTTCTCTTCAATTTCCCCCCCCCCCCCAAAGTCTATTCCCCCATCTCTGCCCTTTTGGCCATCATGCATCCTGCCTTGTGGGACAGCAAGCAGCCCTAGAGCACATAGTTGTATGTGTACTTGCCACATTGTGGCATAGGGGCTTCCTGGCACACTGCTGCTCTGTGGCTGCAAGAAGCCCCTAAGCTGCAGCACAAAACCCAGTCTCAGTTCAACCCAGCAGTGTGAAGTGACTTCTTGGTTCACCACAGTTCTGTGGCTGCAAGAAGCCCCTGAACCACAACTTAGAATGAAGCCTTTTGCCACATGAAATCCAGGCCCAAGAGTGCAGCCAGAGCCACAGCCAGCCCAGCCCAGCCGTGCTCTACACCTTCGCTCCATCTGACCTTCTTCATCTTGTTGCTCCTGCTGTTGACCGAGTTGTGCCCAGCTTTACAAGGCAGATTCTGGCCACGTGAGGCTCACTTTCCTCATGAGGAAACAACATGCATGACCTGGGGAAGAAAGTGTGTAGCCAGCACCTGCATGTGCAAGGGCTGGCATGTTTGGTCAGCAGCAGGAGCCACAAGATGGCAAAGTAGAGCTAGGATGGCAGGGGACAAAAGGGCATAGATGGGGGAGATAGGTGGGTGTAAGGAGTTGAAGCTCCCAAGGTGAATTTTGACCACAATTGCTACGATGGCCGTAACTGTGTAGACTAGACCCTTTGTTTAATGCTACCATACATTCAAATGGTCATTGAACGAATAATCCTAAATTGAAGACTACCTGTATTTGTGATTCATTACTTCTGGTCAGAGAATGAAGAACTTAAGGTCATTCATAGTTTATTTAATCAACTCAATATTTTCGGTTCACACAATAGAATGAACTACAGACTACTCACATGGACACATGGGTTCAAGGAAAAAAGTAGATTAAAATATGGGTAATAAGCTATGAAAGTACTTAAGAGGCAGCACTTGCACTTTGATACCAAGATGCATACATTCTTCAGAGGCCCCTGCCCATGCAGTTGGATAATTAAAGTATGTTTCCTGGTGCACATCAGCCAGGGGTGAAATGTAAAATTTGTTACTACCGGTTCGGTGGGCATGGCTTGGTGGGGGGGGAATGTGACTGGGTGGGCATGGCCAACATTTTTTTTTTAACTTTTCAAAGCATTTTTTCTAATGCTTTGAAAAGCCTCTGCTCATCAAGCAACTCAGCTGGGATCGTCAGAGAGGCTTTTTAAAAAATGCCTCTCTGACGATCCCAGCTGAGTTGCCTGATCGGCAGAGAGGTATCTTTTTGAGTTGCCTGATTGGCAGAGAACTATTTTTTTTAAATAATACCTCTCTGCCATCAGGCAACTCAGCTGGGATCATCAGAGACTTTTCAAAGCATTTTTTTAACTACCACTTCGGCCAAGAGGTTGCAGAAAAAACATTTATTTTTTATTTATTTATTTATTTATTTATTTATTTATTTTTTTTTTATTTATTTATTTATTTATTATTTATTTATTATTTATTTATTTATTATTTATTTATTTGATTTATATGCCGCCCTTCTCCAGAGACTCAGGGCGGCTTACAATGCATTAAGCAATAGCCTTCATACTTTTGTATATACCTGCTTAGTACAGCTTTTGCCGCCCCCCAGCAATGTTCTTTTTTTTATATATACAAAGTCAGTTTATTGCCCCCACAATCCAGGTCCTCATTTTACCTACCTCAGAAGGATGGAAGGCTGAGTCAACCTTCAGCCTGGTGAGATTTGAACTCACAGTAATTGCAGGCAGCTGGCAGCTAAGTGCTACTTAACAGTACTTTAGTCCGCTGCACCACCAAGGCTCCTTTGGTGCTTCAAATGCTTTGAAAAACCTCTGATGATCCCAGCTGAGCTGCGCGATCATCAGAGGCTTTTTTTTTTACTTTTAAAAGCATTTTTCCATTGGAAGAGGTTGTAGAAAAAATGCTTTTAAAAGTAAAAAAAAAGCCTCTGATGATCATGCAGCTCAGCTGGGCACTGGGGGGGGGGGGGGAGACAGGGATTTTTGCTATTGGTTCTGCGAACCACGCTCACCCATCGCTACTGGATTGGGTGATCCGGTCCAAACTGGGAGCATTTCAGCCCTGAAATGTAGTTTCAGTGTAATTGAAACTACATTTCAACTACATTGAAATGTATTCAATGTAGTTCAATGTAGTTTCACCTATCATATAGTATGATGATGTAATTTCTTTCATCTAAACTTGACAAGAATACATTTTCCAAGTGTGGCTTATTCCATATAATGTGGATTATCATAGCATGTGGGACCATTTGCTCTTTGGTTTGCTTAATGATAATGTATTAAATAAACTATAGATGATTTACAAAACATGTAATTGCATAAATAATACTTTAAATATAGCATGCACAATATTTTAAGTCAATTACTACCATATAACCACAATTATTATTAGGCTAATCAGATCTGTGCCTAGAACCATTTCAAAAGGGGGTGGGGATTTGCTCTATTAGTTTTCTATTAGTTTGCAGTCCAGGTCTCACAGCACTAATAATAGCTTAACTTGGTGAACCGGTTAGAGAAAAGCAACAAATAAAATAGTTTTATTTTCCTGCACAAGACAGGTATTACATGAAACAAAACCACAAGTGATGCACTATGAAAGTTTATTTAGCATTATCTGCTATTTTTACTAATATAAATACTGAATAATATTGCATGATTTCATGTTCATTATTTCAATACTTTCCAACAGTCCTAATATGGGTGAAAGTAGATACTATACAGATAATTCATGTTGTTAAAACAAGCACTGAACATCAGATTTTGAAGCTATCAATAGGATACAACAGCTATATTTCTTTCTTACCATGGGGGGGGGGGGAGAAAAGAGCCTGAGTAACTGCAAATGTTTCATGAGAATAGAAGAATAAAGAATTTTGCACTTCTTTCCTCATCCCCAACATCCAATGCTGTTATTTTTCTACTTAGTTTGGAAAAAGCATCAGAAACTAAGAATAGCTTCTTTATTGGGTAGTTGAATATATCACAGGGGTGGGCACAACGTGCATTTCTTCAAATGTTGATAAGTAAGTATGGCAATAGTGAAAAATACTTTTAAAAAGGTGGCACACTCACATCTAGAAAACCACAAACTATGCTCTCAAGGTACATTTGTTTTTTGTGAACGTAACTGTGATTTAATAAATTATCCAATATTCTGGATGCAACACATTTATTAACTGCACAAATTGAAAATACATGTCAACCTAATTATTGCTCACTAGTTTGTTATTCAGACTAAAAACAGTATTCTGAAACCTGGAATAAATCAGGGTTGTAAACCTAGATTATTCAACAAACTATGGCTTAGTATGATCTATGCACACACCTACGGGAATAATAATGTACTCTTGCACTGCCAGATTTAAAACTCTGCATCTTGCAAGTCCTTTCTTAGATGACACATTCCTTCTTTTTTCACACATAGCAGAAAATGTAATTTCTGATGTAACACTCATCTTAATAGAAGAAAACCATTTCATTCAGATTTATTATTTTATTTTCCCCATTACTTAAATCATGGAATAAATCAACTAAGGTTTCACTAATCTGGTAAGAATCTCAATTTTGTTTATTTCTGCATACCTATCCTCAAGACAATATAACTGCATGTTCATGACAACACTGAACATGAACAAGACCTGCTGAGTTCCTATAATGCAAGATACTAGTCCTGCAATGGGACTCAATTATAATTCCGTCAGGAAATTTGCAGGGAAGAATATTTTTTTAAAAAATTCTGGCTCCATATTCAGCTTGTGGCACCAATCACTAGCCAGATTTCCAGAAAAAAAGGAATATCCAACAGGGATTCATTCCTACTTGTGTATTCTGTATCAAAGTAAAGGAAGGAAGATTTAAAAAACAGTAGACACAAAATTTCCACTTCCTTCCTTTTGAAAGGAGAATTAAGCAGGTAATGGGGAAAGAGGGTGTTGGGAGTAACTTGAGTCCTGTTCTGCAGGTTAGAAAAGTGCAGTTCAGTTGGACCTCGTTTCCCTTTCGAAGTCGTGGAAGACATGGGGGCGTGTAAATTAAAAGCAACAAAAAGGGAAAATAACGAAAGGACTAAGATATCAAAGAAGAGATAACTCCAAGCAACGCTAGAAAGACTCGGAACGAAAGGAGGTAGAAGTCTCTCTCGGCCGAGGAAATGTAAAGTAAAGCGAAACTAGAGCCCCTCAATCCCCACTCCACCCCAACTCCTCATCAGCGCGGGCCTTTTGAGAAGGGATGAAGCCGCTGTCTCGCCAGCCTCGACCCTTCCTCAAAAGCGCCCCAGTGAGGCGTCGGGGAGGAAAGGGATAAAGGACGAGTCACTTGCTCGTCAGGGGCGGGGAGGATTTCGCTCTGGCTGCAAGACCCGCTTCTCAGCCGCGCAGCCTCAACTTCTGAGGAAGTTCACCGGGAGCCGCACCACGAGCGAGGGATCCCCGCGGCGGGCGGGAGAGAGGAAAAGGAAAGCGCTCACCCACGCCGTATTTCTCTTCACGCTTGGTGGGTATCCAACGCGTCATAGCTGAGGGGAGCCCGAGCCCGCCAGCCGTCGGGAAAAGCCGGGCAGGAGAGGCGGGGACTGCGGCGCCGGCGACGCTGCTAAGCCGCCATTTTCCAGCTTCGATCGCGGCCGCCCCGGGACAAGGAGAAGAAGAAAGTTTGCAGGCAACGGAGCGGTCATGTGGTGCAGGCGGAGCCAGGGATTGGGAGGCCCTGCCTGGATAGGAAACCCAGGCGGTCGCTGCGGACGGGAAGGAGGTTCCCTCGGCGGCACCGTCACCGCCGTTAAGCATCCTTCCTCGGGCTGGCGGGGCCCGTTTCCCCTCCTTTTGAAAAGTCGCTTCCCTTCCTGAGAACGACACTTCCCGGTTCTGAAACCGCCCCGCCTTGCTTCACTTTTCTGTGCCTTTAGCCACAAGTAGCCGCGCTATCCTCTCCCAAGGGATTTATCTAAGTAAGGACCGAGGGTCCCGGGAACCTAGGAAATAGGTTACACGGAAAACGAATCCTGTAGCCAGGAATATAGAAGGTTCCGTTGTTCCCCCAAAACCCTGCAGGGAGAGAGTTCGTGTAATGCAAGAGGCTGAGCCAGTAGAAAAAGGGAGTTGTAGATGTGATGTTAAGTTTTTTCAGCCAAATATCTCCAGGTGTACTTATGTTTTGCAGCCTTATTCTTAAGTACTACATTATTGAAACGCCTCCTCTTGTCTCTGGTTTTATGAAAAAGAAAAGCATTTTCTTCATCTGGATTTCTAATAAATACAATTCTATGGCAGACAAAGCAACCAATTTTATTAGCTCTCTTCATTGTAGTGTGCTCGGTAGGTTCATCCTTTCTAATGCTGAGGATCTTTCACCAATCTCTGCATGATACAGGATGTCCAAATTGGTTTCTAGTGTTAAGGTCCTGGTCTTTTTCATTTTGGGTAAGGGAGTTTTGACCCGACAGTAATAGTTGCACAGGTAGTTGTTGAGTTAACAACCATTTGTTTAGCAAAAGTTACAACAGACTACAAAAGTCACACCAGTCCTGGCAATTATGATCATTGCAGCATCATCACAGCCACATAATCAAAATTCAGGCACTTGGTAACCAACATGTATTTACAATAGTTGCAGGGTCCTGAAGTCATGTGATTACCATTCCCAGCTGGCTTCTAACAAGCCAAGTCAATGGGGGAAGCCAGATTCACTTAACAACTGAGTGATTTGTTTAACAGCTGTGGCAAAATGGTTGGATATGACCCACTTAACAGCCTTGCTTAGTAACAGAAAGTCTAGCCCCAATTGTAGTCATATGTTGAGGACTATCTAACTATTTCGGCTATGGAGGTGAGTGGGAAACAGGATATTTTGCAGTACTAGAACCACACAGCCTAATGGTAAATGCAGGCGTAGGGGAAGAAAGAGATATGACAGGAAAGTGTGGAAGGAATTTTGGAAGAAGGCTTGGTATATTTCCAAACTTTTCGTGCAAACTGATTATGCATAAATTGCATAACCTTTTTTTGCCTAAAATGATCCTTGGACAAAAATGGTAAATCACATAATATCAATTGTCATGAAGGAACGGAAACCTGTGTTTGGTATGACTCCATGCTTGTGTCCTATTTTCTAAATCAATTTGTGGAAAATAATGCTAATTAATTGAATTACTACCTTTTATCACGTGACTTGTATCTTCTTAGTTTGGATTTCTCTTTTCCATTCACTTTTTTTTTCTAGGGATAAAAGTTGTTATTTTCAGTTACTGCAAGATTTAAACCAAACATTGCCCAAAATTCATGAATGCCACTCCCACAGGTGTTCTATGGCAACCAGGAAACTTCCAGATGTCTATGACCAAAATAATGCATGTGAAAGGCAACCAAAAGATGAAAAACAATCCTACTTTGAAATTTTAATGAAAAAATACAGCCTTTGCCATATTTAAGAAAATCAGCATGTGAATTTTCTAGATTTATAAAATATGCTAAGCCATAAATGTTTTTATGGAAACTTGTTATTATATGTTTTATTACGTTAGGTGCCCCATGTGAAACATATACTATATAAATCTAGTAAATAAATATAAACTAATGTTATGCGTTCAAACAATGTGCTCAACATACTTTCAATAGAGATGTACAAAATAGAGTTGGGCTGCATCTGGAACACCATACATCACTTCCATACATTTACATAAGGATACAACCCATTATTTGAATTCTTTATCTGCTTTCTTTAAGATAAAGTATGCTCCTGGGTTGAAATGTTCTTTGTATTTGATTAAAGTTTAATAGAATTGGACTGAGTAAAGCATGGAGATATACTGTGCATGAGTATTCTAGTGCTTGGTTTTGAATGGAGTGGCACTTTCCCATATATAACAATGTGCAATTTTGGTCTTCCTGGGTTCACAGCTCCTACTCAAAGAAAGAAAGACGTTGCTCAGATTCATCACCAATTTTCCTGGACTGGGAATACCTTCACATATGTTTCAGTCAACTGCCACCACTCCTAGGCCTCTACTTCATCCATTGACTTGCCACTGCCAATGTCACATCAGGCCCCACACCATGGCCCTCCATGCTAACATCATTCCATAAAGCTCCATTTGTGCCACTTCTCTATGTTCCATAAGATCTTTCGGAACACGCTTGCCTTTTTCTCCAGATGCTGACAGTTGCACCCAGCCTGTGTGAGGCAGCTGCTGCCTGTGCCAAGCCTTCTTACCAAGGATATTTTGGGGCAATCTCCAAGCTGGCATCTCATTCTTGCAATCCATTGAAAGCCTCATTTTCCCAAACCCCAAATAGAGATCTGGAGGATTGCTCAAGAGACTACTTCAGCTCCAGAACCTGTGCTGCTGCCACCAACAAGTGTTGTTACATGGGGTGGCTAACAGGACATAAATTGGGAGGGTGAGTTAGGTGGGGAGAGTTGCAGAGTCCCTGCAGTCATAAATGCAAGTGGCTGCCAAGTACCAGATCATATAACTTCAGGCACAGATTGTAAATCCATTGTTTCAGCACCATTGTAACTTCAAACATTCATTGAATGAATTGTCATAAATCAAGGAGTACCTGTATTTCAGCTCTCTCTTATGTTTATAGTTATACTTTATTTTTTGCATTACATAAACCTAAATTTTAAATAAATAATGCTGAACTTAATTACAGTTTAGATATTCAATCATGAGCACTACAATTTCCTTTTTTGCAATAAAACTGTTAAGAAATGACAGTATTCCCTAAGTTTCTTAAATAAATTTAAAGTGTATATTTCATTAATTTATAATGAGATATTGTCAATATTATTGTTGGGTTATTGTTTTATCACTCAATTTTCCAATAGCTTCAGCTTTTTTTTTTTTTTTTGGCTGTGACTGGTAATATAGCTAACCTTAAGTGTCTGAAATCTAGAATCTACAACTTAATAACGGGGAGAAGCACAATAAATACATAAAGGTTTTATTCTCTTTTAAGAGGAGGAACACACGAATGAAAATTCCACATTTCAGACATTTTCTAAAGGTCTTGTCCGTCCCCTGTCCGTTCCACACACACCCCCTACACACACACACACACACACACATCAACATTTTCATCTGGTAAGTTTCCCTGGTGTTTTGGAATGAAGTTAATTGAAGAATCAAATCACTTATAGGAGCTGTAAAATATATGATGATGATGAAAATGTTTCAGTTCTTCCTACAACTATTGGAGAAGAAGCATGAAAAAATTAAAAAGTATTCTGGTGAAGTATTGTATGTAAAATAATATTTTATGTCCGTATTTTTAAATGCTTATGGGTCACCTGACTGACAAAAAACTGAACCCTGAGTATGATTGTCAGTTATTAATAAAACATGAATAACAGTATATTTAAAAAGAAAAGTACAAATACAATAGTAAGATTAAAGTACTGAATTTAATACAAATATTAATAATAATTTAAAGCCATTCATATTCAGTAGTTCAATAAAATATTTAGGAGACAATCCGTTGAGGATAAATACATATTTTAAGAGCATGCCTTACCTAGTGTTATCTCCATAATGAGTTTCACAGGCATGGGGTTATTGTCAGCCTCAGAACAACAACCTAATTATTCTCAGGAAGGAATATTTAAGTAGAGCTTTGGCAACCTCAAAGCATGATCAGATTGCCTGAACGAAAGTAGAAATTCAATCAGGTAAACTGGTTAATATTTAACGTTTTAAATCTTAAAAACTAAGACTTAATTTAATTTCAGTTAAACTTTAAAACACACTGGCAAAAATGTCTATGGAGATTCTCCATCATTCAGATCATGGTTGTTCCAAAGATGCTTTTCCAAAAAGTAACTGGACTTTCTTACTAAGAGAACATCTTTTGGAAAAGCATCTTGGGACACACTGGCAAGAACTGGTTGCGTAGTATTGGAATCACTTGATTCCTTGATTTTCTTATGCCTACTAAGAGTTGGACGGACAGATTCTTATTTAGCTGAAGATAGTAAAGTAGCCTCCCAGAGAAATAATCAAGTCTGGCCACCTCCTATATATGGATTGCTAGATAAAGATTAAACTTGTGAGAAAACCACCACCAAATTTAATTTTTAGTATTTAGTATTTGAATTTGTTTCTGTTAATATTAAACTAAAATCTCTTTTGAAATGAGTTGTCATAGCAAACATAGCCTTAGTATGTTCAGCGTAGAACTAATATAGACTATAATAAAGTGATTTATGTACATGCAGGCTTTCTATTAAATTGTTTATGTCACATACTTTGCATCACCAAACTGCCAGTAAAATAACAATAGAACAGATACCCATTCTTTATATATTTGTTTCAGTTGAAAAAATCAATGAGATATATTGAATTAATTATTTTTGCATTATGGAAAGGTTTATCAATCATCTACTACTATATTTCAATGATTTCAGTCCTAAAAACACAATAAGGAATATCAAAATATTTATTTATTTATTTAGAAAATTTATTTGCCACCCATCTTGTATCCAATGATTCTCGGGAGCTTAATTTAATCAGTGTGAAAGATAAACTGTGAACCTGACACCAATTCTCCCAAGTCATTTTCTCAGTAGCACCTGCAGAAAAGGAGCATCTAGGATGAAATACTTTGAGAATCAAACTAATAATTACAGGCAAGGCTGGAGCCACATTACTCTGAATCTAGGGTTTGTACCAACTTACATGAACCTGGAGGAGAACCAAGTATCAAACATCCCTGGGAATGAAGGCAAGTAGCACAATCTTTGGATGGCAGCCAAAGTTCATTCAAAGATGTCAAGGGAAAGTATTGAAATGTGAGAATTGGAAGACCTTGCAAGAGAGTGAGGAAGATGCTGCCTACGGGATAAGTGAGGGGAGAGCAGGGGTGAAATCTACTTACCTTCCTTACTGGTTCGGAAGCGCATGCACCACCCACGCACTCATGCGTCACATGTGCACACAGACCTGCGCATGCGCAGAAGGTAAAGAACATGACTTCCTGGTTAAAACCAGGAAATAATGACATCCAGGTGGGTGGGTGGAGCTTTGCTCCACCATGCTACCGGATCGCCAAACTGTCAGAGCTGCAATCAGCCCCGTTACCTTGCGTGGGGTAATTGCCCTCATTTTGAGTTGGATCGTGGCTTTTAACCTGCTGCATACTTTGATCAATAAAACCGAAGAAACATCTTCTAATTAAACTCATATTTATTATAAGAAAATAAAAACATCTCACTGTCTAAATTAGATTACATGTTGGCAAAAAATCCCCAGCCTGACCTTAGCTGGCTGGAGAACAAAGGAAAGTTTCTAGAAGAAGTACAAAAGAATGCATGACATGCGTAGTAGGTGTTGTAGGTGCTGATAAGGAATATAACTACGGTAAGTCTGATAGTCCAGAAATAATAGCTCTGCTGGTAAATATAAAAATGCAGTGACACAAACCACCGGCCATGATCACTACCAGACCAGGCAATCCAGTCCAATCTAGGAGCATTTCACCCCTGGAGGACAGCCTGTGTTTGTATAATAGACAGAGAAACTTGGAAAGGATCCACCCTTCTCATTCGAGAAGCGAAACATCTTCAAAGAAAAACCAGAAAGTCCAGTTGCCTCTTTAAAAAGCAGCTTTGGGACAATCATGATGACTGAGAATTTCCATAGACATTCTGAAGGGATATCATTCCAGATGCAGGCTTAATGGCACTGACATTAGATGTTATTATTTCAGTGTGGTACATGAACCTGCTAGATTTTACAAAATCATGACCCATGCCATGAAGGATTTTACAGGTTACCACTAGCACCTTGATTAAAATTCAGAAGCACATCAGCAACCAATACAGGTTGCACTGAGGGCATGCTTATGCAGCTACATTCTGGACCAGTGATTTTTTAGGGGCAGTCCCATATAGAATGCAATGTATTAGTTCAAACATGAAGTGATTAATGCATGAACCTCTGTGAGAAGAGAGTCATGGCCAGGTAAAGGACCAATTGGGGCAATGGCTCTCTTGGCCAGAGCTGCCACATTTCCCAGGAGGTGGTATCTAGTTGGATCCATCGGATGATGAATGCTTCCATATCTGAAAGGAGTGGTACCATCTGCCTTCATCTTTCAAGTGGTATGCCCCTCTCCTAAAAAAGACATTGTTAGACTTTTCTCAACATTCAGCCAGTGTACAAACTGACTTTCTTTGGAAGAGTGATCCCACACACATCAAATCAAATGAAATCCTCAAGAATTGCTTGTGTATTCTACAACTGTAGGGATTTATTTGGTTCTGGAATTAGACGTCTTGTTTCCTACACAGATGAAAAGCATGATGTGTCACTCTATAGGCCGCTCCACCAGAAGAGAATAGCGCAGCGACTTGTGGCTAAAGGCATGGAAAGGTGAAGCAAGGCGGGGCGGTTTCAGAACCAGGAAGTGTCATTCTCAGGAAGGGAAGCGACTTTTCAAGAGGAAGGGAAAAGGCTCCGCCAGCCCGAGGAAGGATGCTTAACGGCGGTGACGGTGCCGCCGAGGGAACCTCCTTCCCGTCCCCAGCGACCGCCTGGGTTTTCTATCCAGGCAGGGCCTCCCAATCCCTGGCTCCACCTGCACCACATGACCGCTCGGTTGCCTGAAAACTTTCTTCTTCTCCTTGTACCGGAGTGGCCGCGATCGAGGCTGGAAAATGGTGGCTTAGGAGCGTTGCCCTTGCATTAAGTCTCCGCTTCGGCTTTTCTCGACGGCTTCGGGGTCCCCTCAGCTATGATGCGTTGGATACCCACCAAGCATGAGGAGAAATACGGCATAGGTGAGCCCTTGCCCGCCCGCCTGCCCGCTCGCCGCGGGGATCCCTAGCTCACTGCTTGGCTGCCCCCGGCAAACTCCCTCAGGCTGCGCGGCTGAGAAGAGAGTATCTCAGCCTAACGGAAAACTTCCCAGTCCTCGGCGGGCATCCCGCCCGATTTCTCAACTGGGTCTGGCAGGCAGGAGAAGACAGTGGCCAGGAGCCAAGAGTGAATCGAATGTACCCCACCAATCACCGATCCACACAAATCTCTTAGCATTCTTCTGGTCAAGCAACACTTGGACCCCTGGCATGTCCTCCACCTCGTCCCTTTTTTTCTTCTTCTTGCTCAGTTCCTCCACCATCTCCCCTCTGCTAAATTTGAATGAAAGTACTGCTTGAGAATGAATATATGAATATAGTGGGAATCTTCTCCCAAATTTTTTTTTTTCTTCATTAAACTGGTGAGTTTGGTGTTTTTGTTTCTTAAGAAAACCTTCCTACATCCTTCGTTTGTAGAGCAATCTGCCCACTTCCAACCTCATTAGAGGAGCCTGGCTGTATTTTTATCAAGATTAAAGAGGTGAAATGGGGCCACCATTACCTGGTTTATTTTCCCTGATGGTATTCATCACCCTAAGGCTTTGAGATGCAGTGCTTTGACCCAGAATATTTAACAACTCAGAAACAGGAGAAATGCACTTCTCTCTTCACTGAATTTTAAGCTTATTAAAACAAGGCCTAGCCAATAAAAGTCATCTCCAAAAGTATCAGTGCAGGTCATGGTTTGATCAAGAACATATTACACTGAAATAAACATTTTCATTTAGGAGTTTCAAAAACAATTCCTTCCTTTGTGCCCATCAAATTTTAAGCAGGTTTGAAAAAGTATTAAAAGAAAAGCAACTTTCCAAAAATTTTGGTAGCAAATGGGTAATACCATTACAACAAACTGTAATTATTTTCTAGCAGGGTTTTGTTTTTTTTTTGGCTGGTGTTGGTCATTTCAGTTCCCCATTTCAATTGCCATATACCGGTAGTACTTTAAGAAATCTATATAAATGTTTTGTGTGGTTCACTGAACACACTGATATCTGTTTCAGATCCATCAATGCCCTCCCTCACTTTCAGATAGTGAAATCCCAAAGAGTATTTGTGAGCAGAGAAGATACTAGAGAATTATCACTTGAGATATTTAAGACAAATATGAAGTTCTGAGCTCACTGTTTGTAAACAGAACAGCCTAATCTCCACTATTGTTTCCATCTACGAGAAAGGCAATAGAGATGATCCATCAAATTATAGGTCTATTATTTTATTCACTACGATCACTAAAGTGTACCTAGTTCTTAAACTGGAGGATTAGATTATCCAGGAGCAAAAGTAGTAAAAAAGCAAGTAGGCTTTAGATTGAGTTAGCAACTGAGTACTACTTAGTCCTTCACATCTTGTTGAAAAATACATATCCAGTGCTAAATACTGTGTTTAGGCAGTATTTGTTGATTTAAAGTGATTTAAAGTGTTACATTCCTTATCATGCAATTTGCTATGGATCAAGCTAACATTTCTGTTGACAAACACTTATTGATTCTGATATCCTTGCATAAGAGATTTTTTTTATAACTTAGACCCAGTCTTGCAAGACACTTTACTACTCTCTCACTCTCTCACATACACACCTGCAGACTATGTATGTATACAAATTCAGTTCTACAGCACTTTAAATCTAGACATTCATGCTTCTAAATTAACCCACAAACCTTTTTTTATTATATGCAGAAGGTGCCACTATTTTATTTGTAACACGTGGGTTTTAGCCTAGCAATGATAAGCCTAACCATCAATATCTGATGATTAATTGTAATCCCCCTTACATGTACCTTTCATCAGCTAACCGTTCTGTCTTCGTCTCACTTTTCCTTCTTGCCTATTTAACTTCATCTTTGCTTTCACATGCCTATTGAGCTTAGCTTGAAGGAAAATTGCAAGCATCGCCTATATCTCTTATATACAGCACTTATACTTTGTTTTTTTAGCATCTGTTTTCTTTAATAAAACAAATATATTTTATTTTAACTGTGTTTCAAACTTTTGATTCCAATGGCACGTTTATTATACAATTCTATCTTTTACATTTTCTACGGGAGATTGTTTTGCAATTATGAAATGATAGTTTTCTTTCCCAAACTCTTGTATAATGCAACATCAAGCTTTTAAAGGTTCTTTTTACAAGGTCCAGTTTACTTACCCATTTAATATTCAGGGAAAATGGACAGAGGACATGTAGGAGCTGGTGCAGGGGTGAAATCTAAGTTGTTTTGCTACTGGTTCTGTGGGTGTGGCTTGGTGTGGCGTGGCTTGGTCATGTGACTGGGTGGGCATGGCCCGTTTGACATCATTTACATCACTCTGCTGTGCATGGGGCGCTTGGAGAGAGCGTGCAAGCCAGCTTTCCAACTTCTGTGTGTGTGTGTGTGTGTGTGAGGGAGGGAGCGATCTGAAGCCGAGGCACCCAAACTTCTGGCAGCGGCAGGGACAGCTGAGCAGCCAGCTCCACCTGATCTACTCCCTAAGTCTCATGGTTCTCCTCGCCCCTACCCTCACCCTACTCAAGCAGTGGCTTCCCTGCTCAGCCCCAACAAGCTATGCATCCATGGTGCCCACACCAGTATCTCGAGAGAAGCAGAGAAGATCATCCTTACAAGCAGAGGTAGCAAGCGTACGCCATGCTGTGGGAAAAATGAGAAGTCCTGTTGTCCCGCAGAGTCTGCCGCTGCTTAAGGGGGGGGGCAAGGAGAACGTCGAGACTCAGGGAGTAGGTCAGTTGGAGCTGGCTGGCTCAGGGCTGCTCAGAAGCTGCCCGTGCCACTGCCAGAAGTGTGGGTGCCCGGTTTGGCAAACTAGCCTCGATCTCTGCTACCTACTCGCCTGAGCCCATTCGAACCGGGAGCATTTTACCCCTGAGCTGGTGATTTCTATTCTGGAGCCTGTTCAGAATTATTGTGTTCTAATTGTGAATAAAACCCAGTTAACTTTTCAATTAAAATTGTAATAGTTGTCCTGATACTGGGCAAAGTCCATAAAATACCCCCCCCCCCCAATAGCTGGCATTAAATAAAGTAAAATAAGTTCTTTGTTAATCTTTTAATGTGAAAATATTACCACTCTTGTTTTTTCAGTTTATCATTCCTAACGTTCTTAAGCATTTAGCTTATTTACTTAACACACATCATACATTTAGAAAAATGGCATGTTGGAACTAAATATCAATAACATTTTAGCAGCAAGAACTTTTGAATTGTTAAAAGGTTTGTATACTATCAGTATCAAGCGATATCCCAGGAAGGTACGGTTTTTATAATTTATGGCCTTGAAAAATATTGCATAATCTATTGAAGGCTCATTGGAATTGTAATTTTCAACCACTTTGGTATATATGATTTAGTTAAAAATGTGGGGAAAAATAAATGTTGGACTGATTGTTGTAAAATCAGATAGCAAAAATCTATGTTCTCAATGCACTTTCAGTTAGGAAATCTTTTAAAAAAGTTTTTTTGAAATGGTGAGGAGCAACAGTATTTTTGTAAAGAGAGCAATAAACACTTTCATAAGTTCCAACACTGAGAAAAATAATAATCTTGGGAAAACAAGTAATACGTTTGTCAGAGAGAGAAAGAAACAGTCCTGCAACTACTCCTTAAACCAGAGTAGATTGCCGTTTTAGATAGCATATTTCTAGCATATGTTGGCTATAACCAGTGGTTATTCAACCAAAAGAAAAGATAAGACCTAGTGATTATTCAGCATTGTACCCCATTCATGAATAACCATTAGAATAAAATTAAATGAATTCTCATCATGCAAATTTCAGAAATTACTAAAAAGCCAGCTCCTTGATAGTATCATCTTTGCATGATTTTTTTGGATTTACAATCAATGTATTAATGAGGGAGATGTTTAATATTAAAATTACAAAAATGTATTAGCTACAATTAGTGTTTGAAACTCCCCTAGTTGTTGGAAATATATCCGCAGCAAGGTAAAATGAAACACAGCTATCTGGATGAAAGATCTTTTGTAATAAACACAGAAAATATATCATCTCAATGAAAAGGTTATTTTAAAACATGAAATGTGCAATATAGAATGTTTTATCTGACTTTGATCAAATAATTGTTCCTAGTTTTTACTTTGAATCTGATGCATGAGGAAGGAATTCAGATCAAATTTGGGTGCAGAAGTTTGGAGTGCAAAAGGAAGGATTCGGGGTTGTTCTTAATATATTCTTAAAGAGTTGTTCTATTAATGTCTTAAAGTGTTTATACTATTTATGGAAAACTAATCAGGTAGAAGCTTCTGCTTGAGAAATAAGATTATTTCTGCCATTTCTTCTTACTGTATCTCCAAGCTCTACTTTTGACATTGTTCCAGAGGAACTCCTAATTCTTTGAGGTCCCAGAGAAATTTCTTTAAAAATCACTTTCAGCCATTCTCTGTCAAAAGCATTTTTACAAGTAGGATTCTGATAATAGATCTGATATAGTAAAGCATATTTCCTTTTCTAGGATAAAATCTTTCCAATCTCAATTCTTCTTCATTTGACAATGTCAGCATTTCAGAAAGACTGTACGACATTTTAATGCCTTTTGCCACTAGGATGGTTTAATCAACAGAGTATGATATAGTTATCAAGAATGAGAACTCTACTATTTTATCTTCAAAATATGTTAGATTTAAATTTAAAGGTACTACAGTTCCAAAACTACTGCAAGTTAGAGCACATCTTACTGCCTGCGCTATATGAATATTTATATACATGCATACACATGTAACAATGTTAAATTTAAAATTTATATACAACTTTATACATGCAAACATATATTTTTTAAAACAAGAAAACAAAGAGACTGATGGGAATATACACATAATAGAATGCTCTTTTCAAAGTTTTTATTACATCCAAAGAGCTATAAACTTAAAATGAAAAAATGAATTATTTCTATACTATAGTTGACAATTTACACTCTCAAAACACTATAAATATAACTATTATTTTCAAAGAATCCTTAAAAGATAGTAGCATATTTACATTTTACATTTTTAAATTTAATTTATATGACAATTATTTCACATAATTACACATTCCACAAATAAAATGAACATTGATCATGAAAAAATATCTTCAGAGATTCTTCCAAATTATACTCTTTGTTCAAAAAAGCATGGAGTAAATACTGAACTATGGGAAAATGACAATGGGTTATTAGCCTCTACTATACATCAATATTTAATAGAATCCATTCTTCCATCTGTACAATATTTGCTCTTGCCATGGGCTACCCCAGAAAATAATAGAGAATAATAAAGCCACCCATAGTTTAAAATTGTCTTAAAATTCAAATGCTTCAGTATTTCCTCACATATATCTTGTGTGGTTGTGGTCAAACAGTCCTTTAAAGGTATTTGGTTAACATAGCTGAAGTCATTAAGGGAGAGAGAAAGAAAATCTATAACTGATAAATCTATCACTTTTTGTCGGAAAAGATTGGACAACTATTTGTCTGAAATGATATGAGTCTCTTGCTTGAGCAGAGAGTTGGATTTAGAAGACCTCCAAGGTCCCTTCCAGCTCTGTTATTTGTTAAATAATACATGAAGACAACATTATAAATTCTATGGAGATTATATGTCAAGTTAAAATATAAATTTTAAAGCCAGCATTTTGGATGTAGAACAATTATGTATATAAAATTGTAGTCTAAAATGGTTTCCAAATAGAATTGAATTCTATATCAGATTTACTTTTTAAAAATGAAGTTATTTTTTTAAATGTACTTCAGGGGTGGGTTCTAAAATTTTTACTACTGGTTCTGTGGACATGGCTTATTTGGTGGGCGTGGCTTGGTGGTCATGTGGCTGTGGGCGTGTCTTGGTGGTCATGTGACTGGGCGTGGCTTAGTGGTCACGTGTCTGGGTGTAGCTGGGTGTCATGTGACTGGGTGGGTGTAGCTGGGTGATCATGTGACTGGTTAGGCATGGCCAGCTTGACGTCACTCATGTCAAGGGTTATGGTTAGGGTGTCTGGCCTCTCCTCACCTCAAAGTCCTCAACGAGATACAATTTCTCTGTCTATTTATTTACTACTACTGAACATCCAAAATATACTATTTAATCCTATGTACATATGCCATATGTGTACATACATATTACATAGTATAGTGTATAGGCACACAAAAAGATACATTATTTACTATATATATTATATATACACACACACTTCTGTTTTCTAAAACTATATATATTCAACCTCACTTACTACATTTGGAAAAACACATCCAGAGTCCACTTTCTGCCACCCATTTAATTATAACTTCTGTACATTAGAACGTTACACACGCCTTCAGATTTACTTCCCTAGCCTGCACATGACTTTTAGAGCGAGGAGACATCATGGATTGAGTAAAATGTGGTGAAACTCACTTAATGCTCTTGTCCGAGTAAACTCCTTCTCCTTTCTGACAATTTTCCTCTCTGTTAGAGGCACCAAAATAATCCAGTAACGTTTCCTGCTGGAGCAGGGGGTTGGACTAGATGGTTTCCACCATGCAATTACGTTTTTAAAAACAATGTATCTATATCACAGTGCAAATAGCCAGCTATATCCATTTTTGTGTATATTTTCCTTGGTTTGTAAGAGCAAATTATCTTCATTTTCAATATTTGACAGCTGCTTAAATAAATTCTTAGTGGATAGACAGAATAATAACATAGTCAGAAAAGTTAAAAATATGTGTTCCCCTCTCAAATTGTCATGACCTTGTTAATTATAGGCCTAATTTCCTTTTGGGTATAGTTAATTTCTTAACAGTAAAAACAAAAATAAAAATGAATCAACTGTGACAGTGTCCAAGCTTCTTCACTTGCCATTATCACTTTTTTTATAATTCTACCCATTCAGGTTTGCAGAAAAATGCCATGTTTAACACTGTACCATGAGCCTGTTGCAGCATGTGTTCCCTTGAGGATTAATTGAAACACACAATCTGATCAGGATGCTTAACTAACTGAAAAAAAATTGCTTGACAATTTTTGACAAGCATGCAGCATGGTTCAACAGTACCTATTTTATAAGCTGCTAGAAGCTAGATAATGGCCACTACTTACAGAGACCTTGGGAACAGTTATTATATTTTACTGTGACCCAAAACTAATATAATGGGATTTATAAGCACACAAATAGATAGTGCCTTTCTTTACAGCCCAATTTTATGGATGTTTATTCAGAAGGATGTATTATACTGATAATATTCAATACATACTTATTACAATGAAACAGATGCTGCCTGATCCGTCAGACTAAATCAGCATTAATTTTATGGCATAAGTTGTCCCTTTATTTAGCATCCTCTCACCTGTCCCCCTTGTATCTGTTGCTATGGAAATTATAGTCATACAATAACATGTAATTCAAAGTCCTATTCAGAAAACATTTAAAAATTGTTTGTGTGTCCTTCTCTGTCCTTCTAAATGCACTCACACAAACATGTTTTATATTTCAGAACAGACAACTAACCTAAGAAGTGTTCTGAGAAATTATAATTTCTTTGGAATAAGAAATTCACTGGAAGGCAATATTCACAAAGGTTGTGCAGTGTTAATTTTTCCTTCATGCTGTGCCTTTTTATCTCTTGATGGTAGAAATGTGTTCCTTTGAATTAGAAGTAAATATTATCTAGAGTGTTTGAAGTGCCAAGATTTCTGCTCTTCCTCTATATTGGTTTTGTTCATTTGCATTGTAAGACAAAAAGACTTTTAAAAGTAAAATTGGGCCTGGAAAAAAAAAACTTGTTCGCCATAGAACTGAAATTGTTGCTGTATCAACTCATACCCATTTAAGAAAAAGGAAGCGCTCGTGGTGACATGCAGTATTTGTGAATCATAATTTTAAAGTTTTTACAGCAATTATTAAGTCATAAAGGGCAAGGAATGCATATGCTATTGTAATTTCTTTTTTACAAGATTTGAAATTATATATGAAAATGCAACAAAGAAGCAAATTAATCCTTATATCTTTGTACTTTCATTGTTATCCAAGAGAAGAGGCTACCTACTCGTACGCATGCAAATTGCATTCATAGCCAATCTGGATTCTGCAGTAAACAACTCCATTGCTTATTCTTAGACTCTGGGCAAAAAAACCCCTACATATTCCTAGGCTCTGTGCAAAATCTATTTGTTGATTTGCCTGATTAGGGCTCAGTTTTATACATAAGAGGCAAAGGACATTGTGTCATCTCACAACTAACATTTTCCCATGTTGAGCAGGATGTTCAAGAGGTCAAGACATTACCACAAGCCTAGACAGGTTTTTTTCTCTGTCTTAAGAGGGACGATCACAGAGCCGCTTTTATTTATCCAGCATCAGCCTTTATATATTTACATGGAATTTCCTATCTTCCTAGTTATCACCAATTATTCTGTTAAAAATCCATCAAATGCATGTTTAGAGCACATTTGTTCATTTCCTAAAGAGGGGGGGAACAACATTTCTCACAATTTTTCTTTTAGTTTCTAGTTACAGTTTTTAGTAAAGCAGAAAAAAAAGCTACTTCCTTTTTGGAAAACAATTTCTCTATGGTTTCTTTGACTTAATGACCTTATCAACATTTTCAATCTTGGAACTGTTAGAACCACAACATACAGAATGACCTGCCAGTTTTATTATATGGAACTGAGCTACATGATTCCTATGTTGGTGAGCCTGATTCCATGAAACTGAGGGATCTTAATAAATGGAGAACTCCAAATCTCCTGTAAAAAAGGAGGATATGGGAACAAAAATGCCGAAACAAGAAAGCTCCAGGCCATTAAACCACCTCTAATTTCAGCAGCTGAACATTTTAAAACAAAATCAAACTAAACCAGTGTCTAGATTAGTGCAAAATATTGGTCACCTGATCTGCCACCTTTAATTTGCAGGTGTATAATCCTAGGGCAACACTGACAATCATCCCTGAGAGAATGTACTTCCCCAGTAAACTCTGCTGCTCCTTAGGAAGTTTACAACTTCAGTAATCCTATTTTGCGCTATGTAATAGGTCTCCATCACCAGTTTTAGGGTCTCACCAGGATATATTTATTTCTCCAGTGCACAAATATATAAAACTGACAGTGTCCTACATAAAAGATGTCAATCATAGAAAGACTTGCTGGCTGTCTTTTTCCACTCTTTGAGTGTCACGGAGCTCAGTATGCAAACGGGGTAATGCTGCTTAGAAAACATTGCTTCCTTTTCAAAGAATCATTAACTGAGCATATTTAAGCCTACTGAAATGAAATTGGCTCTCTGCTAATGTGAGGCTACTACTGAGTCATGGAAAAATCCTGGGATAGACACAGTTTAATATATTGTATCACCTCGAACATGGATTAAAGTTGACAGCTTCTATTTAATTTGAATATTCTGATTTTTTTTTGGGGGGGGGGTAGCATTCCTCTTGGAAGTGTTTTTTTTTTTAATTCAATGCTAATTTATCCAAATAATATTGTACAGCAGATGCTCAAATTATTGCTAGTGGAAATATTAGAACATAAAAGTTTATAGTATTTTAATAGATTGCTGTTTGCCTTATATATTATTGCACAACTGTATTTTATTAGTTTGTAATGCAGAAGAATTTTCATTCAATAAGGAAAAAAAATCCATTACCGTTTTTTGAAAGAGGGACTTTAATTAATGCTACCCCACTTCTATTTATGGGTTGCAGAAAAAGAGTAGGATTGGATTAATTCTCTTCACTTTCTCTGTCCTCAAATAGGTGATAAGTTATCTGAATGGGATGCTTGCTGCTGGACGAGGAAGTGTGCATTGCAGCTTTCTGCTATTCTGTAAAAATGGATTGAAGCCACAAAATGCAATCAACCCAAACAGCTGCTGTTCAGTCTACTGGGCTTCCGTGAAATAAATGCTGATTGTAGGTAAGCAGTGCTTGTGGAGTAACTCTGAATAAAGCTAAAATGAAACCTCCATTAAAATATAACAGAATAACAGACAAAATAACCAAGTTGTAAGTTCAAACTTGGGCATTTGGAGATCTTCTAGTCCAATTCCCTTTTCAGTCCAGAAATCCTACACAATTTCAGACAAATGGTTGTCCAATTTCTTCTTACAAACTTCCAGTGTTGGAGCATTTACAATCTCTGGAGGCAAGTCATTCTGCCGATAAATTGTTCTGTCAGGAAATTTCTCCTTGGTTCTAGGTTGGTTCTCTCCTTGATTAGTATCTACCCATTGCTTTTTGTCCTGCCTTCAAGTGTTTTGGAGAATAGCTCGACTCCCTCTTCTTTGTGGCAATTCCTCAGATACTGGAACACTGCTATCATGTCACCCCTAGTTCTTCTTTCTGGTAGTCAGAGGATATGTACTTGATAGCATGGCATGAAAACATTTTTGTTTAAAAATAATGCTAACTTATTTTTTAAAATGGAAAACTGTCTAATCTCAAATGCTTGCTTAATTGAATTGCCTATAGCACTAGTTCCATTATAATACATTAGAGTAAGTGTTAGCAGGTTCCATATCATTATCAGCTTCTCTTTTGATATGAGTAATTTGAAAAATCACATTTCCATTCTTAACAAGGCAAGTGAAATGAAACCAAGCAATGCTCGCTGTTTTATTGCAACTCAACCTGGTGTTGGCGAAGGAGGTAGAAGACAGTAATCACAACCATATAAAACCCATCACTTTTTTACACGCTTCACATGACACAGGTAATGTTGTAAGCCATTCAGTTGCCTTGTGGCAAGATAGGTAGCAAATAAATGTAATAGATACATTAAATAATAAATAATTAAAAAGGGGAATAATTTTGATTATGTCTTTAGGCTTATTTTTTAACAGTTTATTTATATATGTCCACATTACATACATAAGTGTTTAGTGAATAGCGTAATGTCTGGATCAATTTATTTATATATAGTAGTACTTTTTCCACTCCTAATTTCTAACTCTACTATCTAACCATTTATAAAACAAGTGCTTGAGGCTTAATTTTGTGGATATCATCTTGCCTTTTTTATAACTTCAAACAACTTGCTGAAATCACCAAAAAGATACATTTATCTGTATCTGAAAAAAGGCTTTCTTCAACTGAAGAAGAAATTACAATCTGAAAAATGCATTAGAAACAAGGAAGGTTGGTTCTATGTCCATATATTTAGGCTGCATCACAGCTGCCTCTCTGTTACTTAACTCACCAGTCATTAAGGTTTTTATGTGTTGCTTGTGATGAACCACATTCCAGATGCAGATGCTGATTTTAAGTTTCCTCAAATCTGGAAGAAGAAAAAGGCCTTCCCCAGTTACTACAGATGAAACAAGCTATAATACAAACTCCCTTTGGAGATGGTTGAACTGCCATTTTCCCCTCTGAAAGAAAAATATTTCAAATAATAGAAAAAGTCAGTCTGTCTCTGAGTAAATATAGTTATATAAGGTCACTTTAGAGACAGCAACAGCAATCAGTGACAGATTTCAAAAGTGCTAATTTGAAAAATAATAATTCTATGTAGGTTTATAGAGAAATCATGCTAGACAAAATTAATTGCTTTTTAAAATTGGATTATAAGATTAGCCAATGGAATAAATGGTCTGCAAGTTAAATGTATAAACTTTGATATAGTTTTTCACACAATGTCACATGGAATCTTGCTTGGAAACTGGGATCAAATTTGAAAGACCTTGATATGACTGTTTGGCCCTTAATATAGCATTCTGAGAGAGAAAATATTTGATTTGCATGATTTCTTCATGCAAATTCATGCAAATTTATTCATGCAAGTTAGAAGTCGATTCTTTGACTTCTAACAGTTCATTTAGTGACTATTCAAAGCTACAACAACACTGAAAGAAAATAATTTATGATTGTTTTTCACACTTATGAACATTGCGGCATCCCCATGGTCACATGATCAAAATTAAGAAGACACTTGGGAATTGATTCGCACTTATGATCGTTACACTGTCCTGAGATCATGTGATCACCTTTTGCAACCTTCTGACAAGCAAAGCCAATGGGAAAGCCAGATTCACTTAATAGCTGTGTTATTAACTTCACAGCTGTAGCGATTCACTTAACTCTGGCAAGAAAGGTCATAAAATGGGCCAAATTAACTTAAGAAATGTTTCACTTAGCAACAAAAAATTTGGGTTCAATTATGGTCGTAAGTTGATAATTATCTGTACTATATTGTTATCAACCAATCTGTGCCTGATGAAAAACATATACATACTTTTAAAGAATTCTGTTTAAAAACTAGGCTGAACTCTTGAACTGCCTGGATTCACAGTGTTTTTAAGTCCATTATTGGATCAGTCCAGATTCTCTTACAAAATTAAGAGAGAAGAGTGATTTTATTGGAGGAAGAGGAGGAGAATGCTGCCAGTCTAGTGCAAATCTGACTTTCCAGTTAGGGCATCTGGTTATGGATAACAACTAGTTCAGACAATGTTGAGAATACCAATGTGGCAAAGGCTCACCTAGAGCATGGTTCTATGTTTTCCCTACTATATGCATTAATCTGCTTTGCTATTGTACTCCCTTACTCACTCTTTCTAATTTGACAGCTAACTAGCCTCACAGATAGTCTTCACTTTTCAACCACTTGTTCAGCAACAGTTCAGATAGATACTTATGACTGGTCCTTGAAGTTTTGGCTGTTGCAGCATTCCCAAGATCAAATTTGGGCAATCGGCCACCAATTCACATTTACCATAATTACAACAAAGTCAATGAGTAAGCTGGGTAAGTTCCTTTGGCCTTCCTGCACACAGGCCATGCTGCACCATTCATCCCCATCACTCTTCCTTCCTGTCATTGGACGGTGCCTCATCATCCTTTCCCTATCTTTCTTGCACTCACACTCTGCTGTACCATTCATACTCAGTCTTCTTGCACTTACATGACACCTGGACCTACCAGGAAGACTCCCATCTCTTTCGATTTAAAGATTCATGCATCTTAGGGTTATAACTGGGAGTGCTGAAATTATCATTATTAAGCAATGTGGTCACAAAATATCACAAAATGTCTCACTTTAATGTTACAGTCACATTATTTAGCAATGACTATCCCAGCCCTAATTGCTATTGTAAACCAAGAACTACCTGTAAATCTTTTCAGCTACCGTGTTTTCCCGAAAATAAGACCCTATCTTATATTTTTTTGAACCCTGAAATAAGCGCTTGGCCTTATTGCCATGTGCTCAAAAGTCTGATTGGACTTATTATCAGGGGATGTCTTATTTTTGGGGAAACAGGGTAGTACTTACACTATTCAATTGTGATGCTTTGCTTAATTAGCTTGATAAAAGAAATTATCAGATCAAAACATGAAGTAACATTAGTTTACCATGCCAATTTATGCTAATTACTTCATTGTTTTTAAGGTTTTTAAGTGATCAATCTTTTAGAATCAGTTATAATCTCCCATCATATTAATGTCAGATTCACTGGTCTTCAGATCTATAATTTTCCTTTCCCTTCTTTCAAGAAATAGAGACAATATTTGCTTTTTTCCCATCATCTAACATTTTAGCAATATTGTAGGGTTTCTCAAAGATAAAACGTAAGTGTCAGTAACCTGGCATTTTAGCCAGACCATTAGCTTCTTCCAGAAATACTATGGGATACTGTTCTTTTTTTCTTTTGCATTTTGACCATGCTATGTGTATTAATCTAATGCTGAGCCTATGAAGTGTGTGCGTGTATGTACATACACACACACACACATTTTACCTTCAATTTCTTAATTTTTCTTATTTTTTAAATATACAAATTACAAATTCCAGATTTGGTTCAAGGTTTGTTGTTGACATAGCAGCTACAAACAAGTCTTAACTCCAGTGATTTGATATGGCCTTTTCATTTTAGTATATTGTTTTGTATTTAATTCTATTTACCTTGAGGCCCGTTATCAATAGGAAGGAGATACCAGATGATAAAATTTTCACTAAATCTGGAAAAATCAAGACATATTAACATGTTGAAATGAGAACAATTACTATTAATAACTTCACATTTTACATTTATTATGCAGTAGTTTTTAATTCTACTTGTGCAAGGAAGCTGTTTTTGTTAAATCTATGTGTAAAATTTGCAACTTCCTAATATAATTACAGTTCCCAGACTTCCTTCAAGTTGGCCTACTCACATAATTTAAATAATGGATAGTAACTGTCTGGATCCAAACTGATCTCTTTTAAATAGATTGGCCCCAAATTCCTATTGTATATTAGAGATGTGTTTACATATATCTGCCCAAATATAGATTTCATAACTGAAAAAAAAAAGGAACAATAAAGCTAATGATTATTATGGTGGTGAGGCATGTCCAGTGAAACCTCATGATCCTCACAGCATGAACATGTGAGGACACATGTATTCCCCATATAATTGTGTAGAAAAAGAAATATTCTACACAGTGTTTGGGTAGAATAAACAAATTTTAGAAACAAATTTTACTTGTCACATTCATATTTGACTTCCATTCAGGAGCTGAAGGCAACACAATTTGTATTGCAGTGTGAATCTTCTTTTTAATGGCAGATTTTGTTGCTGATAAATGCAGCATATGTAATAAAGCTTTTTAAAATTCTTCTAAGATATATTTGCCATTTATATATTGCTTTGTGTTGATTAGGATCTATTATTCTCACTACAGTTGTTACTTATCTTTCACCTTTCTGATAAACTGCCCTCTGTACAGATATTTGCAGTCTTGTATGATTGCTGAAAACATTTTTAAGTCAACAACAGCACAGCCTATTAAAAATTCATTGCAAAAAATTAAATGTGCACCATCCACTCTGTTAAAAATAGTATGCAAAAATAAACTATGGAGGCACTGGTCCTGCTGCAGGCTTCAGCCACATATACGCACACACAGTTTCTCTGATGATTTTCATTTATACTACTAAGCCAAAGAATTTACAGTGAAACTGTTATGTATGTAAGTTTTGGCGGGAGATTCAACCCAATGGGTCACTCGTGATTGGTCAGTCACTTGGCCGGCAGAGTATTTAAGGAGAGCTGTTTGCCTGTAACCTTTGCTGAAGTCTCACACAACATTAAAGAGCAGCACCCTGAAGGAAGACCTCATGCAGGAGTTCCATGACATCTTCGACGACCGGCTGGGCAAGTATATGGGAATCCCCATCTCCTTTAATTTAGACCCTAAGGTAGCTCTGATCAGACTGAAAGCTAGGTGCGTGCCGTTCACACTCAAACCCAAAATCGATTTGGAGCTGGATAAGCTCATCAAGCAAGGGGTGCTAGTCCTGATGGATCACACCAAGTGGGAGACCCCAATAGTGACCCCGGTCAAATCAGACGGATCTGTACACATCTGCGCAGACTACAGATGCACATTAAATAAGGCTCTTCGGCAGAGTGCATACACCTTTCCAATTATGCATCACTTGCTCCATTCGCTGGGCCGTGGCAAGATCATCCCTAAACTCGACCTTGCGCAGGTGTACCAGCAACTGCCAGTAGATGGTGCTACCGTGGAAGCACAGACTATAAGAGCCACAAGCTTTCTTGGGTCTCCTCAACTTTTACGCCATATTCCTTCGAGACAAGGCAATGGTCACCGAGCCACTACACTGGTTACTGGCCAAAAATGCATCTTGGGTTTGGGGGAAGGCATTCAACACAGTGAAAAAGCTTCTATCAGCGGACAGTTTCCTGATTCAGTATAATGCGACACTACTGCTTGTACTAGTCTGTGACGCGTCCCCCTTTGGAGTGGGAGCTGTCTTGAGCCATAGACTACCGAACGGGCTAGAGGCACCCTTCGCATACTACTCCCGCACCCCATCCAGTGCAGAATAGAATTACAGCCAGCTGTACAGGAAAGCCCTAGCAGCAGTGTCGGGGGTCAAGAAATTTCACGAATACCTATTTGACCGACATTTCAAATTGGTCACAGACCATCATCCACTTTTGGGCCTCCTGGCTGGGGATTGGCCCACCCCCACTGCCTGATCTCCACACATGACACGGTGGACCATCTTCCTGGTCGCTTACTCCCACCAACTTGTCCACCAGCCGGGACTGAGTTTAGGACATGCTGATGCCCTCAGCCACTGCCCGCTACCAGATCTTTTAGAAGACCCAACCCCGGAAGCACCGGTTCTCCTAATTTAGGCTTGAGATCATCCTCATGCAATCCACGAAATGCCTCGAGATCATCCTCATGCAATCCACGACTGCCAAAGCAGTCATAAAGGCACTACGGAAACTCTTTGCCACCCACGGATTGCCCGACACCCTAGTGTCAGATAACGGGCCCCAATTCACCGCCACCCAGTTCGAGGGGTACCTGGCAGAGTTAGGCATCTGGCATGCACTCTCTGCCTCATTTCATCTGGCCAGTAATGGACTGGCCAAAAGATTTGTGAGGTCAGCCAAGGAGGCCCTGTCCTGGCTGGACGCGGGAGACTGGCAGGCCTAAGTAGCAAATTCCTAGCCATCCAACACACCACCCCTTGTACAACCACGTGGCGCAATCCAGCCGAACTCCTCATAGGGAAGAAGCTCAGGTGTACTTTGGACCAATTACATTCCAACTATTCCCCGGATGGATTTAAGGGAACCAACCAGAAGTTAACGAGAGTTTCAGATAGGGACACCAGTGTTCACAAGGAACTATTCAGACGGTTCCCTATAGGTGGCCATCTCTGACATCAAGGGCCCAAAGTCCTACACAGTGGGCATGGGGGACAGAAGAACCTGGCGCAGACACATCAACTTAGATCAACTTAGAAAAAGGTCGGCGGGCAGTCAGAAACGTATTCAGAATTACCAGGCCCTGACTACCAAAGTTTTCCCACAACAGCTAACACAGGCCTGAGAAGGTTGGAAGACTTACCTGCAAACTCCGGGATCCAGTGCCACCCCAATGAGATGACACTCCCAGCTGAGGACATCCATGCCCCTGAAGAAATCCAGGAGGTTCCATTGGCGGAGCCGGGAGAAACAAAAGGTCCCTCCGACTGGCTCGATGCCACACCTCAGACTTAACTGTGCAGATCAACTAGGGCCTGGACACGCCCTGGTCATCTGCACGATTTTGTATGTAAATGTATTGACTAAGTGCCTTCTGGGAGGGGAAGGGTGTTATAAGTTTTGGTGGGAGAGTCAAACCCAATGGGTCACTCATGATTGGTCAGTCATTTGGCTGGCAGAGTATTTAAGGAGAGCTGTTTGCCTGTAACCTTTGCTGAAGTCTCACACTACATTAAAGAGCTGTTGTCACTACCTTGCTTCTGCCTCCTCAATCGCCCAACTCAACAGAAACAAAAAAATATAAATGAAGCACAGGAATGTAAACAAAGCCAAGGCTTGCCTGCAAAGTTGGGTTTCAGAATGGGAGCATGCTGAATTCTTTAGAATCAGTCCAACGTTTCAGAGCCGGGTCAAGATTGTCAGCCAACAGCTCCAAGAAGCGGAATTCACACACAAATCTCACACACAAGCTGGTTATCGGGTGTTTCCAGCAAAGAAAAGAGGCAGAGCAGATTCTGCAGCCAGCTGACATTAATGAGAAGGTTTATTTCTTTGCTTGGTGAGGAGTTTAGACCCTTCTTTATTCTGCTCTCCTTTCTACTTGTCACTTGTGTGGGCTGGGAGGTTTTAGGTTGTCATCCTCTGACTCTTCCAACTGCTTAGGTGTTTCCTATGTTTGATCAGCCTCTTATGTTTCCTCCTAAGGTTGACATATCACAGATTCAATTGGAGCTGCATCTTCAGAGTCAGATTCAAACTCAAAATCTGAGTCCTAAAACAGGGCAAATGTCTATGAAGATTCTCAGTCATCCAAGTCATGGTTGTCCCAAAGGTGCTTTTTCAAGAGACAGCTGGACTTTCCAGAAACTTTTGAAAAAGCACCTTTGGGATAAGCCAGGGCAATGACATCACTTTAGATTGGTAAATAAGTTTATTTTTATCAGTTATGTAACTACAATTAATTATAATTGTGGGCATTTCTTCAGATAAATAACTAATGTCTGTTGATATGTTTGGCCATGAAAGAATTTAAGTAGGCTCAATAATATCCTAAGAGAAAATATTCCTTTCTCTGCAAATACTGATCTTGTTTAGTTGACCAAGCACAATGGTTCCTGATTCTCCTCTAGACTTCACAGCACAGAAATCATTCCAGCTAAAATTGAGGTGAGGACCCTTTTTGAAACTGCTGGGATACATTTTCCCTATTTTTCATTACCTGATCCATCTCTTGTCCCTCTGTTCTGAATTTAATTTATAAAGATCTTTGGGCAGAGACTCTACCTCAGTAGATGCAACCATCTCCTAAGTTTCTGTTGACATCATGCCCTAACAGGAAGAACAAAAATAGGCCCAATCACACCTATTTTTAACAAAGAAACTGTAAAAAATAATGAGAAATTCTGCTGTTAGCTGCAACTCTCTGCAAATATTAGAGCTGTAGTGGCCAAAAGAATTATATTAGACACCGTACCTACTAGCATATATAACACATTTTCACACTTGGTTTCCTAAATACTAAGGAAAACACACAAGTGACTTTGTTCATGGCAATTATCCTTGCTCTGACTTCTAAGAAAATCATGACCTTTTTAAGTTCATGCTGCAGATACTCCATATAGCAAAGAGACCACAAGCCAGAACAGAAGAAAATGGAGCTAAAGAATGTATGTTGTGCTGATTGGGTATTACAGGTATCACTCAAAACATGGCAATGCAAGGGAACTCCCCCAGTTTATACTCCAGGGGTTGGTTAGTGGAGAAGAATGTGAAAAAAGGAGGTGGAAAGATGGCTAGAAAAATAGAGCATGAATACATTTGGTGCTAGGGAACACAAGTATTGACCAAGTATAGATATTCTGTAATATTAAAGGAAATTGTGTTAGAATCTATGCATTAATGTTAATTCAATTGCATAAACCGTAATGAAGGGTCTGTGCTTCACTACTTCTTCCTTGTGTCCCACTTAGCCATGTTATCTCAGATACATGTAACAACACTGAGAAAAAAAAATCCAAAATTGGAAGGGGTTTGGTGGTAGATCAAGGTCTACTCCTGAGAGGGAGGGAAAGAAGGAGGGAGGGAGGGAGGAAAGAAGGAAGGAAGGAAGGAACTCTTTCAGCAGAAAGAGTATGTGATGCAAACTCGGAATAGTCCACCAGCTCTATTAGTAAAGAGGACCTGTGTTCCATATTTCTGAGTAGATTTTCCTTCATCTCTATGAGAGATCACTAGATTTTAACAAGAAAGTCTCTGGTTTCCCTGAAATGGCAGCTGCCTGAATGTTGATGCATCAGGTGTGGTTAATGTGAGTCATGGAGGTTTCAGTTGCCCTTCCCTGGATAAGTACTATGGTCAAATGAAGCAATCTGGATTTCTATTGGACTGGATAGTTTTAGCTTTTGTTAGACTCTGCTTTGGGGAATTGAGTTTGATAGGCATATTTTCTTTCTATTTTCTCTTTATTTCCTAGCAGAAATGGTCTGAAGTATTTTTTTTTTAAGCAAAGCAGTCTTTTTAGTAGGTCATTCTTTTTTCCAACTGCTGCAGGAAAATAAAACACTCTTCTCACGAATTGATTTTTTAATTAAATCTTTTTTATACTAATATCTTTGGCATGCCTTCATGAATATGCATGACAGCAATAGATGTAATTTTTCCATGGCTCATTGTTCTTTTCGAAAAGCCATGAGCAGCCTACTAGCAAAATATGATATTTTGCTTTTCATCTTAAAATAAGAATAACTTGTTTTTTGCTTTGAAATTTGCTTCAGACCAGCACAGTGGGTTATATCTTGAGGAAACCACCTTGATAGCTTCTAAAGATTATGCACTGTTGTTGCATTTACTTCAACCTTTCATTTGGAAGAAACATCTAAAGCTCTTCCTGCTTTTATCACACCTTCATATTCTTTGCGAACAAAGGCAATTATATATATGTATCCCTATGTAACAGATGTAGTAAAGAGGCTTTTTTTAAAAAAAAATAGTAGTTACAATAAAGATGCATAAAACTTTATTTTGGAAATGTAGGCCTCCTAATATTTAACACAAAAAGAATTTTGGGAAACAGAAGTTGAAATATTTTTGCTGTTTCCCTCCTTTTGTTGATGAACATAATTGAGAAAATCCATAGATTTTATTCTAAAAGCAGCCAAACTTCGAAGACATCAGTCTGAAAAAAGTTACTTTTTCTAAAGTTTTGAATTAAGAAAATCTTATGAACAGAAATGTTTTCCTGCTGCCAACCTCAAGATAACCCTAAAAAAAACAAGGCACGGTGAAGTGTTTCATGGAGAAAAAGTGGAGTTGGGACACATTTCTCTGCTTTTATTATGTGTAGCCTCAAGGAAGAATGATAATTAAACGATAATTTTGTGGCAAATATCTGGCCTGTACTTCAAGGAAGGGAGATGAGGAAGAAGCAGTGTGTTGGCTCCGAGAGAAGAAAGCAAGGATGACTTCTGCTCCCAATTAAGAGTTGGAAGCATCAAAAAAACCCCAAAAAAGTCCAGGTAAAGTGAAATCAGAAGAATGAAAATCTGATTCAATGGCGTGTTTTTCTACTAGAAATATATTATGCTGCATTTAAAGTGTGTCGACCTTTTGACAAGCAAGAGAGGTCAGATTCATTTAACAACCATGTTACTAACATAACAAGTGCAGTGATTCACTTAACATCCCTTTCAGCAATTAGTATGAAACATAGATGTTAGGCTCCCAAGGTATATCTTTTTTCAAATCATTTTATTAAATATTATACCAGTAAAAAAATTTGCAACTATGGAACAAGGGATGACATCAAAATGTGTGTGTGTGATTTTGTAGATTGTTTAGAAAAGGATGCAGAAAAAGAAAAATAAAAGGAAGGGAAAAAAAGAAGAAAACTCTCCTGCTTCATTCCCAGCAAATACAGGTAGCACTTGCAAGGGGAATGAAAATATAATTGAATATCATTTACACAGTATTGGAAAGTTATTGTCTATTTTCTTTGCAATCATGGCAAATGCTTGAAACACCATATAGTAGAAAAGGTGTTTTATTTCCTTGTGTGTGCAGTGAGAAATCCTTGGGAGGTATCATGGCAGGGGGTGAAATTCAGCCAGTTCTATCCAGCTCAGGCGAACCACTAGCGGCGGCTGTGGGAGGCTCCACCCACCCACAGATGTCATGATGTCGCTTTTTTGTGATATTTTAAGCCTCTGTGCATGTACAGAAGGCTTTGTGTATGTGCAGATGATGGCGTGAATGTCCAAAGCAAGCATATTTGCAAACCAGTAGGGAAGATAAGTGAATTTCACCCCTGTATCAGGGCATACTATAGATTAAGTTTTGATAATGAGACTTGTTAGATCCCCCTAGATACGACGCTTCACTGACAGGGTCTGTTACCAGGCGTCGGGGATTGGCTAGGACGCGAGCAGCCAAAGGAGCGGGAGAATGGCTGCTCACAATTGGCCCAGGTGTTATTCAGCCTACTATTTAAGGAGCTGTCAGGCAATTGTTGGCGCTTGCTATTTCTTTTGGGTTCTGCTGAGTTGCGTTAGTTAATAAAGTTGGATGTTGTATTCAACCTAGCTTCCTGAATGTTTACCCACCGGATTCAACAAGACTCATCAATGTTTAATATACAGGATAGCTCTGATGTTATCAGCTCTCTCCTTCTACTACAGTAGTCCTTGACTTATCATCCATAATGGAACCTGTCCAAAAACTGTGATAGGATCCATTTTTACAACCTTTCGTGTGATGGTCATCAAGCAAAAGCCACAGTCGTAAAGTGAACACCATCTTTGCAAAATAAACACTGTGTCTGTAAAGCACATGCCACGGTTGTAAAGCTATTTTTGCCAAAGAAAATGCTGGGCTTTGGGAAGATGTCTTACAACATTAGCACGTGACAGTAGGATATTATAAAACGTCATAAACGTAGGTCAGTTACTGAACACCCATCATACAGTCACATGACTGAAAAGGGGCGGCCATTCGAACTTTGGAAATTAATACCTTTGGGAAGGTTCTTCAGAACTTCAGATGGTTGCTAAGCAACCGTTGTAAATTGACTATTTTTAATACAAATATTGGGATAAATTATTTGTAATAGCACATAAAAAAGGAGGAGTATTGCATAGAAACATGATGACGAACCTATGGCATGCGTGCCACAGGTGGCACACAGAGCCATATTTGTGGGCATGCAAGCGTTGCCCTAGCTCAGCTCTAGCATCCATGCATGCACTGGCCAGCTGATTTTTGGGCCTTCTGCCCCCCACCCAGAAGTCAGGAAATGATCTATTTCCAGCCTCCGGAGGCACCCCAGGGGGTGGGGAAGGCCATTTTCACCCTTTCCAGGCTCCAAGAAAGCCTCTGGAACCTGGGGAGGGCGAAAAATGGGCCATTGCATGCCAAAAGTGGGGGGAGTGCGGAGGGAATTACGTGCGCATGCACGAGGGGTTGAATTATGGGTGACAGCAAACAACCACATATGATCCCCACACACTCCTCCCATTTTTGGCACACAACGGCAAAAAGGTTAGCCATCACTGGCATAGAACAATAAGGCTAGAAGCGGCATTTTGGTTATGGCATCCAATGCCCTTATTAGTACAGGAATCCAGATTAAAACATCTCTGACAGATTGCTGTCTAATGTCTGCATGAACACAGTCAGTGAATGGGAGCCCACCACCTATATCTAGTTAATTGGTTCCACTGTTGAGTTTTATTATCATTAGGTTTTTTTTCCTAGCAATCATTGGAATGTGCCTCCCTGCAACTTAAATCCATTATTTTGAATCCTGTCCTCTGAAACAATTGAGGTCTTAACCTTATTCTGTGTGAAATTTTTTAAGATATATGAAGAGTGTTATCATATCTGCCCCTTACATACATTTAGTCTTTTTTCTTGCCCAGTTAATTTATAGATAAGTAGGTAACAGAGGAATTATTAATATACCGTGTTAGTAATAAACCAGCACAAGCTGAGATTTCCATTCTCAGAAGACATTCAGCTGTATGTGACTCTTCCCATTATTCACTGATGCCTTTCCCCTGGTATTTCATTGTGTAAGCTGAGACCTGGAGGTTATAATTCCAGAATCGCTCCAGCCACTACCTTGTTTACATATTCAAGAGGTGACTCAGATTAAAGTGAGCCAAAAGAGACCAGGTTGAAAACAAGCAGCTTTTTAATTGGAAAACCTCATGAATTATTTAATGCTTTCAACTGTAAATCAATATTTAAATATGCTAGCTTATATATCAGGAGCCTGTTATTGGTCCCGGTTCTACAATAATGGGAAACTTGCTAGAAACCATTTGAAATTGCAGATAACCTCATTTGGATCTTCTTTCATAAGTAATATTGTTCTTCAAAGTTTCTAAGATTGCACTTTAGGGAATCATCATTCAGGAGAACCACATACCTTGCATTTCTTGCTAATTCACCAAGATAGTTATTTACCCCTTGTATTTATTTCAGAAGCTAATCTTTCTATCATATTTATAATAGTAATCCTGTTCAATTTAAGAATTGACATAAGATCCATTATAAGCCTAATATAGCGTTTGTAAAGTCTCTTCCCTTCTTGCGCTAAAGGAATAACTATAAACCATAATGATTTTCAGAAGACACAAGCCCAAAACTGAATATACGCTGGGTGAGTTGAGGCAGGAAGAAATGGTTATTAGAAACCTGATTAATTCAATTGTATAATAGATAATCTGATATGTACAGCTGAATGTACAGGAAAATGATTTTAATTTATGGTTCTATTTATGTAGAAGAAACATTCTTTGTAACCTTTGGATCTCTGGAGACTTAATTCACCAGCTAAGAATGGTTCAATAGCTGTCCAGTGTAAGTCCATGTATATAATAAAGTTAGACAACATACTGTCTACAGTAGATTCACTAAAGTCCAAATTGCCTACATATTAAGTGGTAGGAAATATAAAAGATTCCAACTATGTACTAGCAAGAACAGTGACAAAATATCCCTGACATATGATCATACTTCAAAAATAAGTGACAATTTTTTCTCATTATTGATGATAGTTTTCTTTATGGTCTGACAAAGAATCCATAGGCTATCCTGATGATTTAATTATTCAAAAAATATATTTGACAGACATAACAGTTAGCAAAACTTGAAAACTGTAGTCCAACTACCAGAAGCCATGCGAAAGAATATTACAAATCTATGTCTCTAACGCTAACAGAGTGTAGTAATTCTTCTCAAAATGGTAAACAATAATTCAAATTCTTACTAGTAGAATTAATGCACTATTCTCACTAAGAAAATGGGAATAGTTTTGATAATTCGTCATAGGAAAGAGAAGAATTTAAATTTCTAGAATTAAAAAAAAGATTTGATCATGTGCATCTTTAAGAAACTTTCAGACAATCTGAGAAAAATGCAATAGAACATAAGAAAATGAACATGAGAAATTAAGTCCTACAATAATTCACTTTTTAACTGTATGGGTCTTTGTAGGGTTTTTTGTTGTTGTTATTTATGAAGCTTTTAGAATAAGACTGAATTATGCATCATTATGATAAGCAGAATATATGATTTTTAAAAAACATAGCAATAATAGTTTTACTAAAAAGCGTACTTCAGTTTCACCATGATTGCACCCAGAATACAATTCCACTGTATATCACTGTAATCTTGCAGATTAGTCCAAAACGTATGAATGCTGCTCAAATTGGTAACAGCTTTCAGAGATAATGTCTAACTTAGCTTTGAGAAACATTATAGAGAGGTTAAGATTAGGGTCAGGGGTGGGTTCTACTTATCTTTATTACTGGTTCGCAATGGGGCCGCACGCACGCTCTCGCTTTGCTTGCACGCGTATGTGCATACTCACTCTTCTGTGTAAGCGCAGAAGCGTTTCCATGACGTCAGGGTCAGTGGGTGGGACCTCCCACCAGTTTTACTACCGGTTCTATAGAAATGGTGTGAACCGGGGGCAAGCCACCACTGGTTAGGATTAGGGTTAGGGTTTTCAGTATCTGTAAAATGTATATGGGAAAGATCTTGGGAGACATGGAGAAGAAATACTACACAGGGAATGGCCAGATAAGAGACAGCATAGCCTGCAGCTGGATATTGGGTAGATCAAGAAGTTCAGAAGTGAACCTCCCTACTTTCTCAGGATGTAAAGGAAGTGGTAGGAGAATTATATTTTCAGACTTGCAAGATTCTGTTAACATAGCTTTACCATAAGGTAGAATTAACTTATCTGGCTTTGTTTGCTGTCTAGTCTACCTGGTAAGACTGACAGTGCCACAATTATACTACAAAATGAGAAGCCTTATCTTTACAGCATGTTTGTAACAACTAACTGCTGTTGTCAATATGGACATTCATGTGCATTTAGAAATTGCTTTTCAGTGCCTTCCCTCATTTGTGTCAAGCATATGATTGCCTTTTATCAATGACAGCTCAGCATACAGTATTATCTACTGAGTTGTCAACCATCTCTAGTACTATTCTGTGCTTTGCATGTGAGATGCACTAGTCTTGTATGGCATTTCTACATTGCAAAAGACTTAAGAATAAGTCTAAATGTAGTTGCAACTTGGCCTAAAACCATATTTAATCACAGTTTAATCAGTTAATCATTACTGTATAAGAACATAACCATTTTCTTACATGGATTCTGGAATATATACAGCTGAACATATACATTTTGACAAAGAACCATTGCCAGACAATATGGATTTTTCAGTTCTTAGGAATCATTTTCTGAATAAGAAAGACACTGTCTATTGATATCAAAACTGCATTTCTTTTTCAAATGTATGGTTGAAGCGTCCTTGTGAATGATATTGTTCTTGTGCACTCAATATATATTTTGATCCAAAACTATATAATAAACCTTAGCAAGAAATATGAACCTGAATGAACACAAACTGTTGTTTGGGGGAGGGGAGCAAATCAGACGGATCATGTAAGGTTGCTAGGAAACAGACCTAACCAAAGCTTTGAGAGATTTTCATTTACTGTTTTTTCATATTATTTGGGACAATGTTTAATTTGACTGAATCAGTGGTGGGTTGTCACTGGTTCAGATCAGTTTGCAAGAACCGGTAGTAAAACTGGCAGGAGGCTCCACCCATTGACCCGGGCATCATCAGGAAGTTTCTGCTCATGCAATCCCATTATGAATCGGTAGTAAATGTAAATAGAACCCATCCCTGGACTGTATGTCAAAAACTCTTTATAGTAAAAAATGTAACTAATATGCCCCTCAGACTTTCTTAAGATCACGCCACAACTTGAAAGATGGATAGTATGAATCCATATGCATGTACAGGTTCACTGTTATTTCTGAGTATATTTTTAAATAGTCACAAGTAATGTCAGTTTGGCTAGTTGAAATGTGATTCCGCTTGATTTCATCTTGAATTCTACTCTGCTTCTGTATCTCCTCCCTAATCCAGAACTGAGCAGGGTTACCAACTGGGTTGCAAAAATCCAGGCCGCCATTGGTAACACCAAGGAGACTTTTTAAAACATATTCTAGACTTATGGTAGATAATATATCTAATAGGTCTGTTCAAATTTTTGGGATAACAAGATAGGTTGATGTGTATATGGCCTTGTATATCATTTTCCTAATGCAACCAAGGAAAACAATGAAGCAAGGGTCCCTAACCCCCAGTCCAAGGCATGCCAAAAACCAGGCCATGCAAACAAGCGAAGCCCCATCTGCGGGCAGCACATGAAACCAGCCTCCTCTGGTCCACAGAAAAAGCACTCTCCACTGAACCAGTCCCTGGTGCCCAAAAGACTGGCAGCCACTGCAATGAAGGATGTCACAGAATTATAGTCAAAAGTCTAACAAAGATAATACTTTTGCAGAATATTGATCAGAGCAAAATGTCCAAGTAAATGTGTTCTGTGTCATCTATTGGTTTCCGTGTAAAAGCAAATTACCTTATAAACTAAAAAACTGTAATTTTTTGTAAAATGTATAATTAATTCAGTGTTCTCAGCCTGGTGCTTTTAGAGTTGTTTTATTTATTTAGCACATTCAGGTGCATTGGATTACATGGAGTGGCAGTCCATAAATAAGGAGAGCACCAGATTGGGGAAGCAGCCTTGTTTCTTAAAATGAGTTGAATGAAGAATTACATACCACCAGAGGTCACCAGCATCTTATGCTGAATATATTAGAATGGCTAATTAAGCCTGGTCTGCTTTCTAGCAGAGGGGTCAGAAGGGGAGATGATATTCCAGCACCACAAATCTATTCTCAAAATTATCAAAAAATTATTGAAAGCACAAGACCAGTTTTTTCCTAGATCTGATATCCTCCAGATATGTTAAATTATTACTTTCTTAAATCCTAGATATTATGGTTAATTGACAAATTGTCTAAATATAGTAGATATCTTAGACAAATGTATTTTTGGAAGACCAAGATGGGAAAAATTACAGTAGATTAATGGAATAGTTGTATGTACTGTCTTTGCCTGGAGAACATATTAATCAGAATTGTTTATGGATGATGGCACCTTATCATATTGTCTGAAAATCTAGCCCCTGGATGACATTAGTTAAATTTTGCAGAATGACAGTTCACATATTGAGCTGACATTGATCATAGAATGAATAATGACAGGATTTCTTTTAGGCATTATACATGTGAGAATAGAATAGAATAGAATAGAATAGAATAGAATAGAATAGAATAGAATAGAATAGAATAGAATAGAATAGAATAGAATAGAATAGAATTTTGTAAATATATCAAATCTTATTTTTGTATGCCTCCAAGAACCAATTTCAGAATGACAGAAATCTGCTGGGAGGGACAGAGGGAAAGAAGGAAGGAAGAAAGGAAGGAAATCAGGATGCAAATATTTGGAATAATCCCCTCATTCCAAAATCATGCTGTGGACAACTAATCTGCAAAGGCATCCATGTGCAGTAAAGTTCAAACTCAATCTTCACTGGTTCCTCTGCAACTAAGACAACATCAACACAACTTTGGAGGGGCGGGGTCTCTCACTTGGTAAGTTTTTATCTTTCATGTAATGCCTAAATTGAGCTAGAGAATATAGTGTTCAGAATTACCCATTTTTTAAAAAGTCAACAGCTGCCATATCAAATCTGTAGTATAACATGAACACGCTTTCCTGTGTATTTTTCAGATTAAACACTGCATGCATGCAATTGCTATTTTTCTGTATTGAGAAAAACATAGTTGCTGATTCATATGGTAATTAGAACATTTGTGCAATTCACTGTAAAGACAGATGCAGTTTCAAGTGGTCTTCATGAGACAACCTTATTGTCCTCAGGGAGCCTCATTTACCAAAAGTATTTTCTGCCCTGTTTAGTTATTGCTATCACTTGTGTATAATGAAGTTTTCACATATTGCATATATGAGATAATGTAAAATGGAAATCAGATATAAACTAGATGTGGTGGAGATAAAATTAAAATAGGCCACCTGTGCTGGATTTCACAGCCGGCATAAGAAAAGACTTATATAATGTGATGTATTTGTGTACTGGAGATCTAATATTTATATATTTGCAAGCTGAGTGTATAAAACATTATGGCTCTCCAATATTCAAGGATGAAAATTGAATTCTTCTGCAAATGTGTGTCTGCATTACATGACTGTGTGCTTCAGCGAATGCATAGTTGTGACTGCCTTTCATGATCTTTTACAAGGGTTGATTTCTAAGGGAAGAGTGGATACGGTACAGAAGGGACACTTATGAATGGAATGTCTAATAGATTATATTAAGCAAGATGTATACAACTACTGCCATTATTTTTTGTACTCCTAGAATTTTCTGTTATTGTTGTGTTGTTTGAAATATTGTGCCCGAACTGGTTCATAATTCATTCTCGTCACAAAACCTGGTCTTGCATTCATTAAATGTGTGATACAGGAAGAGGGAACTAATTGCCCATTATTTATTTATTTAATTCAACTTATACACTGTCCAACTTTCAATGATTCTGGGCAGGTCATAAGAACTCCCCACCCCCAAAATAAAAAAAACCCAACAACATAAAAAACATTGGTCAAGCAATTGATGTTGATAGCTTTACCTTCATCTTTGGGTTTCTTATTCATTGGTGTGATTCTGCTGTCTTCTCATTCATCATGAATAATATGCTTTGTAAAAATAGCACTCTAATTTTGAAAGTCAACAGTTTCCCTTCTTACCTACATATGAACTCACATAAATCATTCTAAATTTTCTGCCTATCAGATTTCTCTCAAAGTATTGAAGGAAAAACTACCAAATTTTTCAATTTTCCTTAATATAATCACTTTATATGCAACTTTCCTGTTTTTTAATATAAACCTAATTTCCAAACTCAACCTAGAACAGTCAACTATATTTCCAAAAATTAAAATATTCATCACAGTGTGTTAAAATGAAAATCAGTTCAAAACGAAACAATTAACATGAATAATAAAAATACACAATGAATGTCCAAATTAGATTCCAAATGGAATCTGTCTTTGCTAACTTTCAAAACATCAATAACAACAATCCTAGACACCATTGGAAGACCTCAAAGACCAAGTGGAGAAAATATATCAATGGGGTCACTAAGAGCTTATACTAACTTCTTCACACATAATCAATGAATCAATTTTACTAGGAGCATCTTCTTGACCATTGTAAGAAACAAATGCTGGACTGAAATAAGCCTTGGCCTTATCTAGGAGGGCTATATGTACAACTATGTACAAATATCAGAGTATTTAGGAATCCAAGAATAAAACTAAAAATTCTATTAATTCAAATATAATTTTGGAGTTGCTATTTTCTGCCCCAATTTCTCTTAATTCCCACATACAAAGCTGGGCCTGAAAACTGTACCCTATAACAATGTGCAACAGAATATTTCAACACTGTAAATTTTGTGAGAAATAGATGAAGCATATATATCATCTTCCAGCATTTGGCAGAAAAAGCAAATGTATACTTGATTCATATGCAATAGGCATACTGTAATTGGAAGATTCTGTCCATGGGAAAAAGTCAATGGGGAGAAATCTTTAATCAGGCCATCTTTGAGGCTTTCAGTTGCACCAGAATTGCTTAACCTTCCAGGTTGCTAATGGGTATAACACATCATTAGACCCAGCAGGGAACATCATAAGGTTAATTAATTTTTACTTATTCTACTTTCTATTCAAGTTGATGAATAATAACTTTGAATGTTTCGGATTCTGTTTCTCAAAGTGATTCACTCAGGCTTTATATATGGTAGAGCCACTTTGCAATTAACATGCAGATTTAAAAAAATATAAACAGCATCTGGTTGATATATGTTTGCATGTGGAAATAATTAGGATCTCAGCAAAAATAGAGGATGAAATGTAACATTTTCTTTATTCCTATAGCTCTGGAGAAAACTTCATTTCCAGTGATACCCTTTGAATTGAGAGGACATGCACTCTTCAAAGCAAATAATAAGCAAAGAGGATTATTTTCAGGACAGTAGTACATAAAGAAAAGGTTAATACTGATTGGTTGATTGATTGATTGATTTCATTCTGCCTTACTCCAAGGCAACTCTGGACAGGACATAATAAACTTACATCTGGACAACTGGATATAGGGAGAATAGAAAAATACTTCGGCTCTACTTCTCCCATTTTTGTTTCTGATTAATCTTGTTTTCTTATGCTTATATGTTGAGCATGAATGGGAAGACAATTCGAGAGAGAATTTGCTGTATGTCTTTCTCCACTTTTCATTTATAATTGCATAAATCATTTGTTTAAACAATTTTGTATACCTAAGTTTATATCAAAGTTCTTAGGAAATATTAGCAGCAAATCTATTAGTGCTTGATTGAAATTTAAAGTTGAAAGTTGAACATGTTGATCTCTAAATTCATTGATCATTACAGAAAAATAACAGAGGATAAGGATCTGTTCCTGTTTTCCCTTCCCTAGCATTTTCCCCACATGTACATGGTCTGGTTTTGGTTGTTTTTTCCCCAATCAATCGTTTATGTATTGGTTACGACAGGAATTGATCGACCAGCTTGTCATCTGAGCATTATGTGACTGGTCCAAAGTCACCCACTGGCTTTCATGACTAAGGTGGGCTAGAACTCACAGTTTCCTGGTTTCTAGCCTGGTGCCTTAACCACTAAACCAACCTCTCTTCTGGCTTCTCTGTTCAGTCAGATACCATAAATACTGTATTCCTACTGATTCTACTAATTCTTGCTGCAACTCAAAGACTGATACTTTCATAGAAGGCTAGGATCTCAGAAGAATCAAATGTTAGATGCATCCAAGTTAATGCTCTATGTGTTAAAGTTATAAAATCCAGTTCAACTCAGTTCATATTTTAAACAGAGAATGAGAAGATGCAGATTCTTTTTGTCACATGAACAGAAAGATAGAAACAACAGTGAACAGCATTACCTCAAAGCTACCTCAGGAAAAATGAGAACTGAAAATTATTTTCAAAAAGATGACTGTGTTGGGAAGGATTTGGGAAGATGTAAACAAATAAAACATTTTTATACAGTACTGCTGTAGGCTTTCATGGCTAGTGTGTCAACCAAGAACAGTTTTTTGGGTCTCCCTTGATATGGACCAATCTGAGATCTGCTTGTCTGGTGTAAGAACCCAATCAATCCCCTTTCATTGCTTGAGAGCTGCCAAGACGCACACTACAAAGCAGCTTACACTGCATCTGAAAATGGTAGCCAAATAAATGGCCAAGTTCACATATTGCACATATTTAATCCCTATGTTGTCTGTAATTGTTTTGAGTTTGTGGATAAGGATGTAGAGAATTTGGTACTCAGTATGAGTGCCAGTGGTGGGTAGGGCTATCTCTCTTCAGTCAGCAGGATTTGGAAGGTAGTCAGTGACTCTTTAGGGTACCCTTCCCCTTCTTGAAGCAGCTGTCTCTCAAAACTCCCACCTTGTCTCCAAACCTTCCCTTTGAGAAGGCCGTTAAGGAGATTGTATTAATTCAACTACAGAAGATTCTAGGGGAACATGTTAGTGACAATACCACTTCAATAACATCATTTATAAAATTTATAGATAGTATTTCTTTCCCTTCAGTGCAGAACAATTTGAACTAGGTGTTTAAAAAGCAAACCAGCTTTATATTTCTTGTTAAATTGGAGTTCATTGATTTTTACATATAAAATTAAAAGGGTGTTACTAGATACTTTATAATATTAACAAAGGCACCAATGAAAAAAAAATAAAATGTAAGATTCCCCTTTTTATTTGTAACAGATAAATGTAATTGTATAAACCACTAATTAATCAGATTAAAAAGTTTAAAATAAAATAATATCTTCCAGCTAATAGAGATAATAAAATACATACATAGTATATGGATTTACTAATATTACCTTCACTAAGACAAGGAAGAAGACTCAATGGGCAATTAAAAGAAAGATCACTGTTTTAAAACCATGAAGAATCCCCATGTCATAATATCAATGAGCAGACAGAAATGAAGATAAAGATAGTGCATAATTTTATGCAGCTATGTTCCCATTAGTGCATCAAATTTAATATCCTGCAAAAAGAAAATGAAATTATAGTTCTTCATATTCCTACAGTGTGAAGATGAAGCCATTACATAAAATGCTCTTTTTTAAAGTGCTAAAATCTATTCAGCATAATATATCATATAAGCTAAATTATCCAGGATGCATATAATTCACCTAGCAAAGTGCAGTCCACCAGCTATCTCTAATGGGCCAAAAGGAGCTAGGAAAAAAAAATCAGCTGCATGCTTAGGATTCCAAAAACCAAGAGAAGTATTAGCCCCCTGGAAGATAGCATTACACAGGCAGTACCTACTTATGCTTCATTTTTGTTTTTTAAGGCATTACAGGTAGAAAAAAAGATTTCTTCTTGTACCCTTTGTAAACTGTTACCCAAGCAGACACTGTATAGCAGAGGTGGCTGGAGAATTCTCGGAGTTGAAGTCCACAAGTCTTAAGGCTGCCAAGTTTGAAGACCTCTGCTGTATAGTCTGAAAGAAGATTTATTAGGAGATCCCCATAAACTCTTTTTACCAACAAACTCCTGTTAGCTTTCTCTGTCCACTCAGGGAATGAGTTCATACTCCACAATATAGCTGCTAAATTTTCTACATAAATTCTTAAAAACAAAATGGCCATTGCTTTGGAAATGGAAAAGGATGTAGAAGTTATTAAAGACAGGGCTAATGTTACCAGACTGGAGATGACTAAGAATAGACTTTGTTAGTTGGGAGATTTTGAGAAGTTTGTGGGTACATTTATAAAAGAGAATATTTGTAGCTCAGGGTTGAACTGTGAAGTCCCTGTTGCTCTCTGAGCTTGGTTGTTTTCATGGCAGAAGTTTCATTACCCAACTAGGTAACATCATTAGTGCTAGAAGGAGGTGGCATTTCCTCTCTGTTTATATACTGCTGGCTTGCCCTGTGAGTGTTGGTGGCAGTGTTCTTGATGGTTTCCTTGATTAGGCTGTTAATTGTCAACTTGTGTGTTTGAGTTGGTAATTCCTTATCAACAATTGTCATTGGTAAGTAATCTGACCATAAAGCACAATACCATGTGCCCATATTGCATAGGAAGAGCAGTCCTGGCAGTCATTATAATCCTAAAATGGGGTTGTTAGGAAGGAAATCCAAGTGGCGATCATATGATCACAGAATACTGTAACAATTGTAATTGTGAGCTGGTTGCCAAGAACCAAAATCACAACAGTGCTACAACAGCTGGAACTTTGAGGACCAGACCATAAATAATATTTGCTCAATTCCATCACAATTTCAAATGATTGCTGAAAAGTGATCAGTAAATGAAGACTACCTATATTAACAATATTATTCACCATTATTATTTTATTAATATGAGTTGAGATTACCATCTTTTGTCACTGTTTGGCTACCACGGATTGGGAAGTACAGAGTCAATATTTAATTTTAGCATTTTAAATGTGCAAGGATGTTACAACTTTGATTAACATATTTTCTGTGATAATTATTGGAGAAGAAAACAGTTGGGGACAGCTGATTTTAAATATTGTTTGTCAGGATTGGGTGATCCTTATTATATTGCTCGAGAACAAATACATAATTGCTTGCAGCAGTTGTACATTATTGTTAATCAGTGAACCATATAATAGTAGAGGCTCTAAATCCAGCCCTGAATCCTTTTATAGCTAGAACAACCTACCCCATCATCATATATATTCTAATGTTTAATTTTTTGCAAGATTACTTTTTTGAATTAATGTTTAATTTATGAATTTAATTTGCTGTAGTTTTATATTAATCCTTCCCAATGTAAATGTGCTTTCCTTTTCTATGTTCATAGAAACAATTTTCATTTGGATTGTTTTCTGATGTCTTATTTCTTGGTATCTAACTTTAAAACATGCACTTACAATATAATACCATAATTCTATTAACTTTCTTTCTTTCCTTCCTTCCTTCCTTCCTTCCTTCCTTCCTTCCTTCACCACCCAACCCACACATGGTGACTCTTTTATTTGACAGTAAGTTAATATATATATATATATATAGATAGCCCTTGACTATTGTACTATTGCTGAAAGATAAAGGTTTAATTAAGCAGCTGTAAGAAGAAATGTTAGGGATTTTCTTGTAAGGACTTCAGTTTACTTTGGTTTGGAACAGCTCAAGCCATAGTTCAAAGCTGAATTACTGCCTGGGCTTCTTACAAAAAGAAACAGCAATTAATTAATATTAAATCCTACAGGAGAAGTTTAAAGTACTATTAACTCTGTACACCACATCAATCTTGTCAGACTCTTCTCTAAGACATGGCGAGATGACACTACTTAATTGAAGGGACTCAATTAAGTATACCAACCGTGTTGAGTTATATTGGTTAGGCCAGGGGTGTCAAACTTGTGATGAGGTGTTATTGTCATGTGACATATCACAACTTTCCCCCCTTCACTAAAATGGGGGTGGGCCTGGCCAGCACGTGATGCATCTGACCCATGGGCCGCGAGTTTGACACCCCTGAGTTAGGCAGTCACCATGGACATTTTCTTTCCACCTTTCCAAGATACTGGATGTCTTGTGGATTCCTTCATGGCCATAAAAGGGAGATGCACATAAAAGATATCTACACAACAATTCTGCCTGGATAGAGAATCATGATAGTTTTAAGCCTGACACATCTCCTGAGTAAGGCAGAAGTTTGGTCCACCCCAAACATAAATTTATTTGCATTTCTATGCTGCCATTCCTTCAGGAGCTCATAGCAGTTTTATATGTCACTACAGCTTTTCATTTTGCCTCACAACAGTCCAATTACATAGGTCAGGCAGAGACAAAGTATCAGACCAATTGACCCAGTCAAATTAACCCATGGCTGAGAAAGGACTTGAGGTTAGATTTCCCCAGTTACTACACTTCAATTAACCAACACTACTGTATGTATATGAAACAGTTTTATCATACCAGGGTTCCTTAGCCAGAAATGTATAGTTTTATCATAAGTTCCTTGTTTAACCTGTCCCTCTCTAATATTTTTTATCCTGTATCTTAATACATTTATGATGCTATATAAAAAGTTATTTAACACACATCTTATAGGTATATTCAGGTTGAAATTTATGACTTAGGTTCTTGTCTTCTTTTATCAGGCTGATTGACAAGTGCATGAGATGGGTTGTGATTCATCCCAGGGTAGAAAGATATAATAAGGATTTGTCTTGACTACATACAAAGTAATACAAATATGCCTCTTAGGAATCTGCTAAATATTTCTATTCTTGATAGAACTTAATGAATTCACACTTGTAATATATATTTTTGTATTGTGTACCATCGTCATTGTAGACACCAGCAGTTGAATATAGTTTGCTTATAAGTTTGTTTAATTATGATCAAACTCCAGCAAGTTTTTTTTAAAAAAAACCCTCAAAAGCAATGGCAAGATATAACTATAACAGTCATATAAAACCTAACAAATTAAGACTTAAAAACCAGATAATGAGAAGCATTGAATAAAATAGAGTAAAACAGTCAAGCTTAAGAAAAACTAGAAATATATTGAACTGAGACTACATTAAAAAGAAACAGGAGGAAAAAGCCTTTATAAGGTTATCCCTTTGAGTTTAGAATATTTTAGGTATTCTTGGGGAAATTGTGATAGATATTAACTTAACAACTCTATTGAAAATTGTAGGGTTCTGTCCCAAAAGTAATAAATGGGCTTTATTATAGATTGGGTGTTTGTTAAGTGGTAAGAATATGCCTCCATGTAAATTGGCACAGAAAGGTCAGTGGAAAACATAAGTGAAAGGGTCTCGGGTTAAATCTGACCACAAGAACAGCATCTCTTGGTGAATGGAGTCTTACTGGACCTGCCATTTCATAGTGTGGAGGGTGAGACATTGGAAGAAGCTAAAGAAAAGCCTCTACAAGTAATTTGTTAAATAAGTAATTTGTGGGTATAAAAGATTTTTGGTTGAAACCCATCATGGAAGAGATGTAGACCAGAGGTCTCCAACCTTGGCAACTTTAAGACTTGTGGACTTCAATTCTCAGAATTCTTCAGCCAGCAAAGCTGGGAGTTGAAGTCCACAAGTCTTAAAGTTACCAAGATTGGAGACTCCTGGTCTAGAGCACCCAAATTTGTCTGCTGTCATCAAGGGTTCTGATGGATTTCAGGCTTAGCTGTCTTTAAACTTAAGGGCAGGAGAAACTAGATACAGCAACACAGGTCATCTACATTCATTCATTCCACTTTGATGAAATGTCCTTAAGAATGAATTAATGGGTCCAATGACCTTTTAAAAAATCAGAAGTTGAAGGCAAAAAGTGACTCAGTAAACATGGACACTTGGCTCCAGTGGAATCATACCAGTTTCCATATGGATTAAAGCACTTAAAGCCCAGCATGGGATGTGGAAGAGCACTCGTAATTTGTGAAAACAGAAAAATAATGTAGAACATTACACAGGTAATATATTTGCTCCAAAATATGTACAGAGTAATACAGCTTTAAGATCTAGAGTAGTTTGATTCTGCTGAGTTCAATGACATTAATATCTAAACGTGTGTGTGTGTGTGTGTGTGTGTGTATAATGTCTTTTTAAAACTGAAAATGGTATATAATCTTAAACAGACTGTTACAAATTTAATAACATTTTTCCACTGTTTATGACTTTTAATAAATTTTAATGTGCTGAACTAGACAATGTATTATCAAAACAATTGATTGATTCTGAAGTTGGGAACATTCCAATCCCAGTAAATCATTATTTCATATTTTCTTTCACTCCCTATAATGTTCTGCTCCTTTTTGGTACTCAAAGAAGATGAAACTGCCACAAGTTTCACAACTACCTCTACACAGAGAGAGGGCAGGTAGGCAGCTCCATTGAGCTTCTATGCAGCCATATTTCGAAGCTCTAACTTCTACCAGTTGGAGAATTACACACTTCAGTACTGAAGTGCTCTTTGAAATAGTGCATAGAAACCATAGTTACTCAAAATGAATGTAATAGAGGTTATTGGGGAAAACCCACATATTGAAGGGGAATAGAATCAGAGGACTGTTGGGAATGATACATAATGTTCCTTCCAAGCCAGGTATCACATTGTAGGACAAAATTTGTGGGTAAATTGGCTCCCTGTACCTTCCAAAGTCATTGGGTTACAATTCCAATCAACGTTAGCCAAGATGGGAATAATAAGGGTTATTATTTGAGAAAAGCCTGCCTTAATTCATAATAATGATGCTAAGGATTAATAATGCTTTATTAATTTATTCAGCATTGGCTTTTAGTGAACATATACAGCAGGTTTGGGTCAAGGTACGTTTGGATTGAGAAGTAATGAATATTTAAGGCTTTATTCTAAGGCAGGATAAGTAATAACAAAAGATAGCAATAAAAGAATACTCAAACTATACATAGGCTATAAACTATAATTAATCATTTATTTTCCATGGCCTCATTCCACTTGGCTTTGTCAAGGAGAAAGAGAATACAGTAAGTTTTTCTTAGTCTATTCTTTGTTTTGCCTATTTCTCCCAAAATCAAAGAATGTTTCTTTATATTAAGTGATGATTGATTGATTGATTGATTGATTGATTGCATTTCTATACTGCCCTTCTCCCAAAGGTCTCAGGGCAGTTTACAGCCATATTAAAACAACCCAACACAAAAATTAAAACTATTAAAATAATTTAAAACAGTTTGGCCATTACTTAACTGTTTGGCCGTTACTTCACCATACTTAAGGATGGTGAAGCCATCTCAAAAGGTTTTAGACTGAAGATGAGAAAGATTACAGTTACCTCAACTCAAGAATAGCCAAAACAAAGTATAACCACTGGTAATTAAAATGAATGGTTGCTTATGTCTGTACTACCTATTCAACCATTACATAGGAATAGAAGGTTTCATGTCTCGTGCACCTGAGGGAAAGAGGTATTCAACACTATGCCAATCTTCCAGTGAAACCCCTATCACTAGAAGAGCCTAAGGCTGTTTTTTGTTCATTCTAAAATCAGAATGAAAATCAGGACCACTGCATGTAAGGTACGGAAGTTTAAAACAGCTGCTTTCTTCTCAAAACCTGTATACAGAAATGCAGAAGATAAAGAAGAAACTATTTTTTTAGAAAAAAATGTGTACATGTGAAGGAATTTCAGACACTAATGAGAGGCCAAATTAATATAACAAGACTCAGATTCCTTTACTAATTCATTCCTTTAAAAAGCAGAAAATGAGGAAGATGATATATAGGTCAGTGTGACCTATAAAAATAGGAAGAATTTTTTTAAAGGAATAATGAAAGTAATTAAAAGCAAGATAGAAAGTGATTTGTGATACAAAAATCCATGTTTTAAGAAGTTTACTGGCTCAATTACAGTAGTGCACTGCCAACTAGTTATAAAGAATTGAGTAACTTTCCAAGTTGGAGTTGGGTTTTCTTAATTGTTCTGATATTCCTTCAACCAACTGAAATATAAAGCCCGACACAGTAATGAAGCTGCATTTTTCTCAGTTCAGATAAGAGAAGCGCAGTTCAATATTGCAGGTATTATAACTGAAAGAAAACTTGAAAATGTAGAACCATAAGATTCCAGAGTGTGTTGATTGAGGCTCATTTGGGAGAATTCTCAGAACTCCTTATTAAAAATAGTTTGATAAAAATTTAATATTACAGCCATGAAGAATGGTGAAATAAGGTGGAGAGGAGCAATGAGGAAAAATCCACTAATAGTAGCATGGGCATATCTGCAGGGATAAGGAAATCAAGGCAGGTGCTCAGATCAGAGATCTCTGAATATTGAAGGAAGACTGAAAAGAGTGGGACATTTATCACTCTTGTTCCTCTTAATTTCATTACAGACAAACATCACAAAATAGAAGATCATTCTCTCTCTCTCTCTCTCTCTCTCTCTCTCTCTCTCTCTCTCTCTCTCTCTCTCTCTCTCTCTTTCTCCCCCTCCCTCCCTTCCTCCCGCCTGCCCCTGTCTTTATTACTTTTATAAATAACTTGGGGCAGTAAACATACAACATTCTTTCCTCCTCCTATTTTCTCCACAATAACCCTGTGAATTGAACTGGGTTGAGAGAGAGTGACTAGCTCAGAGTCTTTCAGCTGGCTTTCATACCTAAGGCGGGACTAAAACTCACCATTTCCTGGTTTCTATCCTGGTGCCTTAACCACTACATCATGATGGTGATGTGTGTCGGAAGTGGCAGACAGAGCCATCTCTCCGGGCACACGAGCTATCGCTCATTGCTCTTCTGGGTTCCAGTGCACTGGCCACCTGGTCTTCACATGCGCAGGAGTGCCAGAAACCAAAAGCGCAGCTGCCTGGTGGACATGTGGGTGCCAGGAAGATGATCTTCCGGTTTCCGGCATATGCATGTGTGCTGGCCACCTGGTCTTCTGGTTTTTGGCACTCATGCACACACAAAGACCAGCTGGCCAGTGTGCATGCATGCACCAGAAACTGGAAGTCCATCTTCCTGGTGTGCTCATGTGCACCTGGTGGCTGCTTTTCCGGTGCTCCTGTGTGCATGAAGACAAGGTGGCCGGTGTGCTGGAACCCAGAAGAGCAAGGGGAGCAGAGCTGACTGGGGCTTCCATCCCTCCCTGCCTGAGTGGGCTTCTTGCACAGTCTCAGCCCTCCAATTTGCAGCTCCTATGCAAGTCCGCAGTCCAGAGCACCTGGCCAGCTCAGGTGCATGGGGCAATGGGCAGCATTTGCTGGCTGAGCAACCGCCCACCCTGCCCACTGTTCCTGCCACCACGAGGGGAGGAAAAGGAGGAGGAGCTGCTGTCGAGGAGGCAAGCTGCCCCAGGAGGGCCAGAGGGGACTGAAGCTCCTCATGCACGGAGATGCCGCCAAGGTAAGAGGCGCATCAGCCAGGAAGGGAGGGGCTGCTCTGGCTTGTTCTTGGTGGAGGGCTGGGTGCTTCCTCCCAGCCATAGTTGGGGGAAAGCTCTCCCACCGCTGGCCCCCAACCCAAGCCTCAGTAATGCCAACATCCTTTACCTCCGAGGCTGGGAAGAGGCTCCAGCTTTCCAGTGGAGGGAGGTGGCATTCCCCACCCAACTTTCTCTCCCTGTCCATGGCTGCAGAACTGGGTCGTCTGTGGGGATGTCCCACCACCCCAACAGGGACCGGGGCAGCAGACAGAGGGGTGGGCAGGGAGGTGCGAGGAGTCCTGAAAGGTCAGGCGGAGCTGGCGCATGCACACAGGACAGCTGGTATTTCTGCTTTCCAGAAACTAGAAGACCAGGTGGCTGGTGTGCATGTGCGCACTGGAAACTGGAAGATCATCTGATCTTTTACTTGCATAGTGGAATCCCAATCAGGAAAGATAAAATATATGAAAGTCTTAGGGATTGTATTAGGTAAACGATATAAAACTGGAATAGAACTGCAATATTTTTTTTTCATGATGCTGAGCCAGCATTGGGTTAAAAGTTCAATCTAACCTTTCCCTGAACTGAGGACTTCTGCTTAGTAAACTAGACTTCCCACTACTTGGACAGGTATATTCCTTGACACCCATGTCAGTTCTATTTCTAAGCTACTAGTTTTAAATGTTTGGAAAAGTTTCAGACTCCTTAAAGTATCTACTTCAAAATATGCACCAATAAGCAGTACATACTCAGCCTTACTTCTTGACTAATCAAAGGAACATGTTGTATTCATTCTCTAGTCATAAATCGAGTCAATGAGGAATAATTATTATCTTCAATATTTTAGATGCATCCAAAAATTATTAAAACAGGTATAAAAAACTCTCCCTTTTTATGACCCAGTAATCTCTTATTTCAGTGTAGAGTTAGGGTGACTGGATGGAGTTGAGCGTTGACTGGATGGATGCCCTTCCTGATGCCCCATGAAGTTCACAGCAGATTTTTTTTTCTCTAAGCCCTAGGAGAGAAACATCTGCCTCTACCTAGGACTGAACTCTCAGCCTTCTGAGTTGGAGATGAGCATCTTCATCACTAGGCTAACATGCCACTCTATTAAAACATGTATAAAGTTGGTTTATTCAAGAGAAGTTGTATTAAAGTGAAATCAACACCACTATAATATATAGTGCTTTTTATAAAAGTTGATAGGGCTTCTGTCATAATTGAGCAGAAAGATCATCTCAGCAGTTATGGCTTGACTTGCAACAAACTGTACTTTCTTAAATGGGCTCTTCTGCCAAGTTCTTAAAAGTGCAGGCATCCTTTTTCCTTACCAGCTGGGTAACGTATTTATTCTACTAGGACAACCTTCCCCAAGATTGAGAACCTCAACACCCAGAATTCTCAGCAATAGCTGCACTGGGTTGCATAGATATCTGATAGAAGCCATGATGAGGTCAGGTACACACCTTATGCCATCTGCTGTCCATTGTGCATGGCTAGTTGGGAAATTTTAGGAGTTGAAGGTCACTCATCTAGAAGGAACCCAGGTTCAAAGGGCCTTGTATGGAACAAAAAGATTTCTCATCCCACACGATTCAGATATGGAAGAGTTAAAGGGAAATATAACTCTGAACCGTCTATTGAATCTAGGCCTGTCAATCCAGATCAGGGGTCTAAAATTCAGCCTATTATAATGCCTCAGTGGAGGGCTAGAAATGCAGCTGCTTCTCAGGCTGTCCTGCCATGGTACAGAGCCATATCTTCTCAGCTGAGGATCTCCAGGCCTAAAGAGATTGACAAGCTGCTGCCTTGCTTCCGGCAGTTGTTCTCCTGCTGTGCAAACAGTGAGTGAGGTGTTTTTGCTTTTCTCACTTCCTTGTCACCATCAATCACCTATATTACCTCTGTAAACTTGCACTTGATTTGCCTCTGGGTAAATTGGCATCTAAAAACAGCTCTTAAGTTTTCAATTCTTTTTATGCAGCTTCCTTTTTTAAAAAATCTTGAGCTTTATGGAATTTACATACTGTAAATATTCTGCTACGATGTATGTGATAAATCAAACCTCAGGATCTTGCCACTTGGTGGGGGGTTGTATGTGTGTATAGGTGTCTGTGTATTATATTAACTGCATATATATTATATTAAGCCCATGCATTCTGAAAGGACTTTAATACACTTCAGTGTAGGCTAAGGTATTGAGAATACTCAGAGGAAGTTTATCATTTTATTCCTCACAAATTAAAACTGTGAAAAGAGGAATGGGATAGACTGAATAGATTGAACTATGGTAGCATATCAAAGGGGCTTTCCCAAGGGGGTCTAGGACAACTCGCCATGGACAACTCATTGTGCATAACTCACCACAGACAATTCATCATGGTAAACTTGCCAAGGCCAACTCATCATGGGCCAACTCATCACGGACAATTCATCATGGCCAACTTACCATGGGACAATTCACTGCAGAACAATTCAATGCTATATTAATTATTTCACTCAGTTACTTTGATCACCACATTTTTGTTGAATTATTGTAGCTCTTGTGTTTCTGGATTGACATTATTTTATTATTATTGGCCATAGTTCCATTTAAATTAATTTAACTTTTGTATTTGTTTAATTGTCTTGCGGTGAGTTGTCCTGTGGCAAGTTGGCTGTGGTGAGTAGGCTAAGGTGAGTTGTCCCATTCTGTTCCCAAAGAGTGTGAGAGGTTGTAGCAGAAAGACTGTAAATGGAGAATCCTCCCAATTCCTATGCAGTGTGCCAGCCCAATTCACATTAGAAGGCAACACTATTTCAGTATTAGGGACAAACTATGCTGACTGCCAAAGTCAGAACTTAGCATGTCTTGATTTTACAAAGATTGCATCAGTGAAAGTAGTAAAGCATCTTTTATTTATCCAGTATATGGACCAGTACATTTAACTGCTGTGTAATTGTGGGATACCCCATGGATGTTATAGAAAAGTGTGGTTTTTTAAAAATTCTTTCTTTCTGATTCATTTACCCATGTGACAGTGGATTTATCCTGCATCTGTAAATCTGATGTTTAACATGGTATTTCATACAAGTGATTTAACAGGTATATTCTGAGACAAGAAGCAATTTTATGTGGCCCTTAGCAGCCTATTTAATTTTAATTGAGAATCATAAAAGTTTTTCCACATTTCTATTTGGAAGAAAAATATTTTTGAAGATCGGAGACATTTCACATTTTAACTTAATTTTAAGCATCGTTTTGAATTTTGTAGTGTTCTTACAGCTGAGTGCATATACACTGATTTTCTAAGTCTCTTATTTCCAACTTATTATTGAGTCTGGCCATTCATGAGGGAAACCAATTTCTCTGGCAACAGAGATATCTGGAAAATAAAAATACTCCTGAGAATAAATATGTAGACTGTTGCTACTCCATTATTTTCCATCTATGATGGAAGACTTTCTTTGTCATAAATATACAACTGATAGGTCAATGCGGAGCAAACATGGATGCTTTGATTAAATTAAACAATTCAGCAGCTCCATTATACTGTTGGAAAATTACTGTAGATAATTTCCAGTTTAGCTTGCAGCCATTACAATCCCAACTTCAATCCCTTCATATACAACAGGGATGTCAAACAGGCGGCCTGTGGGCCGGATGAGTCACCCCAGCTCTGCAAAGAGAAAAAAAGTCACAATACGTCATTCGACAGTAACATGACACGGTGAGTTTGACACCTATGATGTACAAAATAGCAGCAGAATACTGTAGAGTGAAAAGTAGGACACGACGTAAGGCGTCTTACCAATTAAAAAAATAATAATTTAGAAATGGTCTCTGACAGCCAGTCTCCATTGCAGTTGCATTTTAACTGACTTCTCTTACAGGTTAATAATGCACTAGGTTATAAATGCACCATTGAAGCAATGAGTTTTTTGTGATAATGTCAGGTAGGCAGTCAAGATTAACGCTAAAATCTTGCTGGCTTCAGACGCACTGCAATCTTTTGTTTGACTTTATTAATTACTGTATGATCTCGAGTTACTTTTCCAAGATAGTGGTATGTGTAGATTTCCTGGGTGGTCAATCTTCTAAGATGCTCCTGAAGCACAACACAAGAAATGGTAAGCAGAAAGAGTTTGCAACAAAAACTGTATAAAGCATTCTGGATTCTGTATGTAAGCTGTGGCCACTTTGAGAGATTTCATACCAGTATAAATGGTATGTATTGATATATATTGAAATCTTTTTTTTTCAAGAAATATTAAACATTTTATTTGATCTGGTCCATGTACTAGGAGGAAGTGCCTCGAGCTACTGCTTAAGTGGGTTCACAATCTTGAATTGTGGAGAACTTAACAAATAAATTCAGCAGAAGCTGTTTTCTAAATTCAGCAGGGTAGGGTAGGGTAGAGTAAGGTAGGGCAGAACAGAACTGAACTGAACTGAACTGAACTGAACTGAACTGAACCGAACCGAACCGAACCGAACCGAACCGAACCAAGAAAAATATTTGCAGATGCCACTATGGGAATCCTGACTCATTTTTGTAGTGCATAGTACAGTGTACTTATTCAATAAATTATGCTAGGTGCCCTACTCTTCCATGCCTTGCGCACATTTTTCTCTGATTTACACTTGTCTTCGGGAATATGCATGTTTATATCCATTTGAGATGAAGATTTGGATGTTGCACTAGCTGCGAGGCACTCTGATTAACTGGAAGATTACACATCTCTTCAGTATTCATATTCTGTTTAGTTAGCTAACCTCTCCTGTTGTGTTAGGATATCAGCCCTCCAGTACTATGCTAACTGACCATGTTGCTTATGGGCTATGGTATTTGGGATTTCTGGAGCAATTGTTCCAAAACACCTGAAAGTTATGGTTTAAGAAAATGTACTTTAGTTTAAAGTTTCAAATCAATATTTTAAAGCTGGTGAACACTTTTAGAATTTTGAGAGCATTTCATGGGCATTTTCTTAACATAGCTTCTGTTCTAGGCATGACACGTTATATAACAGTCATTTGTTACAAGGTAAATTGATGCTGTTTCTCACTATTCTTTCTAATCTCTCAGGATGTTCTCTTACCATTTCAGTTTACCTTGTCCAGTTTCTTTCTGGGCCTGTGGGTTCACTACAGACAGCACTGAGATGCTGACTATTGTCACCGTTATTTTCTAAGAGTGCTCCTGGGGTATACGTGAGACCCAGAAACATCCTTTAAAATAAAGTTTATACTTGAGATTTATGTTTTCTTCAATAGCATAATAGATTCTTATTTAATTTTACTTACATTGAAAGAAAATAATTAGAATAGAGTAGGGTAGGGTAGGGTAGAGTAAGGTAGGGCAGAACAGAACAGAACAGAACAGAACAGAACAGAACAGAACAGAACAGAACAGAACTGAACTGAACTGAACTGAACCGAACTGAACCGAACCAAGAAAAATATTTGCAGATGCCACTATGGGAATCCTGACTCATTTTTGTAGAGCATAGTACAGTGTACTTATTCAATAAATTATGCTAGGTGCTCAACTCTTCCATGTATTTTCTCTGATAGTATAAGGCCTATGACGAACTTTTATAAACCTGAAATAATTATACAGGTATGTATGTTAAATAATTATAGAGGTATGTATGAAAGGTTCCACACTACTTATGTTTAACACTTGTTAAATTACTTACTGGAGTTCTGTTTCACAAACAGTAATGTATCATTTCTCTTGTAACAATCTTTTTACGGATGAGAGATTTCACCGATTCCAACTTTGCAAAGAAGACCAGGGAATGATTCCAGAGCTCCAGAGTTATTTTCTTATTACTACAAGTGGAAGCATATGAGCAAGCCCTTACAACATACTTTTCAGACATTATATTCGGAAGTAATCCTCTTAAAATCAGTGGGACTGCTTCTGAAATAATAGTGTAGATAACTGAAGCCACATCTTATAAATCACTTGTATACTTGAAAAAAGTTATCCTTAATCATTACTTGTCTTGTGTGATATAAATTAATGTTGCTTGTGGCCCAGTGCTTACTAGCTTTCATATTAAATCATTTCAATAATTTATCTCTTTGATAGTAAAGACTGAGTACAATCTGTTACTATGTAAGCTACACTATGGATTCTTTTTCATGTCTAAGGTAAAGTACAATACACTAGTCTCTGAATAGGCAGAAAACTATGACAATAGTGGCTGGCCTCACTGCCAATCACTATTCTGCCATAATATGATAATACAAAATGGATCTAAATGTAGGTGTCCAAAACATATTAAGGGAAGCATTGTTCCAGATTTTGCTCCTCTGTTCTCATCAAACATCACTAGCTGCTAGGAAAACATCCACCAATCCTCACCTATATGTGGAATGGGAATGAGGTTGGGGCAGGGGTGAAATACTCCTGGTTCGGACCGGATCGCCCGATCCGGTAGCGATGGCGGCGGATGGTTTGGAGAACCAGTAGCAAAAATCCCTGCCCCCTCCCCCCCGCATGCCCAGCTAAACTGCACGATCAGAGGCTTTTTTTTTACTTTTAAAAGCATTTTTTCTACAACCTCTTCCAATGAAAAAAATGCTTTTAAAAGTAAAAAAAAAGCCTCTGATGATTGTGCGGCTCAGCTGGGAACATGAGAGGCTTTTCAAAACATTTTTTTCTGCAACCTCTTGGCTAAAGAGGTGGTAAAAAAAATGCTTTGAAAAGTCTCTGATTATCCCAGCTGAGTTCCTGATTGGCAGAGAGGCTTTTCAAAGCATTAGAAAAAATGCTTTGAAAAGTTTTTTTTTTAAAAATGGCCACACCCACCCAGTCATATTACTACCCCCCCACCAAGCCACGCCCACAGAACCGGTAGTAACAGATTTTACATTTCACCCCTGGGTTGGGGTGAATTTTTACATATTTATTTATTTTATTTATTTGAATGTACTAGGAGCAACTAAGACTGGTGCTGGAGCGCAGTAGGTGAACAGTGACTGGAACTGGGGGAGAGGATTTCATTTTACTTAAAACCTAACCCCAAGAAACAATTTAGAATTATCTGCTCAGAATTGCTTGTTAAAGCGGTTAAAGTGATTAAGCATTCTGAGAAAAATATCAGACCGGAAGGAGAAGACCTCAAGAGAGGAAACAATAAATTTCTAAAAATACAGAAGATTGGACCTGCCCCAATCTTGAAGTACAAACTGAAGTTAATCTATCAGAGTTTGTTATTTGTCAGAATAATGAACATGGCATCCAGCCTTTGACTGTTCCATTGCTCAAATATCTTTATGGAAGGGAGATATTGTACACAGCTGAAAAGCATTGCTGGCCTGTTCTGTCCACTCATAGTGCAACAGGAAATTAAACACTCTTTACTGCTTGTAGAGCCACTAACTGAGGTTTTAGATTGGCTTTAAAAAAAGACCTCACTTTTTGTTCAATCCTATTCATCTAAAGAGTTATTTCATGGGAGGGGCAAGACCGAAGACGTCGGCGGTTGGCGAGAGTCTTCGTGAAATGCTCAAAGGGCTTCGACCACTTTCAGAATGACGCTCAGAATTTTATCATGGAATGTGAATGGTTTGAACTCACCACAGAAAAGAAGAAAAATATTTCACTATTTGAAGCAATATAATAATGATGTTGTTTGCTTGCAGGAAACCCATATTAGAACCCAGGACCAGAAATTCTTAATTTCAAAAATTGGATCACATTTTATATCTTCTAGTGTGGCTAAAAGGAATGGACTTGTTTTTTATATTTCGAAAAGAATACCAGCTAAACTTATAGAAGCGGATGATGAGGGGAGATACATTGCAGTTGCAATAACTGTACAGAATGCTACGACGCTCTTAATTGGCATTTACGCCCCAAACCAGCAGCAGGAAAGTTTTTATAAAATGCTGAATGATAAAATATTGCAGTGGAATTATAAGTCTTTTTTGATTATGGGTGACTGGAACGGGGTGATTGATGCAACGCTTGATAAAAAGACGTCTGCTAAGAAAGGGAATAAGCTACCACCGACTTTTTTCTCATTGAAAGAAGAATTAGAGTTGAAGGATGTTTGGAGAATTCATCATCCTAAGGAATTGGACTTTACTTTTTTTTCTGATAGACACAAATCTTTTTCGAGAATTGATTTTATGTTGGTTACTACTGATTTACTTAGTATTGTGACTAAGACAAAAATATTTCCTAGAACTTTAACGGACCATAGTCCAGTGTGGATGGAGATAAATTTGGGCAAGAGAGAAAGGAGATCTTGGCATATGAATGAAAATTTATTTAGATATAAAAAGTACATTATGGACCTTAAGAAAAATGTTAAAGAATTTTTTGACACTAACTTGAACAAAGGTACCCCTATTGAAATAGTATGGGATGCATCCAAGGCTTATATGAGGGGTGTACTGATTTATATAAATTCTAGATACAGATCTACACGTCAGAAGAAAAGAATAGATTTGGAGACAGAGATAAAGGAGAAAGAGCAATTGCTTATTAAGAATCCGACTGATGAAAAGGTACAATTAACGATAAAACTCCTGAAAGATCAATTTCAAATATTGATGGCAGATCAAACAGCAACTAATCTGCAATTTGCGAAACATAATACTTTTTGTAACGCCAATAAACCTGGCAGATGGTTGGCTTATACTTTGAGGAAACAACAAAATTCTCGTATGATAAATACTATTGAGTACAAAGGGAAACGAGTGCATCAGCAAAACTTAGTACAGCAAGCTTTTTTAACTTATTATTCTAAATTGTACCAAGCTGATAAAATTAAAGAGGACCTTATCGATGAATATTTGCAGAATAAGAGAGTCACAAAAATTTCTAGTACACAAAGTGATAGACTGGATCGACCTATAACATCGGAAGAGATCTTATGTGCAATAAAACAATTGAAATTATCTAAAGCTCCTGGTACAGATGGCTTGACGGCAGTATATTATAAGACTTTGCAAGAGGAATTGGTTGAGCATCTTAAGGACTTGTTTTGTAACATTCAGCAGGGGGGTAAAATACCCCCCTCATGGAAGACGGCCTTTATTTCACTGATACCCAAAGAAGAAGAATCTGTTAAACCTGAAAATTTTAGACCAATATCTCTCCTGAATACGGATTATAAAATTTACGCTAAAGTATTAGCCAACAGACTGATGCCAGTTATACAAGATGTGATTCATGAAGACCAAGCAGGTTTTATAGAAGGTAGACATATGAAGGACAATGTCAGGCAACTTATAGATTTGTTGGAATATCTTGAGGAAAAGAAACAGATCTCTGCGGTGCTGGTCTTTTTGGATGCGGAGAAAGCCTTTGATCGAGTCAACTGGGACTTTCTAAAAAAGATATTGCATAAAATGGACTTTGGGGTACAGTTTATACAAGAGATTTCAGCAATTTATCAAGAACAGACAGCACAAATTATTATTAATGGCAGCTTGACTACCAATTTCAACATACAGAAAGGAACAAGACAAGGCTGTCCATTATCTCCATTACTGTTTATTTTGACTTTGGAAGTGCTGTTGAATGCTCTACGGGACTCGGACAAACTGAAGGGAATAGTTATAAGGCAAAGAGACTACAGAACAAAGGCATTCGCAGATGATCTGATTGTTACCCTAACACAACCTTTGGAATCAATCATCCCGATGAAAACCATTATAGAGGAATATGGTCTGGTTTCAGGTTTTAGCCTGAACCAGAAAAAGACTAAGATGATAGTTAAAAATATGTTGGAACCACAAAGGAATGAGCTTGAAAGGGTGGCAGGCTTTGAAATAGCTACAAAGGTGAAATATCTAGGGGTACAAGTTGCAGCATCTAATATAAAACTTTTTCAAAATAATTATGAGGAACTTTGGCATAAGATTCAAAAGGATCTTGATATATGGAAGAAGCTGCAACTATCTTTGCTTGGTAGAATAGCAGCGGTTAAGATGAACGTTCTACCTAGATTTCTGTTTTTGTTTCAAATGATTCCGGTGCTTAAAGATGATAAGTTCTTGATGGAATGGCAAGCAGGTTTAAATAAATTCATTTGGAATGGGAAAAAACCAAGAGTTAAACTTAAGATTATGCAAGATGCTCGAGAAAGAGGTGGCCTTAAAGTTCCAAATCTACGTTTATATTATGAAGCTGCAGTGTTGACACAAGTTGGAGATTGGATTGGAACAACTAAAAGAGAAATTTTGAATATAGAAGGCCATGATTTGCAATTTGGATGGCATGCATACTTACTTTATGAAGATAAGAGAGACAGTGTATTTAATAGGCATATCTTAAGACACGCCTGGCTGAGAGTTTGGAAGAAGCACCAGCTTCAATTGGATTACAAAATACCTTTGTGGTTGGATCTTGGGCATATTATGCCAAATATAAAGTCACTCGGGGGGTTGTTGTACAAAGAGATACTTTTTAATGATGGGGGCAGATGGTATTTGAAATCTTTGAACACGCTGTTGGAAGAAGGAGTCAATCTAACCTGGTTGCAGTATTTTCAACTTCAAGCAAGATGGAGAGAAGATCAGAAAATTGGATTGATGCTACACGAAGAAGATTTGGTGACTCAGATAAAATGTAAAGGGCCGATGCATATTAAACGAGTGTATAATTTATTGTTAGAAAGAGATTCAGAGGGTGAATTAGTTAAAGACTGTATGATAAAATGGGCACAGAACTTTGCAGAACCAGTAATGTTGGAAACATGGGAAAAGATTTGGGTCCAGAATGTTAAATTTACACAAGCACAGAACTTGAGGGAAAATTTTTATAAGATGTTTTATAGATGGCATTTAGATCCCAAAAAGCTATCATGTATGTATCCAAATGTTCAACCTAAATGTTGGAGGTGTGATTGTTTGGATGCAACATATTTCCATATTTGGTGGACATGCAGAAAATTGAAATCATTTTGGATTAAACTTTGGTGGGTAATGCAGAACATCTTGAAGAAGAAGCTGGAGTTTTCTCCTCAGTTTTTTTTGTTGGGAATAGTTAAGGGCTGTTCAGCAATTGATACTAGATTAATTTTACACATGATTACTGCAGCTAGATTATTGATAGGTCAATACTGGAAGAAAGATAATGTGCCTACTATAGAGGAATGGATATTGAAGATGTCTAATTTGGTAGAGATGGCCAAAATTTCTGCATACCTGAAGGATAGGACCCATGAAGTTTTTGTTAAGGAGTGGAGGAAATGGGTAGAATATATGAAGAATAAATATCAAAGTAAGAAGTTTCAATTAGTGCTCAGTTGAATTTAAACTTTATATATTTAAGTAATTTAAAAGAAAGTTATTGAATTTGATAAATTTCTATTTTTAAAGAGAAATGTATTATTATACTTTATGTAATTGAATTTATAAGTTTGATATTTAGACTAAATGTTAAAGAGAAATGTATTTTTTTTTTTTGATATTCAAAGAATGGAATGTATTGAATTTGATTTTTAATTATATTTTATGTAATGGAATTTACAAGCTCAATGTTGGGAATTATAATTAATGTTATATATTTTTAGTATCTGTACGATGCTCAAAACATTTTACTAGATTTCTTAAATAGATTGTTTAGGGTTAAGTGTTTTTTTATTTAAGGTTAAAAATGTCTTAAAATAAGGTTATAGAGTTTTTTTTTTCTTTTCTTAGAGGGATCTCACCTTTAAAAATTGTTAAATATGTTAAGGTTGATGTTTGTTAAATAGCGGAAGTCAAGGGGGGGAGGGAGGGGTAGGGGGGGTAGGGGGGGTTAAGCAGGGGGTTGGGAGGGGGAGGGGGAAGGGGGATTTACAATAAAATGTAATGTAAAACTTTTTCAATTAAAAAAAAAAAGAGTTATTTCATTTGCAATCCAGCTGCGTTACATGCCCGATCAATATTTTCATCCAAGATTGTATTCTGCATAATAGATGTTTTTACTAGCGAGAGACCTAATCATTAAAAAGCTGGATTTATTCCGCTAAACACGTTACATGGGCTTATCATCACGATAGGATACTAGTCACAAAACCTTGACAGAGCTGTTGAAAATATTGAGAAAATCCAATATTGGTCAGGTCTTTGAGCTGGCCTTGTAGACACTTATTTGCTGTAAGTTCATTTTTTATTAAAAAAAACATTTTTATTGAAGTTTTTCAACAGAATTAATAACAGTACGAATGTTGAATTAAAGAAAAATGAAGAAAAGTCATAATAAAGTGAAAAAGAAATATAGAAAACAAAGAAGCAAAAGAAAAGGAGCAGCTTCCGATCTTCTTAATAGAAATTATAGATAGATTTATATCATACCCTCTCTCTAAGGTTACATCATATTCTCGTTCTTTCCATAAGCTACCTTTTCTAATCTTCAGACCCATAAATCACAAATTCATTTTTCTATTTTTTTTCAGCAAAAAGTCCATGAGGGTTTTTCAGAGTACTAATAAATGTAGTTATTGATCTTCCTCTAATCAAACACATTAATTTTGCCATCTCTACTATTTCTGTCATCTTTACCAACTAATCCTGTGATAGGGGTATTTCAGTCCTTCTATTCCAAATAAAGTTCTAATTTCCCTTGAATGAACCATTTGTCTTTATCTACTGTTACTTTCCTATAAAATGGTTCTTGTGCTGAAACCCATGAGATTTATATTTGTCTGAAAATACATTTTCCCCATCCCCTTTACAATCCAAGAAACTAGGGAGGGTGTCTTCTGAGCCGTTTGCACTGCCCAGTTGCCTTTTAGCTGTCCATTCTCTTGACTTTGTCTTTTCTCCCTGTCTCCCAAGGGCATTCTCAGATACCATTACATGGCGACCCTTGAAGAGCATCTGGAAGCTGCAGTTGGTACAAAAAGAAACAGCACAAGCAGTTATGGTTATTGGCAGGATTGCTTCTTCATGATAATGTCTATCCATCCCATACCATTACCCGGAAGAGGAGGTATGGTATCATTCTTATCCTTTAAAGAGTGCCATCTAGTGGGAGAAAATAACCTTTTCTGTTGCAGTGCCTTCCCTGTGGAACCTGATTCTCATGGAGATCAGATTGGCCCTAACCTTGTTGGCCTTTTGCAGTGCCCTGAAGACATGATTGTGTTCCTAGAACTGAGGGCTAGTGTGTCTGATAGAGCCTACATATTAGCTTTCTTAAAAGATTTGTATTGTTCTTATACTGATGATTGTTTTTAATTTCTTATGTTTCTTATCTTGGCTGCCAATTCTCTAGAAAATCAGAATGTGTTTTTTGTAATGTTTACAAATTGCCGAATTGAAGACATTGTTTGTTATTGTATACCTGTCTACTTCAGTCTTAATTTTACATCTGGCTGTAATGAATTAATCTCAGGATCCCAATTAAAAAAAGTAGATCCTTACAGGCTTAAAGTCAACCCTACACTGATGTAAACAGTTTGAGCTCTCATCAAGCTTCTGAAAACAAAAAAAAAAAAGTATTTGAAATGGACATCAATGATCCATTCCCTGCATGATTATTCCAATGGAGAGAGAGAGAGAGACAAACAGGCAGAGAGAAAGAGAGAGGGAGGAAGTGTTAATCTTTGAAATCTGCATTGTGATTGTTTTAAATCTACAAGGAGCTCTCAATCCCCAAATTCTCTTTTGGCTTAACAAAACTATAAGGCACAAAGAAACTCAGCACATCAATTCTGCTTTAAAAAAGGCCCATTTTGGATCCTTGGGTACAGGGAGCTAAAGATTCAAATTTGAAGCATACTTAAAAAGCAGAACCCATAAGAAAAAGAAAACAATATATCATCTCTCAAGGGAAACTAGGTTCATGAATTCATTGTAATCTGTTTTATTGCTACTGAATGCTTTATTGGATCTGTGCAACCCTCTGAAAATAAATTCAAAAGCACTGTGTAACCTACAATGGAACATCTTTTATAGCTGTAAATATTAATCTCATTATAAAGCATATTAAGAATTAACACATATGAAATACAGGCATCTTGTACCCCTGGTTCCTTTTCTTTTGAGAGTTCATAAACACATAACTGCATATCATCAACAGCATATCTAAATGCATTGTGCACCAGAAAAATCAATTCCTTAGACATTAAAAGAGAGTGATTGGAGCTCATTTATGTTAATTATCTACCTAACAACTACAATTACTAACAATACAATTGTTTTATGATAGCTTCAACCTCCAGTTCTTGGGAAATTTAGAACTCAGCCAGGCAGAAGTAGTAATATGACAATGTTTTCTCGGTGTTTCTTCCTGGTTTGTCCTAGAACTGCCCTTCCCAATTTTTCTCACAATATTTTTTTATGAAGATGATTCATTTCACAAATTGACTGGCCATGGATAAGAAATGCAGGCAGTTTGCTAATGATCCTAATGAAACTAATACCAGAAAATGAAAGACTTCAGGCTACAAATTTCAGTATGCATGTTTTAAAACTCTGGGATCAATGGAACTTACTCTTATATAAATGTTTTTGGGATCAAATTCATATTATTATCAACATATTCATCAATTATTACTATCCTATCATTTCCATACGTCCCTCAATTCTTGTTGTTGAAAAATGGTTGAAGTCAGGGACAGTGATTTCATAATAAAATTGTGAAGCATAATAAGTGATTTGTGTCATCATATTAGCAACTAGAGCAAGCTCGTATCTGGCTCAACAGTTGCTGCTCAATGCTCCAAAGAGTCACCAAAAAGATAACAGGACTAAGTTACAATGAGATCTTTAATACCTTATTTGTTAAATTTATATGCCGCCCGGAGTCTCATTGCAGTGTGAGATGAGCAGCGTGTAAATTTAAGAAATAAATATGGTTGTAAGACCCATTGATGTCAGGAGGATTATTCTGAGTTGGCAAGGCCAGGATGGGTGCTGTGGCTCAGAAACAGTAACTGTGAGAGGGACCTTGGAGTCCTAGTAGATGATCACTTGAATATGAGCCAGCAGTCTGCAGCAGCAGCCAAAAAGCTAATACAATCTTGTGTTATACAATCTCTGTATAAACAGAGGCATAGAATCAAAATAACCCCGAAAATAAGAGTCTGTCTTATATTTTTTTGAACATAAGCTCTTGGCCTTATTTTTGGGGAGATATTATTATTTTGGGGCACATGGAGCAAGATGGGGCTACTCTTGCCATCTTACCTCTGCATTTAAATATTTTCAGGGAGGGCTTATTTTCAGGGAAGACTTATTTTAGCACTCAAAAACCTGATTTGGCTTATTATCAGGGGATGTCTTATTTTCAGAGAAACAGGGTATCGCTTTATAAAACCCTGAAATACAGCAACCAATTTTGGTTACCATACTACAAAAAGGGTGTTGAGACTTTGGAAAAAGTTCAGAGAAGAACAACTAATATGATCAAAGGCCTGGAGACTAAAACATATGAAGAACGGCTGCAGGATTTGAGTTTGGCTAGTCTAAAGAAAAGAAGGATTAGTGGGGACATGGTAGCAGTATTCTTGTCAGCGTTCCAGAAAAAAATCCAACTCCAAGTAAAGACGCGGAACCAAACATTTTCCAAAGTTCTCTTTTCTAGAATAGGCAAACTGGCACATCTGGGGAAACTCGAATCTGAAAAGCCCGGGTTTTCCTTCAGTAAGTCAAAGCTCCCAAACCATCCCCTTTTCCACCCAGTCAGTCACATGCTCCTATCAACATCCGTTCCATCCCTCTGACCACTCTTTCTCCAGATGCTGGCTCACCCTGACCTTGACCGACAGGAAGAATGCTATTATGTCTACTAACCCCCTCTCCTAAATCCCCCTCCTACTTTTCCACACATGAGAAGGTGGCAGCATTGGAGCTTCCAGCCTAATATGGCTTCCAAAGCTGACAATTCTAGTATTTGAAGGGCTGCTACAAAGAAGAGGGGGTCAAATTATTCTACCAAGCACCAGCTGGCAGGACAAACTGGTTGGAAACTTAACAAAAGAGAGAAACAAGTGGAACAGCTTGCCTTCAGAAATTGTGGGTGCTCCATCACTGGAGGTTTTTAATAAGAGACTAGACCATCACTTATCTGAAATAGTATAGGTTCTCCTGCTTGAGCAGCGGGCTGGATTAGAAAACCTCCAAGGTCCCTCCCAGCTCTATTCTATGCAAATATTGAAACCTTACCATCTCTCTATCCCATTTAATGGACTTGGATGCAGTGGATGAAATTTGCCCTTGGACTTCACAGTCAACATGATAAGCAAGTCTATTAATTGGAAGGTCTGTAAAAGGTTTGGCCACACAAAACCACATGTTAGTAGAAGCTAGGTAAATTAAAGCATCTAATGCTGCCTGAACCAGCATCACAGGTGGTAGAACTTGGATATCTTTCCTAGTTTAAGTTGATCCTGATCCAGTTTGGAATTAGTACCATCAGAAAAAAAATGTTAATTTAGTTCTCAAAAGAGCAGCATGTTTAGTTTACAAGAAGTTTATTTAAGACTCTGACAAGCACTTTTGGAAGCATTGCATTGGGCAGATGCTTCTTCCAAAAGCAGGTATCTCAACCTCAGCCAAAATGGCCATGGAGAACATTTCCCAGTAATAGGGCAGAAAGGAAAGTACCCGTAGCAGCCTAAACTTGCCAGTAATGTTCAGGCAGATCTCAATTCCTGATTGAAACAATAACCATTTAATCAGTGAAGGATGCTAAATTGTATCCATGACAAAAAAAAAAAAAAAAAAAAAAGAAATATGATGAAGGAAGAGGGAAACTGCTTTAAAAGTGAAACTGTTAAAAGATGACTTTAAGCTTCCTCAGCTATGGCCTGAGGCTGAGATGAAAATGATATCATGAATACATGGCAAAAAAAGCGATTATGCCTTTGTTAGGAAGATGCAAACATGAGTTTACAAACCAAGCATCTAATTGGCAAGATAGAAAAGAACTATTGCTAATTCCAACATTTTTCTTTTTAGGTATTTTAGAGTTCACCAAGTCACCCGCCGCCCTGAGTCCGCAAGGAGAAGGACGGTTTATAAATTGAAATAATAATAATAATAATAATAATAATAATAATAATAATAATAATGAAAAAAGATCATATTCACTTGAATAAAGAATGTGGAATAGTTCTAACGTACTGTACCTAATACTCCTTCTGATTTTCCTGAGAACAGCAACCCTGTGAAGTGGATTGGGCTGAAAGAGTTCTCAGTACTTTGAAGGATAGTTCTCTTTCACATTTTAGAAAACCTGATAGAAGGTTCTAGACCAGTGTTGGCGAACCTTTTTGGCACAGAGTGCCGAAATGGGAGCATGCACATGTGAGTGTGCTGGGAACCAGAAAAGCAGCCACCTGGCGTGCATGCGTCTGCCAAGAAGATGATCTTCCAGTTTCTGGTGTGTGCATGTGCACCAGCCAGCTGGTCTTCATGCACACATGCATGCCAGAAACTGGAAGACCAGGTGGGTGGTGAGCATGCACGTGCCAGAAACCGGAAGAGCAGCCGCCCGGTGTGTGCATGTGCACAGGGCAGCTGCTCTTCCAGTTTCTGGCATTCCCGCGCATGTGAAGGCCAGCTGGCTGGCACGCCAGAACCCAGAAGAGCAAAGGGCAACAGCTTGTGTGCCCAGAGAGATGGCTCTGCATGCCACTTCCAGCACACATGCCATAGGTTTGCCATCACGGTTCTAGGCTGTGACGAAGATTGCAATACATCACTGATTTTGACCTGGCAATGAATGAAATTCCCTTCCTTTTTCAAAGCCAGATCAACTTTATTGACTTCACTTCCAAGTTCCAGCCAAGAAGCACAAGGGGGAAGAATCCTGTCACTCATGCGCTTGGTAGATATAGCTCCAGATCACTGAACATGTCAGATGTGTGTATTATGTGTACAGTTCTGCAGGCTTCTATTATCAGGAATTACTAATCCTGGAATATTTTATGAGGGTCATCCTACAAACTAATATATAAATGACTTTCACTTACTCCCTTTTTTTTTCTACTTCCTCATAAAAAATTCAGAATTCAGTTATGAATATCCTTTAAATGATTTGAATCCAATTGTTCAGGGTGCTGATTTCAAAGTACTTTGAAAGTATTTTTTATTCAGTTCTGAAGCACTTTGAAATCAGAGATTAATTTCCAGTTACTTGATAGCCTGACAACAATGAGACTTGACTGAAAAGGATCAGATGAAATGCGAACATATCCAGTTCCGAAGGACTTCGTAGAATACCTTAATAATGTTGCAGCTGAGGCTTTTCATATTGAATATTCACTTTCATATAGTTTTTGGATTTAACAGAGCAAAGGACATCACAGTCTGAAAATTTTCGGGAGAGATGAAAGTTTGAACAGCAGCAGCTTTTTAAATAGCTTTCAGCGCCCAAGTGAGAACAAAGAAGCGTCTGTTCAAGCAGCTGTCCTTTTAACAACAAGATCCATAGTGCTATGCGCTATCCAGGAAACAATGCCAATGGCAAGAAATACCTCGCACGACATGCGGTCAAAAAGTGTCAGATAAAAAACTTTTGTGCTGGAGCTAGAGACCATGTGATAATAAAGGATATCGTGGGAAGGAACTGGCTCCCCATGCAAAAATTAGCCCAGCGATGCTTCATCTTGATTTGCAATGGGGAGAAAGAAAAGCACCCAAATAAGCAACATCAGGTAAGTACCACATCCGCTTTGCAGATGTGGCTGTAAGGCCTGCTTTTAGGAATAATGCTGAGTTGGTGGAAAATTTCTGGGGGGAGAGAGGAGATGAACATGGCCATTTTATAGCTTTTCCCAAAGCTTTCCTCAACTTGACAGGTGAAATTGTTTCAAAACCAGAAAGTAAGAATTTCAGGCAGCAGAATGAGTGACATTGGTCCTAGGATTACCCAGTAATTGCTGTTGGATTGTCTTCTGGATTAGGAATGGTAAAGAGGCCAGTGTTTCTCAGAATAAATCTGAAATAACTCTGATTTTTTGTTACGTTTTGAGTTCAGAATCTTTGAAATAGTAATAACTTGGGTCCCCCCTAACTCATTTAAATATTAATGAAGTCTTTTCTGTGACCAAAAGATTTAAAATGTCACTGCTTACAATGGCTAAAGTTGTGCAGTCCTATATCACTGGTTCAAGGCTAGGGCCTGCTAACAAATCTATGAATTCAGATTAAGAATCAGATGGTTCTGCATAAGGATGCTTGCTTTGTTTAGGTGGACTCATACACTCCTTGAAGAATATTGAGTGCAACTTTATTTCCTGATGGACACTTTCTTGTTATATCCAGGAATAATCCTCCCCGTCCCCTCCCTCCTCCTCCTCCATTTCTGTCTGTCTGGCTTCATATGATATCTTGGAAAACAAGGAGCTTATCTCTTATTTTAAATATTACGTAATCTATTAAATCATAATAGAATGCTTTAAAACTTCCCAAAGCTATATAGTAGTAAGAATGAGAACAATATTCAAGAATTAGACAGAGGGAACAAATGTCACCACTCACCCAATGAATCTTTTATCAGTCAGCTTCCAGGCACAACTCAGCTTACTGGCACTGATCATAATGCTCTAAATAATATGGATCCAGTATGCTTAAGGGGGGAAAAGAACTATTCTTTCTGAACCTTTCTTTACTCTCTGCAAAGCAGAACTATTTCAGGTTTTCCCTCTTTATCAGTTTGTTAGATTTATCTCTCTCTTTACATTCAGAAGTGCAAGACAGCATACATTCATACCCCTACTTGGCATTTTTCCCAGCTTTAAAAAGCAGCTTTAAAGATAAGCTCGGCTAAGAAAAAAGGACTGTCCCAGGGTCGCCCAGTGAGCTTCTGCTGAACTTCAACCTGGTCCCCTGACTGCTAGTTGAATACCTAAATCACACTATACTAGCTCTTTTTATAGTATGTGAGGTAATGGGAGAAACAGAAGGCATTCATTAACAGATTTTCAGTGAAATATCCTCTGTGAAAAGGATATTTTGTTGTTTTAGGAAGGCAATCACCTTCCTAGCCAACTTTTCCCCCCCAATTATGTATCTTCCTATCTCACCCCTCCCCCCAGTTCTATCATTTAGTAGAGCTCTTTATGAATCACATCTACCTGTGAGAAATTAAAAGTGAATACTACTGTTCAATTTCTGTTGATGCTGTAAGCTATTTAGAAGCAGGGGGAAAATATCTATTCTGGTTTACTGATTAAATTTAACTGATCAAAGTTATAAGGCTAGATGTTTAAGACCAGAAAGAAACATACTGAGGCATCAGAAAAGTAATAAATACACAGAGCCCAATGCTTACATTAAGAATCTGCAATTGCCTTGCTTTCTTTTGCTGTGAATGTTTCTGTTGTCCTAACGGTATTAGAATTTATGTGGAAGTTTTAATCTTATGTAAAGCGTGTTTAATATACACAATACTCTTAAGTACCACATTTCACCTCATGTTCAAAATGAGGTTATTATCTTCCAAATCCAATCTGCTTTGAAAAGGTTAGAAGAAAAGGAGATTTAAAGATTAAAATGTCAAGTAGATAAACACATTATTCTGAACTGTACAGTATTTGTAATCTGCAGGTCACTCAAACAGGCAGGCAGTTGTCTTTTATAAAGTAAACTCTCATGAAATGTGAACAGTTTGTCATGACACATGCAGTAAATTATTCAAGACATTGGATAAGTTCTTATCTAGCTGGTCTCCATTTTTTTCTGATCAATGCTATTTGCAGAATTTTAGCGTTTTGTGAAACATATAATAGCCTGTTGACTCTCTGGCTGTGAAATTTAAGAGGCAATCAAGAACGCTTCTTTCAGGTTTTGGGGAAAAAGTCTGATTTAGAAACAGGGCAGGAATTAGGTAACACTGACTAATGTTATAATATTCAACATTCATTTAATTATAACAATAATGTACTGAAATAATGCAATGATAAGGGCTCAAATGTTTAAACATGGTTCAGACAGAACTAAATGGTATAAAGAATATTTTATATTTCAAGGCCAATTGGAAAATACTTTATAGAAACAGGGACATGTGCAACTTATAAAGAAATGTTTTAGGAATAATTTTAGAAAGTTTCATAGCTACATGACCGTCATTTTCCCATAAAGAATGGAAGAATCATAGGGCAAATCTTCTCACTGGTAAGAATATATATTCCTCACTGCAGAGCTGAAACAACTACCACTGGCATAAACAATGTCTTTATTATATCTCCGTTCCTATTTGTTCTTCTTTCAAATTTAGAGACTCAGAAACAAATGCAGATTTACAACTTGTGCTGTCCACTTTCTGAACTAAAACACAGTGATGCATTCACAGCAGCATGCATAACAACCCCAACTTAAAGTCCAGTGGGTCATTTTAGGCTTGGCCTCCAGAAGAATTGAGGTAGGATGCATGATACCTTATTCTATATGATATCTCCAAAGGACTACAGTCCCCATATATATCTAATAATAAGACTTCAGCAGCCCACTCAGTTTATCAAATCTTTTCTTGGAACTTTTCTCACACTCAAGGAACTATTCTACTGGAATGCCATTTCCTCATCCATTTCTTATGAAAACCACCTTTTGGTTTAGAAAATATTTTTGTTGTTCAAACCTTATCTTGTTGTGTCTTCATAAATCATTCTGATAGTTTTTAATACACCCCATAAGAAAACATCTTAGCTTCTTAAACTTCTCACTCAGTGGTGGGATACAATTTTTTTTACTACCGGTTCTGTGGAGTGGTTCCCACTCCAGGGGAAGGTTATTGCAAAATCCCCATTTCCTCCCAATCAGCTGAGACTTGGGAGGCAGAGAATAGATGAGGGCGGGGCCAGTCAGAGGTGGTATTTGCTGGTTCTCTGAACTACTCAAAATTTCCACTACCGGTTCTCCAGGACTGGTCAGAACCTGCTGAATACCACCTCTGATCTCATGGATATGAAAACATCCTGAGGAAACTTTCTGCCTCTATAGCCTGCTTTGAATGGGCCTCATGTACTCCATTTTTCACATATATCCAATCACACAAATATAGGGTACCAAGCAGGGGTGAAATCTAAATTCTTTTGCTACCGGTTCTGTGGGCATGGCTTTTGCTACCGGCTTGGTGGGCATGGCTTGGTCATGTGACTGGGTGGGCGTGGCCAGTTTGATGTAACTCACGTCACTCACTGTTAGAGCAGGAGCTCCACATTCTGACACAGAAGCACATTCTGTCTTTCACAGAATGTCACAGAAGCCAGGAGCTGCACGAAAGCACATTCTGCCTTTCTGAAGCCCCCACTGCTTTGAGTTTTCCTCTGGCTTGACTGCCCAGCCGAACCTCGGAGCCTTCTCTTGCCCTGCTCTTCATCCCGGAGGGCTGCACATCCCCACCCCGCCAATCCTCCGTACAAACCACCCACCCCGTTTCTGCAAAGGCAGAGCTTCTCCCTTGCAGGGCAATCCAAAGAGGGAAGGGGGATGCTGCTGAAAAAGCTGGGTCTCCTCCTGCAGCCAAATATGCACAGCCGTCTGTGCCCTTTCCTCAAACGGGCTGTGCATGGGGTGCTTGGAGAAAGAGCGAGCAAGACAGCTCCAACCTCTGTGTGTGTGTGTGTGAGAGAGAGAGAGAGAGGGAGTGATCTGAAGCCGAGGCACCCAAACCTTTGGCAGTGGCGGGGGCAGCTTCTGAGCAGCCCTGAGTCAGCCAGCTCCACCTGACCTACTCCCTGAGTCTCGTCGTTCTCCTTGCCCCCCCCACTCAAGCAGTGGCTTCCCTACTCAGCCCCAACAAGCTATGCATCCATGGTGCCTGCACCAGCATCCCAAGAGAAGCAGAGTAGATCATCGCTTGCAAGCAGACTAGCAGAAGTAGCAAGCGTACACCATGCTGTGGGAAAAATGAGAGGTCCTTTTGTCCCGCAGAGCCTGCTGCTGCTTGAGTGGGGTGGGGGTGGGGGCGAGGAGAATGGCGAGACTCAGGGAGTAGATCAGGTAGAGCTGGCTGACTCAGGGCTGTTCAGAAGCTGCCCCCATCAGTGCCAGAAGTTTGGGTTCCTCGGCTTCAGATTGCTCCCTCCCTCTCTCTCTCTCACACACACACAAACAGAGGTTGGAGAACTCTCTTGCTTGCTCTCTCTTCAAGCACCCCATGCACAGCCCGTTTGAGGAAAGAACACAGACGGCTGGGCGCGTTTGGCTGCAGGAGGAAGCGTGGCGCAATGGGGTTGTTTTTTTGCTGAGGTGGTGCTTCGGGAGAGCAGGTGGATGTCTGCAGCTGACAACTATAATGAATATGTCCACCTACCCTCCTGAAGCATCACCATGGTGAACAAAACCACCCCATTGCTATGGATGCATAGCTTTTTGTGGCTGAGCAGGAAAGCCACTGCTTGAGTGGGGAGGGGGGGCTAGTAAGCTGCTAGCTCTTTCTCTGCAGCCCTGCCATGCTTGCCTGCTTCCATGTGGGCTTCTGCTTGCCTACCTTCATAAGCTGGCTAGCGGGACACCAGGAAGGCAGCATGGAAGGCAGGCAAGCATGGCAGGACTGTGGGCCATGGACCGATTCGGGGGCATGGACAGCCAGCCATTGCTCCCGGTTCGGCAAACTAGCCTCAATCTCTGCTACCTATTCGCCTGAGCCGATCTGAACCGGGAGCATTTCACCACTGGTACCAAGCAAAACATTATCACTATGCCATGGCATTATGAATGTATCACAGGCCACTGACAATATTACAGGATATCATACAGTTAATTTAACATCCTCTACTTTTGTTGGTAGGATGTTGAGTATGTAGGACATGCAAGATATATTCAGGGATGACAGAGGTATTCACTGTGCAAAAGGAACAAAGCACTTCTCAGATTGTATCTTCTCATGAGAAAATAGAACTAAGAATTTATTTATCAGCTTGGTTCTTATATATACAGTAGTCAGAGGGAAGGGAACATTTTGCTCTTATTAAATTAGTTTTCTATCCCATAGATATAGAGCTGGTCTTATAAAGTACATGTTTTAGAATAAGAATTGGAGAAACCAAATATAAAAGCCAGATTCTATTATAAGTCACCTGATTTATTAAGTAATTTTAATTTAGCAACACATAATTTGTATTTTAAAACATTTATTCTAAATAATTCTTAGTGCCAAGAATTATGAAAAATGTATGGTTATATGCAGTTGGGCAGTGTGGTGGCTCAGCAGTAAAAATGCTGGGGTTTTTTAGCTGGAAAGCCAGCAGCCCAGGTTAGAGACCAAAGCATCATGTGATGGGGTGAGCTCCTGTTCTTGCTCCAGCTCCTGCCAACCTATCAGTTTGAAGGCAAGCAAATGCAGATAGATTAAATAGGTACCACTTTGATGGGAAGATAACAGTGCTCTGTGGCATCATGCTAGCCACAAGACTGCAGAGATGCTTTTGGACAGTGCTGGCTCAATGGCTTTGGAACAGAGATAAATACACACAAACACCCCATATACATCAACAACTAGCAGAGTAAAAATCCACAGGGACTCCTTTGCTGTTTAAAGAATCCAATTTACTGAATAATTAAAAGTTATTGTTTTATAGTACTCTAAACAGTTTCTTTCTTACATGAGTGTATTTTTTAAAAAGCAAGAATTTAGAAAACCAGTTTGGAATATTTCAGTTTATGTGTAAATATTCAACTGAATGTAGGTGGAGTTGTAACTTAAATACTACAACTGACAGATAAGTTTGCATCTTGTGTCCTGAGAGATAAATCACTGCTGCTGACAGCTTATATTCTGATCCCTGAAAAACACAGCACACTGTGCAAGTAGGGGAACCCCAGCTGGCACTTTTGCCTCCCAGATGATTTTAGTTGGCGCCTGGGGCCAACTTCCGTGTTTGTAATATTGATCAAAGGACAGGACTGAAATTTTCCCTTCTGTCTGTAGTGTAAGATTCTGGGGTGTTCTTTTTTTCTTGTTGTTGTTAAGAGTTATTGCCTTTAAATAAGGACTACAGCTAATTAGCCATGGCAGAACTTGCTTGCCATCTTAAAAATGTAGGGCTGAACCAGAACGTTTTAAAACAGCAATCAAATAGCTTGGTTCTCTGTGTTGAAGGTGATCCTTATTTACATCACCTCTTTTCTCTGCTCTTATTTGTTTAAGCATTCTAGGCATATGCTTGTCATTTCCTTTCCTTTCAGTGTTTAACATATTGAAGTACAATCTCTTCTCCCCTTGATCATAAGTGGGGATTTCAAAATTCACCTTGGCAGGGTGGGGGCATGGGAGATGAATTTGATCCCAAGTCTAGTTGTTTTGTGGCTTCTTGTAGCAAGGACCACATTAGCACTTTTAGTTGGAAATCTAGATGAAGACCATGAAACCTACCTCTGTGTAAAGAGGTTACCAGTTTCCTGCACATTGCCAGAAGCATAATATAATTTCTTTGCAAGATAACTTGAGGAAGCTTGTCTACGCATAGTCTGACTGCCATCCCAATCATACCTATGCAACTTACTTGGACTGTGCCATCCTTACATCAGTCGTCATAAATAGCTTAGCTAGTCATGTAGGAGGCAGAAGTACCAAGACTGTCTTTTTCATCTCTTTGTGATAGTGACAAAAGGAAACAATAGGGAGCATGCTCTACTTGGAACGTAGTGATTGATTGATGATGTGCCATAAAGTCAGTGTCAATTTTTAGCAACCATATAGATGCCCCAGTCTGGTTCTTTAGGTCTTCCAACAATACAACAATCCCCTCAGTAAATGATTTTATCAATCTTATTGCTGGTCATCATCTTCTTCTCCAGCATTATAGATTTCTCCAAAGTGTTAGGTGTTTGCATAATTGTTTGAAGTATGATCATTTGAGCCTGGTGATTTGTACCTCAAATAGGAAATACTGTATGGGTTGTTAGATTCATGAGCTTCTCCCTCCCCCCTTGTTTATTCATGGTATTCTCAATAAACTTCTCCAACACCAAAGTTCAAAGCATCAACAGTATTTCTATTCTGCTTCTTTATAATCCAACTTTTACTTCCATAGAGTGTCTCAAGGAAAGTTTATTGCCTGCATGATTCTGATTTTTACAGATAGAGAGACATTCTGGCATTGGAATATCTTTTCTAACCCTTCATTACCACTCTACCAACTAGGTGGCTTAGTGGCTAAAACCCAGAGCTTGTTGATCAGAATGGTCGGCAGTTCGGCGGTTCAAATCCCTAGTACAGGTCTCCTGCGTGAGTAGGGGTTTGGGCTAGATGACCTCCAAGGTCCCTTCCAACTTCGTTACTGCTACTGTGACTAGTCAGCAGCATATTTCTTGGCTGCCGATTCCTTTACTATTAATAGTAAAAGGCAAAAGCTATCTACTTCTTCAGTATCTTTATTGTAACCTTTACTGTAAAGCATTCATCTTCATTTCATCTTGGAGTCACTTACTATTTGTCAATTAACATCCTTTAGCAAAACAATTTGAGATTAGCACTTCTCTTTGTAGTCAAGTATCTTTTAGAACAGCGGCCCCCAAACTTTTGGCCACCAGGAACTGGTCTTGTGGAGAGAGGTTTTTCGGTGGGGACTTGGGGGGGCATGGTTTCACATGCTGCCTGCACATGCCGTGGTTCAATGCCAGTCCACAGACCTGGGGTTGGGAACCTCTGTTTTAGAAGACTTTCCTTGTTATTTTGTTTGCTTCCATCTTAATTGTCTTTACAGATGTATCCTTCTTATCACTTCTAACAGCTATCTGAAATTATTTGCTAAATTGTGAAAATTCTCTGAGCTATAAATCAAATCGGAATCTTTAGGAATATACTATTTCTTCCTCTGCAGCTATCAATAAACATTGTGTCTAAAAATGTCTGAGAGAATATCATGGTTTTTTTTTAAGATGACTATTTTTTAAGCAGGAATGAAAATAATTATTCAGGTAATTAAAAATCTTATTCAACTGTCTTTATCTGCAAACCTCCAAGGTGTCTTCCAGCCCTATGATTCTGTGATTTAAACATCTTATGAAAAACAAGCTTATATGGAAAAGGTGCTCTTCTCATCATTGTAACAGTTTCAGAAATGCAGTTGCACCCTAACTATATTTATGTCTCTTTATAAATTATAAAATAAAGTTTTCCCTTAACTAAGCAATTACTTATTATTCTGTGAACCCTTGGAATTCCTCTGTATTCAAAAGCTACCTAACAAAAGTAGCATGCTTGCCACATATACATTTCATTGTGCTTGTAGATCTGCAATTCCCTCTAAAATGGAGCATATGCTAGAGCTCTAAGCACTCATGAGAATAATTAATTTCATGCATACTGGCTTTATTCTGGGTGCCTAAAGGGTGACTTTGCATGTTGTTTAATTATTGCTAAGAAAGAAGGAAAATATCACTTTTTTCCCCATAATGCTAGAGCAAGGAAGAGGTACCTTATAGAAGTAATGTTGATGAATATAATTCTTTTTGGTTTTTTTTAATATGCATCAGTTGATGATGAGACACACTTATTATTTTAATGGAAGAGAAATAACTTTTCCTTGCGGTATATAAAATAAGAGATCTATCTGAATTATGAAATGCATCATCTTTGTTAGTTTTGTTTAGACACATATCAAAGTTGAGATCTTGGCTTTTTCTAATGCAGGGAATTATTGCTTATGTTTAAAGAATTATTTCATAAAAGAGCGGTTTAAAAGCCTCCAAGTGTTTTCTGTGTCATTTGCACAACACAAATTTAAGCTGCAATCTTTGCTATAATTTATTTCAGCCTAACTAAACAAAGCAAAGTATTGAAGGGTAGTCCTAATCCTCCTCTATGTACTCTGGAGTTGGGTTAACTTCAGAGCATACACTACAGTAGTAGAGCTACCAGAATTGCATTGCAGAAATGTATACAACCACTAGATGGCAGAAAACAGCCATTGTTTTCTGTATTATTTTGCTGCCATTTTGCAAGTCAGATCTGATAACTCTAGTGGCATATCTTTATATGAATAAAAAACCTTTTAAGTAAATTAAAATGTTTTAAAACATCCCAATTAATTAAAAATGATTAATTTTCTCCATTGTCTCCTCCTCAAAGACAGCATATTTTGTGTCCAGTTTTGCTGAGCTCTGGAAAACACAAATTCTTCATAGCTTAACAGCAACATATTTTTAATGCCAATTTAAGACATCAAAATGTCTGCTTAAACATTAAATAAATCTGGAACTACAGTAATAATTTACATTGTGTTTTGCTGACTTAAAAATATAGAATCACAAATGTCATAAACCACTAAAAATGCAAAGAGGACCAAAAGATGAAAGAACCAAAACATCTTCATATCAAAATTAGACAATTTTACCATTTTATTCTCAACAAAGACATTATCTCTGAGATAAAAAGCAGTTGAAAATCAAAATGAAGTATCTAAGATAAAGTATCTTTCCCTGCTGACTTATTTTAGATTGATAATATTAAGTAAGATATAAGCATGACTAGTTCAGAAACAGAATTACTTTTAAGTTGTATTACTAGGGGAATGATCACGTCAGATTCCATAGCAATATTGATGGTTCACTCCTCATCATATGTTTACTGCTTATGACTATTTAGATAAAATGCACAAATATGTTAATGTTCTGCTATCATATCCGAAATTCACAATATTTCTGCAGTAAAGTCACATTTCCCATTGTTGCAATAATAGCATTATCATGGAAGAAAGAAAATACTAATCACGATATTAGTAACACCAAAATAAGCTCATTTATTCATGCAAAAGAATCTTTACAAAGTAAAAGTAGTTAAAAATATCCTTGAAATGTAATTGGAAGATGATATCCATAAAGTTTAGATTTCCAGAAAAGGCTTCAGTAATTTGTCAAAGATTATTTCCAAAAAAGCATTTCATATATTCAAGTCAAGTTCCTACAGAGAGCTTGATGAGGATAAAATTATGTAGGCTGCACAACAGTCAACTCTTCTGAAAAGTTCACTTTATCTATGACATCCCTTGGGCTTTGCTACTCTGCAGCGGAATGCTGTGCACCTGTATGGATAAACAGCTCACATATGGGACTTATTGATGTTCAACTTAACCATATGATGAGGCTAACTACTGGGTGCATAAAATCTACACCTAGTTACTGGTTACCAGTTCTTAGTCACATATTTCCCCCGTACTTATGACGACAAGAAGCTCTCATTCGGGAGTATAGTAAGATCCTGTTAAATTCCTCTCTACCCATACATGGATACATTTCTCTCTTAAGATGCCGATTAAAGTCAAGAAATCCACCACTCTTGACAGCGCTTAAGTTGATGGCCAATCATCAGAACACCACACAAAAGTGGATGGAGGCGTGGACTAGCTGTTCCCCCCAAGATGTGTTTGAGCATATCAGTCCTAGTAGTATACCTCCAGGATTTAGCCTACCCTGACACATATGGGTGACATATAATAGAATTAGAACAACTCATGGGGTGTGTGCTGACTCCTTGTATAAATGGGGAAAGACGCCTTCAGCACAATGTGATCGCGGGGGCCATCGACAGACTATCCAGCATATAGTGAGGGAATGCCCTAACAGAAGGTATCCAGGAGATTCTAGGGACTTCCTCTGCATAACAACGGCAGCTACTGACTGGATCTCCAAAAAAAAAAAAAAAAACATCAAACTTTGAAGTGTTATTTCTGTTTTCCTTTTAGGTTTTCTTATTGCTTTTTTAAAATTGTTTTAATTGTTTTTAACCTGTAAAAATGAAGTGTTTTAATATTGTGTGTGACCAGCCATATGCTAAATAAATAAATATCTATGACACAGGTATGCCACTTATATCTCCTGCTTTCTGAAGGTCAGCTCCATTCAGTGTGACAAATTTGGAATTCTTATGCTTTGCTGGTTTTTCTTTTTTATCTTTATCTTTGGCCAGTCTTTGAGATTACAGTTAACATGATAGTTGCCCAGAGCTTGCAAAAAAACTCTTATAATATGATTTTCTTTGGATAGGATCTTGATTATGCAAATTAAACTATCTACGTATTATTGATGAAAATGGCACTGTATGCATGTGACAAAACAACTATGCTACCTATTTTCATTTTTTAAAATGTTGATAGCAATGGATTAGTTTGTGCAAACATGCTGATTAGTTATGGCTATTTGCAGTTTATTTTCTAATTGATTAGTTAATTGTGATTAACTAATCATTGTATAAAGTGACTCTCATATATTTATTATCTGGATTGTTTTAACATTTTGTTTTTGTAGGCAAACAACAATTAAAACAATCCAAATAATAAATTTGGGGTCAATAAGCAAAACCACCCTAACAAGCAGAGCATGCTGAATCTCCTGGCCCAAAAAACCTGGGGACACAGCCAGTCTTCAGTTCCTTGAGAAAGGCAAATGCAATGTTTTTCAAACTTTAAGATATGTGAAATGGGGTGGTGGCTGGGGAATTCTGGGAGCTGCACACCTTAAAAGTTGTCATGCTTGAGAAAACGGGGCCAACAGAGTTGGGGCCATTGGATGCCATTCCAAGGGCAGCCACTACCACAGAGAAGGCACAACTCCTTGTTCCAACAGGATGGCAATGCTTAATGAGAAGTACCTGGAGTATGCCAATGTGGTAGAATGCTATATTGATTCCCAGAAGGGATGGCAAAAAAAGACAGCAAAATGTAGATGGTTCGTATGGAAGGAAGTTCATCCTTAAGAGTTCTCAGTATATATGTTTAATGGTAGACTGTTTTAGTTTGGCAAGAATTCTGTCTATAGGTAAGGAGCAATAAAATAAAACTACTGTACTTAGTAGAGTTTCTACTTGTCTTTCTCAGTTATTGAAGCCTGACACCCTCTCTGCAAGATCTTCTGCAATGAGCAGACCACTGTGACATGTGTTCCTGCAAAAAGCCTGGCTCAGTGCCATGCGGTTTTATAGGTGATAAGCAGCATCTTGAATTGCAACTAGAAGCCTAGTTTTTTGTGGGGTTTTTTCCCCCTATTTTAGGCTATCATTTTAAAGTTTATGCTGCCTGGGTTCCTAATTTTAATCGCCCTTTTCTTTTGTCAGACGTGTGTAGCCTGAGCAATTATCTTAGCATTCTTTGCTTTCAATATTATTTTTAGCCACATTTCTTTGCATGTATTTTTCTTAATTACTCTGATATTGCCAATTCAGTTTTGGATATTTGCCTACCGATTTTCTTGTACTGGTTAATGACTGCAATAAAGTTGTTCTATTTCAATATGTGAAAAAGTCTTTCCAACTAATCAAAAATGAGCTGGTAGATTATATTTGCCTCATATGTAAGATGAATCTAAATAGCCAGCCTATCTCTCCCCTTCGCTTTCCAATCCCCTCTCCCCCAATTTAAATCCTACTATATATCATTCTAGCTATTTTATCTATTTTATGAAGTGAGGTGCAGCTCACAGAAGCTTATGCCTTTTAATAAAATGTCTTGATTTGAAAAAGCACTATCTGACTTCTGAATTTTCCCCACCATAAACTAATATAGATCTCTTTCAACAATTTCCCGGCTAAATAATTCTCAATAACTTTTTCCTCAAGATGGATTATTTTATAGTTTCAAGGATACTTGATATAGTCAGACATTGATTGAAGCTTTCTGATGCCTGCTTGAAGCTGCCCCACTACTAACAGTTCTCTTTTCTTCACCACCGGCCCTGATCTTTAGATCTTCTCCTATCAGTGTTTTCTTGAACTGAAACCCTTATTGCATTCTGTATTTTGCTCCCTCAGCAACCAACATTAGTCATGCTACAATCAACAATAAACCTATTCAGTTTTTTTAAGTCAGTTTGAACATTCATTGTCATGGCAACGGTATGACTGCCACGTTAGCCTTGTGCTAATAAATTTTAACAAAAGCATCCTTATACTTTATTTGATTTTATTCTTACTCAATACTTTCTTACAGAATATAAACATTACAATGCATAAGCAGATAAAATAATATTTCTTGCTTTGCTGATGAATATAATCAGTAAGTTTTGGGTTGCCTGTGCATTTCAGTTCAATAATGTATACTAAATTTGGATTCCACAATAAAGATATGCTTTGGTCAAGTCAGATAGCAAGTCCATTTAGCTCAATACTGTCTGATTTGTTGTTGTTTTTTTCCTGAATAGCAATTATTTTACAGATTCTGACTGCAAAAGCAATGTTTTCTAACTGCATATTCCAAGGGCTTTGATAATCTTCAATTTAAAATTTACCTAAACTCCATGCTAACTCAGTATCTCCCTCAGTACATATTACTGAGGGAGATACTTGGTTAGCATAGCAAATTTTACATTCATAATATCTAGTGAGAAATGGGAATAAATGAATGTGCCATACTGATATCCCCACTTTTACAGTATGAGCTTCATTTGCATGCAGTTACAAACTTCCTTATACTTTGTAGAAAAAAAGGCAAGCATTTCAAAGATTTTGCCTTCATTACAGTGGAAACATTTCCATTTCAGGGTATTTAAACTTATTGCTTGATAGCAGTATGTTATTTAGTCTTTACACTTCCTTTGAAGTCATCAGTATCCCAATTTCCTTTTCTGACAAAATTGGCTCTGGGGGGAAAAGAAGGAATACTTCACTCATTTTATTTCTCAGCCACATCCTTTCTTTGGGTCTGATCCTGTTGTGCTTAATGCTTAAAAGCTTCCAAATGGTAATGTGTTTTGGGACTGGTGTTACATACTTTTTTTTTTCAAATGTGAATAGACTTGATACTAAGCCACTGGTAAATAAAAAACATCTTATTTTGTTTTGTTTACAGATTTGTAATAGCTTTTTTTCATTATCAAAAGATCAGTTTCTCTGGAGAGCAAAAGAAAGACTTTCTAACTCAGGTAAAGTAATCATTTTTAATCTTTGCAATGGGGAAGGAATCTTAACATTTATTTTATCTCTTTTCTTATACACTATTAATAATGAGACACATTCTCTGAAAAACAGTCTATCTCCTAATGCTGTACCAGCGAGGGACAAAGCAGATTAGAATTTCTGAGCCAAGGCAGAAAGCTTTGAAACAAGAAAGAAAGGAAAAATATATTTTAAAAAATTATAGCAAGTCCATAGGTTTTATAAAACCTATCTGAACATTGACTTCATTCAGATGAGAGTACCCTAATGTATGATGTCTCACACTATTCTCCAGACTATGTTCCTCCCTAGGGGGTTGCATTACTAATAAAGTACAGGAAGTCCCTGTTTAAGGATGGCAGTTGGGATGGGGATTTCTGTTGCTAAATGATGTGGTTAAAATCACATATTGGCGCTGCTTAATTATGGCAGTTCCAGCACTTCCAGCTGCTGTCATTTAATGAATCATGTGATGTTATTAATGTTGCCACATCATCCCATCGCATCCCATCCCATCCCATCCCATCCCATCCCATCCCATGCAAATTCCAGATTTCTCTATAATCTGCTCAGTAGGCATTAATGACAAAGATAGTCCCCTGTTATTTCAGCCTTTTGCTTAACTGTTAAGAGCTGTAGAGTTTAAAATCCTGCAGACTGACCAGCATAATGCTATTGCATAATTCTGAAAGAGTACCAGCATGGCATGGCATGGCATAGCATAGCAATGCTGTATCCAGGTGTTTATAGAGAGAATAACAAAATTGTGGCATAGGAGGCTTATCTGAAACTGGACAGGAGGGCAGATGCCTTCATTAGCCTGAAGCAACCAGTATGCACTGCTGTGACACCAGTCTTTGCTTACGCAATGAGAGCGGAAGCATAATATAAGCTTGGTTTAGACTTATCCACAACTGTGTGAAGGTGTCAATGCATACCGATGCTGTGAAGGAATAGATGAGTAAGTGTAGGTTGCAGATGGTTACAGGCGGGCTGATGTGCACATCTCCCAAATCTGAATTACATGTTGTATGGAGATGTGTGTCCTGCATGCTAATTGGTGGATCTGACTTTCTGTTGGGAAGTTTTCTGTGCTTCATTGTTTCATCATGTCCCGTTTCCCCTCCAGTCAGAGTGTTAACATTCACAGAAGTATGAATGCAGCACTATGCAACCATCTCCGAATAATACATACATACTTTCTCTGACATGCAGAGGTCTAATTCCTGCTGCCAGGGCATGTTAGTATTGCGATTAGATGTAAGTGAACAAGTCCTACTTCATGTTGGTGGCCTCTTTGCATAATGCATTTGGTCTCAGAATTATCCCGTGACTGTAGTACATTAGATATAGCCAATGTATTCTTTTAAACTAGGAGCCACAGCTTCTTTTCTTTTTTCTTTTGCCATATGGGTGGAAAAGAAAACAAAACAGCCTCAATAAGTTTTTTGTTTTTTTAAAAAAAATGATTTATATGCTGTCCGTCTCCGGAGACTCAGGGCAGCTTACAATGCATTAAGCAACAGCCTTCATACTTTTGTATATTTATAGAAAGTCAGCTTATTGCCCCCACAAACTGGGTCCTCAATTTACTTACCTTAGAAAGGATGGAAGGCTGAGTCAACCTTGAGCCTGGTGAGATTCGAACTTACAGTAATTGCAGACAGCTGGTGTTTAATTACAATGCTTTAGTCTGCTGAGCTCTCCAGGCTCTGTTTATAAAAATACTACTTTCTTCTGGTTGATTAGAATTAGGTTCTACAAACTGCTATACCAAATCTCAGTGTAATCAATAATAGAGGAATTATAATAACTTTTGGTTGCAAATCTGTGAAATATTATACAGGTAATCCTCAATTTATGACCATAATTGATCCCAAAATGTATGTTGCTAAGCGAGACATTCGTTAAGTGAGTTTTGCCCCATATTATGACCTTTCTTTCCACAGTTGTTAAGTGAATCATTGCAGTTGTGAAGTTAGTAACATGGTTGTTAAGTCAATTTAGTTTCCCCATTGGCTTTGCTGGTCAGAAAGCCGCAAAAGGCTATCACACTGCCCTGGGACACTGCCATTGTCATAAATATGAACCAGATGGCAAGCATTTTAATTTTGATCACATGACCAAGGGGATGCTGCAATATTCGTAAGTGTGAAACACAGTCATAAGTCACTTTTTTCAGTGCTGTTGTAACTTTGAAGTCACTAAATGAACTGAAAGACAAGGTGTCATGGCCCTATTGGAGCCTTGGTCTGAGGAGGAGGACGAGACAGAGCTAGGGCTGATAGAGGAATGACTAGAGGAGCAAAATAAGGCAATCCCAGGTCCCTAGGGCCTGGGAAGGGTCGCCAGTGAAGGAGAAAGGCGCAGGATGACCAAGCAAGGGGGGAGGAGAGGGCAGGCAGTGGAACAGAAGAGCAACAGAGCATCGGCAATGAGCAATTACCTGCCCCCCCATCCCCAAGTACAGAGAATGGAGAGGCAGGAAAAGTGCAGGGCGACCCAACAACTCAGGAGGAGGGTGCCCCGCTTCTCTTCATAAGGCTTACCTGGGGAATGAGATTTAAAGAGATGCCATTGGGAGGGGCACTTGTCGGGAACAAGTGTTGCTTTTTCCAGTCTCACATGCTGTACTGACGTCTGGATACTTTGCAGTGCCTTGCCCTGCTTGTCTTGTCCAGTTTGCCTTGCTTGCTTGGCCTAGCTATGTGCAAGTTCGCAGAGACACAGTTCTGCTTTGGATTGTGCTACAGTCCCATTGAACACTTTCTGTGACGAGGACTCCCTAGAACCAAATTTCTTGAACTGTGGCTGCTCTCAGAACTGTGCTGCTCCTCTGGACTAATAGCAGCCAGGAACTATTGCAGGTGCACATTTAAAGCTTTGCTCCTGGACTTGCAGTGAATGGTGGGACTTTTGGGGGAAAGTTGGAGCAATAAAGGGGAATTCAGCCTTTGTTCTGGCTGTATTGCTTCCATGCCAGCCCCGGGTCATCCCATAAGGACTACCTGTAGATTTCTTTTGGCCTGTTATCAGCTGTTTTCTCTCTCTTTGCTCTTTCTTGTCCCTCCCTAGATTGCTTTGAGTTCCTATAAGAAAATCATTTTTGCACAACACAGCAGGGCGTATTCCCTATCCCATGGCTTCGCCTGCAGACTTTCCCAACTTTTCTCAAAACCACCAGTACTATTCTCTTCTTCTCATCTGCCTTACCGGTTGTATAATCACCTCAGTTTTTCCCTCTGACTTACAATTTCTGCCTTGTTGGTTTTCAATTATGGTACCAATGCCAAGATTTCCTTATCTCCTACTCCACAAGTTGTCAGCTGGTGAATTTTAAGGCTGAATTATGTTATCATTGGATTCAAAGACATTACATAGTCTGCCAGCTGATTTAGCACTTAGTGAAGTGGCCCAAGGATCTAATGGGAACTACAGTTGACTCTATAAATCTAAAAATTGCACTTCAGTTTGAGGAACTGTTCTCCTGAATTTGGCTTGTTTTATTTTATTTCTCATTATAGTGGCCTAATTATAGTCGTCTTAGGAAGCTGACCTCTGTATATCTTATAGCACACAACTGCCACAGGGATCCTGCCACAGGGATCTAATGGTAGATCTTGATATACAGCACTACCCTGATATACTATCCATTCTTGAGCATGTATACATGATGTAGCAATCTTGTAGCCATAGAAAAATAGCTCAGTTTCCCCATAAAATCTTGTAAACGATCAGTCCATGAGTTATGTTTTATGAAATAGTGATGGAAGGCTTCTGTCGCCTGGAATATCTTTTATTAAATCTGGACATGGCTTTAACATTACTGAACTCCTGAAATATTGTAGTCTCAGTAAAATCCGAGTTTGGAATATTCTGATTTTTAGGAATGCACTATTTTGTGCCCCTTTCCATCTGCTAAATCCAAAAAGAAAAGACCTGCACATTAAACAATGAGTAAATTCTGACCTATTTTCCATTGCATTTAATGTATTCCACAGATTAACATTTTGAGAAATGCTACTTCCCATTCAGGAAATTCAGAATCCAGGTTTCATTAGACAGGTTTATTGTTATTGCCATTGTTATTACAGGTAGTCCTTGTTTAGCTATTACAATTGAGACCAGAAACTCTAATGTTAACTGAAACATCATGTGACTGCAATGGGATTATGATTCCACTTTAATTAAATGTATTATTGCAAGTTGTTAAACTGAGACATCATATGGCCACGACTTATATTTTTACTGCCTATTTGAGTGTGCTTGTCAAGTAAATACAGTCAAGCCAGTTGTTAAGTATGCAAATTGTGATTATGCAACTGCAGGATACTATGATGGTTGTAAACGCCCACAGTTCCAAAACTATCAATCACATGACCATATGATCACCACAATGTTTATAAATTCAAGGACAGCTTATAAAGTTATTTTTTCACTCTGTTGTAACTTCAAACAGTCCCTAAACAAAGCAGTTATTAAGTGAGTTCTATATATTATTTACATATTCAGAAAATAAAGTAAACCATTAAATAGGTACTGTATTTTTCTGTCTATAAGACACCCCCATGTATTTTCTTACCCAAAATTCAGAAATCAGGCAAAAATGGTCTCAGGCGGCAGGTGCAGGGCCTGTGCATAAGGTGGCAGCCCAGGACCAAAGCACCGGTGGAACACCAGAGGGTTGGGGAGCTGTTGGGTGTCCTGCCTGCAGTGCCCATGACAGCTGCCCTTTCCTGGCCAAATCTGGAATGCTTCCGTGTTTAAGTGCTGGTAGATGCCAGCCTTCCCTCCGGTGGGCCTGGGACAGGGGTGAAATTCACTTATCTTCCCTACCAGTTCGCAAATGTGAATGCACCATCATTCATGCATGCACAAAGCCTTCTGCGCATATGCAGAGTCTTAAAATTGTTGCAAAAAAGCGATGTCATGGCGTCTATGTGGGTGGGCGGAGCCTCCCATAGCTACTGCTACTGGTTCACAGAAGCCGGATAGAACCAGCTGAATTTTACCCCTGTCCTGGGCAACTGCTGGAGAGAGACAGGCCTGTTTCAGCGCCTGGTGCCCAGATGCCCTCGCTTCCTCCAAGCATTTCTTTGCCTACCTGATTTCCAGCTCCGACACATTTTTCTGTTGTATTTCTCGCTATCGTGTGCAGGGAAATAAATGTTTGTGGGATTTAAAAAAAAAGTTAAATCAATCAATGCCAACATCACAAGATTATTATTATTTTTTTTTGAGAAGTTGGCATTGATTGATTGAAGGGGTTTTTTTTGGTCCCACAAACTTGTTTCCCTGAACATGAGGCGAGAAACGCGACTGAGAAACATAACAGAGCTAGAAATCAGGGAGGCAAAGAAATGCTTGGGGGAAGTGAGGGCATCTGGGCAGTGGTGGGTAGGGTCAGCTCTGCAGTGTGGCACTGCACTGCAATTGAGAAATGGGAAATGGAGTCGGCAGCGCAAGGGAAGGGAAGGGAAGGAAGAGGCTGCTTTCCCTCTTTCTTCTCCCTGCTCCTCCTTCCCTTGTGTTAACTGCTCCATTTCCCATTTCTCCATTGTAATGCAGCACCCAGGATCCGCTTTGATAGTGGGAGAGGGTAATTTAACAACCGGTTCGCTCAGGATCAGGTTGGCTATCATGGGAGGCTTGTCCTGAATGTGTGTCAGAGTGGAAGATGGGGATTGGCCACGCCTCCCACAACAGCTAACCTGACCCTGGGTGAACCGCAGTTCTTCTCTCAGCCCCCTTGTATAAGATGCCCCTCCATTTTAGGTAAATATTTTTAAGAAAAAGTATTGTTTTGTACACAGAAAAATACAGTAATCGGCCCTCAACAGCCTTTATGCTGAATGTATGGCTCATTTGTCAGCCAGTAGGCCAGAGAAGAAACATGACCAGATAAATTAATTCTACTTTATTGTAAAGGTACATTAACAGAAACTTGGCAAGTCTGTAAGTACTATTCTCCCACTGTCATCTTTACAGTCTGAGAACTGAGGGAGAGTCCCTTCTGAGCCTCTTGTCTCACCCACTATGCAGCTGTCTCTTATCTGACCATTCCCTAAGGAGCATCTCTTCTCCCCGTTTCTCAAGGTCTTTTCCAGATACCATAACATATTTTATAGTCTGTATTCCTTAAACATATTGAAGCCCAACAGCAGTTGTATTTATGTACTTATTTGTGTTCTATATTTATACTTTCCCTTTAATTCAGAAGCTGAAAATGGCATACATAATGCTCCCCTCTCTTGTTAATCCACCTAACAACAACCCTGTGCGTTGGAAGGGCTAAGAGTGTGTGACTAGCCCAATGTCATCTAATGAGTTTATCCTATGACTGATGATGGACAATCTCCCTGCTCCTAATCCACTACCTTAATAATCTACTATAATAGCTCTCTTTAATAGCTGTTTTAATATTTAATAACATCATATTTAATATTTAATCAGATTTAATAGCTGGCAACTTCCCAGATTATCAAGCTTACTATTTATTTCTGAAAACAGTAGTGGGAATTATTTGCATAATTCCTATTTAACCAGTCAACAGCAATGACTTATCTCATTTGACACCAGGAATTAATTTTGTCCCATATTAAGACATTTGGTGAGCATAATTGGTTCTTTCCTTTCCAGGGTGCAGCAAAGCTTGTTTGAGTCCCTGAGTGTTTCCTTAAATAGTAAATCAGAACATATTTTTGGCATTCATCCAGCATGTAAGTGAAATCTTGTACATAGTTTGCCAATAAAAGGATATGTTTTTCTAGTACGAATCAGAATAATATCTGGATATTTTTTTGTTACAATTGCTAAAGTGGAGGAGATTCCATCCAATTACTTCTACTATATTCATCTCCAGAGAAATTGATGTGACCCTTACAATCATAATGGGGGAACTTTTAAATACTAAGATAATCATTGTTAGAGAACTTTTGCAGAGTTAGATAAATTAATAAGATCAGATAACTTTTTCCTGTTTGAGGAAAAGTTGCAATATATTAATATCTTTTACCCAAAAGTACAGAATGACATTGTTAGTTATATATTTAAAGAAAATGACTAGGTATTCAGATTATCCTTGCTGTTTCTGGCACTAGATTTCTTCTAATTTGACTTCTGGTCAATCTGTATTATCATTTTTAATAGACTGTTGTAGCATAATGGAAAAAAGGGATTACTAACACTGTAAATGCTTTGACACATGTTATCAGAGTGCCGCTTGAACCATTTATTATATGAATGGATCCTGGGATAAGGTTACTGTATTAAGACTCTGCAAATATATTACTCAACTATCAAAGTGCTTATGGATACCTAGGGGGAGTCTGTACGCATCCATTAAGAGAAAACAAATGAAAACATCAAGGATGGATTCAAGAAATATTATGAAGTTATGGATTTTTTTTGCTGAGGAGAAGAGATATAGGCCATACCAATAAAAGCAAAAGCACTAAAACAAAAATTTCAGAGATATGTGTTTCTTCCCCTGTCAATCAACAGAGAATAAAAATGCTTTACCAAAATTCCATCACAAAAGTAAAAGAAGCTTCATGAGATGAAGAACAAGCTACAGACTTCTTGGAATAATCTGTCCTTCCACAACTCATGCCTACAATCTAGTCTTCAAAAATTGAATCATGTTCCACAAACATTTAGAGTATGTGATGCCCATCTCACTATTGCAGTGACTCTGGGCAGCTTACAAAATAATTAAAAGGTTTAAAGGGTAATAAAAATAATCAAAATTAAGAAGATTAAATAAGAAACTAAAAACCAAGAAGACAAGCAAAATGGAGGTGAGTATCTTCTTTCTACTCCATCAGTCACCCTCATCTTAGAGTGCTCCTATCAGGTCCCCAGGCCAGCCAGCAGAGCCAGATTTTAAGGCTCTTCCATTAATATAGGGGCTGCTGATCTTACTTCCAGCAAGAGAATACCTAAAGTTGGGGGCTGTAGCAGAAAAGGCTCTTCTCCTGGTTCCTGCCAGTTGAAATTTTTTGGAAGATGGGATCTGAAGTAAGCTTCTGCCACCAAACACCTTGAGTTGAACCTAGAAAGAAACTGGCAACCAATGCAACTCACACAACACTGATATGTGCCCTAGCAAACTCCAGAACTTTCCATACCACCGCGTTCCATACTAGTTGTAACTTCTAAATACTCTTCAAGGGTAGCCCCATGAAGAATATGTTGCGGTAATCCAACCAAGAGATGACCAGGGGCATGAGTGATTTATAACAGTAGCCTTTGCATTGTCTGTTCCTTGGCTTTGTTTGCCTCAAAAGGCTAACAACATACTTGAAAGGCAGTATGATAGCAATAGTATTTAGACTTATATACCACTTCACAGTGCTTTACTGCCCTCACTAAGCAGTTTACAGAATCAGCATATTGCCCCCAACAATCTGGGTCCTCATTTTACCAACCTTGGAAGGATGGAAGGCTGAGTCAATCTTGAGCCTGGTGAGATTCGAACTGCAAAATTGCAGGCAGCCTGCAGTCAGCAGAAGTAGCTTGCAGTACTGCATTCTAACCACTGCGCCATGATGATCATTAATATAACTTTATAGTTGCCAATGAAGAATCTGTATATAACCAAAACTCTTATTCCCATAACCTTTAATTGGATGAAACAATGCATCATAAGGCAACAATTTTTGAACTAAGGTCCCTCAAAAGGGCTAACTTAGAGAATGAGTCCAAAATCCAGGACACATGACTCCAGTGGAATTGAAATTTGACAAATTTTATAAAACAATTTATGACATAAAAATTATCACAAAACATTTTATAACATAATACAAAATGTCATAAAACATTTCCTGCGATCAGCTTCTGATAATTGACTACTCTACATCAGAACATAGGCTACTTTTCATCTCCAGATGTCTCCCTGAGTTTTTAAGATTCTCCCCCCCTTCCCCACTACATTAGAAGCTCTGCCATCATTGAAGGCATTGAGAAATCTGTTAAGGAAATATCTCTGAAATAATGACCCAATGGATCATGGGTTGTCTAATTCACTTTAAAATTAAAGCCTTAATTTTTAGAATCTAATTTTACTTTATTGCAGATGTTAACATCCCAATTTCTCCAGAATATTATAGTGTCTAATTTAAAGGGGGTAGGTATTTTGGGCTCAGCGTAAGACATCTGTTACCAGGATATATAACTGATCTTTTTAACTTTATGTAAAATATTCTAAATCCTCATAGGCTGAATGTTTTATGGTAAGATATACTTAAAGGTACATGTGGAAATCTGTCCTAGAGGTTTGAAAATCTAATTCAAGGCGATTATAGGAAATGAGTGATTTAATTCTAGAAATATTTTTGGGAAGGGAATTATTCTACCCAAGTCATTAAAATCTGCCATTATTTACAGCTTGATTGCTTGTTTTAATGACATGTTAATAATATTGAGCTGCTTGAAAAGAGATGCTGATGAGCTGATGTTGTGTTTTTTGGGGACTAGCATGGCAAAATGCTCATTTCATGAGTGATTATTCCAAAACAAGCATCATCCTATCAGTTTCATACAACACAAGCCACTGAACTAAAAAAATGTTGCTTCTGAAAAATAGCTCTGCCTACATGAAATGTTTCACAAATGAGCTTTTTGTCAAACAACAGACTTTTTCCTTCTCTCCCTTCATTCAATCCAACAATTTCCACAGCCAAATTGTGAACTCTTTAGATTTTTTTTTCCAGGGGAAAGGATGCATTGGCATCCTTCAGTCTCAACAGACTATGGTATCGTGCTCTGGAAAGAGGTCCTAAAACATCACCTAGTGTGACTAAAAAGGCCAATTCGAGAGTGGCAATCCCTTCCACACTGAGGGCAGATACATTCTGTCCCCTGCCCAGCCCCCAGATTTCATTGGGTCCGGGACTGCCTCTTTGCCTCAGCCTGCTGAACAAGTGTTTTTTCGAATTGGAGAAGGCCATGCTGTGTCTTTAGCCTCCAAGCTGAACGATCGGAGGTCAAGGCTTCCCAGTTGTTAATGTCCATTCCCAGGGCCTTTAGGTCCCTCTTGCAGATATCCTTATATCACAGCTGTGGTCTCCCTCTGAGGTGCTTTCCCTGCACAGAATCTGACCATCAGCCATTCTCACAACATGCCCCAGCCAGCGTAGATGTTTCAATAGTGTATGCATGCTAGAAATTCCAGCACGTTCCAAGACTGCACTGTTTGAAACTTTGTCCTGCCAGGTGATGCCAAGAATTCGCTGGAGATGAATATGAGTGCATATGAAAAGTGTTCAACTTTCTCTCCTGCTGTGCGAAAAAGGTCCAAGACTCACTGCAATACAAGAGTTGCTCAGGATGCAGGCTCTATAGATCTGGATCTTTGTATGTTCTGTCAGCTTCTTATTAAGCCATGCTCTCTTTGTAAGTCTGGAAAATGTGGTGTCCACTTTACCGATATGTTTATTCAGCTCAGTATCTAAAGAGAAAGTGTCAGAGATAGTTGAGCCGAGGTACACAAAGTCATGGACGACCTCCAGTTCTTGTGCAGAGATTGTAATACAGGGAGGTGAATCCATGTCCTGACCCATGACTTGTGTTTTTTTCAGGCTGATTGTTAGTCCAAAGTCTTGGCAGGCCTTGCTAAAACTGTCCATAAGTTGTTGAAGGTCTTCAGTAGAGTGAGCAGTGATAGCAGCAGCAGCAGAGAAGTGGAAATCCCATAAGCATTTCAGCTGGACTTTAGACTTTGTTCTCAATCTAGAGAGATTAAAGAGTTTTCTGTCTTTAGGAGGTAAATACCCTCTGTTGCAGTTCCTTCTGGAGGTAAATACCCTCTGTTGCAGTTCCAAAAGCATGTTTCAGCATGACAGCAAAAAAGATCCCGAATAAAGTTGGTGCGAGGACACAGCCCTGCTTCACTTCCACTTTGAATATCAAAGGAATCTGAAGTTAAGCCATCAAAAACTACCATGCCCTTCATTTCCTCATGAAAGGACCTGATGATGTTGAGGAGCTGAGTGGACTTCCAATCTTGGGGAGAATTTTATAAAGGCTGTCTCTGCTAACCAAGTCAAAAGCTTTTGTAAGATCTGTGAAGGCTGTTGTGTTCAGCATGCTGCCTGATGACGGGAATGCCACGTCCTGATTGGCTATCACGGATTTGCCGCAAGCACAGGAGTTTTCGCGCTTGTGGATTGGTTATTGGTCTTGATAGCTGAGTATAAAAGCGCTGTCACCCTCAGCAGTGCTGTTCTGTTCGTTCGAGTGGCTAGTTGTTATTATGTTAAATAAACAGAGTTAAGTGTTCCGTGTTGCCTCGTTATTACCGCCACTAATAATATAACACTGGTGACGAAGGTGGGATAGGCACGGACCACCCTGCCACGCCTGAGAGGCTACGCTGACTTGGGGCATACAGACGTATCAGCCTCGACTAATGACTCCGCCGACCTTCGCCCCATTCGATGTGGCAGCTGAAACCTGGGATGCGTATGAAGCACGGTTTGAATGTTATTTAGAAGCGAATGACTTCATTGACCTGTCAAGCAGCCGAAAAAGGGCACATTTCTTAAATTCTTAAGTCCTGAGGTATCTGCGACCACTAGGGCATTAATCGCCCCTCAGCCTGTGCATACTGTTTCCTGGGAGGTACTGAGAGAGAGACTGAAGAACCACTATTCCCCAGCCCCATCCCACATAGCCCACTGTTTTAATTTGAGGCAGGTACTTCAGGAGTAGGGGGAATCAGTAAATCGCTACGTGGCTCGCCTCAGAACCACTGCCCTAGATTGCGAATTTAGAGACCTTGAAGATGCTTTGGTGGAGCAGTTAGTATGCGGGGTCAGAGACATTAGGCTGCAGAAGCAGCTGCTAGTTAAAAAAACTTAGATCTACCGATGGCCCTTGAAGAAGCCCAGGTGGCGGAGATGTCTGATAAATCAACTGCGGACATTCGGAAATTCCATCCCCCCACTGCTCAAGCTGCCATGACTGTACATTTGCAGGAGGTTACCTCAGATGAGGCCACTGATGAGGAGGCAGATATTAGCCATCTCAGAGCATCCAAACCCTGAAATTCTGGGCCGATGGCTAAGAAAAAGATTCCTGCTCCTTGCCTCAGCTGGAGAAAATCACTCAAGGGCATCCTGTCGTTTTAGATCTGCCACTTGTCGCCATTGTGACAAACAGGGCCACATCGCTCGTGTTTGCCGTTCCTTTGCCAAGCCTCCTGCCTCCTTCCCCAAGCCATAGCATCCTGCCAATGAAGATTGCTTTGCCATTTTTTGTGGCCGCCGGGTCGCAGAAGTGTCCACCTGCCCTGCTAGCTCTGGAGAGACTAAGCTGTGGATGACTATCAAAATTGAAGGGGCTACCTGCCCGATGGAAATGGACACTGGATCATCCAAGTCCATCATGTCCTGGAAGGTTTTGAAGCGCCTGATGCCCACCCTGTAGAAGAGCCAGCTTTGCCCCTGTCTAGTCAAGCTGCATGACTACCAGGGGAATTACATTCCTATCCTTGGGCATGGCTGTTTCCTGGTGGAGAAAGATGGGTTTGCAGGGCGTCTTCCTCTAATTGTAGTTGATGGGTCCCTTCTGAGTCTTCTGGGCTTGGATTGGTTCCGCTCCCTGGGGTTGGGGATTTCGGGGATCCACTCCATGTCTATGGATGATTTCTCTGCCCTGTCCACCAAATTCGCTAATGTTTTCGAGGAGTTGTTGGATAAATATGTTGGCTCCCCCATATCACTGAACCTTGATCCTAGTGTGGCCCCTATTCAACTCAAACCGTGCAGGGTTCCTCTCGTCCTTTGCCCTAAGGTTGACACTGAACTGGACAAGCTTATCGCCCAGGGTGTATTGGAACCTACAGACCACTCCTGGTGGGAAACCCCAATAGTGATACCTATTAAGCCGGATGGCTCAATAAGAATCTGTGCGGATTTTAAATGCACGCTAAATAAAGCATTGCAACCTAATCCTTACCCAGTTCCAGTAGTCCAGCATTTACTCCGCTCCCTAGGGCCTACCTCCATTTTTGCTAAATTGGATTTAGCCCAGGCTTACCAGCAGCTCCTGGTGGATGATGTTTCCGCAGAGGCCCAGACCATTGTGACCCACCGGGGAGCATTTAAATGCCGGCACCTGTAGTTTGGTATTAGCGTCGCCCCTGGGCTTTTCCAAAACCTGATGGAGCGTCTGCTTCATGGTCTGCCAGGCATCATGCCCTATTTCAATGATGTACTCATCTCCGCTTCTTGCTGGAGTGAGCTCATCGATCGAATTAGGGCAGTCCTTCTCTGTTTCCGACAATCTGGCCTTAAATTAAAAAAGAACAAATGTATGATTGGCGTTCCCCAAATTGAATTTCTAGGCTATTTGGTCAATGCCAAGAGGATCCACCCCACCACTTCAAAGGTGGCTGCCATTAAGCAAGCGTCAGCCCCTACCTGTCATTCAGAGCTTCAGTCATTTTTGGGGCTTTTGAATTTTTATAATGTATTTTTGCCACCCAAAGCCACCGTGGCCAAGCCTCTCCACTGGTTGCTGAGCAAGGACAGGCCGTGGGCATGGGACCACATTCATCAAGTTGAGCTGGTGCCGGTGCTTTGATCTTGGATGTCTCCAAGAGACTCTGTGTTGAGGCTGTGTTTTAAAGTATGTATTGCTAATGCCAAGCCCATAGTAGCAAAACTCCAGCAGTCGTTGACCATTTTTGTTCATCTTTCCGATGCCGAACTGACCTAAACAAGTGGATGAAGAACTATAATCAGCTCCAACTCTGGCATTAAAATCGCCAAGAATAAACTGGTTCTTTCTCAGGGATTTTCTTGATAGTAGCAGCCAGATTGTCATAGAATTTGTCTTGAATTCTACCTAAGCAGGGGGTTGGACTAGAAGACCTCTAAAGTTCCTTCCAACTCTGTTATTCTATTCTCTTCTAAGATAAAGTTTGGTCATGTCTAACTTAATAACAGCTGATTAGAAGGAGAATGTAACCTTTAAAATTTGTTTCATTCTATAATACAAAGATTTTAAAATTTGTTCAGGTTGCAGAAGCTGTTGATTAAACCTCCCTCCCCAAAAAAACTCTTGATCTAAACGCAAAGAATTGTAGTGAGAAAAAGTCACAATGAAATAAAACTTGTGCTTGCTATAATTTATTTATGTAAATTTATATTTTCTCCTTATTTGAGTTCCACAAAACAGGATGCCTGAATTACAGCATTGGAATCTGATTTACTTTTTACTATATTTTTGAAGGTTATGAATAATTATTTCAAACAAATATTTTTGTTAAATAAATGTTCATGTATCTGATCTTTTTAACAGTAATGTTAAACCCCCTTATTTGCTGCAGGTACTGCTATTCATCTTTAGGTAAGTTCTATGTGATCATTTATATCTTCTGTTTTAATTCAATATCCTAATACCTATTGCCCTAGGTATTCCATTATCAATTCTAAAGCAATCTTTAGGTGAGTAACTGCAAGTACAACTTCATTGACATATATTTTTCATTCATGTTCTTGTTTTGCTAGGGCAAAGGAATTGACCAACCAAGCAAACCAGGCTTGGTTGGTCAATTCCTATCACAATCAATGGATCGACATTTGGCTGATCCCTCCCCTCTCTCCCCAAAAGCAGACCCTGCACTTGTGGGAAAACTGTAGGAAGACAAAAGAAAAAAAAGAAAAAAGAATCTTGAAAAATGCTCCTTTTGCTTTGAAAGAAGTTATGAATACTGACTAAATATTGACACAATCTTCACTGTCCAATGTATGTATTCGCAAAAGGCAAGTTTTAAGAAGTCTCTAAAGGCACTCACATATTTCACCTGCAATAAGCCATTACCGGAATAGGGCTTTTGCTCAAAGGGGATGTAGAGTCAACCAGTTTCTTTAATTGCTCATATGAGATGATAGCTAGCTGCCCCCGGCAGCCGTTACATAGCTTCAAATAATATGTTTATTGATTCTGGTGAATCGTTTTTTTGCTTCCAGTCATCAGTCTGTTCATTTAACGGTTCAGCACAGTGGTTCAAGAATCAATCAACCTTTCTTCCTCCTAATCCATTTGAATTGGTATATCAAAGCTAGAATAATCTCCACGTAAGTAAAGAAGATATAAAGCTAGGTTGACATAGTGTGATAAAATGCAGAGGTGCTTTGACATGCAGATATCAAGGATGAGTAAACTCTGCTCTAATCCCATAAAGGGTCCTAAAAATAAGCAGCTACTGTAATACTAGGATCAGTTTAAGCTCTTGTATTAGAAGCAATTCGATAACTAAAAGGAAGTTTGCTCTCTAAACTTCAACCCACCCACTCATCCCCACTCACTTTTTGGCAGCATCTGAGTATAAGGTGGCATGCTGTCTCCAGAGCAGAGAAAAACTCAAAATAGGTGAATAAATTTCACAATTTCCATTTTGTTCTGCCGGTATTACTCTAACAAATTAGCCCAGATTTGATACAAACTCAATCTTTTGCCTTAGATCACGTGTCGCACATGTGATTATGAATTTAAGTATAGTTCAATTTAAATCTTCACACTGCAGAACCGTTATCAACTTGAAAGGCAGTTTCCTAGTTCCATGTTTTTTAAGAATATAAAATCTTAAAGTCCCAAAAGTGCTTTTTCAAGTACTGGACTTTCAACTGGACTTTCTGGTTTTTCTTTGAAGACATTTCGCTTCTCATCCAAGAAGCTCTGAGCTGAAGAAAGTCCAGTTGCCTCTTGAAAAAGCACCTTTGGGACAAACCATGACCTGGATGACCGAGAATCTCTATAGACAATATGTCCAAGTGTTTTCCAGATTTGGCATAAAGATGAACCTTGATATTCTCCAGAGCGATTGAAAACTATCTTCTTGCTCATCTATCTTTATTGATTATAGCAGTTAATATGTCTCAGATATCTGAATGTGAGTACAAAACAGTGGTTGTTGTTGATCATATCTGTTCTATTGTGGTATTATGCTTCAGTCAAAGGAGTGGTCTAGACCATGCCCAAATACTGTCTGCAAGCCGCTCCCATCCTTTGCTCATTCCAGCTTTGATCTAACCAGTTTAAGAACATCTGATCTGGGCTGAGACGATTTGGCAACATGGTGCAAGAAATTGAGGCTGAACTGCAAGATGCCATGGTCTCCCATCGACCAATTTCCTTGCTGCTATGTTGTCCTGAGTTTAATTCCAGCAGATTGCTTTCCTTCTGGGATGTCTGTGTGTATTTGTGTGTGTGTGTGTCAGTCTGTCTTTATGCCTTATTTGACATGCATACTTTTATACATACACGCATGCATACATAGATTCAAAAATTACACACAGAAGCAAAGGTAGGGCAATAACATACACATATACACAATAGGTACAACCTGCGTTAAAATAGAAATTTTGTGCTTGCTTTTTCCCTGCTTGAATAGCATTGGGAGTGTTCTACAAATAAGGCAATATCTGCTGTGCCAATAAGAAAGACCTGCTGTAACAGAATCAAGATTAGGTGTTCACTAGTTTCAAAGTGGAGCAGAAAATGTGCCTAGAGTTTGCATTTGTGGTGGGGGAGTCCAGTGGGAGATCAGTCGTTCTTGTCCTCCAAAAAATAATTGCCAGCCTATCCTGCGAATGGAAAAACATAGCAGTGAAAAGAACTCAAGGGGAAAGACAGATTACAAAGTGTGGTGTAAATGGTTAAATGGTTGGAGAATAGGAAAAACGAGAAAGAGGAATAAAGGAGAGGCGGGGGGGGGGGAATGTTGAAGATCAAAGTACAATGTAGACGAAATAAAGGGAGATGGAAAACAATTGTTGAATAAGACAAAGTTAAAATATGTGTAAAGAGATGTAAAGAGCAAGAAAGGATCACTTCGAAGCAGCTGTAGGAAAAAGTGATATGTATATAAATGTTGTTTTTGTGTCTTGTTTTAATGTATTAAAATAAAAAACTTTTTTTTAAAAAAGGAAAAACCTAGCAGTGTGAATAAACCTTCCAATACTTGAAATACTTCAATACTTGAAATACTTCAATAAACCTTGAAATACTACTTGAGCCTGTCTCAATATGAATTGACTGTAATCAGTGTCACATCCTGGAATTCAAGATCGTAATGGCTATATTAAAAGGCCTGGGTTTTCCAGCCTTTGGCATTTCAGCACTGCAGCCTTCAGCTTGCTGTCACTCTTGCACGCACTAACTGGAAATGAAGCTGACCCAAGAAATCGTCTTCTGGATTCCCTCTCTTTTGTTTATTTTGTTTATGATGATAGCCAGGTGTTGTTTCAATGACAGTTCATAAGGCCTATTCAGAGGCATCAGTGGAAGAAGTTCAGAAAAGTCCACATGAGAATCATAGTCTCATGTTTGGAACTCTGCCAGAATTTAAATGTGTAAAAATGGGTGGGGCTTTGATTGTGCAGCTGTGGTCACTTAGGAGAAATTTCGTAATAGCGAGAACAATTAACCAGTGGAATGCCTTTCCTTTAAAAGTTGTGGATGCCCCATCACTGTAGGCTTTTAAGAAGAGACTGGACAGCCACCTGTCTGAATGGAATAAGGTCTTCTGCTTAAGCTGGGGGTTGCATTAGAAGACCTCCAAGGTCCCTTCCAACTCTGCTATTCTGTCAGGCAATAGTATAGAATGCAAACACTGGGCTTTGCTTAAGGGTTGTTTGCCATTCGTGAAACCTGCATTGTTCATCTCCTCATTATCAAATGATTTTTGTTGGAAGCAGATCATTTAAAATGTGAGCGATGGCTACCAATTGTAGCAGAAATTTTTTAATGTATTGGACCATGTCACAGAATCTCCTTAAATCTATTACTGATTCTGAGGGATTAAACAGATCCCATCTCCTTTAAATCTGGGCTCACTCCATGTTCATTTATGCAGGCTGACTTTCAGTTAGAGTAGAAATGCAGACCGTACTTTGGAGCAATACAGGAGGGGTAGGAATCCTAAAAGGCATTTTTAAAAGAAAAACCTGTCAAATCTCTAATAGATACAGCTCATTTGGCAAAATTTTGGTGAATGTGGACTGACAAAATGCATTGGCAACATCAGATATTGAAAATCCTCACATGGAAACATCTTCTTAGTTATACTTCGGACAGGGGAACAACAGTGGAACTGATATCGTTCTGTCCAAATGGCTTGCTTAAGGAACGGTTCATGAAATCACATTTGCTATGAATTGACCCATTTATTTGCTATGAATTGATCCATTTATTGTACATTGGGGGTATTTTGCAACTTTAGCCATTTTCAGTTCTCTGCCTTTTTACCCTTCTAATAGTGATGACATATTCATTCCTTTCAGCTGTATTTATTCAGGTCCCAGTGAACATGAAGCAAATCTTATCTACCCTGTATAGGCATTTATGGATAACTAGAGCCTTAACAGTGGGTGGGCCTGCTGCTGGTTTGGACCAACAGGCAAACCGGTAGTTCTGACCAGTGGCTAGCCCCGCCCACCCACCCTGGTGCTATCACATCCTATATAATTGCCGGTTTTTCAATGCTGTGCGGATGCATGGAAGGCGCACGCTCACATTTTTTGTTCCGGGTGAACCAGTTGTTACAACCAGCAGCAGTCCACCACTGGGCCTTAAGCTTTTAGCAATCTCTTGCCACCCTGTTAAAGTTTCTTGGATCTGCTTGGATCAGTTCATTACTTTTTATCAATTTCAAAGAGCCTTCTAAGATTAAAGAAGTCTCCACCTCTAGCTTTTAGGATAAAGCTTGCCCATAATTCCCCAACCAAAGTAGCTTTGATATATTCCTTTCCTCTGCCTTCGAATGTACAATTCTTGCTTTCTCGTGCAATGCTGTCAGCAGATTCTCCATGCTTCAGTGCTCTTGGGTAATAACAAGATCTCTTGTGGACCAGATTTGTTTTTGAGCACAAAATATTCATCCGTTTTCCCCAAGATAAGCTTGTTACTTTGCCTGCTGCATCAGCAAAGTTCAAGCATCTTCAAATGTGCTTTCCTGTGGCCCATAGCAAAAATGAGGACACATGTCTGGCTCTCTCCTTCACTCAGTTCAATGGCAGTTCTGTAGGAACAGAGCTGGTGCTTCCAATCATACCATCCAGCAAAACTCTAAAATCAAAGGCTTCTGATAGAGAAATGTTGCTATTCTACATCTCCTAACTGTAAGACTTTTATGTTTATACTTTTACCTGTAATCTTATATATGCTTGACAAATAAACTTATGATTACGATTATGATTTCAGGTCCACTGTTACCAAAGCTGCCAGATAGCACAAATAGGTGACAACCACATTTGCTCATTCTTTTCCTGCAATCCTTTATTTCAATTCCCCCATTTTCTCTAGTCCCATCAGAGTTCTGCCTGCAGTTTTTAATAGCCAGGAGCTACACTTCCCTAAATTGAGGGTGCACAACCTTTCCAAGTTTTGAATCCAAATCTTGACATTTTTCCTTGCTTCATCTTGGACTTTTTGTATTCATTTTGGACTTTTGCCTTAGGATATTATCATTTTCTCCATACTTGTTTCCCATTCACTTGCCATACCTAAGACATATTACTGAGAAAGGCACAAGGGTTTTCCAGTCCTGTATTTTAATCATAAATATTGATTTTGAAAAATGTCCTACATACTGTTCCTTATGCATGACTCTGTAGCTGCAGTACGTGAGTTTTGTGTAGAATGTAAACTGCAGTCATTTGATTCAAAGAACTAGAGAATAATCTAAACAGGGAATCAGATCCTGACTGTTGTTGTTGCTGTTAAGAAGACTTCTGGATATTTAAATGATCTACATCATTAGCTGCACAGATATATTTGCAATTCAGTACAGATCTGTTTTTTTTTTCTTTTCATGTTAGAAGGAAGAAGAGAGTACAAAAGGTGCTTCTTTGTGTAAGGGAGGGTTTTGTGTAAGGGAGAAATAAAATTGTTTCTGTATCATTCAGTCAGTATAAATTCATATATATATGAATATATGAATCCCACCCATGCCCTTTTGTTTTTGGAATGTAACTTTTGGATAGTGGGTATATATACACACATTCCTATATATAAATATATCTACCTATATATTACTAGCATGTATTCATTTGGATTAAAAGCAAGTCTTTGGGATGGGTTTTAGCAGAAGTTGGCAACCTTAGATTTCAATATTGTTCAAAATGCTAGGCCATAGATTTTAGATAGCATTGTAAGAGTGATGGCTCAGCACTTAAAAATGCTGAGCTTGTCAGATGGAGAGCTACAACCCGGATTTGATATCCAAGCTCCTTGCAATGGGATGAGCTCCCATCACTTGCTCCAGCTCCTGCCAACCTAGCAGTTTGAAAGCATGCAAATGCAAGTAGATTAATAGGTACCACTTTGGTGGCAAGGTAACAGTGTTCCATGCACCTTTGGTATATAGCCATGCTGGCCACATGAGCACAAAAATTGTCTTCGGACAATGCTGGCTCCCTTGGCCAAGAAACGGAGATGAGCACTGTGTCCTAGATTCAGACATGACTGGACAGGGAATTCTTTATTTTTATAGGACCAACATATGGTAATTTCTAACCACAAACTATGCCCTTTTGCAAAACTCCAAACTTGCTTTTTAATCATAAATTTGAGATGGAGCTATGTTAGGTGTATTTAAGAAGTATACGAGAAGCGTCATAGATTAAGATGGGTTTGACAGCTAAGTGAAAAAGACAAAATGCTCATTCCTCACAGTGGTTGTTTCAACAACACCAGGCAATATTAGGTGATCTTATGTCAGTCCAGCAGTGAAATGAGGTCATGCTGCACACAGTTGCTATCTGACAGAGGGTCAGGAGACTTGGAAGATAAAGGTATACTAAAAAACAAAGGCGGTAGCACAATAAGAAGGGGTTGACTGGCACAATTGCAATGATTGATGAAAGGAATAAACAGAAAAAAGTGGGAGGGGGATGAGATGGAAGAGAAAATATAATTAGTTTACTTTCTCCTGAAGAGGCATTCTTTTCTGCTAGAAGGAAGAAGAGAGGTACAGAAGCTGCTTCTCCATTGACTATATACTGTAAGAGCTTTTTTGTATATAAAAAAAATAAAAGAAAATAATATTCCAAAGTCTAAATGTTTTGAAATGCTTTTGAATGGAGAGGAATATGTCTTATCTCTGCCCTAGGCTGTCATTCTCATTAAAACTGTTAAAATCTAAACACTTAGGTCAGTTGGAGAGGCCCAATCAGTCTCATTGCAAAAAAATTGCCTGCAAAAAGTAACAACAAAATCATTTTCTTTCAGGCTGTTGGAAAGGTCAGATTCAGATCTACAGTATTACAGGCTGCCAATGATAGGATATGTCAGATAGACCAAATTCTACAAGAACACATTTAATTAAGATTAATATTAAAAGTAGTGTTGCCAGGTCAGCTTCCAAAAAATAGTGGACAAGCGGGGGGTGGGGGGATGGGTATAAGTAGTAAAAAAAATACAATTAAATTATATATTTTCTTATAAACATTTTAACACGTATTAAAATAATCACTTCAAAACTTTACTTAAAATTCAAAACATCAAATATATTATAATAATATGTAAAATATTAAAATACATTTTACTTTGCTGTCGTGTGTATTTTTTATTTGACTGCGCAGCTTTGATCAATTCTTTGTGTTTAAGGAATAATTCTTTAATTTCAGTACAACGTTGAGAAATATTAAAAAATATACAAAGTTCACTTCAAACTGATGATACAAGCAGTCGGTTATGTTCGTCAGTCCACAAATTTCCCATGACGCTGAAAATTTGTTCAATGTTTGCATTTGATACCAGAATTGATGCACAATACTGGAACAGTTTCAGTAAACTCGGAACTGGCTCTTTCTTGAAAAAGTACGTCCACTTATCAAGGGATGAATCGCCCTGCAGATGAACATAAACTTCTTCTAAGGCAGAAATTTCATCGAAGAGAGTGTTGGGTGGAAGTTCTTCTTGCCATGGTGATAATAACCAGATGTTCGTCATTTCTTCTAAAGTTGGAGGATTATTGTGATCAATTCGATTGAAACAACTTAGCATCTCATATACTGAATCAGTGAAATTAAACCACTTTTCTAGGTACACAATGGCTCTTTGATACATGTTGATGGCTTCTTACTTGAACTTTTGCACAGCATTCTCAGACAAATGTTTTTTACGTAAGGCAAATAAAACTTTCATTCCAAAAAACTGCTCATCGTATTTTTTTTGCAAAGAATCACGCAGCTTACACATGATAATGTGAAGATCAAATGCAAAAATCTCGCCGCTGTCACTCTCATCACTTGACGCCATTTTAGGTCAGTCGACACAAGCTACAATACATTTTAAAAATGTGAACTGTACATAATTTTATAATATATTTTTATTTTAATGTCATTATTATTTTTTTCGGAGAATCGAGTTCAATGGATATTCGATCTTTGTCTCATTCTAACTTATGAAAAAAAAGACAAAACGCGATTCTCCTATCCTTATTCTCTTAGACTGTACAGCTTTAGATTACGTATCATTTCATCATAAAGCTTTTGAATAAAAAAAATGTCCACTATTTTGTGAAAAAAAATAGAGAACATAATGTGAAAAAAGTGGACTGTCCACTCAAATAGTGGACACCTGGCAACTCTAATTAAAAACATCAACTGTATTAATAGACACACCTATCCATAAGCAGTGCTTTTTGTATTAAACTGAAAAATCTTCTGTTGAACACATTTTTGGCAATGTCACCAAGCTAGAAAGTGGGAGACCATGAGTTCTAGTTCTTAGCCCTACCTTAGCCATGAAAGTAGCTGGGTGACCTTGGGCCAGTCACTCTCATTCAGACCAACTCGCCTTACAGGGTTGTTGTGGAAGAAAGGAGGAGAAAGAAAGTGTGTTGGATATGTTCCCCGGCTTGAGTTATTTGTAAAAATAATAAAGGCAGGATACAAACAAATAAACAGATCTATCTGTAGGGGTTGTTTCTGCTCTTCTCTCATTGCCTATATTTTAGTAGATCAAATAGAAGATCAAGCTAGACAGAAAGAGAGGGGGAAAACAACCCATTAAATTATGACAGTGAGCTTCCAGGCTGTTTTTCTGGAATCTGCTCTCAGCATCGAAATAACTTTTCTGTAGGTGTAGTACCCAGGATAGTAGATGCTCGTTATCTTATCTTCTGTATCATCTGATACTCTTACAACTGCTTTAAGCAGATTTCATTGTTTAACTCTGATGCTGCATGAAGGGTTGACTTTACACATTATGCTAAACGATAATGCGGTTGGTTTGGTTTCTATTTAACAAATTGGGTGAATTTAGATATTGTGATTTAAGCCAATAACTTATGGCAGGGAATGGAGAAATCTTGCTCTCTCTGCTGCTTTGAACGAATGCCCTTCCTTGAAGCTGCAGTTTACCAGCCTTGGGAATTGCAGATTTCATTTAGAGGGTGATATTGTTTGCCTTTGGGAAAGGAAGAGGTTATTAACTGTATCCTGTAATATTGCTTTGCTTGCTAGGTGATCTGGAAAGCTGGAATTGGACCCAGAATGAAGCTAATTCACAGCCTTGCTTTATGTTGTAATACATTTTGTGTTTCCAGTCAGCTGTTAGACCTTTAACAAACTACAATTAAATCAAAATTGGTTTACCATTTAAATTATTTGACAAATTTTGATTCAACTGCATCAAATAGCTATATATTATTGACTAACTTTGATTTAAGAAACTATGTCTTAGCATGATATGTGATTGCAGTCAAGTATTCCTTTCATATGAACTAAATTTCCTATTATTCAGAAATCTGCATTACAAGGGAGAAAAAAAATAGCTTTATTTACTTTTGGCACTCCTTGGGAAAAAATGTATATATCATTTTATCCCCTTTTTTCCAACTAAAAACTCTGAAATTCTAGATTAATGGACTTGTTCCAATATTTTGATGAGTCTTTTTTTCCTGCATATTTTTTAGTTTTATTTATTTATATCCTGCCTTTATTATTTTTAGAAATAATGAACTAATATATACTAATCGTTTCTGAAAAGCTGTGGACAGAGTGGTAATTCAACATTATTGTAATAGATCTGTAAACATATTTATTTATTGTAAAAAGATTATTAGTGTATATCCCTCCTTTAATTCAAGAGCCCAACATAGTGCATACATAGTGTTCCCTTCTTGTTCTTTCTCACAACAACAACTCCCTATGTTAATCTGGGCTTTATAATACTAATGTTTGTGTTTGCATTTTTTTTTCTAATCCCCATGATGGTTTTCCCTCCCTATTATCACAGCAGCACTACAGTGGAGTTAATATAAATATTCCTTTACTGTTCAATAAATACTTTAATATATTTGGAGTTAGGAATTTTTGCCACAATGTACTGTTTTGTACTTATATTGTAATCACATTGCAATTTTAATGCTAATTCTTCCTGATTTAAGTAGGACTATGTAGCAACCCACATTTGAAGAGAGGAAGGTGGTTTGAACTATGGTATATATGTGTATGTACATTCCGCCTGCAAGCACCTTCTTACATCAAATTCATCTCTTTGTGAGACAATGCATAGTGCTTCGAGAATGATTTTTCAGGTCTTGGCTGTTCCTTTTTATTTAATTTACTTATGTCAAGAGACCTGGCTTATCTCTAACTTCAGTTCATTTCTGTCCAAAATAAAAAGCTTGTTCCAATAATGATGCTCAGAGACTTTCTATTTGCATACTTTTGGTTGCCAAAACTGGCCGTTCATTTCTACTCTTCGCTTTTTAGAATTTGAACATATGTTAATTAAAAAGAAGTTCTCTTCTCTAACCTCATGAGTGATAAGTCTGCTCAAGAATTGTAAGTGAAAGATTTGGGGCACTTTCATATTGCCCTTTTCTCTCCCAAAACCTTTAATAGCAGTTTGAAACCAAATCCCAATTCAGATCCTTTCTTCATTTATTGTATTGACCCCTATGGGTCAGATGACTAGGCTGACCCATAGGGAGGAGTCAAATGCATCATCAGTCTCGATTCCCTTCATGCCCATAAGACATCTAAGTCCAACCCACCTTGAATTTCATTGATTCTTATCTACCTCCAATTTGCTTTGACTGTCAGTAGTTCAGATTCTTGTAGAGAGCATGAGCTTGCAATAAATCTTTATATTCATTTTAAACTGCCCAAACTTCCTGATTTTCCTGCATTTGATTAATCTCAATAAATTTTGCAATAAATGCAAAAACATTTATTGATTAATCTCTTTATTTATTAATCAAATTTAGCCATTTTATGAAAAGTGACAGCCTACAATAATAATTTCTGCTAATCCCAACATACTGTGAGCAGACAGAAACCACCATGACCCAGTCAGTGCTCCTTCCAACTGATAATAGGAGAATGCACTATTAATGTACCCCAAAGGTTAATATATTGTCAAATTTTTATATCCTTTATTCTGTTACATTTTGTTGCACTTTACTGAATTTTATTTGTGCTACCAAAGCTTTCAGGGGGAAAAAACCCCGTCTAATTATATTCCCTTGTTTTATTCATCGCCATGTTGGGTTTTAGAAAAAAAGTACCTCTCTATTTTTGTATGTTCTCCCTTTTCCTTCCTCTGCCCTTGAAACCCCCTCCCTGCTTTTCCACTGTTCTTCCAATGCATCTATTACTAAATCACTGAGGAAATGAAGTCTCGCTGATGATACTTAGCTAAGACTGACCACAAACATACATTGCTTAACTCTTTCTGCTTACCCTCTTCAAAACATTTGTTTATTTAAAGCTCAGCTCAATGACCACTTAAGCTCATCAAGATGGTCTCTACACCATTATTGCTATGTTTTCTTCTCCTTTAATCTTAAAACATGTACAAAGGGAGAGAAGTGTATCAAGGTGAAGAGAGAGAGTCACCTACATTATATTTCTCCCAGTTCTGGAATCTGAAATAAAGTTTCATTGCCCTTGCTGTCACACCTGCTAATTTTCTCAATAAAGCCAAGACTGATCTTTGCAAGAGTCATGCTGATTTCTGTCCACCAATCTCTCTCATACATGATTTAATGTTTTGTCCTTATTATCCTTATTTGCACTAAATCATAGGGCAAATAACTTTTAATTTCCTCCGCATTTTTATAATCTTAATCTCACTCCTTTTTCTTCTTTCAAATTGGCATTATTGAGCTTTCCCTGGCTCTCTTTTAAATGGCTGCATACAGAATTTCTTTTCATAGAGATAGACAAGAGTGATCTTTTATTCAGAGCTAGGAGGTTGCCATGACATCTCAAGATGTTATATCAGTAAGGCTAGAAGTTCAAGGACATTGTGCACAGAGCCGTAAAGTGATGGTAGAAATAGCCAGTTCAACAATTAAGCGGAAGCTATGGAAAACAAGGAGACTTCAAAACATGTAATGTCACCATTAAACTTGGAAAAGTATCCCAAATATTCTTCAGTTTTGGCTAGTTTTGGCTAAGTGTGTCTAACCACACTTGGCCAATAAAATTTTCTATTTGGTTTTGTTCTGTGTTAGTTTTCTTCCGCTGCCTAAATTCAAGCTACCGCTCAGTGTGTCTTCCTTTTCCCTAGAGATTTCCCAAAATCTTCCCTTTTGGAGATGGCCTTTTTAATACTAATTACAATAAATAAACTCATAAGACCAAGTTCTTCTAGATACCATAAATCTCATGCAATTAATTTAGAACATGAATCAGCACATTTTATTTATGACAATCAGCTCCTGGAAAACTATCTTTATGCAGTGTTGTACTTTGTATTTTAGCTTTTTGTCATCTACCTGACAGAACACAGTTTTCCATAAATCCAACTTTAATTATTCTCATAATAAAGGGAGGCTCCTTAGAGCAAAATAAAGTTGACCTCGATACAAAGAAGCAGCATGTTTCTCTAAAAAGGGGATTTTTAATGCTTATATGTCAGTAGCTGTATAAGAAGGTAAGAATAATATTTTAGACTTAAATGTGTTTTATAAGTCATTGATGTGCATATGCACTGTAGGAGAATGTATTTTTTTTAAAATGGCAATAGTTGCACATCTGTCCAAGGAAGATACATTGCTCAGGAAACACTAATATTTCATATTATGTTGATCTGAAGAGTACAGCAATTCTACTTTGCTTGGTTTCTGTGCCACAGACCCATTCTGTGGGTAAAGATAGTTTTGTATCCCAATTTGTTATTATAAGACAATTATTTATTTTAGCAATAGCAATAGCACTTAAACTTACATACCGCTCTAAGTGCTTTACAGCCCTTTCTAAGCTGTTCACAGAGTCAGCATATTGCCCCCAACAATCTGTCTCCTCATTTTACCAACCGCAGAAGGATGGGAGGCTGAGTCAACCTGGTGAGGATCAAACCCCTGGCAGTGGGCAGAGTTAGCCTGCAATGCTGCATTCTAACCATTGCGCCACCATGGCTTTATTTTATAACATTAAGTTGTTATAACATTATTTAGATAATATATATGAAATAGGTCCTTTCACAGTTTTCAAATATAAAAAAGAAAAGTTTCAGCCATGTTAAAAAAGCATTATGTCTGTGACCCCTTATGCTCCAAAGCACTTTTTTTTTTGAATCTGAACATAATACACAACTTTTTTCAAAAGCACATTAAAATGCTGCGCGTGGATTATATCATATGATGTGCGGGGATCACATAACTAAATGGCAGAGAATTTTATGCTTTTAATGTAGGAGCAAAGAACTTGTGTTTTGAGAACTGCATGCAACTTCTATCTGGACCCCCTTGTTATAGTTTCTCTCAGATTTGAGTGGAATTAGTGAGTTAAAATATGCTTTGACAACATTTGCCAGCTGTTGAACATTAACTTGTAATGTTCAACAGTTGAACATTACAAGTTAATGTTCAACTGCCAAACCCAAAGAATAAAACTTTATATAAAACATATCAAGGAATTTAATTTTGATTTTAAATGATTATACATTGGATTACGAGATCGGAATATATCATATGCTTATGGATTTTATTTGTTTCAGAATATCTCTCTCTCCCTCCCTCCCTCCCTCCCTCCCTCCCTCCCTCTGTGTGTCTCCCTCCTTCTGTGTGTATGTGTTTTTGTGTGTGTATAATTATAATTTTTACCTGCCAGAAGGCAAAATCTATATTTTTAATCAAGTATGAACATGTTTATACAGGTTAGTCCAAAATTTGGCTTTTATTGAAAAAGCCGCAGATACATGTTTAAAAGAATTTATGAGTATTACATACCTCCTTAGGGGATATAACTGAAAAGCAGTGATGAGTCAGAACAGAAGCAATATATTGTTTAGAAAAAAGGAAGAAAGATCTGTGCTCTTATACAACTGTTCTAGCCTTGATATTTTGTTGTCTGAGGTAGAATAGCAAATGATAATCCTATTCAGGTCAATTTTCATTGAATCCAAGGCCAGTTTTCCAGTTCCTCATTAATAATAATCCCAAGTACTACTATTCATTGTTATCATCGAGAAATATTCCTTTCTTTTACAAAAACATTGCCAACATTTTTGACAAGAGTGCAGTGTATCTCAAGAGTTTTTAATAAAGTCAAGAAACATGTTATGAATTGTGGCCAAACAACAGCTAGGAAAGGCTAAACCTCAAATCTGATGGAGTATGGGTACAAGCTCACATTTAAATCAATACTTGGCTGATAAGAGAGAATAAATATATTTCTACATCAGAGGGCTACTTATTATTTAGAAACTCCTATATGGCTTAAATGTCTATGGAGATTCTCAGTCATCCAGGCCATGGTTGTCCAAAAGGTGCTTTTTGAAGAGGTTTTTCTTTGAAGGCATTTCCCTTCCCATCCAAGAAGCTTCTTCAGCTCTGACTGGATGGTAGGGAATGGATGTATGGCAGTAGAATTCCCCACCATCCAGTCAGAGCTGAAGAAGCTTCTTTGATGAGAAAGGATACGTCTTCAAAGAAAAACCAGAAAGTCCAACTGCCTCTTGAAAAAGCACCTTTGAGAGTCCTATATATCTTACCACTAAAGTATCTCTAAAATGCTTTTGCCAGCCAATATCATCCTTCCTGAACTGTTCATCCAGGAAAGGACTCTAGTTTCTATGAAGTAGATAGCATGGCGGCATATACTGGAAGATGCTGCTTGTTTTGAGATAATTTGTGTTAAGTAGAATTTTGGAGCTCTTCTCTTGAAGGGTTATCCCTATAGTTAGGAGTTGCTGGTTACCTTAATTTAACTTTTCGTTCACAGATAAACCAAAGGTGAAATTGAATTCAGGAATGGTAATCTCAGGAAAATGAACTTTATTTCAAGACCTTCATGTAAATGCAATAATTCTATATAGCAGCATAATTTATTTTGTTGTTGCTGTTGGGGTGTGTGTGTGTGTGTGTGTGTGTGTGTGTGTGTGTATAACACCAAATTTATATTTTGCTGATAAAGAAATAAAGGGAGACTAGTATAGATCTATTTCAAGCTATTTAGCTCTCATCAGCTAGCCATACCCTTACTTGGATAAACTTTATATATACAATATATAAATTTAAATTATCTGTTTTAATAATTTGTTTATGCTTTTGCAAAATGAGGGGGACTAGTTCATTTTAATTAATATTTACATTTGAAAAAGCAAAATTCCTTATTAGCAATTTCCCTAATCCACCTATAATTGTGTACCAAGCTATCAGTAATGCATTCAAACCTTCAGAAACCTCAGTGAGAGCCAGAAAGCAAATGCCTTAATTTGAATCTTCAGAAATGACTAGGACTTCAACCAGTCTAGGTTTTTTTTTGTGTGTGTATACTATTGCTATGCAATGTATCTCAGTTTTAAGAGAACAGTTACAGTCACTTTGTGATTGAAATCAATGCTGTTTAACAATTAGAGTTGTTAAGTGAAAAGGCAATACACCTTTTCCAGCTTCCATCTAACCATTATTGCTTCATGTCCCTATGTTGTTGTATTCATCCATAAGTGAAACAAATATTCCTTAGTTGTTCTGTTTTAAAATAGCTCCAGTACCCCTTGGTACATTCACCCATGGAGTTGAGATAACCTCGTGATATCTCTAGATCAGGGGTGATGTCTCTAGATCAAACTTGCAAACCATGGGCTGGATGCGCCGTATACTGGCAACATCCACCCTCGGCTTAGTGAAGGGGAAAAAGATTGCAATACGTGACATGACAACATGTCGTTGCGAGTTTGACATCCCTGCTCTAGATAATTTCCTGCCATCATTCTTCTTCTTCTTCTTCTTCTTCTTCTTCTTCTTCTTCTTCTTCTTCTTCTTCTTCTTCTTCTTCTTCTTCTTCTTCTTCTTCTTCTTCTTCTTCTCCTCCTCCTCCTCCTCCTCCTCCTCCTCCTCCTCCTCCTCCTCCTCCTCCTCCTCCTCCTCCTCCTCTTCCTCCCAACTGCTACTTTTAACTGACAATTTTCTCAGCATATGGAGAAGCTAAACAATAAAACGGGAGAATGGACTCTATTACACAGCTGCCAAACAACTGTTGGCAACTTATTTTAATGTTTCCTCAGAAGAAGAACTAATTCTGTGCTTACAACACAGTCTCTGAATAGTGACTTGCAGCTGGGGAAAGTCAGTTGTTTGGCAGACTTATTTTGAGCCTGGTTTTTGTGGTGTCACAATAATCATCTGGATGGCTGATCAGGAACTGCTTGATAAAGCAGGAGAGGTGACCCTCACAAAATGTCGTAATTCCTGCTGTAGGTTTTCAGAAAACCAGTTCTGCCTGATTACCATCTCTCTCACTTTGATAAGTAAATTCTTCTCTTTGGTCTGTGTGGTACAGATGAAAGAGAGAATCAGCTACCAGCCACAATTTCCCAGCCCTACTTTGCATCAATATCAGAAAAGGCACAAAATACAGGAAGGCAAGATTTCACTATTCAGTTGTCTCAACACATCTTGACCATGTGACTGGATCATCTCATCAGTCAACAGCAAGTTAAAAAAACAGAAACAATAGATGCAAAATTTGGCATTGCCTTCAAAAATGGCAGAGCTTCTAATCTCTTGCCTTCACTGGAAAAGTTTTTTTAAATTTTAATTGTATATAGATAGATAAATTTCTGCTAAGCAAAGAATGATTGGATAGTACCTAAACAGAAATAGAGAAAGACCCAGTAATTTGAAAAGGATCTATATTGCTGTATACCTTCTTGCCTTCAAAATTTAGAAGATAGACGTATATTTATTTGATTCAACAACTGTTTAAAATATAAAAAGTATTTATATGAACTTTAGATATACAAAGCAAAGCAACGTAACAGTTAACCAGTTCAAAAGAATAAGACTGTTGATAACCTGCACAAAATGCCACAATACTTTAGATGTCATGTACTGGCATGAAAAGTACAAAAAGTAATAGGCAAAGATTTATGCCATCTGCATATGAATGCTGCAAGGAAGATCTTACTTGTTCTCTTTGTTAAAGCTAAAATGACACGTCTCTGTGTTTTTTCTATGTACATATGCAAATGCATTATTTAAAAAGTATATTAAAAACTTAAATTTACATGTTCTTATATTAAAAACCATAGACGTATAAAAGAATGATTGCATGTTGCTTTTGCTTAAGCAGAGTGCTGGTTTTAAGCTTTTTTTCAACAAGAGTTGAGGACTATGTGATAAATTTTGTACTCAAGAGGGAGGGGCAAGAAAGAGAGAGAGACAGAAAGAGAGAGAGAGAGAGAGAGAGAATATGGTTAGGTTCATACATTATTGTAAGCCACAATTATATCAACTTTGGTTTGTGTTGTGCTCACTTTGGCAGCACATATGTAAGCTTAAACTGGCATGATAGAGCAATGCTTTTCTGGATTTAGGCATCACGCTAAATCAGGAACAAGCAAGGCATGTGATGACTTTGTATACCATGTTAACCAAATCTAAATGAATATAAGCATCATAATGAATTAATTCTCAATATAAATTATAATTAAACTGTTATTGGTTTGGGGATTGAAAAGAGAACTGATTACAGAGATGAGATTACACTGCTTTGTACCTCTTTTTCTGAATGTTAAAGGATGTAGCAAAGTAATTAATTTTCACTCACTTTTGACATATAACTTATAACTTCTTCAGCTTAGAAATGACACAGCTGAATAAACACATCTTTGCATTTATGATTGCTCTCTTCAAACTCATGGTCTGATGTGCCAGTTCTAACTGAAACAGTACACCAAAAGGAACCACTTAATTAAATAACTGGTTGAAAGGTGATGTGAATCTATGTTTAAACAGTAATCACTTGTTCAGAAATCAAAAGGATGTTTAAATGAGTGATCATATAAAAGTAGTGCTTAAAAAAATGTATGTAAGGGGATGACAAGTACACAGTCAAGGGTGAAATTGACAACTTTCTTGCTAATGTTGAAGCCAAACTCATTCTAATATTCCATAGACCTACAAGGCATCAAAAAAATCCAGATTACCCATATATACTCGAGTATAAGCCAACCGAATATAAACCAAGGTGCCTAATTTTACCACAAAAAAACTGGGAAAACCTATTGACCCGAGTATAAGCCTAGGGTGGGAAATGCAGCAGCTACTGGTAAATTTCAAAATAAAAACAGAGACCTATAAAATTACATTAATTGAGGTATCAATAAGTTAAATGTTTTTGAATATTTATTTCAAAGAAAAACAGTAAACTAGCTCTATATAATGCAACAAAACATTTTTAATGGTAAAAGTAAACTGACATATGAAGCTGCTTCTAAATAATTATGTAAGGGAGGAGTAAATCTTTTTCTGAAAATTACTGGCACAAATACACAAAATTAGAGCTGTAATGTATAATAATATTATTTATAATAGAATTTTGGTGGAGGAAATAGAGTTGAGAACTACATGAAAGAAACACAAAAGTGATAAAGTCACTGTATATGAGTTCGGTAGCTATATAAATTTGTTTTAAAAAATACAATGGGAAAGGTCTTTGGGGATACCAGAATTTACATGGCACTAATTGGATTTTTGATCTCCCTTTTATTTTGAGACACAATAGACTAGTTTTACACTATAACTAAATTACACAAGAGAATGTAGTATATATACCAAAAATAATTCAATAACAATTTAATCTGATACATTGGGTTAAGTGATGTCGGGCTTGATCTAATTTTAGGCAAGTTCAAGCCTCTGTTAAGAGATATCTGCATTCTCTCTCTCTCTCCCTTCCTTTCTTTTTTTCCTCCTTTTTTCTTTATCTCTCTCTTTCTTTCTCTCTCTCTTTCTTTTCCCTCCCTTTCTCCTTTCTCACTTTCTGTGAAGAACCCCAGAAGGTCTTTGGTAAGAGGAAGAAAAGCCAGACATTTTGAAACGTTTTGTAGCTTACCCTGAGCAAGGATAGCTAGTGCAGGCACTTACAATAAGCTCTCAACTCAAGCTCAGTGAACATAGGGATCCTCAAACAGTGAGGATGAAGTGTGAGTAAAAGGGTTTACCCTTCCCTCCCTCCCCACTTTCTCTCTTTCTTTCTCCCTCCCTTTCTCCTTCTCACCTGGCATTCTTAGAGCTCCACTATTGATTAGCTTAGCCTGAGCAAGGATAGCTAGCAGTCAATTACAATAAGCTCTCAACTCAAACTCAGTGCACGTGGGGATCTCCCTAAACAGTGAGGATTTCTTTGTTTCTTTCTCCCCCCTCCCCCCCCCCCGTGGCCCGTTTTTGCTTCCAGGGGGCTGCAGGGAGTTTTGCTTGGCATTCCCCTCGTGCCCCATTTTGGCCTTAGTAAGCCTTCCTGCAGCCCCCTGGAGCCAAAATGGGGCACGGGGGGTGCATTTTGGCCTTAGCAAGCCTCCCTGCAGCCCCTGGGAGCCAAAACGGGTTGGAGGAAAAAACGATTTTTCCCCTCACTCTAATACAAGCCGAGCGGGGCTTTTTTCAGCATAAAAAATGTGCTGAAAAACTCTGCTTATACTCAAGTATATACGGTAACTGGAATTTTGAAGTCCCAAAGGCATCCAGAAGAGAATGGGATTTCCAAATTAAGCTGACATTCTGGTTCTTCTATATCTTCTACAGTCTGGTCCTGTTTTTGCTCACATTTGGTTTATCAGATGTCTCTGTGCTGCCAGTCTGGGGACAAGCATCCTTGATGAAGGTCTGTGCTAACTTCCCAGACTAGGACAATATCTTGTTTTCCAGATGCCCATCCCAATCACCTAGTAGCAGCAGCATGACAGCAGGAGCCTCATCTTCTGAAAGCAGCAAGATATTGAAGGGTATTATAAAATGATTTGAGAAACAACTCACTGTAGCCATAGCTGGAGCATGGAGAAAAACTTATCTCACATTGGTGCACATAAAATAAATCTCATTCATTTAGAGCTAAAGAAATAATTTCCAGTATGGGAATTATGCATGGAAAAACATTAGAAACTACTTAATTTATTACAACTTTTTCCATATGTAAACTGCTCATTAACATCCTAAAATCTAACTAAAATTAGGTGAAATAAGATAATTAAATAGATGAACAACAAAAGGTTTAATGTGGCAACATTAATACATGCATGTATAGATTATGGTGGGTTGGCCTTGTCACTCCCAAGAGTGGGTATCTTTAAGTCCTTCTCTCACAATTCCAACTGCACGTCGCTGACTCCCAGAGAAATGTTATTTTGTAAATTTTCTGCTATCCAGTTTTCCTCATAGAAATTCTCACTGGCATCCAAATAACATTGGAATGCATAAAACCTTTTCCTCTGTTTTACTTCTTTTCTGTATCTTAACCAAAATTAAAAATCCTTTCAAAATGAGACTCTTGCTTCAGTGAAAATTCAAGTCTTTATTATGTATATTAAGATTCAAGACCTAAAGAGTAGACCCACTCAAAATGACCCCACCCTTTCTAAGTCAGGAGAGATCTCTGGATCATCTGAAGGGACTCTGTGAGGACAGTTCTTAGTACCTGGTGGATCAAATTGCTTGGATTTGTTCAGATTTGGACTCTGCAATCAGTTGCAATCTATTGATGTCATTGAGGGATAATCTTATGGTGCTGCCTGAGATGAGTTAAGGCCTATCAATGAAGCAGTAGACAGAGTTCTCAAAGGTGTGGATACAAGCACCTGTATGTCATTCATTCGTTTGTTCATTCATTCATTCATTCATTCATTCATTCATTCAATTTATTGGCCACCCATCTCTTGGACCTGTGGATATATCCACCTGTATGTTATTCAATCATTCATTTGTTCATTTGTTCATTCAATTTATTGGCCAGCCATCTTATCACAGAATACTTCTTATAATTGGCATTTTATAATTTTAAAGTGTTAGAGCAGACCTGGGCATTTTATAGGCCCTGGGCCACATCCAACTTTTGTTGTTTGAAAATGGATAGCTGATTGGAATAAACTTTTATTGAAACACAATAAAATACTGTTGAAGGACTAGGGTGACATGATAGCAGTACTTTTTATTGAAAAGGAAAGGGTTCCAACCAGGGATGAAATCCAGCAGGTTCTGACAGGTTCTAGAGAACTGGTAGCAGAAATTTTGAGTAGTTCGGACAACTGGCAAATACCACCTCTGGCTGGCCCCAGAGTGGGGTGAGAATGGAGATTTTGCAATATCCTTCCCCCAGGAGTGGGGAGGGAATGGAGATTTTGCAGTATCCTTCCCCTGGAGTGGGGTGGGAATGGAGATTTTGCAGTATCCTTCCCCTGGAGTGGGGTGGGAATGGAGATTTTGCATTATCCTTCTCCTGCCATGCCCACCAAGCAACACCACTTCTACCAAGCCACGCCCACAGAACTGTTGGTAAAAAAAATTGGATTTCACCACTGGTTCCAACCCTAATGGGGCTGAAACCCTGAAGAATAGCAAAGCAGGATTTTTTATACAGATGTTTTTACAAATTTTATACAAATCCTCCCTGAATCTGGCTGATCTGGACACTTTTAATCCAGTCTCCAACCTTCCCATTTGACGTAAAGTGTGGGCAGTTATGGACACAACATGTTACATCCCTGTGATACTGCTACTCCATGAGCTTCACTGACTTCCAATAAGCTTCTGGATACAATTAAAGGTGTTGGTTAGTTAGCCCCTTTAAAACTCTCCATGCCGTAGAACTGGGTTGGTTGGAGTACTACCTTCTCCCAAAAAACATCTGCTTGCCCTATACATTCCCATAGGGAAGGCATGTTTTGGTTCCTTCCTTATTGGCCCTAGGACATCTGTCTTTTAAGTGACTGATCCTGTGCTTTGGAATGATCTGCCCACCCCAATATGTGACAGGCCCAACTCTGGCTTTTAAGGCTTGGCTTTTTCCCCAGATGTTTAGGTCCAGCTGACTGGAGTCCCCTTTTGCTTGTCTAATTATCTTATTTGATCATCACTGAACATTTTATGCACAGGATAGTTCTTTTTTTTAAAAAAAAATTAAATAGTAATTTTTATTTGTTTATGGTTTGTTTCTGTTATGCGCCAGAATCACATTGTTTGAGTTGGATGGGGCTATAAATCTATCAAATCCATCAAACAAACAAAACCAAAAATGATTTCTAAACAAAATGTTTGAGCTGCTGCTCCTTCAGGCAGAAACATACACTTATAACCCCCCAAACAGAACAAAATATGGCAAAACAATAAATTGGGGAAAAGTACAACCAATGTCCACTCTATCACCTATCATTGCTGAGTATAAAGATTATTCTGGAGACTCATCACTGCTTTCACAAATTTTGTTTGAGGCCAGCTAATTCCTACAGTTTAAAAAAGTTTAGTTTATTGATAATCAGAGACATAGACCAAATTCTAATAGTCATTTTGTCTATATGGGGAAAAAAGGTTGTTACTCTTGTCTTTCTTTTAATGGTTTGGAAAATAATAAATTTGTTCTTCTCATATATACCTCAATATTTACTTATAGCTTATGTCTTGCTTTTGTAGTTAATTGCAGATCATATACCTTAGTGCCAAAAGGACACAATAACAATGCAGGTAGTACTTGTTTAGTGACCACAACTGGGACAGGTGTCTCAGTCATTAAGTATAGCAAAGTGGTTGTTAAGTGAAAGTCATGTGTTTTGCAGTATCAGGAGGATATGACTCCCAATGACCAAATGATGAGTCCAAATGATGAAGAAGGTTTTCGAAATCTGACTCAGGAAGAAGCCAGTAAAAGGGCAAATGTTACAATCCTTTTCCCCTACTCCCCCTCCCTTTGGAATGCTCATCCTGCCCCTAGGATAATTAGCAAGAAGTGAATTAATGTTTATATTTACATTCATTGGAGAGGGAGGGATTATAAAAGAGTGAACACACACAATTGGGGAATATTCATAAAAAAAGTATATGCTACCTTTATAATGGCTTGGAATATTGCATCCAGTTTTGGTTGCCACAATATAAACAGATGTTGAGACTCTAGAAACAGATGTTGAGACTCTAGAAAGAGTGTGGGGAAGAGCAACAAAGATGATTAGGGGACAGGAGGCTAAAACATGAAAACTGGTTGCAGGAATTGGGTATGTCTAGTTAAATGAAAAGAAGGACTAGGGTGACATGATAGCAGTGTTCCAGTATCTGGCCCCTGGGAGAAGGGAGTCAACCTATTCTTCAAAGCAATGATTATTTGAGCACCAAGGATCGGTTCCATGGAGGCTGGTTTTTCTGTGGACCGGGCAAGTGTAATTTTGTGTGTTCTCTGTATCCTGTGTGTGTGTTTGGGTGGGGCTTCACTCAGTTACGTGGACTGGTGCGGGTCCATGGGCTGGAAATCCCTGCTCCAAAGCACCTGAAGGCAGAACAAGAAATAATGAATGAAAAATAAACAAAGAGAGGTCCAACCCAGAAGCAAGGAGAATTTTCTGTTATTCTGTAAAAACCTTTAATATGAAACCTATTAGATTCTTGTCAATGTCAGGCAGCAACACCAAGAGGCCAAGGGCTGTCATCAACTAATTAAGGTTACAGAGTGGAGCTTGTTAGCTTGCAATTACCAGATTTAGAAGTGCAGTGTGCTATGGAGAAAAGCAGCTCAGGAAGAGATAGATTGTTCAGATAATAAATCTGCCCTAGGGAGAGAGGGAATAAAAAAAGAAAAGAAAAAAATAGGGTTTATGTGTACTGATTGTAATGGCAATGGACAATGGACATTACTGATTGTAATGGCAATTATCTGAAATGGCATAGGGTTTCCAACTGAGCAGGCAATTGGACTAGAAGACTCAGGATTCCCTTCCAAAACTATTATTCTGTTAAATTCTGTCATAAATGCAGGGATTGGTCACAAAAGTACCATGTTTTTCAGACTATGAGACACACTTTTTTGTCTCCCAAATGGGGGCAAAAATGTCTACATCTTATAGACTGAATATTGCTGAAGCCCCGCCCACCCGCCATTTTTTTTTACCTCAGCACATCCTGTTTTCGGGTCTTTTTTAGCCTTTTACAGGCCTTTTATTGTCCTGTCTTCGGGGCTTTTTTTGGCCCTTTTTTGAGGCTTTCTTGGCCCATTTTCAGGGCTTTTTTGGGTCCATTTTTGAGGCTTTTTTCAGCCTGGTTTTTTTGGGTGTGGGGGGGGGGGAAATGGTCTGAAAAAAGCCTCCGAAACAGGCTGAAAAAAGCCTAAAAAATGGCCCAAAGAAGCCTTGAAAATGGGCCAAAAAAGCCTTGAAAATGGGCCATGAAAGCCTCAAAAACGGCCCTCAAAAATGGCACAAAAAGCTTCAAAAACAGCTTCCCCAAAGCCTTGAAAACGGCCCAAAAAAGCCTCAAAAACAGACCCAAAAAGCCTCAAAAACAGACCAAAAAAAGCTCCCAAAATGGGCCAAAAGAAGCCTCAAAAATGGGCCAAAAAAGCCCCAGCAACAAGCTGAAAAAAGACTGGAAAAGGCCTGAAAAAAGGTAGGCCAAAAACTTTTTTTGGTGTTTTCCTATTCTAAATTTAGGTGCGTCTTATAGTCAGGTACGTCTTATAGTCCCAAAAATATGGTACTTTTTTTTTTTATCATTGTCACATTTTTCAATTAGGCTGTCTGATAATAACATGATAAGTTGTCCATGGAAATTCTCAGTCATCCAGGTCATGGTTGTCCAAAATCTGCTTTTTCCAGAGGCAACTGGGCTTCCTTTGTTTTTCCTTGAAGATGTTTCGCTTCTCATTCAAGAAGCTTTTTCGGTTCTATCCATCCCAGGCAGAGCTGAAATAGCTTCTTGGATGAGAAGAGAAACATCTTCAAAGAAAAACAAAGGAAGCCCAGTTGCCTCTTGAAAAAGCATCATTGGGACAACATGATGAATTATGAATATGTGAAAAATATATACTTAGTATTACAGAACATCCAAAAAGAGATGTAGCCTTAAAGATAGAATAAAAGACTGTTTGATAAAGTATGGGATTCCACTGAAAAAAATGGAGAGAAATGTTTTGATCGTTTGCACATCAGTAAGGAAGAGTTTGTCCTTCTGCTATTCTGTACACTACCAGCAACTTGTATAAAGCAGGTGTTATGTATTCACTTTTGGAGGGAAAATTAAGCGGGAAAACCCTCGATGTTGATTGACCAGCACCCTGGCCGAGGAACTATATAAAGGGAGCTGTCAGCTGGGATCCTTGCTGGATTTGTCACTGTGAAATAAAGAGCTGATGTTCACATAGACCTGGCTCCTGGCTCCTCACTCGCCCAACTTAACAGCAGGCATATTTGTACATGTGTTTCAGAGTAGCATACTATTATGAAAGGAAAATGACTTGAAATTCAAATTAACTAGCTGTAGCTGTGGTAATCACAATCATGTATTATCCTCTAAACTGCTGTTTTGTTTTTCTACATCTCAGCACAAAATCCTATCGCTCAGGCTAATTGACCTATTTCTTATTTTTTTTCTTTTTTTAAAATTTACAACAGGCCTTCCAGCTATCTAAACTCAAATGAAAGCTGTTCTCTACCTAGCAACAATCATGGCAACAGCTGAGCCTTTGTAACTTCTCTTACTTTCTTCCCTCCTTTTTCCTCCACACCCCACCAGGTTTCAGAAGTCAAACTGCCAAAGCACCTAACGCCAACAGAGATCTGCCCACAGTTCTTTCAGAATTCTATGAATATAATGTAAGAATGTCAAGAAATAGGTTTTCAGTCAAAATGGAAATAGGACTAAGTTGGCGTACTGAATAGTGTAGCTTCTTTTCTCCCTCAAAAATATTATGTAACCTGTAAATTGCACTCCACAGAATAGGATGTCACAAGGTGACAAGTTACATAGGCTATAACACAAAACTTTCCAATTCCAAATACTTGTCTGAATCTGAGAAAGTTAATCCAGTTTTTTTTTTAAAAAAATGAGGAAATCGCCATATAAAATATTTTTGCACAGTATGTGATAGACACATGTTGGCTACTATTTTTGCATTAGCCACCAGAGAAGAAGACAAGTTGAAATTAACTCAAGCTATCAAAAAGTGTTGATTGAAACTTACTGATTGTGTTCAATGGCTGCTTGATCACTTAGCTTTTCAGCGGTTTCAGATCTAGATAAAACTGATTTTTCCTCACCAATGCATATGAAAAATTAAAGGTCAACATTTCAGAAGCTGAAGAGATGAGGGAATGATTTTCAAAATGCTATCTTTATTTATAAAGCCAACATGCAACTTTGATAATTTATCCAAAGGCAAAGGCTATAGAGCTCTTACTATGTTTTACAGCTTGTTACTAGCAAGGAATACATATTCCTAAATATGTATTTGAAACCTAAACTTAGTTCATCATTTTGCATAGGCCTGTCTGTTTCTTTCGTTTGTTCTCCTTTCCCATTTGTCCCTACACATCTAACCAGTGGTGGGATTCAAATAATTTAACAACTGGTTCTCTACCCTAATGATTTCTTCCAACAACCAGTTCACAAAACAGGTCAGAAAGTTAACAACCAGTTCTCCCAAAGTGGTGTGAACTGGCTGAATCCCAGCACTGCATCTTACAGATAAAATCCAGTGTTGGTTTCTTTAAAAAAAGATTTTTCCATGCAAACCTTTTTATGTAATACTTTCAACAGATTAAAAACTTGTCAGTACCTATATATTATATAACTATGGGTCATAGGAAAGGTGGATTTACTTGCCTGATAATTTTCTGATTTGCACCCAGGACATCAGAAGTAAATGTTTAGATTGTGAAAAGCAATAGACATTCTCTTCACAGAGGCTGGCTTTGGTCCTTGGAATAAGAAAATGGAACATTAACTGTCTAATATGTTCAGAAGAGAAGGTCCAAATGATTGTTCTCTGTAAAGAACCATGAACTGAACCTCAGAATCTTATCCAAATAGGTAGTAAAAAATTCTCTCATCAGGTGGTAGCTTTAATTTTGGCTTATCCCAGAAGCTAAGCTGGGTTGCCTCTAGTTCAGGCAACTGGGGAATTCTGGGAGTTGAAGTCCATGTATCTTAAAATTGCCAAGTTGAGAAATATTTGGATGGAGGATTTCCTATGTACGCTACAGCTGTGGTTAAATTGAAAAATTGAAAACTACACTAGAAGAAGCCAGTGGCAAACCAGGCTAGCAGTCCTGTCAGGAAAATTGCAATGGATGCAGTTGCTATGAGCGGCTATAAGAACTTAGTTACCAATAAATAACTGGTTCAACTGTACTAAACTGTAAGTTTTATTTGGAATTCTATGTGGAGACTGTTGTCCTCTCATTTTCCACTCTATTTCTATTTTTGTTTTTCAGTTCGATCCTTTTTATATCTAGAAACTGGCAAAACTGCACATGGACACAGATATTTCTTATGTTTTAGGACTTGCACAAAATTTGTTAAATTCTATAATTATGTAACATCTGCTTCTGCTTACCAGTTTTCCTAGTAAACTGTATTCCAGAGTCTGGTATGCAACTGCATTTTCTATTCTGCATAAAGTATCCATTATATTGGAGAAATAAAAGGCAGATAGTTTGACCAGTCTCTTTGTAACTGGCTAGATATGCATCTCTGTTTAAAGTAAATATTCAGAAGGGATTCAGAAACACACAGGTATTTCTTAGCATTAAATTGTGCCAATGAGTCTATCTGGATCAATGACACATGTTTCAGGAATTGAATTATTTAATTTACCTGTTATTTTAGTAAGTAGGGGATACCCTAACCATCAAAAGCAAATTGGTTTTATTGAACAATGTGAGAAAACAAAATATCATCCTCATAGTGAAACTTGTAGCTCTCAGGACTTTGGGACAATTAGTTCTGTTAATATCAATTCAATTCAATTCAAATCTTTATTGTCAGTGCACAACATATGTACAATGAGATTATTTGAACTCCCTCAGTGCACTTCCCCTCCAACACAACTCATAGTGAAGACAGAAAAACCCTAACCCAATAAATCATATTAATAAAACACCCAGTCCGATTGTACCAGTGTGAACATGTTACACATTGCGCCAGCCTTGCAGTCCATCATACTACATAGTTATGATGTTATTTCTCATTCAGGAGTCTGATAGCCCATGGATAAAAAGTGTTCTTCAGCATATTTTGTGCTGTGCTCACCACCCTCTGTAATGTTTTTCTATCCCTGGCTGTCATACCAGTATGCTATATTGTGATGCAATAAGTGAGGACGCTTTCTATTGTGGACCAGTAAAAGGAGGTCATCAGTTGTTGTTCCACCTGTTTTACACAAGATCCTAAGGAAATGGAGTCTCTGTTGGGCCTTCCTGGCCACCTGGATCATGTTATTCCAGGTGAGGTCTTCCCTGAGATGGACATTTGTACATATATAATATGCACATTTTTAAAAGAAATCCTTCCAGTGTGCAAAGTATATTACAGCCTTCTTCAGTCTGGGTTTCTCCAGAGAGGTTTGTTTGTGCTTGCTGGGAATTATGGATTGAGAAAAGCTAGTAGAGTGTCAAAATCAAAGTATTTGTTTTGGTCATTGATGAACCTTAGCTAGTGTAGTGGATCCTGTCCTGCAGCAGCAATTCAACTTCTAATGAATACCGAAATAACATTTCAAGTATGAAAATGTAACACCAGACCAAAAAACTGAGCTATATCTTAATGGCCTTAGCACAATTCCAGAAACTTAATGTGATATATGTATGTATGTATGTATGTATGTATGTATGTATATGAAGTTTGTGACTCTGAAACACGGCATGTAAATAACAAAATAGTTCATGGAGGTCATTGAATTTAATCATAGTGAACATCTCATTAATAATACTAAGGGCAGAAACTATCAAATGGAAGGAAATAAGAAATAGGCACATTGGGCCATATTTTTGTTCTACTTGTTGAACCACGTGTATCATAAGTGGAAATTAATACCCTAATTTAACACTTATGTAGTAGCGATACGAGTCATACGACTGAAATAAAAATGTAATTTGCACAAAACGGAAATAAATACCCTAATTTGACACTCATGCATTGGAGGTATTGCTGAAATAAAAGTGTAATTTTCACTAAAGTGTATTATCCTTTTTGCCTTCACGCTTAGCCACTTTGTTTATAATACATTTTTGCAGCAAGATAAAGGAACTGTTTCTGTTGGCATAATGACTAGGGAGAAGAATAAATGAATATTCTGTATTTAAATACAAAATATTCATTTGTGTATGATTCTCAGATATTGCCTAGATAAAGTCCTTGCAATTTTCTTAGCAAGCGTTATCAGAAGTAGTTGCTTAAACCAACCTCACCAAATTGCAAAATTACATGTTTACATAGGAAACTCTAGAGTCACACCATGTTCATCTAACACAACAGGGTCAACAAAACTGGCTTCATTTCAAGTTTTCAGACAAAGTTTTCTCTGATCCAACATAGATATGTTGAGGGTTTAATTTAGGACCTGCTGCATACAAAGCATTTATTTTAAGTTACAGCAAATGTTTGAACTGAAAGTGATAACAGATGGCCAGATCCATGTGTTTGTTTTAGACAATAGAATCTCTTAATTCTATATAAAAAAGTATGGCATCACCCTTTTTAATAAAGCATCTCCTTATTTTGCCAGCATAGCACAGGATTTCATTGACATTTTGCATGGTAATAACATGTAACAATACTTTTCCAAAATAACTTGTTGGATTATATCTTAATATAATCTGTTTTAAATGTGCTTTGTGTGTAGGAGACAAACAATAAATGAGTCACAGGCTCATTTGTGGATAATACAAACAATAGCAGACTGATGAGAAATGTAGTTCACCCTTAGGGGGCTTATTTTCCACTTAATAGTTACAGAAATAAAGCTTTCATTTTACTATGATAAAATCCTAAACCTATTATATTCCCTGTGTTATAAATAACTTGTTTTATTTCCCAATCTGTAGGCTTATTCCCAATGATCAGTTTCCTGCTTTGAATTACAAATAGCCCTTGCTTATTCAGATTTCTCTTTGAGGCAGACAGGAGATGCAACCGCCATTCAGTGAGGCTACTACTTTGACCAAACTGGTGATAAATTCTGCTGTTAGGCTTGCTATATTCACTTCAGGTATCCTATTTATTCTCACACAACCTTTTACCATGACAGCTCTTTTCCACTGCTCTGTTTTGCTGTGCCTTGGACATTTCTGTTCTGTCTGCTAGAAGACACAAATGTGCATTCTTGGACTGACCGTTGCTTCTTTGCAACTTTGTTTTGTTACAAGATCTCTGCCTATCTTCTTCTCATTGTCCTGACATTTCAGCTACTCCTCTTCTTAGCTGTCACATTTCTTGTCATCTTCCAGCTTCAATTTGAATCTTCTTCCTTTCTTCTGATAAATCTATAATGTATACCCCCACCCCACATGGAGACAGACAGACAGACAGACTTGAGAGAGGGAGGGAGGGAGGGAGGGAGAGAAAGAGATTGTTTTAAGGAAGAACTCCCATCTTCTTTGTTTGCCTCACTCTTAACTCTTTATCAGTTGTTTGGCTGCCAGGATTGAGAAAATAATGGAATGTCTGTCACTTTTGGAACAATTGTGAACCACCCTGAGAGGAACTACTTGAACCTTCCATAAACTTTGCTTCTAACAAAAAATACTTGGGGTGGTAAAAGTAATGATGGAAGAGTTGTCATCTTCCAGACTTTTGTATGTGAGCTTCTTCCCTCATATATATTTGTATTCCTTGGGAAGCTTTTACTTTGTTCCTGGTCATCATATGAATCCAATTTTAATAAGTGTATCAGACATAACATCATTAAAAAAACATTCTATATTGGCTTGCATTGTACGTATGAAACAAGGGATAAAATTAGGAACACTAGCCTGGCCGTTTATACATATAATCTCTAGTGAGTCATGACTGGCAACAATGTACATGTATTTCTCTGCTATAACATATGAAAATGATTTTCTGAGTGCTGTGATGTCTAAGTATACGTCATCTATAAAAGATTTATCTTGTTATATAAGAGAAAGTGATCCTTTTCAGACCTAAATATACCCATGCTATAAATGAATTCGAGCATTCATGTTAGTTTTTATTTGAGGCATATCTTTTTTGATAAATTTCTATAAGCAAATTAGAAATAGAACATTTATTAGACACTTAATATTTGGTTAAATTCAGGAGCTCTGAGGAAAAAACCTACCATTATCTTTTCTGACAATAAATGCTGACTTGATTTCTTTATTTTTCTCCCATTTATTATGAACTGTAAGACTAAAAGGAATTGATATCTTCTTTTATACAAACAGTCTAAGGGCATAATCATTAATTTTTAGTTAGACACATCGCTTGGTAAAAACATTCTATATGGCGAATAGCTTGCAAGACTTCTGGAGGATTGCAGCTTGCTTAATTATTTATATTTAGGCAAAGATTTTTAACAGGTTGCAAATGTTTGTATCTTAAAACCTTCCCAGGCATGAACACTGCTCAGCAAGAGACCTTGTGTTCAGAAATATAACCCAAAATATTAACATTAATTTTGTTTTCTCACTCATCGTTGATATTAATACTGTACTGGAAAATAAAGCAAAACAAAGAAAAATTAAGAAGTATTGGGTAAGTATTTTAGCATATCTCATGATGTGTATGCAAATATGTATTAGAGCTAAATAATGTTTTTATTGAAAAAGTTTTACAATACAAAAATTTTCCCCCTTTTTCACCCCTCCCCCACCCCCACCCTCTCATCCCCCCAATCTCCCCCTAACCACCCCCAATCTCCCCCCAACCCCAGCCCCTCCCTCCCCATCCCACCCCTGACTTCCGCTACACATTTAAAAAAAAAACCAGCAAGAATTTGTAACGATAAGAAAAGCAAATACTATTATATATTCAATTCTAAATTGAGAGGAAGAGAAAAGGAAGAAAGAAAAGAATTAAGAAAATAAAAAAAAAAAGCCCATAAACATAGATATTTATCTAAAATTAACAATATTGTAATAAGAAAAAGACCCAGAGCTAAATAATGTTTTGATGATTTGTACTATTTTTGTGAAATAGTACTGTGCTTTTGCTCTCCGGTTTAGAGCTTCCAAATCACTTTCCCTCAGTTTGCTTAGCCATTAACATTTAATTGATTTTTAAACTAGTCTGTAGGACATGATTAGGCAGAGTCTGGGTCAAACACATCAGTTTAGAGTTGCTATGGTCAAGAGAGGCTGGACAAGAGAGTCCAGCCTCCTGTGAACTCTGTTGACTCTTATCTAGCACCAATTTTTTCTTGACCATTCAGAGATCAGATTCTTGTGTATAGATAGCATGTAATAAACTTGAAATGCTTTGAACTAAACTCCAGTTCCCGGTTACTTGTGCCCGACATAGACTAAACTTGAGAAGTCTTTGTCTACTGAGTTGCCTTTTCTACTCTTGGACAGAAACACTGTCTGTACTGAATGATAATTATATCTTTTATAGATTCACAATGATCCATATTTTCCCCTTCATTAGAATTCAGTATTTAAATTAAGAAAATACAGGCATACACATGCTTGATGGGAATTTTGTGTCAAATTCTGCAACCTGCTAAAGTACTAAAGTGCTAAAGCCTGATTTTCTGAGACTTGGAATTATTTTTCCTTTTTCTTGTGTATTTGGCTTTTACTACCGTAGGCATTGCTTCACATTTCATGTATTTTTTGGCAGTCTTAAGAACGAGGAACCTTGAAAAGAAATGTGTGTGTGTGTGTGTGTGTGTGTGTGTGTATTTGAAAGGTGGAAATCAACATAGAATGAGGTGTATGACAAGGCGATACAATATCACCAATCCTTTCCTCAGCCTGCCTTGAAGAAGTATTTCGCAAACGGGCCAAAGATGGAATAAAAATCACTATTTAAATCACTTAAGATTTGCAGATATTGTTATCTTCTCATAAGACCCAGAAGAAACACATACAAGAGCTGCACAAAGCAGGAGAACAAAGGTGTCTCAATAGAAAAACACTTAATCTCTCCCCTGGCTCAAGCTGATGAAGGGAGGAGAACTTGTGGCTCAGAGGTTAATATAACTGCCTAACATGCAGGCAGCCCAAATTCGAATCCAAGTAAGAGTATGGCTAGCTGATGAGAGCTAAATAGCTTGAAATAGATCTATACTAGTCTCCCTTTATTTCTTTATCAGCAAAATATAAATTTGGTATAAAATGGTTTGTCGTGAATGCGACTGCTTAATCTGGTCTACCCAAATATGAGAAGGAGCATACTGCATCCTTTCGCCTTTCGGCCCCAATCCAGGGGCCCTCTGGCAGTCACATTCACGACAAACTATTTTGTGTTAAATTTATATTTACTGACAAAGAAATAAAGGGAGACTAGTACAGATCTATTTCAAGCTATTTAGCTCTCATCAGCTAGCAATACCCTTCTGGGATTCGAACCTGGATTTGCCTGCATGTTAGGCAGTTGTATTAATCTCTAAGCCACAGATGCTCCTCACTTTGTCAGCTTGTACCAAGGGAGATTAAATGGGTTTTCTATCGAAGCAACCTAATCTACCCAAATATAGGAAGGAGCATGCTGCTTCCTTTATATATATATGGAGAATAGCTAGACATAGTAGACCAAGAAGATTGGATCAACTTATTCTCTAAAGCAACTGAAGGCAGTTCAAGAAGCAATGGATGGAAACTAATCAAGGAGGGAAGCAACCTAGAATTAACTAAGTGTGGGAGTAGGAAAGGATTTCCAGAGGGGAAAAAAAAAATGCAGACTACAGGAACCAGCAGCACTACTCAGGTGACCCTGAGGATAAATCTCCAAGTGCTTCAGTGACCCTCTAAAAACACAGATGTCAAACTTACTGTGTCATATTGCCATCACATGACGTTTTGTGATGTTTTTCCTATTCGCGGAGCTGGGGTGGGCATGGCTTGCAGGCCACTAGTTTGACACCCCTGCTCTAAAAGGATGTAAATGACCAGCTGTCTGCAAGGACTATAAATAAATCCTTCTTGAATGAGAAGCGAAACGTCTTCAAAGAAAAAACAAAGTCCTGTTGCCTCCTGAAAAAGCATCTTTGGGACAACCATGATCTGGATGACTGAGAATCTCTACAAACCTAGAATTAAGGAGAAATTTCCTAACAGTTAGAACAATTAATCAGCAGAACACTTGACCAATGGATCTCAATGGAAGGTGATACAATAAAGGAAATTGAACGAGTGGCACAAAGAGCTATGGAAAGATACATGTTTGGCATTACAAGACAAGATAGAAAGACCTGCACATGGATCAGAGTACAAATAAAAGTATACGATACAATCAAGCGAGTAAAAGAATTGAAATGGAAATGGACTAGTCACATAGCAAGGAGAGCTGGTGGCAGATGGACCAATGCAGTCATAGAATGGATTCCACTTGACAAAAAGTATCCACAAAAGAGACCTAAAACAAGATGGATCGATGACATCAGCAAATATTGCAGGCCCAATTGGCAAAAGAAAGCTCAGGACCATGTGGATTGGAAATATGGGGACGGGGCCTTCATCCTGCAGTAATAGACAATGGCTAAAATGATGATAAATGATGATAGATATATTCATTAAACTAAAAATCTTGTTAAAACCTTTTCCTTTATACATCTTCCTGAAATGCAAGCATTGTGATGTAGCTATTTTTAAAAAGTCAGCCTAGAAAATTGTGTCATTCTCTGTGAAAACAAGATTTTGCTAGGATTTGACCCTAATCTCCTGGATTCTGTGCAGCTTTCACTATTGATCTACTCAGTTCTTCCTTGGTGTTATTCCATCATAATATCTGAATATCTCCAAATTTGTGCTGATTCTCCAAGTGTGGCTATTGATGGTCGGGTGCTCTTCTAGTTCTCAGCAAATGTTCTTATACTTTACTCATATGACAATGAAATCAAATATCTGTTAGAACTTTACCTAGGGCAAAGAAATAAATTTTCTAAAAATCAGCCAGCAGTCAAGAAGTAACAAGATCAAGGACAAATCTCTGATAAATACATTACTTTTATTACCTATGCTGTCTCCTTTATCAAAGTCAGCTACTCTGGAATCAAGTCCATCATTTATAACCTGGTTTAAAGTGTACATCTCTTTCTCTCAACTGTATGTGGTAATAGACTTCTTGCTGCTTGCCTTATGCTTTGATAATGGTCCTGTCTAGTCTTGGGCTTTTTGCTTCTGATCTTGCCAGCTTCACGAAGTCATCAGCAGATCTGCTGTGCCTTTACAGAGATATCATTATTGCCTTGGGCAGCTCTCCTATTCATTAACCTGAGATGATGCAGAAGTTTCTGAGAGACTGTGTCATCTGTGCAGATCAATCTTTTTGGCCAAGAGGCTATAGTGCTACAAAGCGTGACAGACATTTTGGGGCTAAATATTTCTCTAACAGAGCCCTAACAAAGCTCCTAACAGTAGAGAAGATCTTCTACTTAAATATTTCAAATGCTGGCATGAAAGAGTCTTACAGTTTTCACCCTGATAGGTATTCTTGATGGCTGAATGTACAATCTCCTGCCGTCAGAAAAGAGGAAGGGATGAAATAGGAGAAAGGAAGCAGCCAAAATTGATTTGCAGCATTGAGGGCCCCTGCATTTAGAGACACAGATTGTAAGCAATCAGGCTAAATGAAATTCTCAGACCCAGGCCTTATCTTCCTAGATAACCCTCATTCATCCTGTGAGTTTCTGAGGACAAAAAAAAAAAAAAAATAGAAATGAATGGATTCATTTGTGCTGCCTGAATGGAATGCTAATGAAAGGAGGTAGGGAAAAATTATTTGTGCTGGGCAGCTGAAAAGAAGGCAGTTCCTGACTTTCCCTGTTACTACTGCAACAAGTGACTGGCAGCTTAGTAAGGGCAAAGCAAGGGAATATTTTGTAACTGAAAAGAAAAAGACAAGAAAGATGCCTTCCCAGGAAAAGAAAGCAATGTTCTTTAGATGCATGTCATACAACCAGATGGAGACCCCTACTGTAACACGGAAGCCAGAAAGAGCCTTTATATCTCAAATTAACCATTCCTCATGGGTGAAGCCATGTTGTCTTGGTAAGTTTTATGGACATTTTTCAAGACTTTGCCTATCAGTAGTTGAAATGCATGGGTGGGTGTTTTGTGCTGTTTATATAGTTGGAAAACGTTTGAAAAGACAGTGGACCAATGGACGGTATGGCTACTTTCTGTGCCTAGAGTATCTAACAGTAAATTTCTACTCAGAAGTAAGCTTTATTGAATTCAATGAGGCTTAATATAAGCAAGTATGCAGAGATATACATGCAGCCCTATCGTTCTTGTCATTGTAATGACCATTGTTTTATAAATGAATTAAAACATATTTCTAAATTATTTTCCTCTTGGTATCAAAAGCTCACAAATCTTGATGCAATTGCTTACATTTTGGGGGTGGGATTTTGGAACTTATTAGTTTTATTGTTTTCTGGGTTTTTTAAATAATTCAGTTTAGTCTCATCTTCTTTGAATTAAAATGGTGTAAAGTGGTGTACTATTAAAAATACAAATACGGGAAAATATAATTCATACCAAAATACAAAAAAATCTTGTAGATTTAGAAACCGTATTAATTCAGCTATATTCTTTTAAAAGAATTTGTTTATTTTCTCTGATAGATGTATGTAGATATGTGTATGAATTGTCACATGCATATTCATGCTATTTGCAATTTAACAAGTATTTATATTAAATGCCAGAAGTAGATAATCAATATTATTCAAGATTTTTCAGTCTTTGCAATGATATTTTTATGCAATCTAATTATTGCTTTCTAGAAGAATTGTCTGCAGGAAACAGGATCTGCTATGTGTTTTTTGGAAAACAATGTTATTCATGAATTTTGTTTTTCCAGTGGCAAAAAAGACAGATGCTGGGGCTGTGAAACACAAAACAGTAGGAAAGAGCAATGCTAAGCATCCATCTCCATTAGTCAGGGTGGAAAAAAATCCTGAAAGTTTTGATTTGTTAGTCAACATTAGATAAATGGTTAACATTTTCCATATGCCTTGGTACAGCAAAGACAATGATCTCAAAATGTAAATAATGGCTTTGCATTAATTTAGTATAACTCACATGCCAACTTGCAAAATAGATTTCACTCCATTAAAAAGAAAAGACTGAAATGAATAATTCCCCAAATAAGAAGATAAATGGAAACAGGCTTAATTATCTTTTGTGATAACACCCTTAGCATGCAGCATGCTTAAAATTTGCTTATTTTCACTCAGGCTTTATGATCTATGATAATCTTATTCATATTAAAAAAAAACACCATTTGTTTTAATATGGATGGCTGTATTTGGAGAATGGGAATCCTGACTAGGTTCTGTGGGATGAAGGAACAGGAACATAAAGCAATCATAAACAAAACTACTATATGTATGTCTTGCATGTTATTTGTGTTATGTATTGAATAGATTTTGATTTTAGTTTGTGTTACATTATGGATAAGGTGGAAAGGTGGTACTTAATAGAGTCCTACAATTGAAATATTTGAGTGGATTTAGTTACTTTTGGTAAAGTGCCTAGTTTATTTCCTTTAGGATAAGGGGCGGGGGGAGTATACAATAAAACATAAAGCAGATAACATTTGGCACATAAGAAACAAGTTCTATTATTAGCAATAATAAGCTATAAGCTAAGAAGGATGTGCAAAAGGTTTCAAATTTTAAAGCTGGCAACACTTTTTAAAACAATTAATTTGGGCTTCATTGGATTGTTTTGATTACTTTGAATGGTTATTTAAATATTGAAACACTCCCAGAAACAACTGTTTTCAGTTTAACGTGTTTTGAGCTGGAAAGATTTACAGTTCAAATTATTTTATACACCATTAGTGAATAGGATGGTTATTGAAAATGTGAGAAAGTTACTTCTCACAGATCAGATGGAAAATGATTACTGTATAATATAGCCTGTAACTCTGTTTTATTAGAGATGTCAGCTCTTCAAAATAGACCTGGTCAGGAAACAGACATCACAGAACAACAACTAAAAATGGCACTTTTTAAATCACAGAATCTTGAAAGCTTGACTTAGGCTGACGTAGGCCTGATTCCTTTTTCACTGGACAAGCATGAGTAATTTCCTCACTTTCTCCTGTCTATCACAGTTTAGCTGATATTCACATAAAGGTTGTGAATTCTTTTTGAAGGCCAGCTTTGTACTCCTCTACAGACAGCAAGTAGCTGAACTAAATTTTTATTTATTTAATCATATCTATATAGAAAAACATGACCCTGCATGGCATACAGGGTCATGTTTTTACCTTCTGCGCATGCCCAAGATGGCGATCTACACCTAGGGCTCCGTTTTGATGATGGGTCGTTTGGCTGGCTTAGAGGGTCCGGGGGGGTTGCGGAACATCGGCGACCCCCCGCCCAGCCAGCGGAGCACTCTGCCAACACGCTGGTGAGTTTGTAGCCCGCCAGCGTGTCTGTAAAGGCCCCCTGCCGCTCTCGCCGTTTCCGGGCCTCTGAACAGCTGAGAGGCGCGGCGGAGATGGCGGCGCGATGGGGGAGCGGCGCGGAGCGGCGCAGAGTGGCGAAACGGATTAGAATGGCGGCGAGGGGCTAGCGGCGGCTGCAGTGAGAGGGCAGCCGCTGCGAAGCCCTCAGCAGGCCCCAGTAGGCCCTAGCAGGCCTCCGGGGGTTCCCGCCGCCCAAAAACAGCTGGGCGGCGCTGCGAAAGATGGCGGCGCGGCGGGGATCATGGAGGACCGAGCGGCGAGCGGCGACGGCGGTGAGAGGGCGTTGGCAGCTGGCGGTGGCCTGAGGGCGCTGGTAGATGCGGGAAAGACCTCAGCATCCCCCCCCATCCCGCTTGTCTTCCGCTGGCCCCCTAACCTGGTGGCTGCCTGGGATAGGGCAGCCGGTGGGGCCTTGGACCGGGTCGCGCCTTTGCGGCCTCTGACCCGGCGCCGAACTCACTTATCTCCTTGGTTCACCGAGGAGCTGAGGGAGATGAAGCGCCGGAAAAGACGCCTAGAGAGTGGTTGGAGGGCTAGTCGCTCTGAATCTGACTTGACACTAGTAAGAGCTCATATTAAGACTTACTTAGTGGCAATAAAAGCGGCGAAATCTAATTATTTCACCGCTCTTATTGCGTCATCAGATAATCGCCCAGCCGCCCTGTTTAGGGTGACCCGCTCCCTTCTGCATCTGGGAGCGCGGGAGGATCCCTTGCAGGGACGTGCTGAGGATTTTGTGCAATATCTGGATGACAAAATAACTCAGATTCGGGATGAGCTGGCCACTGACTGGGTTAGTTCGGGCGAGGTGACTGAGCCCAGTCTTGAGAGTGTTATCTGGGCTGAGTTCGATCCTGTGGCTTCCGAGGACGTGGACAGGATCCTGGGTAGACTGAACGCTACCACATGTTTATTGGACCCGTGTCCCTCCTGGTTGGTGCTGGCCTCCCGGGAGGTTACACGAGGCTGGCTCCAGGAGATTATAAATGCTTCTTTGAGTGAGGGTGTCCTTCCGCTTGCCTTGAAGGAGGCAGTGGTGAGGCCCCTCCTCAAGAAGCCCTCCCTGGACCCGGCTGCTTTAGTAAATTATCGTCCTGTCTCCAACCTTCCCTTTCTAGCGAAGGTTGTTGAGAGTGTGGTGGCGCGGCAGCTCCCCCGGTACCTGGATGAAGCTGTCTATTTAGACCCGCTCCAGTCTGGCTTCAGGTCTGGTTACAGCACCGAAACGGCATTGGTCGCGTTGGTGGATGATCTCTGGAGGGCCCGGGGTAGGGGGTACTCCTCTATCCTGGTGCTGTTAGACCTCTCAGCGGCTTTTGATACCATCGACCATGGTATCATGTTGCGCCGGTTGGAGGGACTGGGGGTGGGGGGCACCGTCCTGCGGTGGTTCTCCTCCTACCTCTCCGACCGGTCGCAATCGGTGTTGACAGGGGGGCAGCGGTCGACCCCGAGGCGCCTAGTATGTGGGGTGCCACAAGGGTCGGTCCTCTCGCCCCTTCTGTTCAACATCTATGTAAAGCCGCTGGGTGAGATCATCCGTGGTTTTGGGGTGGAATTCCATCAGTACGCTGATGACACTCAGCTGTACATTTCCACCCCGGACCACCCCAACGATGCTGTGGAAGTGATGTCCCAGTGCCTTGAAGCTGTGCGGGTCTGGATGGGGAGAAACAGGCTTCGACTCAACCCCTCCAAGACCGAGTGGCTGTGGCTGCCGGCGTCCCGATATAGCCAGCTGACTCCATCGCTGGTTATTGGGGGCGAATCATTGGCCCCCACGGAAAGGGTGCGCAACTTGGGCGTCCTCCTGGATCCACGGCTGTCATTAGAGGATCATACGACAGCTGTGGCCAGGGGGGCTTTCTATCAGGTCCGCCTGATACGCCAGTTGCGCCCCTTTCTAGATCGGGACTCCCTGCGCACAGTCACTCAGGCGCTCGTCACGTCTCGCTTGGACTACTGTAATGCTCTCTACATGGGGCTCCCCTTGGGATGCATCCGGAGGCTTCAGCTGGTACAGAATGCGGCCGCGCGGGGGATTATGGGAGCGACAGGGCGCTCCCATGTGACACCCCTCCTGCGTGAGCTGCATTGGTTGCCGGTTGATTTCCGGGTGCGTTTCAAGGTGTTGGTAATCACCTTTAAAGCGCTCCATGGCTTAGGACCAGGGTACTTACGGGACCGCCTTCTGCCACCTATTGCCTCCCACCGGCCGGTTCGCTCCCACAGAGAGGGCCTCCTCAGGGTGCCGTCAGCCAGACAGTGCCGGCTGGCGACCCCCAGGGGGAGAGCATTCTCTGTGGTAGCCCCCACCCTCTGGAACGATCTCCCTCCAGATCTGAGAACTATTGCTGACCTCCGGACCTTTCGTCGGGCGCTGAAGACTCATTTCTTCCAACTTGCCGGACTTGCCTGATCCCTCCTATTTTTAAATATCTTAAATTTTAAATTATTCAAATTATTTAAATTTTTAGAGTTTTAAATGTTTTATTCGATATACTTTCAGCCTAAATTTATATGGATTTTTAGTACATTTTAACTCACTGTATTGTTATTGGTTTTAAATTGGCTGTTCACCGCCCTGAGTCCGGAAGGAGAAGGGCGGTATAGAAATTCGATTAATAAATAAATAAATAAATAAAATACAAAACAATCCATACAACATTCCACTATTAAAAACATCACTATTATTGAAAGACCAGGAAAAGCCTATTCAGTGTTATAGGCAACCTAACCACCTCATTAGTTCAGGATTCACTGAATGTGAATCCTGAGCTAGTGAGATAGTTAGATTGCCTATAACACTGAATAGGCTCTCTCCTGGTCTTGAGACCTTCAAGCCTGTTGACCCAACTTTTGAGTAAATGTGTAGTGTTGAGTAAATGTGTTGAGTAAATGTGTAGTGTTGTAATTCATTGCTCAGCCTATAAAATTATATTAACTTTATTGAAATTATTTAAGTAATCTTAATCTTACTTCAATCTTATTGAAGATTACAAATTAATAAGGTGGCATCAATCTCTTGGGATCCTTTACCATTGAACATGCTGCCTAGATCTATTAGGAACTGTAGTTCACAAAGTTTTGGAAGGCCAGTTTCCTTACCCCTGGTTTATCAGGTTTCTTGAGAATTTTATATGAATTTAATTTTCCAAGGTTGCAATGTAATGGATGATTAGTAGGAGGAAGTAACTCACAACAAAACCAATGCTTTAATTGTTAGGTTTTCATCTTTGTATGCTGCCCAAAGTCAGTTGTGAGGTGATATAAATTATTTCTATTAAATAAATATCTCCTAGTAAACATTCATAGGCTATCTAAGGCCCATACATGGGAATCTATTTGGATGCATGTATCTGAGGATTGGAGAACCATTTTTGCCTAGTGGTTAAGGCATCAGACTAGAAAATGAGAGATCATGATTTCTAGTGTCACCTTGCACATGAAGCCATCTGGGTGATCTTGGGCCAGTAATTTTCTTTCAGTCCTAGGAAGAAGGCAATGGCAAAGTACTTTTGAAAAACCTTGCCAAGAAAATTGCAGGGACTTGTCCAGGCAGTCTCTGAGAATTGGACATATTTGAAAAGAAGGGGGGGGGGAATGAAGATGGTTTCTTCCATGAAAGCCATGTACTTCCATAATCAACTTTGCAAGTATAGTACTATATTTGCTACACATATTATGAATTCTTCCTATCTGTACTTTTTGAAATAGGCGCTAACAGCTCACTATGTTCCAAAACACAATTATGCTCCAGAACATAATTGTATGTTTCAGATTCAAATAGATGAGTATCTGTAATGTTATTTTATTTGCTTCATGATATCATAAACATGTAGGCCTGTAATGCAGTACATCTGTACAGTTATATTTGAAAAATGTGTTTCCTGGATTTGGCGCTTTATATTCTTGTTTGGATTAGATGGCCATGTTGCAGTGATATTCATTTAACTGTAATCATATTATGGAAATAGAATTATTTCTTACTTTCTTTAATGCTATTTTTATGACAATGGTCAGAGGTCAATTCTTTATGCTGATTTTATTTGATATTTTAGTACCTTTACGTATGGTGGATCATGACATTCTACTGAATTGCCTGTAGGTCCTTGCAAAAAATTGTTTCCTTTTTGGTAGGTGAAGTAAGAAATTCTCCATTTTCATAAAAGCAAACACCATGAAGCACAGTTAATTATGTGTTTCAAGAGTGTTCATACTTTTGAAAAGTTTGTAAATAAACATATGAGGATGCTATGTCTTCTCTACATACTTTTTAAACTTTTAAACTTTTACATTTTAACTTTTACATGACAGGATTGATTTTATGCCCCTTTTTGGAATTTAAACTATTAGTTTTCCAAGGCCTCCTTTAAAGTAATGATGAAGTTTATTGTATTGAGAAAAATACCTTGATGCTTCCCAATTATGACAGGAAAATAACTGAAAAATTAAATGTAGCTTGCTCCATTAGCAGCATTCCCTGGTTGCCAATCAGGGAATGCCAAAGTTGGCTGGGTGGTTGGGGCCTTGCCCCTGGAATTAGGACAGGAAAGGGCCCTGGAGGAGATTTCTGGGAAATGTAGTTCCCAGCGGGAGGAATAAATTCAGAGTCCTGGGAGTAGGGGGGCAGAATTGAGCAGCTGAGGACTGAGAGGGAATGAAAAGGAAGCTGCTAGGAGGAAAAGAGGCTACACTCCTTTGGAAAGAGAGAGAGATTGCCACCCCAAGGAAGAAAGGATGTCCATATCTTGACCTAGAGACTGTATTCTGGCTGTCATGAGAGGAAGACTCCATAGGCCTCTCACTGGGCCTGCAGAGGCCGTGTTTATGAGGCAACAGATTTAGTGAGGGGCCATTTGGCCAAAGAGGACAGTCTTTGGGTCATTTTTAGCTTGAGCAACATTACTCCCCATCAGATTTAGTGTTTTGTATTATTGTGTTGTTTAATATGATTTTATTTATTTATTTATTTATTTATTTATTTATTTATTTATTTATTTATTTATTTATTTATTTATTAATTATCTGACTTATATGCCGCCCTTCTCCGCGAGGACTCAGGGCAGCTCACAACAATAAAACCAGTCCATATTAATATTCAAACACTAAAAACTAAAATTCCCATTAAAACCCCATTCAGTCCAGGCCAGGCTGGTGAAATAACCATGTTTTAAGGTCATGGAGGAAGGAGCGAAGGTCGGGGGCTCCAAGGGGAGCTGATTCCAGAGGGTAGGTATGCCCACAGAGAAGTCTCGCTCCCTAGGGGCCATCAGCCAACATTGCCTGGCCAACGGGACCCCAAGTAGGCCCTCTCTATTTGAGTGCACCGGGCGATGGGGAGCTGTTGCTGGCCGCAGGTGTTCCACCAAATACCCCTGTCCTAAGCCATGTAGGGCTTTATAGGTGATCACCAACACCTTGAACCTCAGGGCAACAGATAGCCAATGCAGGTCATGCAGGGTGTGACATGGGAGCATCGGGACACTTCCATCACTACCCGCGCAGCCATATTCCGCACCAGCTGGAGCCTAAGATAAAATTATGATTTTATCTTAATGGGCATTTTTAATTAAAGCCCATAACTCCCTCCAATGTGTTAAAGGGATGGAAGGGCCCAGTTGCTAGCGGCCCTTTCGGGGGCAGCACTACATAAATATGGTAATATACGAATGGTTTATGGAATTTGTCCATTGCAAATCCCTCACAATTAGTTACTACTTGGGGGGAGGGTGTTTTTTGTTTTTTTGGTATATTTTTGCCCAAAGTAGTTTAATGGGCAAGTGTGGCCCGCTGGAACTTTTTGAATTCCCACTAGCCTTAACAAATGTAACTTATATGATAGATGACAGGAGTTGCACGTTTAGATGTTGTACATTGCCTTCTCCTGGTCTGTGATGTAACTTAATAGCGAAAACTGTTAGAGTTTAGTAAATTGTTGCTATTTGAAGTGGAGGTATGACCCAAAGGCCTTAAGGCTTTATTGTATAGAAAAATCTATTCGTGCTGCCTCTGAATTAAGTACAAAGTGAAAATATAGTATATCAAAATCCCTTACAAAAAAATAAGATGTTTTTTCAGGAGCAAGTCTTAGCAGGAACAAGACTTAACTTGTGAGAAGTTGGAATTGGCCCTGCTTGGTGCAGGAGTAATAAAACCTGACCACATTCCTGATTTGAATTGCTTGCTTATTATGTAGGGTTGGTAGTAGAGACCGTGCAAAAAGAAGCTATCAGAAGAACTTTGTGATGAAACAATATAGACAAGGAAATTATTTGTTTTCTATTGCAGTTGATTCTATCTAGAACATTATTTAGTCTTTTGGCAGTCAATTTTTGTTGAGGAGACAATAAGAAGGTCAGAATCAATGAGAATAGATGGGAGTTGTAAAAAATGAAATATGTATTCTTGAAACACGACATATTGCATCTAAAATTGTAAATGCTGCTTGTGCAATTATGATGATACAAGCTTACTGGTTATCTCTTACTCATCTCTCTCTCTTTCTGTTAAGTAGTGTTTTTCTTTCTCACTATTTATTCTATGATTTTTTGGAGATTTCATTAAAAAAGAGCAATATGTAACTTTGGTATGTATCACTTTCTGAAAATGGTATAAATTCATCAGCACTGTATGTAAATATTTTTGTGGGGTTTTTTCCTAAATAGTTTAATTATTCCTTGTAATTAATTTCAGATACATCTCTGGTTTTTCATTTTTGATCTCGTTTTTATGTCTGTTATTTCTATTGGCTGCTGGAAGACTTTGAATTTAGCAGAAGCAAGAATTTCAAAGAATTTCTTAAAATTTTTTGATGCTCCGGTGTTTGACATTGTACAAGTCTTATTGGACTAGATTTCTTTTCTGTACCTTGCATATTGTAGACAAAATTTAATCAGGGCCCTCGGTGTTTTAAAATACTTCAAAATATTTTCTTTAGCAAATTAGAATAAATTCAGTGTCTGATATAGTGATCAAAAGTAATTGTCTACAATTTCACACCCACAAGATCTTTAACCAACTTCAAATTCCTCATATTCTGGACATTTCACAGTTTCATTATCATAGAATTCTCTCAGAGCAGTAATCAAGCTTTTAACGTAACTGAATGTAAAGTTATATACTTGAGTTTATAAATATGTAGTGCATATAGAGAGATATAGATATATAAATACATGAGAAATTAGACATGCATCTATAAAACACCAGAATAATCAAGATGTCTTCATTTTATCTTCAATTGATCCAAGATCTTTTACAGAATGGTTTTATGTAACCTAATGCCATTTCAAATGAGTTGGAATATAATTCCCATCACCCAATTGATATTGATCCATCAAAACACAGCTGTCACTGGAAGGAAAAATACTATGCAAGCTTACCTTGAGTTAATTCTTCCTTCCCTTACATGTACGTATACAGACTTCTATTTTCTGACTTCTGGAAGGGTTTGAACTCAGCATAAGACATATACATATATGTTGGGAGTCTCCAAATGTCTTCCTGTGTCCCATGTCTCCACTTAACCATGGTTGGGTCTAACCCTTTACCAATATAACTCCACTTTTGCCTTTTTGAATTGTGTTCTCTGTTTCTTTTCCCACTGTGTTTATTTCTTTGATCCCCTATATTTCTATATTTGGAAGCCGTAGCAGAAAGTACTGAGCTTGAAAGCAATATTTCCCCTGTAATGGTAGGAAAGACTTTCAGTGAACTAAGAATTTACTTGCACAAACCAGAGTACATGATTATACTCCTGAGGAACAGCAGGAGCTAGTAGTCCTTTTTACATCAGTATCTTGGAAAAAGATAAAGTGGCACGTACAGTTGTGTCTTTGATCCTCCTGAAGGTCTAAAGAAAACAGATACAAAGACAGATTACTTTACATGTCTCTTGCTACGCCTTATTGGTGAAACAGTTTTATGCTTTGCCTTGCTGCTAAAATGTTCTTGAAATAATGTGAAAAGCACTGCTCTGTGTCTCATTTAACTTAGTTTCCAGCTATGTTTGTGGAGTAATTTGAAACATTTCACTTGGAACAGAGGATGTCTTGTTAATTATATGACACAAATATTGTCTTTAAAATGTCTTGGCAGGGAGAATTGTTACTGCAAAAAGCAGGTGAGTGAGTTAACAGACTTGATATGTGATATTTGCAGACTCTGGAAGTACTGCCAGTCAGAGTCAGCTATATAAGGCAGTTTGTATATCGCCATATATAAGTCCATACTTGTTAACTCATATGGACATCCTGTATATACATTTAGATTTCTATCATTCAAATCTTAATATGATGTACTTTGCAAGCATTTTAGAGCTGAAATAGGGAATAGTAATCTTCTCAAGACTTGGATAAAGTGTGTGTGTGTGCGTGCATGTGTGTGTGTGTGTGTGTGTATGTACATGCACACACTTATCCAAAAAAGTATGATGGCTCAGCAGTTAAAGTTGCTGAGCTTGTCATCTGGAAAGCTGACAGTCCGGATTCAGGACCTGTGCACCATGATTTGACATCTTTAACTCCGGCTGGGATGACACCCCTCAATCAGAGGTGGTACATGGTCTGGAGGTTCTCCTGGACTCTGTGTTCCTGTTCAAAGAGCAGGAGTCCATATTTGTATGAATATATCTTGTGTACCAGTTGTACCTTTTCCTAGATCTAGGGTCTCTGCTCGCACCACTCATGCTTTAGCTATCTCACACTTGGATTACTGCAATGGACTGCTCTTGAACAGCATTTGGAAATTGTAATGGTGGCACAGACAGTAATAGGTACACAATGATATATCTATGTAACACCACTGCTACATGGGCTGCACTGGCTGCCAGTAGGCTTCTGGGTGCAATTAAAAGTGCTTGTTGTCACCTTTAAATCTTTACCTGACCTTGGGCAGGTTACTTGAGGGACCACCTATCCACATGATTTCTGCCCATTCTACTAGATTAGGCAGAGTGAACCTACTTCATATACTGTTGGTGAAAACAGTGTCACTTGGGGGAGCTTTGGCAGTGTTATGGCTGCCTGATGGAACAGCCTCTCCCCAAAATACCAAAGCCCCTTACCAGGGGTGAATTCTACTTACCTTTACTACCGTTTTGTAATGGAAACGTGCACGTGCCTTGCTTCTGCGCATGCGCAGATCGCTTCTAGTGATGTCAGGGTCAGTGGGCGGAGCCTCCCACTGGTTTTACTACCGATTCTATAGAACTGATCCAAACCGGGGGCAACCCACCACTGCCCCTGACCCGTCAGGAATACAGTTTTCTCCTAGGCACTGGGACCAAGATGTTGATAGAGCAGGCACAGGATTGATGCATAGATGTCTATTTTTATTGGGGTCTGAACACAGTTTATTGTTTTATATAATTGCTTTTACCCTAATGTGTTTTTATTTTGTTTACAACCCTGAGGTACTTTTGTTAGATAGATCACTCTTTAAATTTGTATAATCATCACTATTATTATTATCTGACATTGTTTCAGTCAATATGAAGTTCCTTTACCACATGAAGCTGAATGAGTTTCAAATGTAGAGAACGTATTCCACTGTCAGACAGGACAGAATATAACCAATTACTCTATCAAATTCACTCGTTGGGAATTTTATAATAAGAATTATCAACATCTTCTGTGATTTTACACTGTAGTGACTTTTCCACAGATCTCTTTGCTTTTGCTTAAGTTGAACACTCTCCAGCGTGACTCAAGACAATTAGTTTTCAGAGTTATTATATAAATAAAGTAAAATCCAGCTGTCAAAATGTATGGTCAGTTACACCTAAAGTGGTTTGGAATATACTACAGTTTTCTATACTTCACATTTTCTCTATCCATAACTGTACTTAGAAGTGAGATATTTTAAAAAACTATTAGTTCAGAGTTTGGAGGAGACTATGTTTAGTTATCCTAGTTATCCTATTGTTTATTCACATCTTGAGTAGCATTAATAACTTAGTTTTGTTTAAGCAAAGTGATATAGCCCTTCTCTGTAATTCAGAATAATTAGATCCAGTATTTATCAGTCCATTCAGATATTCCAAAGGCTTTTGATTGCAAAGATGAGAGCATCTCTGAGTCTAAATGATTCTGTATTCACACTAATTAAGGAGGCCTAGTTATGGTCTGGCCATTTGGATATCAGGAAAACTCAAGATCTCCTATTTCAATCATACAGCAGCACTATACAGATTGTTCAAATTAAAGTTTATTTTTAGACTATTCTGTATTTCCCTTGTATTCTGTCTTAATATCTGTATTCCCCCAACTCCTTGTATCGTCATCAAATGGCATACTATAGAAAATTTGGCTACAGAGTTAGAAACAATGGAAAGGGTTTTCTCAGATTGCATTTTTAGTATCTCTGGGAACTTCAAAGCCAGTGTAGCTTCTTCAGGATAGCAAAAAGACTTAGATTACTTTGCCACATGGGGATCTCAAAATTTAAAAAAATTGGAAAATCTTTGGCGGACATCAAAGTTCAATGCCAGCTATTAAGTGTACAGGACACAAATTTGGGTCAGTCTGCAGGAATTTATATAACACAATTACTAGAGTATAGATTATGTTTGGTTTCCTTCCCAATTACTACAGGACATTTTGCAGTACAGAGAAGAAAGCAATTACTTTGTTTACTTAATTTTTGGCACTGTTATCAACCATTAGACCAAGAACTGAGAAATGTTATGTATTTGGGAGAAGATAGGATTAAATATCTACGAAGGCAAATTGTTTGCTAGATATAGTTTTGAATAATAACCATATTTTGATATTAAGTCACCAAACAATTTCATCTAATGTAAATAATATAGGTTGTTATAATCAAGTTGTATTCCGTTTGAAACCAATATATTAATTCATTTGAGTCCCTATAAACAAAAATATTGCACAATACATGATTCAATCAAGACTGCAGACAAACAAGAAAGGATGTACTTGCACAAATTCTGTATCCAGTGATCTCAAGAAATACTAATGACTCATTTATAAAGCTTTTTAAAATTAAAAAAAGAAATTGCTTACTGTGGGGGAACTGTATTGTGTGACTCCAAAAGAAGAGAATATATGTACCGTCCAAGCTCAGAGAGCATCAGTCCTGAGCTATAGACAGTACATTCTCTTCTATGGAACCACATATGTTTTTCAAACACTTCAGAAAACATACAAATGGAGAAAATTTGCATGTAGGCAAACCTCCATCAAGGAACAACTATTTTTTTCTGCATAAATGCCTATAACAATATGTCATGCTCACCAGTTATTGTGCAGTATCGGATAAAGAGACCTATTCTGAGAACTGGTAACATGTGGAGAGTAATTATAGACATTTCATTAAAGCAAGATTCCATTGGAGATCCAGACTTTGTATTTCAACCACAGATAGTCTTCCATTTACAATAGTTCATTTAGTGACTGTTCAAAGTTACAACGTCACTGAAAAAGGTGACTTATGACCATTTTTCTCACTAATCACATGGTCATGTGATCAAAATTCAGATGCTTGGAAACTGGCTCATGTTTATGATGGTTGCCATGTCCCAGGGTCATGTGATCTCCTTTTGGAACCTTCTGATAAGCAAAGTCAATGGGGAAGCCAGATTCAATTAACAATCATGTTCTCAATTTAACAACTGCAGTGGTTCACTTAATAACTGTGGCAAGAAAGGTCATAAAATGGGTCAAAATTCATTCAACAACAGTCTCAATAACATAAATTTTGGGCTCAATTGTAATTGTAAGTCGAGGACTATCTGTACACCTTTGGTAAAACCTTTACAATCAATGAGCCCCTAACCATGCTGTTTACTTCAGTGCAAATTTTGGCCAATAATGTCAAAATTTGCTGCCTTTTTGATCTTTAGTAATGCCCTGGGTGAAGATATTCTCTGAGTAGAACTGTATGAATGCTATGTCATTTGGTAGCCATCTCTGCCTATTAAACTTGCTCATATTAACAAATAAGTTATTGATGGAACTTCAGCCATAAAAAAATGCTATTATGGCCAAAGTTCAGACTTCCTAGTATGTCTATATGTTGCAGCTTTTGCCAAAGAATATGTTATTCTGGTATGAAATTACTGCATTCTCAGAACTGATAATAGTTGAATGTGATAAAGCTTGAAAAATAGCCAGTTAAGTGCTAAGACTTCCCTGTTCATACTCTAGTAGGCAGTCACATTATTTGAACTTGCACTTATGATTAACTAAAATTCAAATAATGCCTGAACTTTAGGATAAACCCCTTAAGATGGCATTAATTAGTAGGAATTTAATTTGCAATCTAGTTTGCAATAAATATTGTCACTGTAGAACTCAAAGCTTGATGTCCAGTTTTTTTAAGCAAGTCCATATTTATAAAGATCAAAGTTGGAGATTTGTTGTTGTTGTTGCAAAACAGTTACAGCACTAAGAATATATTTCACCACAGCTAAAACAGCATGCAATCCAATGGAAAGCAAATAATCTGTTTTACATTATCCTTATATTAACTTATATTATCCATTTTATTCAAATCTTTTGTGAGGTTGGAGGATGCTGCCACCTAGAATCCATTACGAATACAATGTACGAAACTAAATATATATTTTATAAAACCTGCACCATGAGGTAAAATGCAATGATGGCTAATTCTACGCATATTTATTTAGTTATTTAACAGTAATAAGCCTTCTGAATGTCAAGGCTAAATTCTGAGGCTTATGAAGTAATCAACTATAATAAATGTAATTTATGAGTAATTGCTACAATTTTTCCACATCCTTCATTTGCTTTAAGCTTTTGTTAAGTATTCATTACAATAATTCATAATGTAATAGAAAGGAATATTTACTTATCATCCATGGTTCACAGTCATATACCAAAGGAGGAGCATTGCCCCACAACTATTTTTCATTAACACTGATACGTACCTCTGACATTCAGTCTGCATTGCAAACCAATCATAATGCAATTTTTATATGTAGCTAAATGTATATCTTAGTGTATGTTCAGCATAGCATTTTTTTTCTTTCGTCTTTGGGGTCCTTGGCACTCTCTGAGCTTGGCTGTTTTCTTGCAGCCATTTCATTACCAGGCTAGGTAACATCATAAGTGCTGGATGATGTTACCTAGTTTGGTAATGAATTTTTTTTTAATAGTTTGGAGAATCAGTAATAACATTGGCTGGCCACACCCCCGAACCGGTCCCTGGCCTTTTTTTTTTTTTTAAAGCATTTTTTCTACAACCTCTTTGGCCAAAGAGGTTGTAGGGAAAAAATGCCTTTAAAAGCCTTTGGCGATCCCAGCTGACTTGCCTGATCGTCAGAAGCTTCTAAAAACACTTTTTTCTGCAACCTCTTAAAGTTGTAGAAAAAATGCTTTTAAAAGTTAAAAAAAAAAAGTTGGCCACGCCCACCCAGTCACATTACCCCCACAAGCCACACCCACAAAATAAGCCATGCCCACAGAACTGGTAGTAAAAAAATTTAAACCCACCCCTGAACTAAAAATCAAATAAGGTATAAAATTGTGTTTGAGTCATTGATAAATAAAACAATTTTAGCAAAATAGCATAGTTCTATGTGGTGGGAAAGTTATCAAAAATTCTGCTCTCATTTCTACCTTTTCAAAAACTTCCCTCCAATGTACCAACATGTAGTTTTACTAACCAAGCTAAATGTTATATTTTCTGCAATTATGTAAGATAAGATTTGTAAATATCACCCATTCAAAAGGGCTATACTCCTGTCTCTCAAGATCTGTTGAGTCAGTGATGCACATTTTATTAGTTTGTTCCTTCTGTAAAGATTCCCAACATTTAGAAATAACATCTCTTTTAAGTAACCTCCTAGGCAGATCTAATTCATTTTATGTTAAAAAAACATTAAATCCAAACATTATTTACAAAGTAGCAAAATTGGTTTCTGGAACTATGCTTACTATGAACCAGATGGTGTCACAGATAATGAAGATTGATCCATAAATTTGAGTCAAAACATACTGTAGTTTAAATTGCACCATTTTCTTCCATAGCTGCTCTCCAGCATTGAGACCCATTAGTGTTGTTTTCTCTCAACAGGGTATGTCAGCCATTTCTCAACCTCCAGCAACAGCTCAGGGGCCCAAAACAAGTATCACACACCCACCCCAAATACACTCCAACACATTCTAATAAAATCTAATACTCAGATCTTTCCAAATAAAACTGCTAAGCCACAGCATGCCAAACCACCCCTTTGCAAAATGCCTCTTCCTCATCCATGATTTAATGTTGTAGGAGGGAGCAGACGTGACATGTATTATTGAGGCAAAAATGAGAGGGGAGAATAGCATTCCCCTCTTGGAAATTTGCCCAACTAGATTTTGAGTTTAGTTCCAGCTATGCTTCCTGGATAGGGGAGAGTGGATGTCATCATCTGCTGGCATTCAGAAGTGCTACCCTCTAAGTAGCAAGATATATTATCTATACATTTGGACCTAATTGTTGGATTGTTGGTGGACCTTCCCTGAATGATGTACTGGGGGACTTCATCCTGCTTTCACTTGAGCAGAAGGTATTAAAGACCCTCATGACAACTGTGGACCTGTTCCAAGTTTTGGAGGGGCCAACTCAATTGAAAAGTGATGCAGTAGATTTGTTCTCAGTTTGGGAACAGATGGAACATCATCCAAAAGCAGTGGGCATTGAATTTCACCCTTTGTCAGGTCTTGTCAGATCACTCTCTGATTGCTATGGAATTTGGCTGAGTGAAGCTTTCACTGAATCCAACAATCTTATACAATTTTGGAACTGTCTCTCACCATCTGTTTTTAGGAAAAGCTGTGGAGAAACTGAATCAGAGAGCTCTAGAGGAAGTAGATTATTTGAACTGTTGGGAATCAGGGTTCAAACCAGAAAAATTGCATTTGTTGTGTTTGTTGATGATCTGTGAAGAATGGAGGAGTGCATCCATCCTACTTTTCCTTGATTTCTCTGTGGCGTTTGGTACTATTAAATATAATATCCTTCTGGACTGCCTCTGAGGGATTTGAATGGAGAGCACTGATAGATTTGTTGGACTAGAAGTTAATTTGCATGAGACTAAAACTCTGATATTGGAAATTTATGCCTCAAATAAAGATAAAGTACTGAAATATAAAGGACTTATTGAGAGAATAATGGCTTTTTCATATGAACATTGGTATTTGATTGGGGATTGGAATGGAGTGATCTTCTGGAAAAATATTAAAATATTTTTAAATATTGAACTTGCTAAGTTTATGTATTTTATCAGTTTCCACAATATTTTCTGAGAAAATATTACAATATGAAAAATTTTCTTTGATTTGATGGACAATTTATGGCTTGTTGATATATGGAGACAGAAAAAATGGCAATTCAAGAGATTACACATACTTTTCTCAAAGACATATATTCTTTTCAAGAATAAATTTGATTTCAAAGAATTTAGCTACTAAGTTTTCTAAAGATTTTATTACCAAAGATTTTTTTGAATCATAATCCTGTGAGTTTCACTTATAAAAGGAAATCCTATTCTTTTAGATGGAGACTAAATGAAATATTTGCTGTAAAAAGAAGTAGTAGTAGATGATTGTAAAAAGAAATTTTTTTTAAAAAAAATAATGTAAATAAGAGTATCGCTTTAAGAACAATTTGGAACACAAATAAAGCTTTTATTGGTGATTATTTCATACAACAGAATAGTGAATTTAAAAAAGAAGAGTCAAGAGAAAACACAAGCTATGGTGGATGAGATAAAGAGAAAAAAATAAAGAAATTTCTGGAGAAGATAAGTATTCCTCAACAAATTAAGCTTCTACAATGGCAGTTATCTATGTTAAAGAGTAAAAGAAATGGAAATAAAAATGTGAAGCAAAAAACCTTTGAATTTGCAGACAAACAAGGGAAGTGGTTGGTGTATAATATTATGAAAAGAAAAAGAAAAAATGATATTGAAATTACAAGAGGCAGCTAGTCTCTTAAGAGTGTGGCTATGCAAAAAGCATTTTATCAACATTATTCCAACTTGTATAAAGGAAGTGACATCTCTCCAGAGAAAATAGATGAATACTTAAAAAAATAAAACTTACCAAGGATTACAGAGAAACAGGAACAGATTATAAATAGACCTATACCAATACGGGAAGCTATAAAATAATATTAAACCAGAAAAGTGCCTGGACCAGGTGGATTATCAGGTTTCTATTATAAATGTTATAAGGATGAATTTTTATAACCTTTATAAAATATAATGAACTTTATTTTACAGGGAAGATGCCAGAGAGTTGGAAAAAGGCCAATATAACACTAATACTTAAAGAGGGACAAAAATTGACTTTAACAAGACTATAGATCCATGATGGCGAACCTATGGCAAGCGTGCCACAGGTGGCATGCGTAGCCATATCAGTGGGCACGCCAGCTGAGCTCTGGCACACATGCACATGCCGACCAGCTGATTTTCAGGCCTTCTGGGCCTACCAGAAGTAAGGAAACAGGCTGTTTCCTGCCTCCAGAGGGCCTGGGGAGGGGGGAAGGCCCATTTTTCTTTCTCACCTGGCTCGAGATCCTCTCTGTGCACTCCTAGAGAGGCTCTGAAGGCTGGGGACAGCAAAAAACATCATTTCCTGTCCCACCAGGAGTTGGGAAATGGGCCGTTTCAGACTTTCGGAAGGCCTCCGAGGGGGTGGGAAAGGCTGTTTTCGCCCTTTCCAGATGCACAGAGAGGACCTGGAGCCAGATAAGAAAGAAAAACGGGCCTACCGGGCCATCGCGTGCGAGGAGGAGGGGGAGAGGGGGGATTGCACTCATATGCGCAGAGCAGGGTGCATAGATTATGGGTGTGGGCAGGCATGCACACGAACCTCCCCTGCCCCCCGTCTTCCTGGCACGCAATGGCAAAAAGGTTAGCCATAGATCAATATCATTATTGAATATAGATCAATATCATTATTGCTATACTGCTATAGATCAATATCATTATTGAATAAAGACTGCAAGTTGTTTACAACAATTCTAGAAGATAGGGTAAAATAATTTTGCAAGAATTTATTCATAATGATCTATGTGGGTTTTTACCTAAAAGGCAGTTATGAACAATATTAGAAATGTGTTGAACATTTTGGAATATTTGGAACAACATAATGAAAAGCAAGCGGCATTCATTTTCTCAAATGCAGAGAAGACCTTTGACAATTTGAACTGGACTTTTTGTTCAAAGTTTTGGATGAATTTTGAAAATGTGATTTATACTTCACAGAAAGTACAAATAATTAATGGAGATCTAACAAAGCCCTATGAGGTACAAAAAGGAACAAGTCAGGAATGCTCATTGTCTATGCTATTGCTCATTTTGATTCTTGAAATACTGAATATACCTATAAGAAAAGATAACAGGATTGTAGGAATAAATTTTTTTAAAAAAAAAAAAATCATAGGTTTAGTGCTTTTGCGGATGACCATGTTGGTTTTGGAGTTTGGTACTTTACTTAAGAGTCTTCCTTATTCTCACAATAGAGTGTCCAGTAATCATAAAGTAGATATTTATAGAACAGTAAATATCACCACAGTCCTCCACATAAATGTTGTTTATTTCTCTTATCAAGAATTTTCCTAGTCTTGTAGGGGTATGGTATATTTTCCATTCACCAGTAGATGGTGCCTTCAACTTAGGTTTCAGCGTTGTTTCAGTCTGATAAATCGATTAATCCAAATTTAGTTCAATTTATGGAAGCAGAGTCGGCTATTTAAGTAGATTCAAGTAGATAGTTCCAGTTTTGTAAATGCCTTTACAAAACAATGTCTAGTCAGTTTAAAAATCCAATTTTCTATGTTTTAAAAAATCTTTAACTTTTCTCCGCTTAGTTCTTTTCTTTTGAGTCTAGGATTTTTCTCTCTATGGTTGTTCGCTGCTTTAAGAAATAATTCTAAGAGTCTTTTTTCCTTTTTTTTTTCTTTTAAGGTTAGGGTCTAAATAAAAAAGGAATCTTCTCACCCAGCTCCAGTCACTGTTCATCTACACAGCTCCTGCACATTTCTTTGTTGCCTTGGCTGTCCCAGTTTCCTGGCAGTCATGATGGCTGCCTCTTCTCGTCGTCGATGAGAGGGAAGAATCCCTGGGTCAAGCAGGAGAGTTGCTGCTCTCCATAACCTGCAGGGCGCCCCACTTTTCTTCACCACCCCTACATGGTGGCTTTAGCTCCTTTTGGAGCCCTCCAATGGGGAGAACTCTGTGTGGGAGCATGGAAACCTGCTCCTCACATCCAATCTCGCCACAACATCAACCAGAAGTCCTGACGTTTTTGTTTCAGATAATTCCTGTTTTGTCAAGTGATGTACCATTTAAACAGTGCCAAAAGAATATTCTAAGTTTGTGTGGTGGTGGGGGGGGATACGGGACACTTCATGTTAAATATAAGGTGTTACAAGAGGAAAGGAAAGATGAGGATTTTCTTTACCTGATTTGATCATTTATATGGAATTTAGGTTTTAAAAATTCTTTATTGTTAGCTGCCTAGAACTTCTGGGACTATGTGGCATAGAACTATATGCCACAATCTTTATTTATGATGCAACTGTGTAAGTCTTTATTTATGATGCAACTGTGTAAAGTCGTTCATCAAATAATTCTGGGTAGCAAACAAGTAGAAAAACAGTAATATCCACATAAAACAATAGAAAAATAATCTAACATGCTGACTAAAAATGTCTTCAATCAACTAAGGCAAAAACATAAACTTGACTCAATTAACATCCTGGACTTAAGGCATTTGGGGAAAGCCAGGTTTTCAGACTTTCAGAAAAACCAGCATGGCCAGAATTTTAAAGGGAAGGTTGTTCCACAGGGCAGGCATTGTGGTAGAAAAATAAATAAACCATCTTATACTCATGTTAATATTATTTATTAAATTTCAGAGAAATTTTGAATCGAATTTGAAAAGAACTGTTTACATCCTTAATAACCCATGTGGTTTCTAAGATCATCTTCACATGCTCTCTTCAGTTATCAAATATCAAGATCAGGGATTTTTCAGTGATGGCCCCATAATTTCTATGGATATTGTGTAATCCAAGGATTCCTCTTAGTCACTTTTGTTGAAACAGAAAAATTCTGCTTTTCACTCTTTGTTCCTTTGCCTTCTTTTACATAATCCAATTTTCTAGACTAGTGATTAAGCAACCATTGGGCATCTGGCAATATAAAATTGAATTAATTAATTATGACTTTAGCTTTCCTGGAAAATGTGAAATGATAATATTTTGCCATTTCCATTTCATTAAAAATATAAGTTGTGAGATTTCTTCTAAATGAGAAAAATATAAATTCATAGCTTTTTAAAAATGTAAAACAAAGGAAAATTCTTAACATTCTGTTAGTATCGTAGTACTTGCTTATTATTTGACACAATGAAAATATTATGAAATACAGACATAAAAATAATGGTTCCAGGTAATTCTAAGAAACATCTGCAATAAAAATAGTTATATCTTCCAACCTAAATTATGTCATAAAGGAATTCTTTCCAAGATTAGAATTTTGAACTGTTAACAAACATTAATGAGATACTAGTATTTTTGGTATATTTAAAATTGCCTTTTAGTAGTAAATTTATGTAAAGTTAGGTTCCATTTACATTAGCAAAAAATAAATAAAAACAAGCAAAAAAATAACTAAAGGCTCATATGACATCATTAAAATATTCATAGTTGGATACTGGTTGTCTTTATTTATTTATTTATTTATTTATTTATTAGATTTGTATACCGCCCTTCTCCTTGCGGACTCAGGGCGGTGGACAGCCAAATAAAAACATAGTATACAAAAGTTAAAATTTCTTAAAAAACATATAACTATGGCTAAAATTAAAACCATTGAATAATTAAAAAACCCAACCCTCTAGTACAAATCTTAAAAATTCAGCGGGGTCAGGCTAGACCAGCAAGCTGAAAGAGATGGGTTTTTAGGGCCCGACGAAAAGTCCGGAGGTCAGCAATTGTTCTCAGTTCTGGAGGGAGATCGTTCCAGAGGGTAGGGGCTGCCACAGAGAAAGCCCTCCCCCTGGGGGTCGCCAGCCGACATTGTCTAGCTGACGGCACCCTGAGGAGACCCTCTCTGTGGGAGCGCACCGGCCGGTGGGAGGCTATTGGCGGCAGAAGGCGGTCCCGTAAGTACCCTGGTCCTAAGCCATGGAGCGCTTTAAAGGTGGTCACCAACACCTTGAAACGCACCCGGAAGTCCACCGGTAACCAATGCAGCTCGCGCAGGAGAGGTGTCACATGGGAGCGTCCCGTCGCTCCCATAATCCCCCGCGCGGCCGCATTCTGCACCAGTTGGAGCCTCCGGGTGCACCCCAAGGGGAGCCCCATGTAGAGAGCATTGCAGTAGTCCAGGCGAGAGGTGACGAGTGCCTGAGTGACTGTGCGTAGGGAGTCCCGATCTAGAAAGGGCCGCAACTGGCGTATCAGGCGAACCTGATAAAAAGCTCCCCTGGCCACAGCTGTCGTGTGATCCTCCAAAGACAGCCGTGGATCCAGGAGGACGCCCAAGTTGTGCACCCTTTCCGTGGGGGCCAGTGATTCGCCCCCAATAACCAGCGATGGTGTCAGCTGGCTATATCGGGACGCCGGAAGCCACAGCCACTCGGTCTTGGAGGGGTTGAGTCGAAGCCTGTTTCTCCCCATCCAGACCCGCACGGCTTCAAGGCACTGGGACATCACTTCCACGGCATCGTTGGGGTGGTCTGGGGTGGAAATGTACAGCTGCGTATCATCAGCGTACTGATGGAACTCCACCCCAAAACCACGGATGATCTCACCCAGCGGCTTTACATAAATGTTGAACAGGAGGGGCGATTTAGCAAATCATTTTGAAAATGTTAGCTTGTATAAGAAGCTATAATAGATATATAACCCATCACAAATCATTCATTCTACCAGATTTATCATTGCTCAAAGACTATACAATAAGGACACTTCATCTTCAATTTTATTTTATGTGTATAACTTTGAATCATTCCTTATTCCTGGACTAATCCATGCATTTATTTTTCTTGGCAATATATTCAGAAGTTGTTTGACTTTGTCTTCCTAAGGCTAAGAAAAAATGACTGGTTAGAATCATCCAATGGTCTTCATATTTAAGGCAGTTGTAGAGCTTTTGAATCTCCTGGTTTCAAGCCTGGAATTTTTAACCATTACACCAGACTACTTGTCTTTACTTGCAATTATCAAATGTGTTATCATAAAATCATTGCAGGGAGATATTAACTGCCCATTGGTCACCATTTTGAAAATGGTTACGAACTGGTTCGTCCCCATTTTAAGCCAGTGATTCTTAGACTTTCAATTGTGGAGTACTGAATAAATATTTGGAAAAAGTAACCAATAAAACATTAAAATTTTAAGAACCTGGAAGTTCACTTTTTCGGTGTGTGTATGTGTGCATGGGTGTGCATGCATGCTTGCGCCTTCAAATCAGACTTGACTCCTGGGGACTGTTTGGATTAGTCTGTAGATTTTTTAAGCAACATTTTCAGAAGTGGATCAACATTACCTTCTTCCCTAGGGTAAGAGAAAGTGATTGGCCAAAGTCACCCAACTGATGCATCCTCTCCCTGTTTTCAGTCTGGTGCCGTAACTACTACAAGTAGCCCTTGACTGACCACTTCATGACCATTTGAAGTTACAATAGACTTGAAAAAAGTCACTTATGAGCCATCCTCAAAGTTATGACTGCCACACCACCTCTGCATTTTGGGTACTTGGTAACCAACTTATATTTACAACCGGTGCAGGGCCCTGAACTCATGTGATCACATTTTGCTATATTTTTGTGATTATTTTTTTTTTGCAAAAAACACTTCCTGGGTAAGCTGGATTTCGACTTACAACTATGTGATTCACATAATGACCAAGTGATTCACTCAATGACTGTGGTGACTCAATTAATGACCATTATAAAAATAGTCATAAAATCAAGTCCAGTCATGTGACTTATGGCCACAATAACTGACAACTAAAATTGTAGACTCAGTTGCGATTTAAGTCAAAACTGGGTCTCTTCAGATTTTGTAGTAAATAATATAACGATTTTTGAACTTGCTTCCATTGCCTTCCATTCTGTTCTATTTTAAAATAACTTTTAAAATTAAATTTTGTACCAAAATCTTTAAATCCTAAATTAAATTCATTTGAATTATTTTATATGCCCTTTATCTTAATAATTGTTGGTCAAGAATATCCTTCAACAGAAATCTCTAGGTATTAAATCACGAGAAGCAAGTGAATCTCCTCTTCTAACACAACTACCCCGAAATTCATGTTTATAACTTTACAATTATATTTCCTATTCTCACTTTTCTTTTGAGGTTGAGTATGCAAAATCACAGTTTCACTTAAAACAGTACATATAGACTCACAATCAAGAATGATATTTGAGACCTGTTCACTAGTTTCTGCATGTTAGTACTCAAAAACAAACCAGGACTCATTGGGTCATTGTTTCAGAGATGTTTCCTTATCTAAACAGAGAACCAGAATGACCAAGGGCAAAAAAGCAGTGTGAGAAGGAGTGACTTCCAACTTTCTGTCACCTTGACCACAGCTACCTCCAGCAGCTGATAGTGAGACAAGTCTCTCTGGCCTCTGGAGGGCTAAGGTAGGACCAATCTAGTGAACTTCTGGGTAGTGACATAGCAGTGTGGCAGCACTGAAGCAACCCCAAATTTGCCAATTTTTAATTCAGTGGTAGTCATGGACCTCAGATTTTGGATCCATTCTCTAAATTACTTCATTCTGCCCTTCAGCAGCATCTTTGAATCTTGGGATGTGTCAAAAATTTACTTCATAAAACAATTAAAAGAATACAAATAAATTTATATGGGATAAAGACCTTCTGAGATGGATGGGCCAAGATATGAAAACAGGTAGCATCAAAACCTTTAAAAAAAGCAGAGGAGAGAATGCCTATAAAATGAAGAATAATGAAGAAGAGTCTGCACATAGAAGGACACCAGAAAAATCATAAGAATTTTTTCTTCTGTTGTACTTCCCCCATTTCCTTCCCCTTATACTAGGATGCTGAACTTCATAGTTTTATCAATTTATCAATTTTGTAACTTTTTTCTTTTTTCCCAATTTTTATTTCTTCTTTCTTTTTTTCTCTGAGTTTAGTTTGTATTTGCTTTTGCTATTGTAGTCAAAATTTTCAATAAAAATACTTAAAAAGAATGAATAAAGTCAAACCAGTTCAAAGCCCTACAAATATGAGTCAAAACTGATATTCATCCATCTATACATTGACTGTATTATGAATGTTAATTTACTGATATATAGCCCCACATCTCGGTATAAAGCTTTTAATTGTAAACATTGAAATTCAGTTGATATTTCTTTGAAAAAGGTAGGTAGCTGATATAATTAGTCCTACTCCATGATAGAATGCCTGACATTTTAATTAAAATATAGAAGTTAGTAACAAATCCATAAATCTGGACACTTCACTAAAAATTAGAAGCCAAATGGTACTTTTATTGTTCAGTTATCTGCATTCTGTATCTTGAAGGTGATTTTGAGGGCAAAGTTAAAAGCTTGTAAGCCAAATACATCTTACTAGGCAAAATAAAGCACTGGTTGTAGGGCAACAACAGTATCATTACAAAAACATTTTGCCAGAGAAACCAAAACTGTCAGCTCAGCCATAAGGACATTTAGAAGGTTAAGGAATGCTGATAAACTGGGAACATATACCAGGAAGAGAAAGAAAGGAATTCCCTACAAATAAACAACATTCCTTATCTCATAGTTACATCTAGTGGCCTGGGTAGCTAACAAGCAGAAAAACAGTAATATCTATATAAAAATAATAGAAAAAATATGCCAAATACAAAATCTCAATCTAGACTCATAAAGTACTATAGAGGTGTCATGGCTCAGTGGCTTAATGAAGCTGGAGATGATCTCTGCTCCAATGATTCTAGTTCTAGCGCTGCATGTTGGGGTGAGATCACTCACCTCAATTTCTGTCCACCTAACAGTTCAAAAGCATGTTCTATGCAAGTAGATAAAATAAGTAGCGCTTCGGTGCTCTGTGCAGACAGTCAGATTCCTGCCAGCTCTGAACCTTCCTGGTTGCGGTGCCCATTTATGAGGTGGTTCTGGGGAAGGGAGGAAGCCTAGAATGATGCTTCAAGAAAAGCTGCTTATCTTTCTTTCTGGTGCAAAGCCAGCTCGCCCTTCTGAGGTGCACCTTGAGAAGTGTCCAAGCATGTCCTACAACAGAACTGATGAAGTTGCAGCCAAACTACTACTCTGCAATAAGCATTGTGGTCTCCTGTTTAATATACCAATGTCATGCACTAATAACAATAGTAATATACTATATCTCATGAAATGCCTGGCTGCTCTATTCAATCACATGAATGCTCTAATGTGCATAAATCTATAAAAAGGGACAGTAATCCTTCCCCTTCTTACACCAATGTGCCTTGGCTTCCAGTTCAAACAAATCTCTTTGATGAAAATATTTTCTATTACATTTCAGTACAAATGAGTTAACATGTGTTTGCAGTAAAGAATGATCTAATGACAAAGAATTAGGTATAGCCAATTTTTAAAGTTTAATTTAATAAATCTGATAAGAGATTTAGGCTTTTAACTTGTTTTTCTATTAAATATTTCACAAGAAAGTCTCAAAAAACTGTGGCACTGCTATATTTAGGGTATGTAGTCCTGAACATTCATAAATACCTTTTATTTTGTATCTGTTTGTTGCTCTTGCATCTGATCAGAAAACAGTTGATCCCCTAATCCATGTTTTGAATGTTATTTGTTCTTCCCTTCCCTTCCCTTCCCTTCCGACCCCAACGAATCTCTTTATTCAGATGATAAATAGAATAAATTTCCAAAAATATGCTCGACAAAGATCTGCAATAATTTAGAGATGATTTAAGAGTTGGTCTGCATTCAGCAGTGAATTAACTGGGTTCACACTTGAAAGTGTATTTATATAAGGTCACCCAGCTTCAAATTATGTGATAGTCCATTGTCAGTAGAAGTGTATTATGGTGGACATTATGAAAAAATATTTTAAAAATACAACTTGACATTCTTAAAAAAATAGATTGGTATGAAACTCAATGAAAAAGATTTATGAATTAATTTCTGTGAAATTGAAAATAAATTGCCCTATACAATCTAATTTAGTCTCAGTTGTGTTCTATATGTTAATAGGGTTATAGCTTGGATTGGTCCCTTCTGGATTACTAGCTCCCCAAAATTTACACTTCCCTTCTTGGATTCCTTGTAGAAGAGAAGCTAATTACATTACAAATACTCAGTGTCTTTACATGATGGTAGAGTCTGACTTCGTCATCATATCTCTCTCTCTCTCTCTCTCTCTCTCTCTCTCTCTCTCTCTCTCTCTCCCTCCCTCCCTCCCTCCCTCCCCCCCTCTCCTCTTGTATATGGGAGAGAATACACAATTGTGAGGGCTTTTTGTTGCTAAGCAACAGGTTTCTGGCTTCTTGAATAAAATAGAGTGGCTGCCTAGGCTACTTTGTCCATAGAAAGAATACATAAACATTTTCACTACTTTTATTTATTTTGATTATATTTGCAGATAATGAACCAGGTATGATTTTGTATTTGCTGCTTCCATTATTACTTTATGAATCTTGTCTCTGTATTGTGCTATGTGTGTACATATAAATACATATACAAAAGTGATTACTTTTTTCACCAAGGAAATAAAAATACAATTTAGTATTTAAGCTTTAAGGCTAAGTTTTTCTGCCCTCTTTAAATCTAAATGTAAAATTCAATTTATAAAAAAAAGTTACAAGTCATCTTCTGCTGAAATTAATGATAGGCACAACCTCTTACTATTAGGCTTACTATTTATTTTCCTGCCACACAACTGTGGTTTGTTTATACTTACAAAATCAATCTACAATTTTGTATTGCATGTTGAAAGAAAAGTTCACAGGGTTGTTGTGAGGAACATAGTAGGACTAAGGAGTATTAGGTATGTTTATCAACTTGAGTTACTTGTAAAAACTAGTAAAAATTGCATAAATAAATAAAAATAAGTATGTTGCAAAGAAAAATAATGGTCGGTTCTGTCATGTGAATATATTCAATAATTCACTCCATCATTCATTCCTTCACCTGGATTTGAGACCTAAGCATTGTACAACGGGATGAGCTCACATTCCTGCCCCAGCTCCTGCCTACCAGTTCGAAAGCATGTGAATGCGAGTAGATTAATAGGTACCACTTCAACGGGAAGTTAACAGAGTTCTGTGCACCTTTGAAATATAGTGATGCTGGCCACATGACCATGCAAAATGTCTTCAGACAACACAGGCTCTCTCAGCCAAGAAACAGAGATGAGCACTGTTCCCTAGAGTCAGAAACAATTGGACAGGGGAAACCTTTACTGTTATATGGCAGCACTAAGTATTGTCTTAATATTTGCAATAGTGGTGAATATCTGCAGCTCAGGTGTAGGATGAGGGTGAAGGTTCATTTTACAAGCTTCTGGGTTGGTTTCTGAACGTTTCATTACCAGCCTGATAATGAAACATTCAGAAACTAGCCCACAAGCTCGGAGAACAAACCTTCACCCTCACCGTTTTAATATATTTGTGTGGGATAGCAGTCTGTAATAGATCATCATAATGCATCCTATTCTGCATGTCTTTGGGTCCAAACTATTTATTATACTCTTCTCTGCAGCTGTATTCATTTTTACTTAAAAAAATATTTTTGGAACATAAAATGGATATAAATCAGTTCAGAAGGCAATCTTTGTTTGCATTGCCCTTTTTTACAAAGTAACCTAAGGCATACTTTCCTAGTAGCTAAATCAGAACATAATTACTTTTTATTATTTAACGTATCTCTGAATTGGCAATACAGAACTCTATACAAGAAACAGGGTAGCAAAAGTATATGTTAGGAAAATGTCTGTGCACACAAAAGCATATCTCATGGAAGCATTTTTTCCCCCAAAACAGAATATGGATGGGAAACTACATACTTGAACAAATATTAATTTTATGCCGGCTTTAAAAAAAAGACATTTATAAACTCTTGTGCAAAGGGGAAGAATAAACCTTTGTCTGAAAAGAATGTATTTTATAGTAAACTAAAGACTTATCCAACCTTAAAATCTTTTTCCTTATGTACATTTTTTTCTTTAAAAAGGTGCTTGCAGAATGACAGAAATAGGAGAAACAACTGATGACAAAAGGAATAAGCATTACTCCTTGTTTTCCTTATTCATTGGATTCTTTTAGTTATCTTTTCTTGAAATGAACAAAAGGCAACAAAGCTTCTTTTTTTTTTGGTATAACTTCTGGTTCATCCCTATTTCCTATGAGCTAGAGAAGTACTAAATTTTGCTGCTGAACAAGTAACCCATTTCATCCTTGAAATCCAACATGCTCCATGTTATTTTTAATTTTAGGATAATCAAGATTACACTATTTTCTGAATAATTTAAGGACTGAGTAAAAAAGAGTAGTAACCATATTAAGAATTACAAATGCAACCATGAAAAATAAATGTTTATTTATTTTGACTAGATATTGTAGAATTTGTAATAAATTTCTCATTATTAAAATATATATTATTTGTAAAGAAGCATTCATCTTAAATAAAGAGGACTGCTTTATGTGAAAAACTCTGCTAAAGGTTGTGTCATATTCTAGTGAGTTTCAGAATGAAACAAAATTTGAGCCAGACATTTCCGTATTTAAAGCTCATATTTCATTGCTTCTTTCTTACTAAAAAATAGTAAGAGAGAAAAAAAATGCATTGAAGGGGAATACCAGTCCCAACTTTAAGAAAGAGTTGCACCCCTAATTCTAGATGGCAAAACCATGGCAAGAAATCCCCTTTTCAGGTTTTGTTAACCACTTCCTTGTTTAGCGGCTTCACAGTTAAGCTGGTGATGAAAAAGTAACTGTGCAACCAGTCCTCAAATTTAGGACCTTTGTAGATATGTTAAGCAAACGATAGCTGAAATACGCTCCATTTTCTTAGCTAACTAGCAAATGATCTTCATTAATGCATACTGAAACCTGTTCATGAGGTTATTTACATAATCAGTGTGGTACTTTGTGCTATCTCAAACTTTACAAATCTGTAGTATTATTCACTATTTGAAGCTTTAGAATACTTTCCAAAGGCAAGTCTATGTGGAAACACCTTAAGGGAGCTTAAATCAAAAGTAAAGCACTGATCACTATCATTAGACTTACCTTGCCATGTAATTTTTATATAATTATTTGGAAATAATGGCATTTAATCCTAAATTATTGATAAAGTTATAGGGTATTACATTAATTTATGATATAATCTTAATCTACTAATTCAATTAATATGTTAATCTACTAAATGTTTTGGTCCTGAAGGAAAAGATAAGTCAGATATTGGTTCTGTTTTAGTTTTATTTCCATGCTTGGAGGATCATCTGCTTTAAAAGTTTCCTGACATAAATCAACACAAAATGATTGTTCCTTCTTGTTCAGGATAGAATGGTATCACAAGTGTCATGGTAACATATAAACATTCCATCTTCTGTTAGACAATTTCTGGCATTGTAGTAAAAGAGTAAAAATCAGTTTTGCCTGCTTAGAAAGTTTAAGACTGTTAACAGTGAACCCAGCTTCCTTTGAAAGCACAAATTATTTATCTTGTATGGCATCAAAATCTTTAGTGAAATCTGATCCATGACATTTGTTTATGGTAAGACTTTTTGTCTTATTTTGTTTTCTTGTTTATCTTACGTAGAAGACATATAAACCGGTAATGTCCATGGAGAATAGTGTCAAAAAATAGTGGTCAGAGCACACAGTTAGAAACCTACCCGTATGTACATGCATGCAACCTTGTTGCTGACATAAACTGTTTAAAACTACATTACAATCTGGAAAATAAATGTTATCTCTTTGAGTATTGGCCTTAACTATTTGCAGTTTCAAGACATTAAATAAGTTGTTTTGGGGGACGACAAAAAAAGTGGTGAATTAATAAGGTCAATTGTTTAGCATTTTGTACTTTGCAGAAAATAGTGTATAAAGTGTATAAACGTGTAGCATCACTTTCCATAGTAATTTTCTTATACTTTAATTTATTTTTAAATTTAATCTATATCTCAGAGTTTTAAAAGTACTGTATTTATCTAATAAGACAAATAATTTTATTTACACAAACACACAAAAAAAGTCCTGCAAACAGGACAATAGCTGGTAAGTATATAGAAGATGCTATTGAGGACAGCTGAATAAGAATAAAGTGCACACAACTGAGGATAACCCACCTCAGCTGAAAAACATGGATCCCTCTGCCAGAAGACTATTCTTCTAAGGATAGCTTTCCTGTGAATTTTGACCCTTTCCGTGATACTTAAGCACAGTTTCTCCCCTTTCCTTTATTATGCCTGTTGACATGGTGTGATGATTGCCACTTTTGACTTTAATATCTGGGATGGGTAAGATTTAAAATTTGAAAGCCGCAACTGATCATCCTGATCTTACAAAAGGCAGGAGGCCATTGGTAATGCTATTTAGAGACTGGGTGTTGCTGAAATTCTTTCACTTAAGTTTTAACAAGTTTTAAGGGTAGGAATGTGAGTTGAAGTTTTCCCAAGGTTAAACTGCTCCCATTTATCTCAGGAAATTCCTACAAAATTGCAGATTATTTTGACAGAAAGCACATTTGCTTTCATTTCTAATTATTGTATTAGTAAGCAAAAATAATGTTTAATGTTTTAGGCCTTGGAATCTTTAATAGTGGTTCTTTCATGTATATAAATGAACTTTGTTTTACTGTATGATCATTTGATTGTAAGTAACCTTTTATTTTTTACCCTTTTCTCTAGAGATAAGAGAAAATTGCTATGGAGTTAAAAATTGGAGAAAATGCAAAGCTATTCAACTTAATAAAGCAACAACTAAAGAATCAACTTTGTCACAGGTACAAAATGCTGTTTCAATTCAATCTTCTAATTAGTGAATGGTATCCGAGGATATTTTGAAAATAGATATTTATATGTCTATAGCATGTTGCTCTTTGCTTTGTGTTTATTCAAAATTCACTTAATTAGCAGAAAAGTCATATAAATTGATGGATAAGATATTATTATTGTTGGCAATGTATTTGTTAATTCATATACTTAGAAAAGTCTTATGCATCTTTAAAGAAAAATGCTTTCTTGAAAAGCATTCTTGGTCCAAGGTTAGATGTTAGGAGACTTGGCAGGTTTTTTTTTCAGAATATGGATTACATTTCAGAAAACATAAGTCCATGGGGCTTACCATATTTCATAGGAGTTGCTGTAGTTCACCTAATAAATGCCAAATATTTTATTTTACCTTAGAATGTTACTAACTTCTCAAGGCTTTTTGTGATGTAATTTTAAAGCTGAGTCGCATGGCCAAGAACCTGTATTATGCAGGATAAAACACTATGTCATTATACACTATAGTGGCCTATATGATACTATATAGTGTAATAAAAATATAATAGTATAATAAAAAGTGCATAAAATCCCCCTGGTGGAATTAGGCCTCTCCTCTCCCCACAGAAGTAATAGGAACCAACAGAACCAATGAAACAACAGAGGAGAAACAAACCAGCACTGCTTCTTCATGTGTAGGTGGGTCTTTTCTCCTTTCATAGAGACTATTGTAAGGAGACCCAAAGGTGCTTTTTCAGGAGGCAACTGGACTTCTTTGTTTTTTTTTTCTTTTGAAGATGTTTTGCTTCTCATCCAAGAAGCTTCTTCAACTCTGACAGGATAGTGGGGAATGGAAGGATTTATATTCCTTGCAGACACAGCTGGTCATTTGCATCATTTTAGAGGGTCATTGAAGCACGTTGTAAGGACACCAAGTGCCCTGAGGACACTTTATCTGTGTCCTCAGGGTCACCTGATTAGTGCACCTGGTTCCTGTATTCTGCAATTTTTCCTCTGGAAATCCATTCCAACTCCCACACCATTCAAAGGGCGTTCATCCCAAATTGTATAGCTAAAGTTCTACAGTGGGATATGGAATGGAAGGATTTTTATTCCTTGCAGGCAGCTGGTCATTTGCATCCTCTTAGAGGGTCATTGAAGCACTCCCCACTATCCTGTCAGAGCTGAAGAAGCTTCTTGGATGAGAACAAAATGTCTTCAAAAGAAAAAACAAGGAAGTCCAGTTGCCTTCTGAAAAAGCACCTTTCGGACATCCATGACCTGGATGACTGAGAATCTCTACAGACTATTATAAGGAGAGGAAGAAGATTAAAAGTGCTATTACCATAGTTTACTGGATTTTTTCTCTCTCCCCACCATCTTATTTTTATTACTGCTCACATGCAAGCTGCTAGGACAAGCTTATTCCCTAAAAACGGGGAGTAGTGGCTTTAAAACATCACTCCCATGAAATAATTTGTAGCAGGACAACTTTTTTTAAAGCTACCAAGCAGTGAGGGATTATCCTATCATGATTCTGTTGTTCTCTTTTTTGTCTCAAAGCCTTTCAGGATGGGAATCTTTATGGGCCCACTCTTAACCTAATGGCCAAAACTATTGTTTATTGTAAAAACCACTGACAGAAAGCAGGCAGTATAAATAGTTGAACAAAATAAAATAACTAAACATGCGGTGACAAACATGGGTGGATAGGATAGGATATCAGCTTTTTATTCTTGTGTTCTTCAAGTAATAATTTCTAAGAGTCATAGCTGAATGGCAAAATTTGTTTTATTTACTCATTTTCTTACCTGGTGCTGAGTGTGTGAGTTTTGAAGCAGTGATTTGCTAGCAATCTCAGAGGAGGTATTGATGAGACAATAAAACATCCACACAATTTCCTTGGCAAAAGTACAAAATAGGGTTGACACTGCCTTCTACCAGAAATTGGAGAGAAAGAGAGTGAAAAAATACTTTCCAATCTAGCCCGTGGTCCTGGAATTCCCATTTATGTTTTAACTAGGCCCAATTTGTTTTTGAGCCAGGATGAAATTAATTCTAGGTGGTTACTTGCTGAGGTCATTGCTAATAAGATTGTGTTCTGAGTAAGATAGAGAAGATGATAGTGATGGGCCATTTCTGCATGATGTTGATTCAATAACTGCATAGTACAAACACTGAAACTATTCTCTTACTTTGACTGCTACCTTAAAAATTCTGTCTATAAGTCTACTGTCATCCTGCAGCATGGTAGTACTGGGTCTTATTATGGGCCACATAGATGGCATATCAACCCCCCCAAAAGAACAACCCATGGCAATTCAAAGTTTTGCCACTGCCAGTCTGGATTATTTTACTGTGTTGAGAATTCTTTACTTCCAACATTAGATCTCAAAATGAATTGTACATCTATGGGTGCATAAAAATATTTTGTGATGTGGGTTAATCACTAAAACTTCTTGTAAGTAATGCATTATTTGTATATGTGCCTTCTGGGCTTATATGCCATTCCAATTATTCCTGCCTTTGACCATTTACATATTCTATTTGATAACTAAAGTTTAAAAATACCTAAGCACATCACCCTACACACACACAACCCCCAGTGACAAAAAACTCAAATAAAATTCTAAACTAGAAGAAGGGGAAAATCATAACATTCCTACCTTCGTGGTCTTTTGGGAAAATAAACTTTTAATTGCTTTCCTAAAATCTAGCAGAGTTGGGCTGTCTACAGGTAATCCTCAAGTTATGGCTATAATAGAGCCTGCCCATTATGGTTACATGATGTGAGGCACCTGCATGGTCACCTCACTTAATGACTTCAATCTCCACTCTCCCCAGTGCAGAGATTAAGTGACTGTATTGATAATTAAGCAAAGAGCAGGCTATCTCAGGGGTAGGGCAGACCCTGGGAGACCTAGAATAGATCCAGGCTTCCCTGCTCCTGGTTTCCCAAACCCTCCTCTACCCCCTGAGGCACCCCATGCTCTGTTTCTCCCCCTTGAGGTCCCCACAGGCCTTGGGTCTTCTTTAGCCCACTCCCCTTGTCCCATAAGCTTTGGGATTGCTTCCCACCCAGCCACTCAGCCACCTAAGGAGCCTCAAGCTAGTTACAAAAGCTACTGCCACACACAACGCCCCACACATTCCCATACATATCCTGGGAATAGAATATAAAATAATTCATATAAATCACGAGTATATACAAATAAAATTGACTTTATTACTGCTAAAAGGAGATGGAGAAACTGAATTCAAAGCCATGGGTAAGTGATGACTGTGAAACAGAACAGTAAGCTGTTCATGTGCCAGCTCCAAGTTAAGGTAAATAAGTAGACTAGGAAGAGTATTGGCTCCTTTGAACTTTGATGTTGGAGGAGATTCCTTAGAATACAGTGGACAGGCAAGAAAACTAATGGATCACTGAACAAATCAATCCAAAGTTCTTCTTGAAGTACACATGACCAAGCTCAAATTAGCCTATTTCAGACACATGATTAACAATCGTTAATAATGAACAAATGGGAAATAATTTGACAACCTGAATTATTACATTTTTATTACAGGACAGTCAGATTAAGCAATCTGCCTTCCATGTTGGTTAACTTTGCAGAAAAACAGTTCTAATTTTTTCCCCCCATAAGGAATCCTGCTTGCTTTGGAAAGCAGTGTTGTTCCCACTTTTAAAAGTTTGCTATGCCATAATGACATTTCTTGTCCATACTGGGTAACAGAAAAAAAAATCACAGTGAACTCATAACCAATGAGCCTTCTTATTCAGATGCATACCTCTACGCATACCCAGCAGGATTTGCTGCTGCCTTTTTCCACTTGTCTCTTTCCTTGATTGCACTGCATCACTTTTAAGTGTTGTATTGCATGCTGATTTCTTTGAACAGGTAAGTTTAGAAGAATCTCTACAATTTGCTAAGGAAAAGATGGTAATATTCATGCAGGAGAAATAAATCCCCTGTTGAATATGTTTTTTCTCACTTTAGTTCTCTAGGGATCATAGCCCCTAGGCATAACCCACTGAGGAATTCTCAAGAATAAGTCCTAACAGAGTAAATTGGGCTGACCTCATTTTTTCACTGGATTGTACTATATGGGAGAAAACTGGACCTGTATAATTTAACATGAGGATTATTCCACTTTTTCCTCACTTTATCTGGCTTTACATAGAACAAAAGTGTATTCTCATTCTAAGATTTCTTATTCAAAAAAATTATTTGCAACCAATTTTGATGTTGATTATTCTCCAGCAAATTTATTGTAGTGTGTTGAGTCTGCTCTGTGGGCTGGCCCCCTGTTGGAATAGTTAGTAACGTTCTGTTCTCCAATTGGTTAGCCGTCTGACAGCTGGTATATAAGGGCTGTCAGGCTGAGTTCGCGCTTTTCTTCGTCTGAGGCAGATCCTAAGTGCCTGATTGACAGTTATTGTATTAAAGCGTTGTTACCTCATATTCAACACCGCCTCTGCCCGTCATTACTCTTGGCCAGTATTTACCACTGGTGACGAGGATGGGATCACCTATTGAGAGACACAGAAATGTGTAAAGTAAGGAAGAAAATGTGTGACAGGAGCTGCAGAGGCGAGTAAATAAACTGTGGAAATGGCAATCTCACAGAATTTTCCTCCTTTCAACCCGAGTAATGAAACATGGGATGCCTATGTGGCCCATTTTGACTGCTTTTTTGATTGCTAACGATTACACCAACTTGACTCCTGAGCATAAATGTGCTTATTTTCTGAGTTTCTGTGGGCCAGAAATGTTCGACACCGCCATGACCTTAATGGCCGCCCAATCCATACACTCCAGGATGTGGGAGGATTTCATGAAAAAGCTTAAATGGCATTACACATCAGCCCCATCCAGAATAGCCTGCCGGCAGCATAGTTCTGGCGTGTGACGTGTCTCAGTATGGGGTAGGTGCTGTCCTCAGTCACCGTTTTCCGAATGGCCGCGAAGCCCCTGTGGCATTTTTTTCTCAGACCTTAGCTCCCACTGAAAGTAATTATTCACAACTTGATAAGGCATTGGCCTTGGTTGCGGTGGTAAAATGTTTTCATTATTTCCTTTACAGTCAGCCATTCTCTCTGGTGACTGACCATAAACTTTTTCTGGTTTGCTGGCCAGGGACCGGCAAAGTCCTCACGTTCTCTCCCCTAGGTTCACCAGATGGTTGGTTTTTCTATCTGCCTACAACTACACCTTAACTTATGTCCCGGGAAAGAATCTGGCCCACACTGACACCCTCAGCCGCTGCCGGTTCCTTCGCTCCTTTGCGACCTTGCACCTGCTTCTGCTGTCCTCTTGATTGACAGCTCGCTGTTTGCATTAACCACCACTGACGTTGCTCGAGTATCAGCTCGGGACCTGGAAATCTCCCAAGTCATGGACTGGGTACTCAGGGGTTGGCCCTTTGGCACCTTGGGGACTAAATGGCAACTTTTTGTTGTTCATAAATTGGAATTGTTAACTCAGGGGGGTGTTTGCTGTGGGAACACCAGGTGGTGATTCCACATTCCCCGCGAGTCCATTCTCACCTCCTTGCATTTGGGGCACCCTGGGGTGGTCCACATGAAGGCCTTGGGCAGTGCCTATCTGTGGTGGCCAGGCCTGGACCAGGGCATTATGGAATGGGTGGCATCTTGCCGTCCATGCCAGGAATCAAGACCAAAGCTGCTAAAGGGTAAGGCCAGAAAATGGGAGTATCCCTCCGGACCATGGTCCCGCGTGCATATCGATTTTGCTGGACTGGTCCGTGGGCAGATGTTTTTGGTTATTGCTGATGCATTCTCTAAATCAGTGGAAATTAGGTTGATGCATTCCACCTCAGCTGAAGCTGTAATTAGAGTCCTCCATTCCATTTTCACTATGCATGGGTTACCCAACCTTTTATTGTCGGACAACGGGCCCCAATTGACCACCAGTACATTCGAGCTGTTGCTCATGGAGCAACCATTGTTTAATATCTCCCTATCACCTGGCCAGTAATGGTCTTGTTGAGAGAGCCGTTAGATCAGCTAAAGAAGCACTGGGATGAATGGGCCCTAGGGGGAGGTATGAGAGAATGGCCAAATATATGTTATTTCAGCACACCACCCCATTCCAGGTCACATATCAGAGTCCAGTGAAATTACTCATGGGCCGCCAGTTACGGACAATTCTAGATAGGTTGCACCCCCGTTATGTCCCAGATAAGCCGCTGGATTCTATAAGCACTATGAAGGGTTTCAACCTGGGTGACAATATCTACACCCGGAATTATGGGAGGTAACTGCTGTGGCTACTGGGACATGTGGTGGCTGTCACAGGGCCTTGCTCATATAAAATGGAGATAGAACAAGGCAAGGTTTGGCGCCGGCACCTGGATCAGTTACAGGCCAGATAGGATGGTACAAGCTGGCAGCAAGGGGTGGAAGGCACAGTTAGGGAAGCGGGGGTGACCAAGCAGAGAGAATCACCTGCACCTCCCCAGTCAAGCGCACCACAGCATGAGCCCCGGAGCACGTCATTGAGTGACCTAATGGGCACACCAGAGCAAAAGCTGTAGGCTTACCTGGAAATGAGGAAGATCGTCCAGGTCCGGAAGGTGGGTCGGAGATAACCATGGAGTCCGGGGAAAATCCTGACCATGATGGAGCCCGGACCCAGCAGGAAAGGTTGCTGACAGCACACCCTCGGAAATCAGGGTGGATCCGGTGCTGACCAGCATATCTTCAAGACTATGCATGCACAGTCCAGGTGGGAAGGGGTGTAGTGTATTGAGCCTGCTCTGTGGGCTGGCCTCCTGTTGGAATAGTTAGTAACGTTCTGTTCTCCAATTGGTTAGCAGTCTGACAGCCGGTATATAAGGGCTGTCAGGCTGAGTTCATGCTTTTCTTCACCTGAGGCAGATCCTAAGTGCCTGGTTGATAGTTATTGTATTAAAGCATTGTTACCTCATATTCAACACCACCTCTACCTGTCATTACTCTTGGGTGGTATTTACCATTTATGACTAATCCAACAGTCAAGATTTTATAATCTGTAGTTGGCACACAGTGATATTTCATTTTATTTGGCCTTTTTCTTATAACTTTATGTAATTCTATGGTTTTCACACTTGTATGTTTAATGGTGGTGCTATGGTGCTCTGTTGATGTGTTAGCTAAGTTATTTTCTGATCCTAAAATTTCTGTTGCTAAGCAAGACTGTTAAGTGAATTTTGCCACATTCTTGCCACAGTTGTTAAGTGAATCAAAACAGTTGTTCATAACGTAACTGTTAAGTGAATCTCGCTGCTCCATTGACTTGACCTCAGAAGGTCACAAAAAGGGATCACATGACACCGGGACATGCAACCGTCATAAATATGAGTCAGTTGCCAAGCACCTAAATTTTGATTACATGATAATGGGGGTGCTGCAATGGTAGTGTGTGAAAAACAATCATGTCATTTTTTACAGTGCCATTGTAACTTCAAACAGTCACTAAATGAACTGTTGTAAATCAAGGACTACCTGTAACTATTGAACTAGGTAGTCCATTAAATAGACAATCGCATCTCCATATCTGCTTACCAACGATCCAAAAGTTTGTTCTAACTAAGTGTCATATCATCTTTAATTAGTGGATTCTTTAAAGTAACAGCATGTTTTTATGACTCTTGACAAAGCTTGAAAAACATTAGATTACTTTAAAAATTAGTAGAGAAGTTCTGTACTTATATGGGATCTGAAGCATTTATTTGAAGTAATTTTAAAAGAACCAAAAAAGTTTTCACCTAGATTTTATTCTAGGGCACACAATTACTTTAAACAAAGCATTGCTGAATTTTAAATCTTCACAGAAAACAGTGAACGACTCCTAAAAACTCATTTTCCGAATTTTTAAATTTTTTTTATTGCTTTGTTCTTAGATTAGTCCAGAGTCTAATGGTATAATTCTGGGGTGGGGGTGGGGGTGGGGGGAAATATAAATATTTAGTGCTAGCTGACCCACAGAAATTGAAAATTGGCATGGCACAAATAAGCATACTAACCTGTACAATATACATGTAAATAAAGGCTAGTATTCTAATAATAGACTCTGTTGCTGTTGTAGATGTCTATGTCATGTTCCGGCATTTAGCAGACAAGAAATGCAGACAAGAAAGTTAATTGAGTACTTTTTATCTGACAATCTGGAAACTTAGCACAGAGTGACAAAAAATAAAGAAAACAAAATCAGTACTACTGTGGTTTAACCCTCCACCCCTTAAATGCCCTGCCCGAATGGCAGCCCTGGCCCAGCAGGCTACCCAGGGGCTGACATGTGCCCCCCCCCCACTATGGGGATGACACCTGAAGGCAAAGGACATCATGAGACCTCTCCTGGGTAGCAGCCCACCCCCCTCTGCCTAGTTTGCCTGAGTTTTGTCGATGAAACTATTTCACCAACTGGGATACTCTTACATCCTCGCTTCTCACCCATGAGACTTCTGACAGGGGGTACCCCTTCCATTGCATCAAATACTGTAGTAGGCCCCTATGCCTATGGGAGTCCAAGAGTGGACGACTCTCCTTCCTTGCCCTAATGGCAGCCCCAGTGTGGCTGGTGACTCAAGGGCTGACATGCCATGGTGAATCTCAGTCATCCAAGTCATGGTTGTCCCAAAGGTGCTTTTTCAAAAGGCAACTGGACTTTTTGGTTTTTCTGTGGAGACGTTTCACTTCTGATCCAAGAGCGGAAGAAGCTTTTTGGATGAGAATTGAAATGTCTTCAAAGAAAAACCAGAAAGTCCAGTTGCCTCTTGAAAAAGGCACCTTTGGGATTGCCGTTGTAGAAATTTTAATTTATACTCCATAAAAAGAATTATTCAATTTGAGTTTGTATTAATCCTAGTTGGATGAAATTTTATGTTATACCCAGTTAACTTTATTTTCTATTGCAGGACAAATGTGTGCAGCTCATGAAAATATAGAAAAATACAGAAAATAATTTTAAAGTAATTTGCTTAGTTTAGATCAAGGACAGTGGTTGTCATAATTAGAAAACTGATTTTAAATCATGTTGAAAAGGTTTGGGGCATATATCCCCTGCTCATCAATTGTGTCACCAAGATGTGATAAACAGTAAAGGATCTATATATTTTTACAAGCACAATAGAAGAATTGTATCTCTTTCTTCCTCTGCGAGTCATTCTTGATGCTTTATGCAACTGCATTGAACCAGCTTCCACAAAAATGCTGCATTGAAATAGCAGCCCACCTACGTACGTAATTCATTTTGTAAGGCACTTGGAGCTGTAAGTGCTTAAAGTGCTTTAATATTTCAGTATACATCGGCATGAAAACACTGGGTGGTATAGATTATAATCTGCAATTGACAGTTACTATTGGCATTTACATTGTTAAACAAACACAGGGCTGCATATCCAACTGAACGGATCAATTAATCATTCAAAATAACAGTTCTATGAAATGTGTAATTTGCACATAAAATTATATTTTCATTCTTCCTTTCATAGGCCTCTGTAAGTGGGTTTTGCACATTTCTGTTTTAGAAATTACATAAAACGAACTGGGAAAGAAATATATAACGAGGCACAATGTAAAACTAGTGTTGATTTTATCAAAATTCTTTTCTAGGTATTTTTTTTTCTATGTACATTTTTTCCCCTGTGTTTCCAGTTTACAGCATGTTACTTATCTGGATCTTTTCCTCTGCAGGGCTCCCTTCCATTACAAAATGCAAAAATGATTTCATCCATTCTCATTTCACAGACGATTGATGAAAATAAATCAAGAGAAAATAAGACTGCTTTCCCTATGCAGTCTGTAATCACCCAATCTGATGTTTATCACATGAACCAATCTTTGGCTAATCATAACTCAGTCAACATTAATACAGCATTCATATTTCTTCCAAGAAAATTAGAATTTCAGACAACTTCAAAGGACAATGTATTTAATAGCAAAGAAGAGAAATCATGGCATAACCAGAAGAAAGGTTTTGCTTCCATTACAATCACTGCTAAGCGAGTTGTTCCACCTTCAAACAATAACATGCAGGCAAATACTTTTGACTCTTCTTGCTTGGAATGCCAGGAAAATAAGCAGCTAATAACAATGGTTCCCACCTCAGATGTAACTAGCTTATGTAAACTCTCCCAGTCTTTGCATTCTCAGGCAAATGACCAAAATCGAAGTGTCAGTGAAATAACAAATTCTGAGTCTTGTCTGCAGAGCTGCAAAAGGCGATCTGACTGGATTTCTAACCCCCCAAAGAGAATGATCCCCTCAGATAACACCCATAAGAAGCAGACACCTCTTTCTTTCACGTCAAGTGTTCACCTCACTATTTCCCAACAGTGTCCAAAAACAATATATTATGTAGACAAGTCTCTTTTGGTACCTGTTGATCAACTTCAGACTAATCCTCAAAAAATGCATCGGTCAGTATTGTTTTTTCATATAAATTGCAGTTCTCAAAATACAACACCAGATGGAGTGGATAGTTTAGCTAATGGGAAGTTAATCACAAAAGTAGTTAAGTTCCCAGAGGATCATAAGACATCATTCAAAGCAATTTGGAATGCAGATCTCCAAGATATCTACTTGGATAAAAAACAGAGACTGGAAATTGAATCTTTAGGAACCGAAGATTTCTGGAAAAATGCCTCTCCATCTAAAACACTGTCAGTTCTGAACAGCCCTCAGGAAGTTGATAATTTAAGACAAATAAAGAACAATGATATACCTTCAAGTGAAAATCCCATGACATTATCTGGTTACATTCCTCATTGGACTTACTATGAAGGTAAGTAGGTTAAAGGGATCCTAATATAACGTATGAGATATATCATTATTATGGGTTTATTGTGGCAGAGGCTAATTTTTCCTACAGTTTCTCCCAAGAAAATAAACTTTACCGTGTTATGAAAGGTACAGGGTTTTTTTGGTATCTTATTCATCCTCCTGTTCCATACAGAAATAAACATCTCTGATAGGTGGTTCTCTCTTATCTGATAATCTCCAGGAAAAGGGAATTCACTATTAGTCAAGGCACTTTAAAAGGTATCTGGAAATTCTTTCTAATGTTCATCTTAGATCTCCTTTCTTTTAATTTCAACTTGATTGATTCCCCTTTGGAATCTAGATTTCTTATCATCCTGGAAACTCTCTTTTGAACTCTCTCTAGCTTCTCATTGTTCTTTTTAAAATGCAGTGCCCAGAATTGGAAATGAATGCAGAGTACACGGAACCAATTGCTTTTGTTAATGCAGCCCACTGGTTTTATTTGCTTGGATATTATGAATCTGACAGCCATTCAGGAAATTTTACATTTGCTATTTAATTATTGATTCATTAGTACTTGAGAATTTCTTTTCTATCTACAAATACCATGTCCAACTGTATAGTCAGTTCTTGACTTACAACCACAATTGAGCCCAAAATTTCTGTTGCTGTGAAACATTTTGTTAAGTGAGTCCCATTTTATGACCTTTCTTGCCACAGATGTTAAGTGAATCACTGCAGTTGTTAATAACATGGATATTAATTGGCTCTAACTTCCCCGTGGGCTTTGCTTGTCGGAAGGTCACAAAAGCTGATCACGTGATCCCAGGACACTGCAACCATCATAAATATGAATCATCCAAGCATCCAAATGTTGATCACATAATCATGGGGATGCTGTAACAGTTGTAAGTGTGAAAAACATAAATCCCCCTTTTCAGTGCTGATGTAACTTTGAACAGACACCAAACAAACTGTTGTAAGTCAGGGACTACCTGTACAAGGGAGTAGGTTCCCAGAATCAAAGCACTAAAATATAAAGCAGTACTAATGTTATTATGCAAGGTCTATTGATGCAAATACAAGTTATGTAGCCATAGCTGCTAATGCAGCAACTAGTGAGGAATAACCATACTAAAATTTAAAGATAGCAAATGTTCCCATGCCTAGAGAAAGTTTGTACAATTGTATGTGGGAATGATCTTGGGAGACAGGAAGAAGCGCTGCCGATTAGACAACCATCATGCAAAAGCTATCCCAATCCACAGAAGCAGAGGGAAACATTTTTTTGGAGAGTAAGAATAAAGGAGAGAGGCTTGCAAGATTGATATTACCTCTTTGAGATAGGCCAAAAAAGAAGCACACCAATGAATATCAGCTCTATTTTTATTGTAAGTATACATTAACAGAATTTTTCAACTCCTCTCCTTTTTTACATTCAGTCTCCAGAAAACTAGAAAGGGTCCCTTCCGAAACACTACCCAGGCCCCCCTCTGCTTCTGCGGACTGAGATACCACTTACACGATGGTTTTCTAGTCTGTGGATTTTTTTCCTCCAAGGTCATTCCCCCATATTACTACACTTGGGCAGAATAATGACCCCTTCCACTCTCCCTGCCCAGTCAGAATAGGCTCTAAAAAGTTGGGGAATTCAACAAATGCATAATTGCATACAAAAATAAATGAACATTTAATACCATTCAATAAAATATGTCACAGAATACGAGAGGCCTATATTTAGTGTAGAAATGGAGATTTCAATATTTTGGGTACTCTAGTTAATGTCAAGATCCAGGCTGAAGCATTCTATTATGTATTTACATTTTACATCAGCTCATGCTCCCCTTAGCTATTTTCCCAACTGAAAGTCAAAATTAGCTATATTTGCTTGGATTTCCTGTGGCTGTGGTACTTCTATCTATGTACTACTAAAACACTTGTGTCTGTAACCTTTAACTATGTGAAATGGTGCACTTTTAGGGCAAAATCAAGGTACCTCAAATGGGCTAATTTACATAATGCATCCAAAATCTGTGACTCAGGTCTCCCATGGATTGAAATTTGTCAAATGGTGTAAACCATTTTATGACACAAAAAATGATAATGAAGCATTTTATGATGTAATACAAAATGTCATAAAACATATCCTGTGATCAGCTCCTGATGTTGGGCTATGCTATATAACTCAACATGAGCTGAGTATCTTACTGAATTTTAAGACCTTTCCAAGTACATTTAGGAGCTGTGCAATTGATGAAGACTTTGAGGAATCTGGTAAGGAAATATCTCTGAAATAGTGACCCAACATTGTTTGTCTATTATATTTAAAAACGAAAGTCAAATTATTGCTCTTAGCACAATACTTACCAGGTATTTGGAAATGTGTCCATAAGGGACTAACCCACAACATGCCTATGAAACAAACCAAAAAGGATCACAGCTGGTAGATATCTCGTTACTTTCAGTTATTTTTGTGTTACTTACAAAAGTTCTACCAGCTTTTGAAAAATGAGGCATAAAGCAAAACTATAAAGAATAGTTTGATGGAAAAATAGAAAACATGCAGAATGAATTTAGGTAGGTAATTCAGTATTGGCTTTCACAGGAAGTAAAAAAAAATGTGCAAGGGAAATCAAAAGGCAAGCCATGCTCTTTCTTTCCTGAGTTAGAAACAGTCTGAATAGGATGATTGGTCAGCTATATTATTTATAGGTTCCCTACAGTGATCAGTATCAGTTTGTCTACCCTGTAATTCTTTTGTTTGTAGCTGTGTTTGAAAGAACCATATGTTTATTATTTGTTTTAACAATGTTGACACAATGTTGCAACTATAAATCCTTGCTGCAGCCCATCATATAACTGCTGAACTTGTATCTCAGTGGTTGTTCCTTTTGGCCTCAAATGTTAAACATTGTTAAAAGAAATCTTGTGACTGCAGAGCTATTTCTTACCCATAAGCATAGTTTTGGAAGTTTAAAAAAGATTTTGCTTTTTCCTTTTTTTCCTTTCCTTTTTTTAAAATCTTACTTTATTTGGGGGGTTGCCATTAAAAAACAAGCAGTAATGAAACAATAATTAAAGACAGGAGCTTCAGTTCTTCAAGAAATGTTTGCTGCTTAAAAAACTAATTCCATAATGGAACGGATTAAAAGATAGTTCTTCTAAGCTTTATTCACAATAAAATTTATTAAAAGAAGCTGTTATGGTCTTTTAGAGAATTGAATTATATAGTTAATCTGGGGTTGTATTGGTCTCCAAATTTGTAAATTCTGCAAATTCAAAATAACCAAATTAAAAAAAAACATTTCTGCAATGCTAATACCATTTTTCTTTTTCAGACAAAATTATAGGCATCATATTGCCATCATGCAAAAGATGTAAATTATGCAATACACATGAGTCATGCCATATGTTAAGAAATAGGCATGGCAGGTCTAGGAATATTTTTATTGTTATAGGGTAGAATAAAGTTTGCCCCAATTTTTATCTGCACTATCTGATACCAAACAGAATCAAGGTAGGCTTACTTTGAGTTTCTTTCTCTTGCTTTTTTATTTTTCACGATGGAGTCATCTTTTCTACCAGTCCTTTTTTAAAGGTTCACTCATCCTTTTCTCATTTTCAAAGCCATTCCTTCATATTAACTCCAGTACCATAGTCATATCCTGCTGCTGCACTTTACAAAATTCATCATAAAGTTATCCCTGTCCTGTTTTTGTTTGGCAACTACCACTGGATTGTAGTTGCCAAGCTAATGTGCGAAGTCCAATGTGCAGGAAGCAAAGAATCTTTTGCATCCTGGAGTTTATTGTATGTCAATATTGGCAGCAGTTTAGGAAATGGAGATGTAGAGGGCAGGGGGAACAGCACTGAAGGAATGCTTTTCTCATTCTCAGTGCTGAATAATCTTTTCTGTATCTCACTTAACAATTTGCTGATTTCTTCCCCTTTCTCCTAAAGCCAGACTTACATTCCTTCAGGTTGCAACTGATGCAACTGAATTACATAATTACTCTAATTTGCACAATTATGCTAGGGCAGGGGTATCAAACTCAAGGCCTGTGGGCTGGATCCGGCCGATGGGATGCTTAGATCTGGCCCACTGGGCCCATCTGGAAATAGCAAAGAACTGGCTTGCAGTGCCTCTGTTAGCAAAAATGGGGTGCATGTGGGGCGCATGCCTTCCTGCAACCATTTTTGGCCTCCGGAGTTATCCAGGAGGCCTTCCAGGCCCAAAACAGGGCCTTCGGAGTGGTCCAGGAAGCCTTCCAGGCCCAAAATGGGGCTTCCATAGTGCTGCAGGAGGCCTTCCAGTCCCATAAACAGGGTCTCCAGAGTGGTCCAGGAGACCATCCTTGACTAAGAAGGTTATAAAAGGGAAGAAAAATAAAATTTTTTTTTGCAGGATTCTGCTACTATAGCCTACGTCAATAATTTATAGTTCTAGTCTTCCTATGGAGTCAGTTTCTTGATCTGGTCTCATAAGGTGATCAAGTAGATCAAGTAAGTATTAAAAAAACAAAATCACAGAAATGTACACCTACCTATTTTTATAAGTTTATAAAACCATGTCTGTGAATGTGCAGTCCTGTGTCACACCCACCATAGCCACACCCCTACCCGGCCCTCCAAGGTCAAACCCAATCCTGATGTGGCCTTCAATGAAGTTGAGTTTGACATCCCTGTGCCTAGGGGCACATATTTATATTTATTAAATTTAGAAACCATATAAATATTATAATAGAAAGCAGATTAAAACAGGAACAAAACATTCAAAGTTCAAAATTAAAAAGCAGATGATGGCCTTCAAGGTACTAACCAGTCTCATGGCTCTGTGTATCTCTGTGAGTCAGCAGAGTTAGGTCTTCAGATATTTCCAGAAGGCCAAGCAAGTGGGGGCCAATCTTGTCTTTGTGGGAGAATGTTCCAGAAGGTAGGGGCAATGGCAAAGGAGGGCCACTCCTATGGCTGCCTTTAACTGTCAAAAGCTGCTCGATGTTCTCACTTCATCTAGTTGGTCATTTTAGTGATTTCAGCTGTTGGAGTAGCTATTGCTTTAGTATATGGATACAAATTTATCAAAGTGATATGGTAGCTCCAGAAAAGATCATACCAGTCACTTTTTCTAGGGTAATGGTTCTGGAACTCTGGACAATTATTCCAAAAGGGCATATCCTGGGAGTAATAGGGCAATTTATAATTGCTTGTTGTAATTCAAGGATCCAGCTAGGACTGCCATTGCTGAGATGCTTATATAGAACAATAGACTCTAGGTTCTTGTTAGGGTAATAACATTATTTAAGACTGGGAAAAGAGTAATTGGTCAGAGAGTTAACGAATCATTGATGTAAGGAATTGGCCATTCTATAATAAATTTCACCTTGAATGCTAACAAAGATATGTTACATCATCTGACATCTTCATATATTAAACACCAGAGCAAACATCATCCTACCTTGTAAATTAAATATGCAATCTGGTTAAGACCAATTTGTTTCTTTGTGCCCTTATTAGTAAATATGGCCTCTGATGCCTTACAGCATTTTCTAGAGATGTCTTACATGGTATTTCCAGATACTGTAGAACAGTGATGGTGAACCTTTTCGGCATTGAGTGTTTTAGAATGTTGAGTAATATATTTGTAGCTTACAATCCCCATAGTTCCATTAAACTTTTCAGCTAGGCAGTTTGCCTTGAAATGTTAAGGGACAGACACCGATTCCTCTATTCTGGATATTTTGCATAATTGTAACATCACTTCTGACATTTAGTTTATGGCAGATTCATTGATCATTTCAGTTAGGCACTCTATCGCAGCATGTCTGTTAAGGCTTGACTCACACACTTGGCATCAGCGTGGCTTAGAGTCATCACATCCATTTGCTGTGTCAGCCTTTTGAGACAACACAAGGACTACTGGAAATCTATTTTATTGCCGTAGAAGTATAATTACAGAATCTTGGACTCCTGTCAGAGTTTCCTTCTACCCCTTCTTTTGCCAAACAGAATGAAGGCAAGGTTATGCTGATTTTTCCTTCTCACCCTTCTTTCCCAGGGTTAAGTTGATGTTTATTTAACAATTCTTGCGTCTCTTCTTAAGGGCTATCTCTGTACTTCTCTGCACATGAGGATAGCATCATCTTCATATATACAACTTGTCCCTGGGTATCTTCAGGTGCATTTATCTCTAATATATTTTGTTACCCTGTTTCCCCCAAAATAAGACATCCCTGATAATAAGCCCAATCGGGCTTTTGAGCACATGGCAATACACCAAGCGCTTATTCAAAAAAATATAAGACAGGGTCTTTGGGGAAACATGGTATATGGGTAGTCCTTGACTTACAAGTTCATTTAGTGCCCGTTCAAAGTTAACAATGGCACTGAAAAAAGTAAAATATCATTTTTCACAGTTACAACCTTTGCATCTTCCCCATGATCATGTGATCAAAAGTCAGATGCTTGGCAACTGGTTCATATTTATGAGTGTTGCAGTGCCCCAGGATCATGTGATCACCTTTTGCGATCTTCTAACAAGCAAAGTCAATGGGGAAGCCAGATTTACTTAACAAGGATTACTAATTTATCAGCTGCACAGATTCACTGTGGCAACTGTGGCAAGAAAGATCATAAAATGGGGCAAAACTCACTTAACAAATATCTCATTTAACAACAGAAATTTTGGGCTTGATTGTGGTTGTAAATCAAGGACTACCTATACTTTGAAAAGTATTTATCAGTAAGGAATATAAATGAACTTTAAGTAAGGGCAAATCTTCATGAACTAGCATATGTTACAGGATTTCTCATTTTTTCAGCAAACCCCCTTTCCATTGGAAGTTTAGAGCCAATCTATGTTATAGATTATACCTATTCTCACATATCTATCTGGATAACTCAGTATCCTTAAGGGAATAGATGGATACCAAAGGGCCAGCGGGCTGCGGCTCCTGCTAGACACCATCGGCCCCTACATACTCACCACCTGTGCTGGCCATGCCCAGCCCCCACACCCAAGGTCTGATGATCTTCACTAAGGCTTATTTTGGGGGGGGGGGTAGGGCTTATATTACGAGCATCATGAAAAATAATGCTAGGGCTTATTTTCTGTTTTCAGGGAAACTTAGTACCTTGCATGTTACTGTTGCATAGAGCAAGATATTTAATGAGGTATTGTTTTCTGGCTCGTTTGTGGAGTAATGCTTTGTTTGTTTGTTTATTAAATTTATATGCCACCCGTCTTGCTGCCTGCTGTAAGGCATATATTTCTTTAATTTCTCCATTGCATTATTTGCAGAGACTGTCTTTACTGATTTAGTATTATAGACAAAATTAAAATAAATAAAAAGTTAATATATTGATATCGTTAGTATGCTAACTAACCATTGTGTCCTATATACTCTTATAAACCTGTCCCGATCTAACTTGTTTATTCTGTTTATAATCACTCTTACATAAACAAACCTATTTTGTGCAAATTTGGATAAATCCATTTAAGTCAGTGTCTCTTCCAATTTTCATATTCTAGCCCAAGTTGTGAAATTCCTCTGATCTGCAAACAAACAGCTGTTAATGCCTTTAAAATCACTTCAGTGTATTATAGCCATCATGACATTTCATTTGTATTTTCTCAATTGCTGACTTTTTCTTTCAGTAGGCTAAGCTGGGAAACTGATAGGATTGTTTACCCTTTTGTTTGAATGGATCTATCTGACACTGTTTTTGAAATTATTTAGCTGAAGTTTTTATATGTGTAAGAATCAACATCTGCTATTTGAGATACCAATGCCATAAATATGCAACTATTCATTTCTGTGTACGTTTTTTGTTATTTTATTATAAAGGTGCAAATATAGTATTTAAACCAAAACGTTCAGTGTTTTAAGACACAAAGAATTAAACTGAACTGTAGTCTTCCCTACAGATATCACAGTATCACTGTTCATGATAATTGACATTGTTCTTCCAGTCTGAAATTATTTTGAAAACCAATAAATCAATTTTCTTTTCACCTGCTTATGATTCTTCATATGGATAAGTAGCTAGCTACTTAATCTAGAATCAGACAGCTTTTCTTCTTTAAATGTTTTTTTCATAGCATGATATCTGACTCTCCCTCCCCCCAGTGTCCTTAACACTGATATTATCTTGCCCCAACTATAATTTAGGTGGCTTTATTCTGCCATTTTCCAAACTGCAACATACTTGATAGTTGCAAAATATTTAAGAGAGCAAACAGAGTCATTATAAGATATCATTATGCTGGCAGCTCTTTCTATTGCCACAGCAAGAAATGAATTTCACTAAATATTGTTGCAGCACTTTTGTTGCTGATTCAGGAAATCCCAGTTTGTTAGCAACTAAATATCTAAAACTTCAGCATCCCTCAGGGCTTAGCTGTTTCTGTAATAATAACAGTAATCAAGATTCCCTAGATATTGCACCAACTGGTAACTCAAAAGCAATTAGATTTCTAGAAACTGAGTCAATTGTTGATCATGACGTTGAAAGGATGTTTCAAAAATAAATGCCCAGAAATGAGTAATTCTTGATTTTATTTTCTCAAATTAAAAAGTTTATTTTTAATAATAGATGTTTAGGAACCTTTTTAATGCTTCAGTTGAGTAATACTGCATCAAAACTTTTCCTTAGAAAGTGTTAAAGAATTATCAGATACTGAAATAAAATTGCTTTAGTCTTAGAAAATCTTTAAAGAAAACCTGAAATAGATATTGGAGGGCATGCAACTGTAGGCAAACATGAGTATTCTCAACATTGCTCATTATTGGTTGTGATGGGAAAAAGGAATATTAGGGGTTACAGTTCTACAACATCCAGAAGGCCACGGCACCCTATATCTCTGTCTGTTTAAGAAAAATCATCAAAAACAATTTAGGTGCCTACAATAGTGAGTTACTCCGAAACTATTAAAGGCCAATCAATTTGGACTCTCAGCTTCATCTTCAACAACATTTTCATTTTATTTAGGATTACCATAAATGGACTGCAAAATTTCAGATGACCACTAATGGCAGCAAAGAGGTGTTGAGAACATCTTTGCCCAGATACAGCAGATATAGTATAATGCAGGGGTCTCCAACCTTGGCAACTTGAAGACTTATGGACTTCAACTCCCAGAGTTCCTCAGCCCGCAAAGCGTCTCTAAAAGTCTTTTCTGCCCTGCTCTATCACCCCTCCCAGACCACTTTTAAAAGGCAGGAGTAAATGATATCACTTTATACTCAGTTCCTTACCCCTTTGTAAATGCCCCTCTGACATTTGAGCACATTTTCTTGCTGTAATTTTGAAGTACGCTTTCCCCTCTTATGTTGCCTCGAGCAGTCTTGTCTGTTTTGACTAGTGTACTTTACTTTGCTCCAGGCTATACTTAGCACTTTATTGACTGCTCTGTAGAGGCAGAATTGGCCCTTCAACTTGAGCCATGGTGACCAAAGTCTTTAATGTCTTCCAGAGCTACATTTACCAGGAATGCTATGGTAGCTCAATGTTTATATTTGCTTTGCACACAGAAGATTGTTTGAATTTCAATGCCACCATCATGAGTCCCTAATTCTGGACACATTCTGTAAGTTAGCTCATTTGAGGTACCTTGTTTCAAAACATTTTGATCTATGGTGCACTATTTCATCCAATTAAAGGTTACTGAATCAGAGTTTTAATAGTATGTAGATCAATGTTCTTTGCCATTGATGAAAATATTACAAATATTTGGAAAGAATATTATTTCCTTTCTCTCTGTTTTTAAACCAACTATGGCCCTAGTTTCAAGTAAGCAAAGATAATGTAACAAACATGCTTATACATTAAGAATGCTAACTCTTTTAAATCCTGTGCCTTAGTTTTATGTTCCTGGATTCCAACTTTAAAGTCTCCCTTCAAAGGTTTTGTCAATACTTTATTATGGTTTTAAAATTAAAATTCAAGCATACCTAAAATGAAACCTTAAACTAAATTTCATGTGATATACTAGTCCTGTAATAAACAAATGGGTCCTACTGGAAATACCATAAAATACCAGGTCGTAAGATCCTAGAGCACAGAAATTTGCCCTCATGTTAGCTTTATGAGTCTGTCAGCCAAATACATACACAAACACTTCATCTGGGTGATCAGAGATTTTATCTCCTGGAGTAACCTTAGCTAGATATCAGTATAAAAACCTACATTGTAAGAATATGCACTCTAGCATTCCAACCTCCCTAGATTTGCACAGCAAAGTCTCTTGATGCCTGAAGGACTGTAAAATCTGCCTTCTAAGACAGTTGAAGGAAAAGCATGAAAATAGGTTCTGGAGAAGGCCCAGGGATAGTGATTTCAGATAATCCCCAGACTGTTTCAGACTCGCTGTAATAGCCTGACTGAATTCATGTTCTACCCAGAGTTTCCAATCTGCTTAATCATCTTCTTAACCTTGTCACAACTGGATCTTAAAAAAGAAGTCTGTGTTCTTGCATAAGTAGGAAGGGTGGGAAAGGGCTCTCTGATTGCAGTCCACCACAGCTGAGCAACTGTTTTTGCAGAAAATAACTAAATTGAAGCAGGAATATGTTTACATTCCCAGCAGATTATTAAAATTACTGGTGTACTCTTTTGGGCTAGAAAGTAAGCATTTTTCAATTTAGAGGATTTTATTTGGGGGGGGGGTTTGAAAGATTCCTTGAAATTTGAAGCACCTAATTTTTTAAAATGATTATCCATATTTCAATCATGAGTTTTGATGCTATTAGGAAAGATCACACATTTGAGAGTCTGCTGCTTTTTCTTGTAGTGTCCTACCAGAGCCTTTATTAAGCCTTCAGTTGATGAATAAGATACAATTTCAACACTGTCTATAGCACAGGTGTCAAACTTGTTGCGTCACATTGCCATCACGTGATGTTTTGCAATGTGTTTTCCCTTCACAGAGCCGGGGTGGGCGTGGCCTGTGCATGACACATCCAGCCCATGGGCCACCAGTTTGATACCCCTAGTACAGAGCAACATTGAGAGGTGTTTTTTTTCTAAGATGCAATCCTGCAGTTTTTCATAAACTTACTGAGAAAAGGCCTCTTTGTAACGAATATCATTTAGTGGAAAACATATTTCAAACAGCCTCTTGGATGAAATATTTGGATGTTAGAGTTCATATGTAGGATGTTATCCTTAGACTACCATATTATAAAAGCCTAGCACTATGCAAGGTATTTTTCTCCAAAGCAACTACTTCTTTTCATATGAGTTATCATAAAAAAACATCAAGGACTTTCTGGTAATCTGGTTTAATGAAATGTACGATCTAGGTAATTTCTTCATCTACTAAAATTTGCATGATTTAAGATTATTTGAAGGTAATGGTTCCTAGAGCTCATCGATTTGTCTCAAGTCTTGGGGAAAAGGAATTGCTGATTTTTTTATTATATTAGTATTTGTCCATAATTAGAACTAATAAATAATGGTTTTAAACTCATATGGCTTCCACTAAAAGCCATATAGATTATTTCTGTTTGCTCAGATCCTTGATTGACTACTACAATATTACTTGGAATGCTTGTCATCAACTTAATGGCTAGGGTCAGCTGCTATCCAATAAGCAGCAGCTGGGCAAAATCAGGAAAGCAAGATTTACACAGGCTTTTGTAAGGTATCTTTATATTACTAGTGCAAAGAAGAATTATCAACTTCTATTTATACTGGTGAGTCTGTTAAGAGTTTCTTCAAATGATCTGAAGGATTACTTCCCAGGTTTCTTGGACTTGCTGTTTGTGAATTTAGATACCAGTAGACTCCCTGTCTATTTCTTAGTTGTTTATTTTTCTTCTGTTATTTCTCAACCATCATATGATGCCTCACAGGTTGGTTATCCTCTACTGCATGCATAGTAGACTCTAAAGAGGATATAGTATCTATCTTGTTATTTGCTAATGAACTAGAGGAAACTCCAGAGTGAGCAGAAAGTCTAGTAGAAAATGCAATACCTTGTCTGCCTTTGATTTATTGGATACACAATTCTCTACTGTTTACAGTACTGTAGTAGATTTCTAAGGCAGCATGGGGACTGGTTTGGTATTGCCTTCCAAGTTATTCACTAACATACTGTAGAGGGAGATTCTAGGAGTCCATAGTATCTATTAGAAAATGCAGTGCCTTGTTATATGGTAGTCACTTTTGAATTGAATTTGCACACAGGGAAACATAAAAATTTTGTTTCTCTTCACAAGTATTAGTCTGTTGTCTCAAAATGGCCAACATCTTTTTAAAAATTAAAGATGTGCATTTCTTAATTTAAAAGAGTTGTAGTTCTCCTTCATGTGGAAATAGGATAGGATCAAAAACAAAAGCATACTAATTGTGTTTTAGATCCTGAAATGCAAGAGCTCAGATTAAGGTCAGCCTCCAGATTAATAAACAGTAAACTTCTAAGCATAAAAACAGTAAACATTAAACGTTGAAAAAACACTAAGTTTTAATATTTTTCTTTAAATATTTGACAGCATAGCTATCTAAAAATGTATTTGTAATGGCCTTTTAGAAATTCCTCAATTTTTAAAATTCTTTTAAATGTTATGTTGCTATCTCAGAAAGGTAATTTTGAAGTGTGAATGAGGGTATGTTTGTATGAATTTTATATAAGTTAGAAAATAACTATGAAATAATATAATTTAGAATAGTTTGAGACTACATTTAGGGCTCTAGTACACATTCCTGCCTCATTATATTAATTTTTTCAGTCCCATTGGGAAAAGCGTTGTGTGTTTATTAACTAATGCTAGATATTGTAGTAAAGTCTTTTTATGTAATCCTTATCTGTTATCAGTTTACTCACAATTTATCCTGGGTGAATTTCTGTTATAGAGATAGTCTTCACAGGTTTTGGGTGTCATTATTGCTGTATATAGCATAAGACTGTGACTGAACTGAATGATGTCCAAATGATTTCTGTGTTCATTCTTATCTCATTTTATAAATAAATGATTTTAGTGGTGATACATCTATCAGTAGTAGAAAGAAATATGTTTTCTACCACTTATCCGTGTGTCACCTTGTCTCTGTATTCAGGATTAGAGTAATACAAAATTGCTATTTTTCTGTTATTAAAATATATTTGTATTTAAATGACTTAATTCAGTTTAAAATTGAGTAAATATAAATATATAAAAATTTGCCTACCTTTTTAAATATGTCAAGACTATAACAGTAATACTGTAAAGAGCCTTGATTTGAATAATAATATTTCTGCCAAATGTTTACAGGACTTTGGTATTTCATTATTAAGATGCATTTTGTGCATGATATCACAAACTCTTTCAGCCCCATTCTCATGGATACGATATTGACATCATCATCCTTTATGCCATAATCTTGCTCCAAATCAGTAATATTCAGTTTTTTAAAAATGTATCAGTGTCTTTCATTAACCTACTTTCAGTTAGCAGTGTAATGTTTGCCAGTTGTGTCATTATATTTGTCAGATGTCTTGTAAATATTGGGTAAGCTGTAACTTCTCCAAAACTTTCCCCCTAAAATTGTGTTAATGATATCTTTAGAATTATTTTGTTTAAATCATGTTAGGTAACTTGAGACATTATACTTTATATTAAAGACTATCTCAGCAATAGAATCATAAATCAGAATATTTTGTTTATGTATCTTTTAATCAACTAGCAAAGTTGATTAAAAATTGCTAGGTATAACTAAGGTTTTGAAATCTTGGTGCCTTTAAAATAATGTTTATTAGTTCTTCTGAAACACAGTAATATTGAAGACTTAATAATAGGGAATTTAATTTGGCATTTTTTGCAAAAGGGAAGTTAATATTACATTTGTAGCTTTTGAGGTTAACTCTTGTCTTACAAGGATGAGCTAGATCTTGTTATAATTGGAGATTAAAGCCCTGTTTTATTACAGACATGTTTCAGAACTATAATAAAAACAATCCTATGAAACAATTTCCCTTTCAGAAATTATTTTGAATATTACAAATAGAACAGAAATATAATTATTATTTAAACCATAAGTGGAATCTCAGCTTACATTGGCACCAAACTAATTGTCTGAATCTATCATAACATTAGGGTTGTTTTTAAGTTCAAGCAAATTTGGGGCAGATAATTGTAGCATTCATGGAAAGCTCTGTTTGATATAAATATATATTTCCTCTGCTGTTGGTGCTATTTTTGTCTAGTTCAAACTTTTAATGGTGGAAAAACAGAATTATCAAAACTGTTCTCTGGACATAGGCAATTAGTGAAAATCACAACCATGTGCTCATTCACAAAATTACTGCAATATTAAGTATGACCAGCAACAAAACAGAAGTGATAAAACACAAATTATCAGAAGTCTTGAGTTGATAATCTGTTTCATATCATCCTCCATAGACTCCAGGCAAACCTGTTTTTTTCCAGCAACATATATCCTACAATGATTTTAAAGTGTATGTGTTAGCGTATGGCATTCCATAAAATAATACAATTCTGTAATCAACACTTTCCTTTGCAGTATCTAATTCTCTTTTGAATATTGAAATAATCAAAATTAAAAATGTTGAAACTGTAGAGAGGCTTGGGGCTCAGCAGACACCAAATGAGTTGCCCCTAGACAGGCTAATGTCCATGAGTGCAAAGTAGATATCTCAGAATTAACATAATTCAGCAGGCAAGGAAAACAGAAATATCGTCCTTTAAACAATGTGAACCAATCTGCTTTTAACTAAGGTTGGCAGATACCGGCAGTGATGAAGATGTTGGCAGGCATAAAAAGTATAAAGGGAAGCAAGTAGAATTCATATAAAATATTATTTACTGTGAAATTTATTTATTTATTTACCACAATTATTTATATACTGCCTGATTCACACATTCTAAGAAATACAAACATTTTGCAATGAGCACTTTGGCAAAACCAAATAAGTTCTGGGATTCCCCAGTCTACAACTACCATAATATCATTACTGGAGCTACAATTAATTCAAAAGATGGAAATTGAAGAGAATATAGATATTTTATCCATGATTATGGTATGCTGCAGTGGTGGGTTGCTACCGGTTCGCCCCAGATTGGGCGAACCGGTAGTGGCGGTGGCGGGAGGCTCTGCCCACCTACCCAGATGCTTCTGTGCATGGCAGAAGCGTCGTGCGCATGTGTGAGCATGCACTCGCCCATGAGCGAACGGGTAGCGACAGGTTTTGAAACCCACCCCTGGTATGCTGGTAGAATATTCAGTGATCCAGATATCAGAGTTGACATTAAAACATCTATTCTTGGCTTCAATCTTTTTTTGCACTTTCCTTTGTGCCTCAACATTTGCCTTTATGTTTCTGCTGCTATTCGTAATGTCAATATCTAAAAGGCATTCTCTCTGTGTATAAACATATATATTTTAAATCTTAAAAGGATAGCAGCACAGGGCCAAATTGAAGTCAGAAACTAATAATGGAGACAATCCCCCAAAGGAGAGAACAACTTTTGAGCTACTATGGCAAAGATCTTAATAGTTTGAGACCAAAACTATATAGTACTAGAAATAACTGTTGTGAAAAGAGTAGATATCTGTATAATCAAACTTCAGTTTACCTTCAACTTACAAAATTGTTAAATTATGTGAATAGCTTGTGTAGTTCAACATTCTGTTCTTGCAATAGCCAGCCAGAAGGAAGCAGGGCATAAATGTAGTAATATACTCCTACTTATTTGAATATACATATACCTGAATACATATTCCCCAATACAATCCCAAATAAAAAATACCATGCAATTCTCTAACATGAGTTTGCTCTGGAGTGTCCCCAAATTATGTATGCTAATATACTGTAAAGTAGAACTAAGTGGAAATGCTTGTATCCCAGTTACTTTGTGGGACTGGATTCTATAGTGGGATTCTAGTTCAGGAGATGATGTGATGTGAATCTGGACTGCATGACTATCAACTTGATAATATGGTTCTTATAATCGCAACTGGGCTACTTCAAAAGTAGGGTCACCTGCCTAACAGCTTATTTATTATATGTTTAGATATTTCACATTAGCAGGCTATTGCTCTAATATGCTTTAGATTTGAATCAATGTTTGTAACTTCCTTTTACCTAACAATGAAATCCGGGTATTTAGAACACAGACATACATCAAGTCAAGAATAATTATAAGATTTTTTAAATCAACTATTTAACACAAAGCTGTTGACTCACACTCTTGGCACAAATTTATGTTAGATGTGCAAACAAGTTAATAGGGCTGTTAAATAACTTTTTGATTTGGTATGAAGAGGAAAACAAGATTAACAGCAATCTTGAGGGGACATTTGAAATGTGTATTTGACATGACATTGGGCTAAAAAATGTTCTGTGTGTGGTATTCAAACTGAAATAAACACATTTCTACTTCACAATCAAAATTAGAACTTGCACTCATAAACCAGTCCTAGTTCTCCACATTGTTCTGGTTCTTTTCACAAGCATGGCCAGTAATCAAGGTCATGATGAGCCTGAGCTTGCAGATGTTTTGGGGATCCTTATATTGCTCTTCTCAGCACAAATGTCATTTATTACTTTTACAGCACATGAGATACAACACAGAAAACATAAACGTAGAAGCTTGTCACATTTGTCAGTCACATTTGCAGATTTTACAGGTGGCTCAAACTGAGTCTTATATGTTTGGAAGGTTGACAGTCTCTTTCCTGGAAGTCTTATAGATCTTCACATTTATAACCTACCTCTGGCATTGAGGTAATGGCTTGGTAATTCCCCTTGTTACCACCAGTCTTCCATTGTAAACTTTATCTGTTATCCCCTTGTCATCCTGATATGTGAGAGAGAGAACTTTCATAATCTGTGCTGTCTTTCTGGTGATTAAAATTCCAAAAGAAAAAGAAAAAAAAGAGAAGGGAAGGGAAGGGAAGGGAAGGGAAGGGAAGGGAAGGGAAGGGAACTTCTATAGCATCATTTCTTGAATAAAAATATCCAGTTGTTTTTCCCTCTATTCCCCAAATCCTCCTTTCACAGCTTGGGAGACAGACCAATATCAAAAGAGATAAATAAAATGAAATGTCATTTTTTAAAAAAAGAAAATGATGGAAATAAATTACATAGCTTTTCAAATGGTTAAAAAAGAAAATTTCCAAATGTAACGATTCCCCAGATTCCAAGATGCCACTGGCCTATTACAAAACCATCTCAAAGTCGTCATAAAAAAGACTCATGACAGAATTCCAAAATAATGTTACACTTTGTTAAGTGAGTTTTGCCCATTTTATGACTTTTCTTGCCACGTTAAGTGAATCACTGTAGAAATTAAATTTATAACATAGTTGTTAAGCAAATCTGGCTTCTCCGATGACTTTGCTGATCAGAATATCTCAAAAGGGGATCACATGACCCCAGGACACTGCAACGGTCATAAATATGAGTCAGTTGCCAAGCATTTGAATTTTGATCACGTGATCATGAGGATGCTGCAATAGTCATAAGTTGAAAAATGGTCCTAAATCATTTTTTTCAGTGCCGTTGTAACTTCGAACAGTCACTAAATGGACTGTTATAAATTGCAGACTACCTGTATAGCATAATAAACCTGAAATTAAATCAACTGCAGATTTCTGGGTAAATTCTTACCTTTTTGTCATGGAATAGCAATTTTCTGAACCAAATGTTTTCCTCAGCTTCAAATTTCCAGGATTCCTTCTAATTTTCTGAAATTCTGGCTGTTTTTTCAGAAAGTATTTCGGACGATGCTAAACCCTATTATTCCAGCCTGAATTCAACCATTTCTATTGCTTTTTAAAGCCCCCTCCTTTTTTCCTTAACTAAGGGAGAGATTAGAATAATTTGCCCTTATCTATATGACAGACGTGGGGTTTGGGAATGCCTCAATTTACAGACTGCATATTCACAATTCCATACTTCATCCATTTCAGCTAATCAAGACACATAAAAAACATACACAGACAACAAAGGCTGGCCTTTTGATTTTTTTTTTATTCTTGCTAGAGTCCTGCAAATGTTTTTAGAACCAGGGGTGGTTCTAAATGTTCAATCTTGTCTAACCTTTAAGACTTGTGGACTTGTGAACCTTGAAGTTCAGCCATCAGACAACAAAGCCACACCTTCCAGCCTCATCAAGAAGAGGCTTTAAGCGATGGCTCTTGGGCGGGCCTACAATAAAGACCTATTTTCCTTTTGCCAGGGGGGAAAAAAATTGTGGACTTTAGCTCCCAGAATTCCCCAAACTAGCCATGTTGGCTGGGGAATTTTGGGACTTGAAGTTCTCCAGTCAAAGTTGCCAAGGTTGGACACCTTTTTAGAAATAAATACTACCTCTTAGCTAAAGTTGTTACGAGGACAGAAGATGAAAAGATTTTGGTGTCTAGATGTCTTCATAACTATACATGAAAAGTGGATCAACTGTATCAAAATAAAGCAAACCTCAGAAATAACCTCAGAAGGAACAGCAAAAGGCAAATATGAATGCAATTTTTGAGATTTTTCAAATCAATGCCTTGGCCATATATATGCAGAGTAACATATTTGTGCAGCCAGACATGTGCAACTTTCCTCTATTTTGAATGAGTTGCACCATGAGATATGACTGATTGAGCAGGCTTTTCTGCACAGGTACTTAACAAAGGTCAAATAAAGGGCACACAGAAAGTACAGTACCTTCAAAGAGATTCAACTATTTCTTCTTCAAATTACTTGTAAAATACACTGGCTTATAGAGGCAGGATGAATAGAACGGCCTTCAGTGTAATAGAACTACAGTAAATGAAATAATATGTGCTATTATTACTCCTCATCTAATCTCCCCCCTTTAAACCTAGGGTGCAAATAGAATTACATAGTTGCAGCTAACTTGTTTTTTAATTAAAAACTGCCATAAATAAGCTTAATTAATATTAGCAACATCCATATTGTTGCTGAATAGCACCTGGTTAACTGCTTCATTGCCTCTCGTTTGTTGCTACCCAAAGATATCAGGCATATAATGCCTGCTTACGTACCTGGCTCCCTGCCACATAGCAACAGCCCTGCCTGAGCTACTCAACGTGATAGCCGAGGTGGCGGTTGATACCCCCAGACTTTTGGTCTTGGGGGATTTCAACCTGCCATCTGCTGGTGAAACGTCTGAGGTGGCCCGGGAGTTCATGGCTTCCATGACGGCCATGGACCTGACTCAGTTAATTCACGCCCCCACTCACACGGGCGGACACACCCTGGACTTAGTTTTTGTCTCTGGTCAGTGGTCGAGTGGTTTTGATATAGGGGATATAGTCATCGAACCCTTGTCATGGTCGGACCACTCTCTCCTTCGACTAGACTTTCTAACCGCTACACCCCGCCGCAGGGAGGCGGAACCGATTAGGTGGTTCCGCCCCAGGCGCCTGATGGAACCTGATAGGTTCCAGATGGAGCTTGGGCCATTTCCTGAGACTCTGGCTCATGATTCGGCTGAAGACCTGGTGGCCGCCTGGGATAGAGCGGCCACCGGGGCTTTGGACCGCATCGTGCCTTTGCGGCCTCTGACCCGGCGCCGAACTCAGCCAGCTCCTTGGTTTACTGAGGAGCTGAGGGAGATGAAGCGCCGGAAAAGACGCCTGGAGAGCGGTTGGAGGGCCAGCCGTTCCGAATCTGACCGAACACTGGTGAGGTCTCATATTAAGACCTACCTAGTGGCGATAAAAGCGGCAAAGTCTAGCTACTTTTCCGCTCTTATCGCGTCATCAGATAATCGCCCAGCCGCCCTGTTTAGGGTGACCCGCTCCCTCCTTCAACCGGGAGCTTGGGATGACCCCTTGCAGGGTCGAGCTGAGGACTTTGTCCAGTATCTGCATGACAAAATCGCTCAGATCCGGGAAGATCTGGCCTCTGACTGGGTAGATCCGGACGGGATAATCGAGGCAGGTCTTGGGGGTGTGGTTTGGGAGGAGTTCGACTCTGTGGCTCCCGAGGACATGGACAGGATCCTGGGACGGCTGAATGCGACCACATGTTTATTGGACCCGTGTCCCTCCTGGTTGGTGCTGGCCTCCCGGGAGGTTACACGAGGCTGGCTCCAGAAGATTGTTAACGCTTCTTTGAGTGAGGGTGTTCTGCCGGCCGCTTTGAAAGAAACGGTGGTGAGACCCCTCCTCAAAAAGCCCTCTCTGGACCCGGCTGTTTTGGCTAATTACCGTCCAGTCTCCAACCTTCGCTTTGTTGCAAAGGTTGTTGAGAGTGTGGTTGCACGGCAGCTTCCCCGGTTCCTGGATGAAGCTGTCTATCTAGATCCGCTCCAGTCCGGCTTCCGGCCTGGGCACAGCACGGAAACGGCATTGGTCGCGTTGGTGGATGATCTCTGGAGGGCACGGGATAGGGGTTGTTCCTCTATCCTGGTCCTATTAGATCTCTCAGCGGCTTTTGATACCATCGACCATGGTATCATGTTGCGCCGGTTGGAGGGGTTGGGGGTGGGGGGCACCATTCTACGGTGGTTCTCCTCCTATCTCTCTGACCGGTCGCAATCTGTGTTGACAGGGGGGCAGCGGTCGACTCCGAGGCGCCTTGTTTGTGGGGTGCCGCAGGGGTCGGTCCTCTCGCCCCTTCTGTTCAACATTTATGTAAAGCCGCTGGGTGAGATCATCCGTGGCTTTGGGGTGGAATTCCATCAGTACGCTGACGACACCCAGCTGTACATCTCCACCCCAGGCCACCCCAACGATGCCGTTGAAGTGATGTCCCGGTGTCTGGAAGCTGTGCGGGTCTGGATGGGGAGAAACAGGCTCCGACTAAACCCCTCCAAGACTGAGTGGCTGTGGCTGCCGGCGTCCCGATATAGCCAGCTGACGCCATCGCTGACTATTGGGGATGAGACATTGGCCCCCACGGAGAGGGCTCGCAACTTGGGCGTCCTCCTGGACGCACGGCTGTCTTTAGAAGAACACATGACGGCCGTGGCCAGGGGGGCTTTTTATCAGGTTCGCCTGATACGCCAGTTGCGTCCCTTTCTAGATCGGGACTCCCTACGCACAGTCACCCATGCTCTCGTGACTTCCCGCCTGGACTACTGCAATGCTCTCTACATGGGGCTCCCCTTGGGGTGCACCCGGAGGCTCCAACTGGTCCAGAATGCAGCCGCGCGGGGAATTATGGGAGCGACGTGGCGCTCCCACGTGACACCTCTCCTGCGCGAGCTGCACTGGCTCCCGGTGGTCTTCCGGGTGCGCTTCAAAGTGTTGGTGACCACCTTTAAAGCGCTCCATGGCTTAGGACCTGGGTACTTGCGGGACCGCCTTCTGCCGCCAATAGCCTCCCACCGGCCAGTACGCTCGCACAGAGAGGGCCTCCTCCGGGTGCCGTCGGCCAGACAGTGTCGGCTGGCGACTCCCAGGGGGAGAGCCTTCTCTGTGGCAGCGCCCGCCCTCTGGAATGACCTACCCCCGGAGATACGCAGGATTCCAGATCTCCGGACCTTTCGTCGGGCCCTTAAAACCCATTTGTTCCATCTAGCTGGGCTAGCTTGATCCCATCCTCCGTTTTTAAATTTGACATTGATTTTAAATTGGGTTGTTTTAATTCTCGGCCGAATAATATTTAATAATTTTTAATTGTTTTTAACTTTTGTATACCATGTTTTATTCTGGCTGTTCACTGCCCTGAGTCCGCAAGGAGAAGGGCGGTTTATAAATTGAAATAATAAATAAATAAAATAAATAATGCAGCCCATTGAATGGAAAGAGTGACAGAAATGCAAAGCAAATCCTGGTGTTTATCAAGGGGCAGAATTTGTAAATAGGTAATTTGAAACAAGATGTTATAGAGACACCTTGAAATTTAAAAGGATGGAAGTTGCAAAAAAAAAGTATATTGGAGATTGCAATTTAAAACAAGAATATCTCTGAACAAAATATACAGCCTGGACTACTGAGGTTCAAGATTTGAACAAGTCATTAAGATATTAATTTGCTTGTCCTCTTTGCAAGATAAAGGAAGACACCTAGTCATGTGACTTGCTGTGTATATTTGGTCTGGGGGGGGGGTATTTTCATTTTTTAAATTTTTTCCCCCAATATGCCAGATCCAGAGGTGCTTTTTCAAAAGGCATCTGGACTTTGTTTTTCCTTGGAGACGTTTCACTTCTTATCCAAGAAGCTTCTTCAGCTTCTTTTTAGATGAGATGTTGTGGCTCCGTTGCCTGAGCCTGCATCATCAGCAGGGGAGGACTCTGAGAGTGAGGGAGAGGAGTTGGCAAGGCCTCCTTCTCCAGAACTCTCCTCTCTGGCAATGCCTCTGGAGGACACCGAAGGGCAGGAGATAGGCCCAGAGCCAAACTCGTCCCCGCAGCCACAGGAGGACATTGACGAGGGGAGTGAGTTTTGGTTGGATCCTCGCCAGCGTCGGAGAGACAGGAGAGCCCAGCAGAGGAAAAGGTGTGGTCGTGATTAGCTGGTGGACCACGCCTCCCAGACTATATAAGAGAGGGATTGTAGCCGTATCGTTGTGACGAACAAAACAAAGATTCATGGATCCCGGTTTTGAATCGGCCCTGCGTCTCAGGTTTGGTGGTGTGTATGTGACCGACCTATTAATAAAGACGTTGGCAAGCAGCTGCGGATTGCTGCCGACCTTTGTTATCAGCTTACTAGGTTGTCTGCCAGTTCATTAGACTCTGATTGTCTGAGGGGAGGTTATTTCTGGGCATGGGGCCAGAACATGAGAAGAGAAATGTCTCCAGGGAAAAACAAAGCCCAGTTGCCTTTCGAAAAAGTACCTTTGAGACAACCATGACCTGTACAACTGAGAATCTCCATAGACATTTTTTTCCATTAGTTTTTGTTTGGTTCTACTTTTCCAAATGTTGTCCTCAAATGTTTCAGCCTTCTGTTACTAATGTGGCTACACTCACAATCAATATATAGGATTCTTAACACAGCAGGAAGATCCTTTTATTGTGGTCTTCCATCAATGCAATGCATAATATAAGGTTGAATTGTTCTGTTTCATGCTAACATTTTCTTATACATGGATATCAGTTTTAGCAATATTTTGAGAAAACTGATTTATTTTTTCCTGTCTGATATAACAAAAGCAGTACACTTTCATGTTCTCGATAGGTATCTTAGCCACAGAATCAGCCATATTAAATCTTTAAAAAAAAAAAAGTTTTACCCCAAGACATCCAGGGAGAATCAGTATATAATATCTGCACATTTGGCGCAAGATGTACACAAGTATTTTAAGTTGTGTAAAACTGTTCACTTGACTGGATAGCATGATGACAGTTGCAATCATAGGGATTAAAACATTTCTGGTACAGAATTGTTGGTTCAGCTCTAAAAATCTAATGTATACTTTAGTAATTTCTGATTTAATTCACAATAGTTTAGGATATTCAGTTCCAGGATGAAGATCAGATAAGGTTATAAAAGTAGAGGGTTTTATTTTTCCAGCTGTTTCAGCATGTATAATCAACCTGCGTTTGTAAACAAAACATTACTTTAGGATCAGCACTAGTACTAACATGCTGGCCATGATGTTTAACTTCCTTGCTGTCCTGGCTTCATTGAGTGTAGAGGTGATTTAGAACAAAATGAAGCAATGCAGTAATATTCTTCTCTTATTCTATGGTTTTCTTTTGGACAGTTGCATACATTGGAAAGGCACTACCCCGACTTACAGCTCTATACTGGAAGACCTGAAAAGAGCTTATGGGGATTGGGAGTTCAGTCCTCCCAACATGCAATATAAGACAATATATAAAGGGACTGTGTGTTGCTATTCCCACAGTACACTTCTCTTTATGCACACTTTTATATGTGTTCATATCTAAAATTGAGGATGGGGAACTTTGGGGATTTAGACTCATTAGTGATCGTCTCATGTATGCTTTGACCTTAACCAAGTATTTTCCTTCAAAAATTTAACAGAAACCTATCCAGACTACCCACCAGCTGCATGATACTGTTTGCTTTATAAAAGAGATTGCTTTTCCACAGCATGAACAAAAAGCCATCTAGGGAAAGGCAACAAAGATGGTTCAAGGTATGGCTAGTTTATCTTGGTCAAAAGGGGAAGTAACATTTGAATAAAAAGTTAAACAGAAGGAATGTTAAGTTTAAGTTGGAAAACTGTAACTCACTCTATCAACACATCATAAAGATTGTGCTTTGTACAGCATATAGAGGGAGAAACTGTGTGAATGTTATTAATGGAAGTATCTTGCTTTCTTTCTTTCTTAGCTATTTGTTCTCTTATTTTCCCCACTGCATTAGATTTTCATGTCTTTTTTCATTAGCTTTTAAGTCTTTTTTTCAACTAGGATAATAGCTAAACTCTATTTCCATCCAATTGCCATTCTAGCTGTTCTCTGTGGGTTGCATATATTTTCAGTTTGTTGTTGGAAAGCTAGAAATACTATTCTAGATATCCTTAATGAGAGATACATGTCAGAATCTCCAAACAATACTCTGAAAATGTTCCCAGAATATGAAAAGTGGCTTGCATTATCTCATCTTTTTAAGTGCTTTTCTCTTGTTTTGTCTCTTGTCCAGTACTTGCTTCTACATACCCCGTAAGAAATAATTGACAGCTGTTTGTATTTTATTTTGGCCCATCTACGAGTCCTTGTACAAAAACATGAGGCAGCCTTTGGAAAGATTTATTGTGTAATGCTAAAAGAAAATGTTTACCAAATGCAGTTCCAGTGATTATTTAATACTTTCATATATTTGCCAACTAAATGGCATCAAATGCCAAGAGTTTGATTTTAGATTTTGTTTCCAACACTTGCTTAAAATTGTTCCAGTTGTGTCTAAGTCCACATTACAATTTATTTTTTAAAAGGTAATTCACCAGTCTTACATTATTGCTCAGTGTCTAAACAATCAAGGTATATAAACGCTGCTTTGTTGCTAGCCATGAATGCAAGTTGTATATTTTTTGTACCAGAAATTATCTGGTAAATGTGGGAGGTTGCATTCCTGTGGTTTAATAATTTGCTAGAGAAAGTAAGACATAAATCAAGTACCTGCTAGCAATCCTCTATATGGAAAGATAATCCTTGACATACAACCACTCATATAGCAACTGTTCAAAGTTACACCACCACTGAAAAAAGTGACTTAAAACCAGTCTTCATACAACCGTTGCAGCTGCCCCATGGTCACATGATCAAAAATGGCAACCAGCATGTTTTTACAATGGTCGCAGCATTCCAGGATTATGTGATTGCCATTTGTAACCTTCCCAGCTGACTTCTGACAAGCAAAGTTGAAGGGAGAAGCTAGATATCAGAATCAGAATAGAGCTGGAAGGGATCTTGGAGGTCTTATAGTCCAGCCCACTGCTCAAAGAGCAGTTCTATACCATTTCAGACTCTTCTTAAAAATCTCCAGTGATGAAGCACCCACAATGTCCGAAGGCAAATTGTTCCACTGATTAATTGTCCTCACTGTTAGGAAGTTTCTCCTCAATTCTAGGTTGCTTCTCTCCTTGATTAGTTTCCATCCATTGTTTCTTGTCCTGCCCTCGGGTGCTTTGGAAAATAAATCCCCCCTCCTCTTTGTGGCAGCCTCTCAAATACTGGAATACTTCTATCATGTCCCCCTAATCCTTCTTTTATCTATACTAGCCAAACTCAAATTCTGCAACTGTTCTTCGTATGTTTTAGTCTCCAGGCCTTTAATCATCTTAGTTGCTCTTCTTTGTACTTTTCCCAAAGTCTCAACATCTTTTTTGTAATGTGGTGACCAAAATTGGATGCAATATTCCAGATGTGATCTTACTAAGGCTTTATAAAGCGATACTAATACTTCACATGACTTTGATGCTATGCTTCTGTTTATACAACCAAGGATTATATTAGCTTTTTCGACTCCTGACACATACTGCTGACTCATGCTTAAGAGTTTGTCCACTAGGACTTAAAGGTCCCTCTCAAAGTTACTATATGTGAGCCAGGTTTCACCTAATCTGTACTTGTGCCTTTGGTTCTCCCTGCCCAGGAGTAAAACTTTGCTTTTCTGCACATTAAATTTCATTTTGTTGGATATGGCCCATTGTTCAAGTCTGTCAAGATCTTTTTGGACCCTTAGTTTGTCTTCTGGGGTGTTGGCTATTCCTGCCAGTTTAGTATTATCTGCAAATTTGATGAGCTCCCCTTCTGTTCCCTCATATAAGTAATTTATGAAGATATTGAAGAGTACTGAGCCTAAGAGGGAACCTTGTGGTACCCCTTTGCTTACTTCCCTCCATGTAGATGTAGTACCCTTAAGGACTACTCATTGAATATGATTCCTCAGCAAGTTACAAATCCATCTGGTGGTGATGCTGTCGATCCCACATTTTACTAGTTTACCAAGAAGTAGGTTGTGGTCTACTTTATCAAATGCCTTGCTGAAGTGTAAATATACTATTTCCACAACATTTCGCTGGTCTACTAATTTAGTTTTTGACAAAGAATGAAATAAAATTGGTTTAGCATGGTCTGTTTTTAACAAACCCATGCTACTTACTAGTTATAGCTTTATATGTTTCTAGATGTTCACAGATGTGTTTTTTGATTTTTTTTCCAGTATCTTCATAGGTATTAATGTTAGGCTGATTGGTCTGTAGTTTCCTGGATCTTTTCCCCCCACTTTTTTTTTTTGTTTTTTTTTTTTTGTTTTGAAGATGGGAACCACATCAGCTCTTTTTCAATCCTCTGGTAGTTCCCCAGTGCTCCAAGATTTTTTAACTGATAAATGGTTTCTGAGATAACATCTGCCACCTTCATCAGAACTCTGGGATGTAATCCATCAGGTTCCTGTGACTTATATTCATTAAGGTCAGGCAGGTTTTCTCTTACCATTTTCTTATTTTAATTTTTATTTCTAGACTTTTCTTAATAAATTGGCAAAAAGATTGTAAAATTGGATGTGATTCCCTTAACTACCACCTTGCTTATCAATATAAATTCTAATCTCAATTGTGGTCTTATGTTGAGGACTACCTGGATACTTCCCTGTTTCCCCCAAAATAAGACATCCCCTGAAAATAAGCCCAATTTTAGCACATGCGCTAAAATAAACTTCCTCCCTAAAATAAGCCCTCCTCGAAAATATTTAAGCATAGAGCTGGAGATCAGGTAAGATGGCAAGAGGAGCCCCATCTTGCTCCATGTCCCCAAAATAATAAAATCTCCCCAAAAATAAGGCCAAGTGCTGATTTCGGAGTTGAAAAAAAATAAAAGACAGGGACTTATTTTCGGGGAAACACAGTTTTAATATAATAATGTCTTCTCTTTTTGTTCATTGAAAAAGATATAGATGGGTTTACCTTTAGGCCACTTTTTAAAAAAATATAGCTTCAATTTATTTTTGATTTGGATTTAAACATTTTAAAGTCACTTCCAATTAGCCAGATAGCTAGATTTGTCTTATGCTTTTAATGCTGAGGAAATCTGGATAATCAATTTATTTGTCTCTGTATGTAACCTTCCATAATGTGCCAAAGAATCCTATCCTTAGACAGCATGCAGAGGACATCTTTGGGATCTTCTGCAAAATACAAATGTACCCTTAGAATATTGCTAATGCATCGTTATCAGAGCCAGGCCAAGAAATTTTGCAGTGTAAGACAAAAGAGACTTTCCCTAGTCAGTCAGTAACTGACCAGATTGATAAATGAAATTTTCTTCAATACTGCAGAGTGGAAAATGTGCTTCATTTCAGATCAGGGCAGCAGGTTAGCATAGGGCGTGCAGAGCTTACTGTGTAGAAGCTACAGTTCTGTCCTGCAGCAAAGGAACAGCTCTGGTTCAGTTACTGCTGTTCCTCCCACACAACCGACAGCTGAGGCAAACATCTCATTCGGCTTAGCAGCACGGCAGGCCCTGATCCTCACTCCTTTAAAACAATTACTTTATTCAGGGCAGCAGCAGCCAGTCAGAAAAGGGGGGTTGACTACATTGTTCAGATCTCATGGGGAAAAGGAAAGCGTAGTTTTCTTCTTCTCCCCTCTTATCTGTAAATTAGCTTTCCCCTGCTGTGCTGCATAGTGTTAAATTGGTTCCAACCTGCAATCTGAGCTTTTATAGCTTTATGGTGAGAAACTCAAGGAAAAAGGGAAGGATATTACCTCTCTTATCCTCTCTCTTAAAACATTGTAGAAAGCAGAAAGATTAAAAACACACCCACACTCAAACCCACGATGATACACATTCTTTGTCTACTAACACTCCTATCTCTAATGGTTTCCCCCAAGATTACTAATTAAAACTATATAAAGTAGTACATCATTTTTTGTAATATTCACTGTAGTTAGATGCCTATATGAAACATGCAGTGTATATGATATAGTGCGGGATCCTGGATAAGATGCTTTTTAAACCAGAATATATCAAAATCTGACCTATATACAATCATATTGTATGAAAATAAGACATCCCCTGATAATAAGCCCAATCGGTCTTTTGAGCACATGGCAATAAGGCCAAGCTTTTGAGCACATGGCAATAAGAAATAAGTTTCAGGGTTCAAAAAAATATAAGACAGGGTCTTATTTTCGGGGAAACACGGTACTTGTTATTATGAGGAGTCCTTGGTGCACTCTGAGCTTATTTGTTTTCTTGCAGATGTTTCTTTACCCAAACTAGGTAACACCATCAGTGCTAGTCCCAGTGATAGTTTGGGTAATGAAACATCTGTAAGAAAACAACCAAGCTCAGAGAGCCACCCAGCCCCTCCCCCCCAATTTCACCCTGAGCTACAAATATTCTCCTTTATTGGTACTTATATTGTATATCTAAACTGTCCTTCATCCTTGCTTTTACCAGGAATATGTATAAACTTAAGAAACAATACTTAATGGAATAAAAGTAACAACACAAGAAATAGAAAATATACTACTGTACAGAATAGAAGTATTGGATTTCTATACTTCTCTAATTGACTGCTATCCAAACTAGCAAAACTGAAAGGGTTTGGGGTAGTCTGTATCAACTGGTAATAAAAATCCCCAAACTTAAAAGTGTTTTTATCCACAGTGGTGAGTGATCATTATATACCTGGTCTGGTATGCAGAGTATATGCAGGAAGCCATTTGGTTGTGTTAGTGATTTGGATTGTTGTTTCTTGGCTAACTGTATTTCAACTTTTGTAGCGTTTGTAATAGGCAGCAGGCAGAAGTCATGGGAAATAGATAGTGGAGGCAAGGGTGAAAAGAGGATGAAGCCGCAAATTGAAACAGACAAGGTCATCAAAAGCTAGAGGCTGCTTTTTTAGAAGCAGTTACAAATTAGGAAGATTAAAAACCTGAAATTTGACTCAGGTAGAACCATCCTTAATTCTTCTTTGTCATTTTGAATTCTTATCTAGAATGTTATTAAATTTTTTAAAAAATTGTAGTACTGCAGCTTTCATGCTAGTTCAGAGAATAAACAGCATCTGAGTTTGAATGCACTTCTAGAATTCCACTTCTTGGGGTCTGATGAAAACACTGCATATATTTTCAAACCACGTTTAATATACCTTTTAGAGTTTCTTTTTAATTAAGCTTGACTTTGTTCATTTCTTATGAGTTTGTTTTGTTTTCAAAAAGGAGTGAAGAAAAATAGCTAAAATCTCTAGAAAACACCACCATGATACAGAGCCAGATAGTTTCTATGGAACATTTTTAATTTAATTTTTAATTTTTTAATCTTTGTATTTGCCAGAATGGCAGTACAGATTGTGGAAATGCTATCATTCTCACAGATGAGATTTACACATTGTAACTTAAATTGCTGTGTTAACATAGAAGGTTATTTAAGTATGGTAAGCTACCTGTGAATTTTGTTAAGCTAATAAATGCTCACATAAGAGTATTTACCTTTTATCTCATGGTACATTTATTCTATAACAATTTCTTTTCCACAGTTCCTTAACAAGAGTTTGCAAATTACAGTACCTTCATTATTGTAGGCTTTGCAGCACCAAGCACAAGACAAAAATACTTGAGGTAACACAAGTCCTCTAGTAACAAAAATCCTTTTTCAAAAGGGGAAGGTTTTACTCAGAAGGGAAAAACTAAAAATCCAAGCAATCTGGGCTAGGTCCCCTGCTGAATATTAGGAGAAAATTTGCAGGAATCTTGTCACTTTTAATTCTACATGTTTATTCGGGTCTTAAGGCCTTTAAAGGATGTGCTAGTGCAGCTAAAATTCAGGAATCATAAGAAAGGGTGAAGAAATCATGGTTTCCATTGTTTCTACTGACTAACTTCCACAGAGTTCTAGGGTTTACCAGCTAAACCCTAGAACTCAGAGCAATTATTTCTGTACTACAACAGAGTTGGAAATAACCAACCAAACCCCCGCCCTCCAAAAGCAACATTTGGGGATTGTAAGAAGAGAAGCAGATATGGGAGTGGCACAAGCACTTTAGGTGGAAATGTTCCGAGTGGAATTTAGGGAAGTATATAATGCTTTTTCCAATTTGGCACTATATTATAGATTAGGTTACATTGTTGTTTCCATGACATTTTGTGTCTGCTTGTTGTTTTCTGCCTGTCCCTACAGCATACCACTTTCTTCTATTGCCTGTTTATTTCTCAGAAAAAGACACTTTACAAGGCCTCTATGCATTGGTGTCCAAAATGCATTATCTTTTATAGTTTTGCAAACTATATGAATTGTGCAGTCTTAATTTTAGACTTGTCTTACATAGGGGACAGGAAAATGAATGATTATTTAGAATGAGGGTTCCAGCTGAGTGGGCCCAGAAAACTTGAACCCATTCTGATTGTAGAAAGAGTCTGTAGTGAAACCATCAAAGTTTAATAGAAATCACAGCTGGAGAGAAATCTTCTTGCCAAATAGGATGAGCTTTTTCACTTTTTTTTCCTTGCAAAAAAATTGTTTTATTTTAGCTTCACTGCTGTAATTAAGGGGCAGCTTACTCTAATTCCATTACCAAAAAGGTCATTGAGCCAGCTAGAGTCTCCTTGTAGCTCCCACTGGGAGTGTATGAAAGAGACAATATATTAAGTATGTTTAAGAAATTAGGAGAAGTGGGCTAGGAAAAAGAAAAAAATGTTTGGAAGGGGAGAAACCCAATCTTTATTACAGGAATAATAATGTAGCAATTTAAGAAGTACCTTCCTAGTGTCAACTGAGGTACAATCAGCTTGGTATTTTATATCATAATGAGCAGGTCGAGATGTGTGATCTTCTGTTTTCCAGCAGACTCCTGAGATTCAGTATCAGAAACAAGTGCAAATTAATCATTCTGGGAATAGACAAAATTGTAGAAAAGAGCATATCTGAACTTGAGCTCAGCCTAAGAATGTATTTTCAGTTCCAGAACAGATGTCTGTTTATGTCTTTACACATAAAAACACATGCTAATTTTTTCTCAACCACCTTCATTTTAGCAGCTTGAGTATCATGTTATTGGTATGAGAGAAAGCTAATTTGTTATAACAGTGGATCCAAATTTAATTTCTGCCCATTCATTATAGTTAATAATAGCAATGTTATTTGAGCTCCATTCTTTATGAAACCAAATTAGCACCATTAGCACTAAATGTATAGTTTTGGAAAGTTATTTTTTAATTTGTCATATTTTTTTACTATCAAATTAGGGAGGAGCGATCATTTTCTCTCATACAATGTATTAAAATAACTTGACTGGCAAAATGCCTTTGGGTTGCCTTGATTGATAGGAAAGACATCATGTTGATGGATTTTTAGGTCTTTTAGATGAGCAATTCAGCATACCGAAACAGTATAATCAAATAATTCCTTAATTCCCATACTATTCAAAGTTATACAAGAATAAGCATGCATAAGTACTAACATAAGGTTAAAGCTGGGCAGTTAAATCTGATTATTCCAATTTACTTAGAAAAGTACTGTACAAGTGAACTTCAAGGTTTATTATAGAAAAGGGAAGTCAGGACAGTTTTGGGTGATTGATATTTCTTGATAAGGAATAGCATAAATGTTGGTTGAATAGGTTTTTTAAAAAAAACATCCTCAAAGTTAAGCATATGACTTTGGCAAGTTTTAATTAAATTACATGTTAAAGTAGTTTGAGATTGCCGCCAGTGTCACCTTCAGCTCCTTGTGTTTTTAAGTAGCATGAAGCCAATTCTGGACTTGATTGGGTAATATGTATTTTGCCAAATACCTATATCTTTTGACAAGAAGGCCAGCTGCTTTTTCCTGGGTAAACCCTATGGAAGAGTCTCAGCTGCAAGGAATTAGGTTTATTCATCCATTTTACATTGGAATTTCAATAATCAGTCATTTGGGCTAATGGCCATTTATTAATTTGTCTTTTGTTCTGAATCAGATTACATTGTTCACTAGTCATCTCCACTCCAAGAAGCTTAACAGAAAGCTACATAAATTGCAATAAATTTCTGCCCCCAAAATAGAGAAAGCCTATCTGTAGTCGAATATCTGAGTCAAACAGTGAGCCACTGCAATATGTTTATGAAATAAATTACACCAATAATGTATCTTTTATGAAGCGTACCTTAATTCTTGACAATTATTTCCCCAGTGGCTTTCTTAAAGTTGTAGCATGTACAATCTTGTACTGTGGAAATGGAAATGAAATGTCAGTGCTGCTTAGGAAAGCATTAATTTGTAATCACAGGTAGTCTTGTTAGAAAAAAAATAACATGATTAAAAGCAGTTTAGGGAGCAAGCAAGTGAAGAGGCTAATGATCGTACACAGTTTTTTGGTCATGGTGAGACAGCACTACTTCTTTGAAATGTAAAAGTATATTAATGAATTAGATCCTTCAATTAAAAAAATGCTGTTTTGTAAATGACACAAGGAGTGTGAAATGGTATATCATGCATGGTTTGCAACTGATTTCCCTTTTCTTAATTTTTAATAGATGCACATGGATTCTCAGGAAGCAACAGAAAGCAAAGCAAGAGAGACAAATACCACGAACTTGCATCTGCTTCCTTTCTGGAGCAATCATCTAAAAAAGAATTAATAATAGATGGTAGGATTTCTTTGAAAGACAAACATCTACCCAAAGGTACATTAGAGTCCAAAGCTCAAGCTTTCCAAAACCAAAAGTTTTCTGATCTTGGACGCCACATCAAGATATCATCAAAATCATTATTGGATGAAAATGATTGTAACAGGAAAGTTCCGTGCTCAAAAGGTAAGCATAGCTTAAGTTATAAGGAGTTAAATTTTACATTATAATTAAATGGCACAATATTGTGCTAGGAGGTTTGTCTGCAACTGTCTGCTTTGAAATGTTTGCATTGGATTGCAATTGATTCCCATGCATTTACGTATATAAAATCAGGAAGTTGCCCATGGCCTTTAGCAGATATCCCCAAACTCACATTAATTCCTTCATAAAGTATCAGTTTGTTCATTGATCCACATCAGTTGTATGAAAATAATTTAATAAATTCTTTAAGTACTACTATTATTACTACCACCACTACTACTACTACTACTACTACTACTACTACTACTACTAATAATAATAATAATAATACTCTAGAAAGAGTGCACAGAAGAGCAGCAAAGATGATTAGGGGACTGGAGGCTAAAACATATGAAGATCGGCTGCAGGAATTGGGTATATCTAGTTTAATGAAAAGAAGTTCTAGGGGTGACATGATAATAGTGTCCCTCTATCTAAGGGACTGACACAAAGAAGAGGGGGATCAACCTATTCTCAAAGCATTTGTGGGAAAGAAATAAAAGCAAGGGATGGAAACTAATCAAGGAGAGAACTAACCTAGAACTAAAGAGAAATATCCTGACAGAACAATTAATCAGTGGAATGACTTACCTCCAGAAATTGTGGGTGTTCCAACACTAGAGATTGTTAAGAAGAGATTGGACAACGATTTGTCTGAAATACTATGGGGTTTCCTGCTTGAGCAGGGGATTGGAAACCTCCAAAGTCTCTTCTGACTCTGTTATTCTGTTAATACCCCCATTGAGGCACTACCTTGACATAGTTGCAAGAGATTCAGCTATACTGGACAGTGGACAGATCTCATCAGAGGTCCCTTCAGAGAAACCATACAAAGAATGTATGTCTTATAAACAATATGGTGAAAGGAAATTTATAGTAACTCATGCTGGATGAGCCATTGCATAAGTCAGCAAAGACCAAGCTAGATGTTGGATTCTATGGACATCTGGTGACAAATGTTCTAAAGGGATCAGGAGTATTGGCTGAGCAACCAGGGCCAGTAGCTGCAGCACTATTGAAATAAAAGCTGTTTACCCGTTGCAAATACAGAAATATGCAAAGATTGAAAACAAAGAAATAATCATCTCTTATCACAAACCAAATATAACAAACCAAATATATCCTTGTTTTCAGAGGATATCTGAAAAACATGTACCAGTTCTCAAAATAACAACATTCAGAATCAGAAATAACAGAACAAGGCTAGCGGATCAATATCGATTTATACAAAATAAAAGTATTCACTGAAACAGAATTGGAAGAACTGCAAAATTCTATCCAGAGTGAGGAAAAGAAAGCCTCGCCAGAAGTAACTCAGACTGTAGAGGCAAACTAGGGGGAGTTGGCAGTAGAGAAAGTTAGCACATTACCAAACCAGGCACCCTGACCTCTGCTTTCTCCTCAGAAAGAATAAAACCCTCTAAAAAAGATTTGAAACAAAGAATAATTGAACAACTAGAACAGAATTCCACCACCTTTGGGGAGGTTTCCACAACTTTTGGGGAGGAACCATCCCCTCCCCAACCTTTTGTGGGGAGGGGATGGTTCCAAGAGAGCAGTGAGCGGTGGGCAAACACAAACTTGTGTGCACAGCTCCATTTATGCGAGTGACAAGCATGCATGCCCACTGCCTGCACAAATGGAGCACATGCAAGAGGAAGGAGACCAACTTAAATGTAGCTTGGACTGATTATAACCATGATGGTGAACCTATGGCATGCGTGCTGGAAGTGTTATGTGCGCCAGGGAGCTGCTCTTCCAATTTCTGGCACTCCTACACATGTGAAGACCAATTGGCCAGTGCACATGCCAGCCATTGCCTGTTGCTTTTCCAGGTTCTGGCACATGCATGCACACCGGCTAGCTGATTTTGTGAGTGCATGCATTCCAAAAAAGGAAGACCAGATGATTGGCTTACATGCTTATGCAGGAAACCGGAAGTTCAGCGCACATCGAGGAATTGCTCTTCCAGTTTCTGGTGCTCCTGCATGCCCACACATACTCCCGTTTTGGAACTTGGTGCCAAAAAGATTTGCCAACACTGGATTATAACAAAGCATTTGACTCCTTGCCACATGACTGAATACTCAAGTACCTAAAATAACAGAAGTCAGTAGAAATAACAAAAGTTTTGTGCAAAGATCAGTATAGCCAAGATATTGCAATGGAATTTGGATTGAACAAATATGCCATCCTTACCACCAACCAGGCAAACAATGAAGTCTTATAGAAATAATATCAAGGGCTTGGATGAAGAACTACAAATATCTGGCTCTCCTTCAAGCTGACAACATCAAGGATACTGAAGTTAGGAAGGTTAGTAGTGAATATATCATGAGAGTGAAGAAGATATTGAAGTCCAAACTCAGTGGAGGAAACACAATCAAGCAATTAACACCTGGGCAATTCCATTCATTAGATACACAGCTGGAGTTATGGACTGGACTCAAGCAGAACTAAAAGTCCTGGATCGGAAGACCAGAAAAAATAATTACAATGAATCATGCCTTTCATCCCCGCAGCAACGTTGGCAAACTCTACTTACCAAGGAAAATAGGTGGGCAATGGAATGTTGCAAGTACACCAGTGAAATAAAGATATTGGAAGAGTATTTGAAGTGAAGAAGCTGCATTGAAGCTAGCATACCGTGAAGGTTGATTGAGTACTGGAGAGACCAAACTGGCCTAAAACAAAGACCAAGAGAAGAATGGAATATAGATATGACAAGCAAAACATTACATGGCCAGTACATTAAAAAAAATAATAGCAGGCAAAGCAAATAATAAGGCCTGGCAATGGGCAAGAGCATGCAAGTTTAAGAAAGGGCCCAAGGGCTAATTCTGCCTGTAGAAGGTAAAGCCTTAAGAACAAAAGAATACAGAGAATGCATCCCGGAATTGAGAGGACAGTAAATGCAGCCTCTGCAAAGAAGCTGAATCTTTTTAGCTGCTGCAAGAAGACTGAACAGACTGACTACAAACAGTGGCATGGCAAAGTAGCAAATGGCGCACTGGAAGAACTGCAAGAAATACCATTTGCCTGCAAGCAATAACTAGTGGGACCACAAAATAATCCAAGCAATAATCAATAAAGTATTTGGTACTGTTCCCAAAAAGCTGCAGAACACATAGTTTGCTCATTTGCTGGTCTGAAAAAGTTTCTAGCATGCACAAAATAATTTCTTTGCTGCAACTGACTCTTGTGCTAAGTTTATTGTCAGCGTGGTGAGAAAGGGACATCAATGATGCTTTATTTGTTATTCTAATTAAACCTGCATTTTTAGTGAGAGGCTCATATCGTATTTTGTAAATGGCTATTTGAATTTCAGACAGCACTTCCTCTCTGAATTAATAAATTAAGTGAGAAAATGTTGATCATAAAAAAACAGTTAATCAAGATAATAAATAATGAAAACAATTTAAAAATCTGACTAGCTTAATTTATAATGAATTGGTATCATGTTTTAATATTTATTTTATTAGTTTCTCATCTATTAGTAATAGCACTTTAGGGGGTATAATTGCCAGAGAAAGAATAATCCAGAATATAAATATATTCTATCCATCATTAGTGAAGCAACTAAAGTTCGATCAAAACATTCCATACATGATGTTATGAGTAGAAACGTGTAATTGGTGTAGACATATGCCATAAACTCTGTTGAATTCTTTGAGGTCTTTGAGAATGCTCCACCACACTGACCACCTCACTGACTTTGTAGTAGATGAACATTAGTATTAAGTACAGTTTCTCAAAGTATGCTGGTGAATGTTGCATGTAACATGGCACCTGCTTTTATAATGAGCTTCCGTCAGAGGAATTCACATTTTAAAAGCTAGATAAAATTCTGTATGTCAAAGAATTAAAGTAAAATTATCTGCATCAAAATAAGTTGTTGCAATTTTCATTAGTTGTTACATAAATTAGAGGTTGGATATAAAACCCTAGTGCCATGTAATAGGGTGAGCTTCTGTTACTTGTCCCAGCTTCTGCCAACCTAGCAGTTCGAAAGCACGTAAAAAATGCAAGTAGGAAAAAATGCAAGTAGGAAAATTACCTTTGGTGGTAAGGTAACAGCATTCTGTGCGCCTTTGGTGTTTAGTCATGCCAGCCACATGACCACAAAGAAGTCTTTGGACAGCACTGGCTCTTTGGTTTGAAACGGAGATGAGCACCGCCCCCTAGAGTCGGGAACGGCTAGTACATACAGTATGGGTGAGAGGAACCTTTACCTTTTTATAAAGCTTTTAAGTTATAAGAATTTGCAAACATAAATCATTAGGACAATTTACAGTTCAAAACAAATGATAACTGCCAGTCTAGGATATTGCCTAACTAATGTGAAATGGGTAGTAAAATAAATAAGATTTTTAGCACTTCTCTCATTACTTGTTAGAAATGATTAAAAGTAGCTGCCAAAAGTATGAACTGTATGCTGAACTTTCTGATTCACATCTCTTCCTCCAAGAATTTTCTGAGGGGACCCAGCATTATTACTTCTTCCTTCTTTGGTTGGTTAGAGGATTTCAGCCCCAAGGCATCCCAGAATATAAGGATACAAGAATCTAAAATTGGCCATGCTGGGTTAAGTCTCATCATTGTAGTTTGGATGCCTCTGCAGTAGCCCCAACCAGAAGACAGAAGTACATACCTCTGATGTTATTATCTCCAGCAATTTATACCTGAATTTTGCAAGTTAATTATTTGCTGTATGAAGAAGTGCTTTCTTTGCCTGCCCTATATCTCTTTCTAAAGAGGTTCATTGGTCAATAATTCTTCAGTCTGAATATTCTGAAGAACAAAAGAGAACTTCTCCCTCTTTGCTGTCTCCATTCATGCATGGTTTTATACATCTTGATCGTATACCACACTCCCACTCGACATCTTTCAGGCTAGACAGTAGCATAGAAAAGGCACTTAATGTGTCTTGTTTTTTTTAATCTGGAGACCTGAACTGAATGCAGCAATTTATATATGAACATACCATAAGGACATTACAGTGTTGGCATTTTTATTTTCAGTCGCTTTCCTAATGATCCATAGCATGCAGTTTGCCTTTTTCACAGCTGCTGCATATAGAATTGACATCTCCTGGGTGCTAGTCACGATAACATACCTTTTTTTTTTTCTGGTTAGTTACAGACATCTCAGAAGCTAGAGGCTTTTTGCCCTAATCTGTCATCTGCCATCAGGGTGACTGTTCATCCAGTTTAAAGAGGTCTTTCTACAGCTATTCTGGAGAGGCTTAGTGATCAATAAAGTAACATGATAGCATCTGCCTTTAGACTCGCTATTTAAAAGATGTAATATGCAGCATACAAAAAAAGAAAAGTACTGGAGAGGAAGAAAACAATAAAAAAGACAAATGAAAATTACACTTCTTATAATGGCTTGATAGAAACAAGTCAATAGGTCTGAGTGAATGCTTTGAGGGGAGACTAGTAGTATCTGGCCTCAGCAAACAGATGGAAAACTACTTCTTCTATTGCCTCTTCTTCCTGCGCTCAGAAATAACCTGAAAGGATTTTGAAATATACAATATATCTGTCTTTTCAGTTTTCTCCTGGTGTATAATTAGTTAAATATAATAGCCCTGGTATACACCCAGATTTAGTGGATCTCCAACTGAAGGAAAACTTTCATAATTTTTTTGCTTATTTATGAAACTTTGTATGATTTGACTTCCAGGGTTAAACAAGCACAAAACTCTACATTCTCTATTCAACAACTTCAAGTATATATTTCTTTTATAGATGCCTCCTGGGTTTGAAAATATCTGAAAGAATCGAAAAACAAATTGGCTATCATCCCTTAATAAATAAGCCCTTCTGTCTTTCTTAGGTGATCACAAATTATATGGGTCAGCCAGCCAGTCCAAAGAACATAAGATAAATGTGAAGAAAGAGATGGTCAATAGGTTAACCACCTCTGCAGCCCATGAACCAGATGTTCATCATGAGAAATATGAAGCTTTCCAACTTTCAGAGGTCTGCTTTGAGCCTGAGAAAATTCCTGCAAGCCCACTGACTCTCAGGGTAAAATATCCACATTCCCTGCTAACTCTTCATATGGTTATTGATATGGTTATTTCCTTGGAAATCCACTAGGGGTAAAAAGACATTTATTGCTCCTATATTTTTTAAAAGCAGCAAAACAATAGTTTTATGAACGTGCTCTTATTGCTGAGAAGCAATTTGCTTACATGATACACTGAGAACTGAATTTGGAAGTGACTTATCTCGTATCCTGGTCTACCCATGCTAATATTTGCATATATTGTATACTTTTTCTTACCATCTCCCTCAGATGTGGGTTCTACTTACCTTTACTACTGGTTCGCAGTATGGCTGCGTGCACGTACTTGCTTCGCTTGCGCATGCACAGAAGCATTTTGATGACATTGGGGTCGGTGGGCGGAGCCTCCCACCGGTTATACTACCAATTCTATAGAACCAGTGTGAACCGGGGGCAACCCACCACAGATCTCCCTCCTCATTATTTACAATTATTATTAATCTGGTAATTCCTCTTAACTGCAGAAGATTAGATGAATACAACTAGCTGTGGGAAGATATATCTCTCTCTCAAATTCAGAATATTGAATTTTTCAGAGGCCAGAGCAATTATGCAAAGAAGATGGATGAACATGTGGTTGTAGCCATAATCTGCCCCCACTGAGTTTGCGGGGTGAGAGTTTTTGGCTTTTGAATTATATTAAGTATATTTTAATATTTGCATTACAATTCCTGGGTATTTTTTTTTATCCTCAAAATAGCAGAAAACCAACTTATTTTCAGTAATAGGGGTTGAAGTAGGCTCTAGGGATTATTTTATGTGTGGTCCTGGGAATTTGAGCTGTCCATCCTGGTTTTAAATAACACATGCAAAATATAGTCCATTCAAGTATTAGACTTGCATAAAATATGCAAGATTGAATAAAGGGAACAGGCCTTGTATGCCCACTTGTGCCTTATTTCTTTATATATATAGTGGTCTCTCACCCAATCTACCATTTTTTTGAGTTCTGCAATGAGTTTTTACTTGCATTTACTTCAGGAAAACCATGTTGGTTATATACAGGCTTCTATTCAAATTCCCAATGCAAATAATATTGGAACACATTAAATGGAAGGCATTTCACGCCCTCTTCAATTCTTTATTATTGCATTCTTATTTTATTGTAAGACAGCCAGAATTGCTTTGAATAGTGAGATGGGCAGCATAAAAAATTAATAAACAAATAAATAAAATACCCTACTAGAACAAAATGAACAAATTTGATTAAAGAATATGTGCATAGCACTAGTTATCTGCTCTCATACATTTGGTAAAAGCAAGTACCCATTTGTTCTATGAAGTTGCACAGTCTACATTGCCGAAAGATGCCCCATTGTAGCCACTACATCTAGAGTTTCAGATGACTGATTTGAAAAGAAAACTTCCTGAACCTTTCCTGGGAGAATAGAAAAATATCACTAAGGGTGTCTGCATGATGTCCTTTTTATTTCTGCTTATTTCAGGAGGCACTGGAAGTTCACAAGCCTCATTTTATTTCCCGCTCACAAGAACGATTAAAAAAACTTGAAGATATAGTACAACTGAGGAAAGCACAACGTGAAAGTGAGGATTTGGGGAAAAAACAAGGAACGGCTCTATCCTGCAAGCTTTCCTCAACATCCGTTACAAGTAAGAAGAAACAATATACTGTTCCTCATCCACTGAGTGGTAAGTTGAGTTATGTAAGCTCCATTCAGCCTGCTGCAAAATTTGTCTTTTGTCTTATGCATGCATGTTACTCTTTACCACATTTTTGAAACTGTGCATCATTGCTTTCACTATTGGTAATATTTCTAAATGGTTCATATTTATTTACTTATTTGCTCTTTTATGTATTGGCAAATTTAAACGGTAGCAGTTTCCAATGTAATAAATGTACTACAAAATCCCAAATTTAAAAAAAAATCAGTTTTTTAAAAAATCAAAATAAGGGAGTTGTTGTCTTATATTGATGTATTAATCTATAATCTGTTCAATTCTTTGCAACAAATTGATTCTGCTCTCCTTTTCCCACCCATTGTTTCTAAAAGGGGGAAACATTTTGTCTTGTAGTATATTTTGGGGTAGGATAGGCAGTATGGTACTTTTAAGTTTCAGTGTGCTCAAGGATATTTCTCTGTCCCCACCCATTTTAATTAGAATTAGTCTAATTAAATGGAGGAGGAAATTGAAGTAGAGCACAAGTCTGTAGTGTCATTTGTATTGACAAAAATGTCAATACAGGATACACCCGTACCCACATGCTGTAGGTCCCATAAACATTGGTTGAATGGAAATGATTAATTGTTGAAGTCCAGACATTTGTTTAGAAATAGGTCCATCTTCCTGGGGGGAAACAGACAAAGGCAAACAGGGCAATCAAGTCTATAGTGGGAGTGAGGAGGAGCTCAAGAGACTGATAAGGACACTCTCATCAGATCTGATGATACGTGGGAATGATCTTGGGAGATAGGGGGAAGCCTAGCAGTGGTTGGACAAGAGGCAGCTCAGTCCTCACTTGGGGAAAAGCATAGGAAATGTTTTGGACCCTTTCTGATTTTCTAGAAACTAAAAGGTGCGAAAGGGAGAAATACTTTCAAACTTGTGAGATTCTGCTTAATGTAACCTTAAAATAAAATGTTCCCAGTTTTGCTTGTTGTCTGGACTATCCTAAAAGATAACACCCATCTTACAAAGTATTTCTCCCCTCCTCTCGTTTTAGTCTGTCTTAGATGCATTTCAAGTAGAAATACTCTGAAGGTTGATTTACTAGGGATGGTCTCTTCTAAAATACTTCCTGTGGGGACTGATCTACCTCTCATCAGACCATTGCCTAGGCTGGAGACCTTCCTCCTGCCTCTTAAGATCATTCCCACATACCATTACACCAGGTAAATCCCCTTCAGGTCAATTGTTATACTGTGATTGGCCTCATTCCCCAGGGCAACCATTTTGTGAGAGGGTCTATAACATTATTCTAAAATTCCAGATACCTGCATGGCCCATTAAAGTTGTTTGTCCCTAGTATATTTGGATGAATTAACTATCTTTAACCTACCTAGCTCTTGTGTGTTGATATGATTGTCAACACACAAGAGAGAGCCTCAAATAGCTCAACAGGCTAGATAGCCTGTTATTAACATCCAGCTGTCTGCAATTATTGCAAGTCGAGGCTCAAGGTTGACTCAGCCTTCCATCCTTTCTAAGGTAGGTAAATTGAGGACCCAGTTTGTGGGGGCAATAAGCTGACTTTGTATAAAAATATACAAAAGTATGAAGGCTATTGCTTAATGCATTGTAAGCCGACCTGAGTCTCCGGAGAAAGGCGGCATATAAATCTAATTTAAAAAAATAAATGGTTAATTATTGTTATCTGGAAAGTATCTTATAATTTGTACATTCATTGAAGTGTTAGAAACATGTTTTAAAAATACTTATTTTAAAACAAAGTAGAAGAACAGCTTTTCATTTCTTAACAGCTCAACAACAGACATAAAAAGCATAGAATCTTAAGATGGTGGTTATTCAGATTTTTTTACAATCTGAAAAGATTCTTCTACTTTCCCCTAGAATCCGGGTAAATATTCACTGATGTGACTTGTAGTTGTAACTTCGAAATTCTGTTTTTGCTGGGTAAAAAAAGACAAAAGACATGGATAAAAGGATGGCAAGAATGCTTGAATATTGAGTATTTGTTTCTTACATTTAGAAGCTCTGATAATTATGGGTTCATCTGGTGAGTCCTGAGCAGTTTTAGATTAATTGATCTTGTTGCTTTAAATTGTAACTTGTTTTTGAAAGCTTTTGTTCTGAAAGTTATTTAAATGAATAGATTGTTCAGTGGAGAATAAACCACATGCTGGCTGGAGGTAATGGACGTTGAAGCCATATAAGGTCAAGCTGTTGATGGATTAGCTAGAAATCACCTTATAAGGGCATCTTGTCTCTGTTCAGCAGCTGAACCAATAAGTTTCTGCCTTAGATGCTGTTCAAGTTGAAATACTCTGAAGGCTGATTTTCAGCTGGCAACGCTGGAGCTTTGTAGTATTAGTGGGCAAGCTGCTTCCCCATAGGGAGAAATTCTCATCTCATTGCTCCTTCCTATTCCTGAGATTCTGCTTCTCTTAGGTCCTGTAAGGTGCATGCTGACTTGTCAATATTCCATTTTCTCCTCAGCAGTCTTAGCAGATCCAGCCCATGAGAAATTGCCAGTATCCTCTTTCTCTATTGCAGGGGAACAGCTTTATGTAAATCAAGGCTTTTTCTATTATTATGGTTGGTCACACTATCAGTCAGATATTGAGACTGGGTTTGGTACCTTTATCTACGTATCTTTCCCAAGGACCTGAGAGAGGCAGATGTTGTTGTTTGATGGTGTTAAAGGTATTGCTACAGAATGTACCATATTTTTCAGACTATAAGACGCGCCTTAGTTTTTGGGGAGGAAAATAAGAAAAAAGCTGATTGGCAGATGGATCAGCCTCCGGAATACCCCCAATCAGCTGTTCCCAGAGGTGAATTTTAGCAACAGGTTCCTTGGTTGTGAGCTCTGTGCCTTGCTCTTTTTTTTTTTTTTTTTTTTTTTTGCTTTTTTTCCTGCCTCTGAAAGCCTCAGAAAAAAAAGCCTCTGAAGCTCTGTTTGGGGGCTTCTTTTCTGAAGCTTTGTTTCTGATGCTTTTTTCAGCCTCTGAAACCTCCGTTTGAGAAGCTGGGCAGGGCTACATTTGGAGTATAAGATGCATCCGGATTTTCACCCTCTTTTGGGGGAGGGGGGGAATGCATCTTATACTCCAAAAAATACCGTAAGCTTTTCTAACTAAAGGTGCCTTTTTCAATTGACTGATGGTGATTTTGTCAATGCCAGTTGTGTTCAACGGGTGCTCTAGATGTTTGAGATTGCACCCAAGATGCCCATTACTTACTGTGTTTGCTTTCTTTTGCCACAGACATTCTATTTGCAGGTCTTTAATATTTTGTGATTTTTCTCCAGTTTGTTCTCTTGTCTTCTGCTGTCTCCAGCAGAACATCCAATATCCGATTTTTTTTTGTCTTTCTTATCAACAATTGTTGAATCTTGATGTTATGAGGCAGGTGCTGGCCTGTTTGAATTGTATATGTGATTGGCTGGATGGTATAGATTTAAATAAAATATATTATTTCATGAGTTCAGGAAACCTTCGAGTTCTATAGAACATTTTGTTTTGTAACAGTAAAGAAACTAAACAATAAAGAGGTGAAGTAAATGCAGGATCCTTCAGAGCAGGTTCCACCTGGATCAAATCCAGTAAATCTATTTCATAAAAATAATGAACATATTAATTCAGACAGGCATGTTTACTAAAAAATGGACTATTTGAGACTTACTTCTTCTCTGTCTTTGGCGTGGAGATTAGGGAGGGGATTTAATGGTTGCAGGGTCTGAAAAGAGCAGGGCAGTTATTTTTGTTCCTTGTTTTCAGAAAATTATTCTCAAACTGTTTTTAAGAATAGGGGAGTGGAATTGGCAGTAAAGTAAAAATTCCCTAGGAAACTTGATTCAGCATTTTTCCTCCAGTTTCAAATGCTGTAGATTGGCTCATCTAAAAGCATCTTTCTCATCTAAACAGAACATCCAGATAATCTGTCTGTTTCCTAGAGGAGGACCATTCAGGCATTATTCCTATATCAGGAAACCATTACTGGGTGTGCCCTAGAGGTAAACAAACCATCTCCAGGAAATCTGTAATATTTAAATTCCCCTTACATTTAAGGAGTAGATTGGATATTCTCTGCCATTTATTTTGTGGCCAGAACTAATGTTCTTAGAGAAATAGAAATGTCTTTGGCTAAAATATTAAATGAGCAAATACTTAAATTGTTCTTTAAAAAAAGAAAGTCTTGCTTGGCCCTAATTTTCTGGATTGCTGCATCTGTTGTGGCTTTCCCAACACTGTAGGATCTGTTGTGGCTTTCCCAATATTGTAGGTTACTACTTCATGGATGAATATAACATGGGTGATCTCCCTCAATTATCATGAATTATGATGTTACAATATAGATAAATAAATATATACAGATAATGAAAATTCAAATAAGAAAATGAGCAGTTTTGTAAGAAACCTAAAACATAACCAAAAAATATGAAGACTGCTGAATACTAAAGTAAGTGAATACTTTCATTAAGATTTCCTTTGTAACTTCACTGTACATGCAGGTTTGCATTCAATTGCTACATGTCTCAGGAACATCAGTTCTGCTAAGTAAAATTCATCTTTATGATAAAAATTTTAAACATAAATTTTTACTTTGGCTCACAAAAGCTTTTGATGGAGCTAATGTTGTAGTGGAAATGTCTAAACTAGATATCCAAATGTTTTTCCCTTAAGAATTAAGTTCCTGAAAATACTGGGAAATAGCAACGTGTTTTAAATAATTTATGTTGACAAGCAAACACTTTTAAATTAAAAATGATTCTGCATAGTGCTAGACTATATCATAAAGGAAATATTTAAATCATGGTACCATCTTTCATATAGTTTAAAAAGCATCAGCAAACTATTTCTTGCTTCACTAATAATATCTGTCAGAAGAAATCTGTTCGGGCAGGAAAGGGCAACATTAATATATGAATTAATCTCTCAGATTTATTTGTGTAAAATTAATCTTGTCAGATTAATTAGTTTAAAAACCAATCATGTCAGTTGACTGACCCTCCCAGTCCATTCATAAATGCAGTGTGGGATTCAGCTGCATGGAAGCAAGGCCATGTAATTAAGGTTTAAGCATAAGATCAAACAGAACACATTTTTGGGTTCATGTTGTCTTTAATAAAACATTTAATAAAACATTTTAATAAAATATATTTTCATTTATAAAATTTCTTTTATAAACATAATATTTATACATATAAATCTTAATTGTTTATGGTTATAGGCAAAAAGAGTATTTTCTATAACTCAAATAATAGTAATTTAACAAATCGTGCTACATTCCTAGAAAAATTGGGAGTCCTATGTGTGATTTTTGAACCAATATGGAATATAATCCTGAGACTTGAAGAAAAATTCAATAGGATATTTGTTCCTCTATAAGAGGGATATCAAACTCGCGGCCCACACACCAGATGCATCACGCACTGGCCACGCCCATCCTTGATTTAGTGAAGGGGAAAAAGTCATGATATGTCACGTGATGACGAGATGCCGCAGGTTTGATACCCCTGCTCTATAATGACAATATTAGTCCATAGAATTCCAAAGAATTCTCATTCCATCTCCCACCTCTCTTTCTCTCTCCCTCCTGCCCACCCTCTCTCTCTCTCTCTCTCTCTCTCTCTCTCTCTCTCTCTCTTATGCGTATTTGCATTAAATCAAATGTCTTTTGCAAAATACATTTTCTGGCTTATATATTTGGTTAGATTCAAATTGCCGTATGAAGGATTGGTTTATGTTTTGTTAGATTATCTTTGTATTTATATATTTTGTTAGATTGCCTTTGTGCCTTTTAGTCTGTTTACAGTGCTCTTGATTTCTGAAACTAACATTTATACAAAGTAAGAAATAAAACTCATTAAGGAGTATAATCCTACATCTAAACCTAACAAAAGAAACCTTTGTGGCAATTTCTGGGTTTGCACAGTGTGATGCGGAGGTTAAAACACAGATTTGTTTGAATGCATGGAGACAGGATGTCTAAAGAAAGAAATGAACAGAAGATGATTCAGGATCTCTTGAATTCCCAATCATTCTAACAGTAGTGGCAATGTTTTAACTTTTCCCATTAAACTAAACTGCTGAAATGTGGAGAAAAAAGTTAAGAAAAATAGGAGTTGGATCTGCTTTCAGCGTAATGAGGTCAGTTCAATTCTGTGTACTTCCACACTACATAGTTTTCACTAACCAGTTCTTCATAAAGCAATTTAAATCTAATTTTTACTTATGACTGCAAAACAGAATGTTCAGGGAACAACATAAACCAACCAATCATCACACTCAACTAGCCAGTAACAGAATACTGCAAAATCTAGTTCAATCAGTGCCACAATCCATGAGATATTTCAGGTTTTGGAGCCACAGATATCTCTATCACATTTCATAGAAAATGAGAATACTATGGAATTGTTCTGTCCCCCTCTACACACACCCATAAAAACACAGCCAGTCGAGGGTTAAAGAAGCACCTGGCACACACCACAGTCCTTATCTCCAACTTGGCAGTGATATTCACACCGTCTGCCAAGTGCTTTAATTGTTCACAGAAAGAAAATCACATACGTAGCTTTGCCAAAATCCGTTCTTTTAGCAGCTTCAGGCTCCAATGACTACCAGATTGAGTTTTGTTCATCACAGGGATCACTGACCACCACCCTCTCTTATATAGTCTCTGGGGCGTGGTCCAGTGACTCATTGGTCCTGTGACTCAAGTCCAATGACTCAGGTCTATTCCCTCGCACGCCTCCTCAGCTGCTGCAAGCGCTTATCTCGCCTTCGTTGACATGCGTCCAGGAATGACGTCTCTCCCTCACTCTCATCTGAGACACCTGTTTCCCCACTACTTTGCTCTCTTTCAGCTGGCACCTGAGATGGTGCCGGGGGGGGGGGGCTGGGAGATCTGGCTGGCTCCTCTTCCTCATGCTCAGAGCTTCCTTCCTCCAATGGGATAGGCTCAGAGGACGGGGCCACAACAGGAATAATATTGTCATTATAGAGCAGGGGTGTGAATATAAATACATTAGAAGCATCTTTCACATACAGCCTTCCGCCCACATTTTCAGCTCTTGTTGAGTGTGCTTGTCTAATCATTTGGAAATGAATTCTGCGCAGTTGCTAGGAAGGGCTGTTCTGTTACATTTAAAAGCCTCTTGCTAACTATGGTCTTGAAATGATAGCAAACTGCATTTTTATAAGGAATAAGGAATCAAGAGGTAAAGTCTCCATTTATTTATGCATAATTCTGATGACTGCATGCACATGTCCTCGTAGTTTACTTGGCAGCAATATGGCATTGGCTTGCCATTGGGTCTCTTTTTCACTGTAATTTAGGCTGCTGATATTTGCTGTACTTCCCAAATACCGTAAGTACTGACAAAGTTTGATTCTGCTTAGTTTTTCAATCATCCAAACTCAACTCAAAGCTACTATGTATGCAATAAAGCTATTTATTTATATTCAAGGTTTATGGGCTTTTTTAACTGCTACATACAATTCCCTTAATAAAATATTTATTGTTAATCAAATGTTTTAATAAAACATGTTAATAAAATGTAAAATATATTTTCATTTATAAAATTTCTTTTATAAACATAATATTTATACATATAAATCTTAATTGATTAATTGTAAGACCTAATGAGCAAGTCTAAGACCTTTTCTATATTCATATTTAAACTTTAGTTTGTTTATTGCAATTCTGCCTTGACTGAAATTCAAGACAAAGCATCCAGCACTCCTGCTTCAACAACCATGTGTGGCATTCCTGAGTGAAGAATCATGACTGGATGAAAACATTCATACAGTTTCATACCAGAGGGGGAAATTTTGAGGTCTCCCTAATCCAATCCAATCCAACTGCTCCATTGTGGTTCTTGATGGCCTGGACACAGTACTGCCTGCAGGTTTAAATACAATGCAGAATATTTTCATAGAATCATAGAGTTGAAAGGGACTATAGAGGTCACCTAATTCAAACCACTTTTCAGTGCATGATTTACATTCATTTGCCAGCTGACCAACCTCTGCTTGAAGATCTTTAATGAAGAACTCACTACATCATATGGCACTTGTTCCACTGGCTGGCAGTGTATACAATCTAGGGATGACACCAAGGGTGTCAAACTCATGTTGTTATAGCGGTGTCACGTGATGTATCGGGACTTTTTCCCCCTTTGCTAAACTAGGTGTGGGGATGGCCAGCGTGTGACACATCCAGCCTGTGGGCCAGGAGTTTGACAGCCCTGATCTAGACATTCTACTGACCTGTAGTATTTACTTGCTTCCTGATAGTTTTAAGCCATTTTGGCTCTGATTGTGCCTTTTGGAGAACAGAGAATATGTCTATTTCTTCTTCTGTGACAATCCTTAAGATATTTGAAGCCTGCTTGCTATAATTTTTCTCATTCTCCAGAAAGGATAAATAATCTGTCATTTGGAAAAAAAACTTTTACTTTTGAGGAAAGAAGAGTAAATGACACAATTTGGAAATTTTTTAATGCAGAAACTCATAGCTTCTTACATTAAAAGGAAAGAAAATCTATTTTGCTGTGCTTGACTTTGTAACTTCAGTAAATCCTTGTTCATTTGTAATTCAGCAGAAAAGAGAGGAGTAGTCACTGAATCTTTATTTCTCCACTGATGGAATGTGGCAGGAGAAATCCCTACAGGAAAGAGTTTCAAGGTGCCCCTGCTATAGTTACAAATTGACAGAATTCTAGAGATGATTCACCTTCTGTTTCAAAGAGTCTATTGCTAACTCTTTGATTAAGCAAAGACAGATACAGTACTAGGAAAGTCACTTCTTTGTCCCCTTTATTCCAGCAGTCGACTAATCCTCAAAATATTGAGAGCTTAATTGGGAAAAATGTTATTGTTTATCCTGCTACCATTGTAAGCAGAGCATAAAGAAAATGATGCGAGGAATAATGGCTTGGATCTTAAGGGGAAAAAAAATGCCATAGGAATTTTCAGTGTTGTCCTTGCCTTTGTCCCTAAAGGTTCTCTAGATAAAGTATAAATATATTTTAGGATTCAGTCTCTATTGGTTGGTTGATCGATTGATTAATTATGTGCCATCAAGTTGTGTTTAACGTTTAGCAACTATATGAATAGATTTTATCCTTCAAAGCCTTATATGGTTTGGGACCAGGTTATTTGAAGGGCTGTCCTTTCTCAGTTGCATCTATCTGACCCCCTGAATGAGAAGCAGGGTATGTTATGGGTCCCCTTTCTTAAGGAGGTTCATCTAGTTGGACCAAGAAGAAGAGTCTTTTCTGGCGGCTCCCTCCCTGTAGAACATCATGCCCACAGAGATAAGATGGACCCTCACCTTGATACCCTTTGGAAAGAACCTAAAGGCATGGTTTTGCCAGAAGGCCTTGAGGACCCCAGGATAATACATGTCACATCAAGTCGGTTGTCTGATTGTTGTCACAAAATGAATTATTCTTAGTTTAACTGCAAAACCAGCAAATCCACATTTTGAAGGTTTTTTTTTAAAAATAACAGCTAATTCTCCTGCACCATTACTGAAGATAATATTTCTGTCACTTAATATCTTTATTAATCAGCCAAAGAACAATAGCCTACCATCTCTCCTGAATGATAAATACTTTTACATTAACTTTTGCCCATATTTCAATGGTTGTCATCTTATTTGTGTGGATTTAAAATATTCTAGAGAGTATAGAAACTATCAGATTTTATAATGCTTTTGTAATCTTCAAAATTCATGCTTTGTAAGTGCTTTTTTTTTTAGCAGTTACAGTTCATTTTATTATATGATTCCTTGTGGTGTGGTGCAACAAGAAGTCAAAAGTAGGCAAAGTAAAACTGATTCCTGGAGAGACAAACAAAATAACATAGAAGCTTGATGTTCACTCGGAAACAATTCTGCTTGTGCAAATAACATTAAACTGTAGCTTAATATTATGCATCAAATTTTCTCATCTAGGTAAAGAGACTCATGTTCATACAAACTGAACTCTTTCAGATGCAACTTAATGAATTTAACTTCTTATTTCATGTTTGTCTTTTCTATTTTTCCATTGTCTAACCTGACTTTTAAAGGCCAAATCATGACCTAAATACAACTGAGATTTTGAGTTATTTTAAAAACATACATATATTTGTCCTTGTCATTTTTTTCTTCCCAAAGCCTCCTTTAGGTTGTTCCTTTTTATATTCAGTTTGGCTGCTTAGCTGGGATATGAGAACCAATGGTTTCATGATTTGACTTCTACTATGCCTGCTGAGCAGGAAAAAAAATAACCTTGAAAGCACCTCTTCTCTCAGAGTTATCTTGGAAACAAATATACCACTGCAGAAATTTTAAACCTTAGTAGCAAAGTTTTAGTTGTAAAAATGTGGATCGTGAAGGTGAAGTCACTCAAACATTGTGAGACTCAATCATGAGTGAGATCAACCATTTAGGAAATAGAGATAATGTGAATTCTCTAGCTATTCTTTTCCTTGTATCAATTTTGATTACAACTTAGAAAAACTATAAGAGGGCCAAAAAAATGACTTGTCTGCAGGTTTCTTGATCTATGGGGAGTTATATGTTTATTTAAACAAGAAAAACAGAAAATCATAGAGGATATAATGATGTGATAGAAATTGGCTCACTGCATATACTGAACATTTGTTTAACAAAATGAAAACAAACCTATAGAGTTTCAGCATTGAACCTTTGTCACTATGTACATCAATTTATATCTGATAAAATGAATAGAATAATAGTTTGAAGAGGCTATTTTAGACAAACTGAGTCTAGTCCCCTTACTTGTATAGGAATCTATATTTCTGATTCCAAATTGTTATCGCAGCCTGTGCTTGAAAATACCCAACAAAGGAAGAGCCCAAGAGTTCCTTACATAATTGGTTCAAGGTCAAAAAGCTCTTACAATTAGGAATTTAATTTTTGTTATGTTCCTTAGGAATGTGCTTCCCTGTAATGTTATTAATAAAATTGTTTTAATGTTTTCAACATTAAAAACAGAGTTAAATTGGGAGGCCATTATATCTGGAAAGACAGAATAGGCCATAGCCTTTAATCTGATGCCATTTCTGAATTTTCTCCATGACAATCCATCCCTATCCCTTTTCAACAGTGCACCCATCATCACTGTAATTGAGTCCATCAACTTGGTTGCTTGTGGTCCTCTTTTTCTCCTCTTTCTTTCCACTGTTCCCAGCATTAGAGCTTTATCTAGAAACCTAAGTATTTGCATAATCTGTCCATAGGATAATTGAAGCCTTATAACCTATGCCTCAAGTGAGAACCCCAGGGGTGGGGGAGGGTTGTTCAATGATTTTTTGATTTTTTGATTTATTTTGTTGGTTGACAATGGTTTTCTCAAGAGTCTTCTTTAATACCAAAGTTCAAAAGCCCAATTGCTCTTCCCATCTTGCTTCTTCAAAGTCTAACTTTCACTTCCATAATGTGTCTCTGAAAATACTGTTGCTCACCCTGTTACGATTCTTTGAAAGTATAGACACAAAGCATCTGAACTGTGAGCCATGCAGAGTTGTTGCTGAGATGAGTGGCTATAGAAATCAAATAAATAAATCTGAATATCTTTTCTGAAGCCTTCTTAGCTGCTCTACCAAGTGCTAGTCTGCAGCATCGTTCATGAATACTAGTTTCTTTATTGTTGATGATTAATTCTAAAAGGTAGAAGTTATCTACAGCATTAGCACTACATTATCAATTCTAAACTGGTTGTTGTACCTACTGCCATTATATCTATATCAATATCTCTCTATATACAGTATAAAGAATCTATATTCTTTATATTTATTTTTAGTCACATTTTTTCATTACGCTCCTTAACTATGTACAGTATGATAGAAAATTCAATTCGCTCTTAACTTCCATTGCAGGAATCTAATCTTTCTTAGACAAAAGTTTATACCCTTTGGTGAGGTAATGTTATATAACAACTTGTTCAGAGGTTGTTCAAAGTTATGATGGCATTGAAAAAAATTGAGTTATGACTGGTCCGGGGGTGGGTTCTACTTACCTTTACTACCGATTTGCAACGGGATCACATGCATGTGCACGCTTGCTTCGCTCGCGCACATGCCTTTTGCACTAACGCAGAAACGTCTGTGCATACACAGATCACTTCTGATGACATCAGGGTCAGTGGATGCAGCCTCCCGCTGGTTTTACTACTGGTTCTGTAGAATCAGTCCAAACCGGGAGACAACCCACCACTGGATTGGTCCCTGAAGTTACAGCCATTGCAGTGCCCTGATGGTCATGTAATCAAAATTTGGGTGCTTGGCAGTTGCCTGTGCTTATGACCTCAGGGGCATTTCAACTGCCCCACCTATCTATCTCCCTCCCCATTTATGTGCTTTTGATTGCTCAGCCCAGCTTCATTCCTTGGTGACTGGGTTGGGACTGAAGTAGAGGCCTGGGGCTTTTCTCATCCAAGAAGTTTCTTTAGCTCTGATTGGATGGTGAAGAATGGACATCCAGTCAGAGCTGAAGAAACTTCTTGGATGAGAAGCGAAATGTCTTCAAAGAAAAACCAGAAAGTCTAATTGCCTCTTGAAAAAAACATTATTTGGGACAACCATGACCTGGATGACTGAGAATCTCCACAGATATTCTGCAAATGGTGTGCTCACACTCAGGATGCTTCTGAAGACCTTTGGAAAGCTTCTGAGGTTTTCTGAAGCATCATGAACATGAAGATATCTGTCAGTCTCCAAACAGTTTGCCTGTTCTCACACAATTTTTTCTTGGTCTCCTTGAGCTTGTGCCATACTGCAGCATTCCCCAACTTACACTGCAACATCTCCCCTCCCCCCTACACTTTTACCTGGGACTCCGTCCACTTCCAGTTTAACAATCCATGCATCTGGAATTACAACAGAAATGGGGAGTGCCAGGATTCCTGTTGCTAAGCAATACTATCACATGATGTTACATTTTATAGTCACATGATGTAATGTTAATGATGGAAATTCTGGTTCCATTTGTAATCGTAAACCGAGGACTATCTGTACTCTATAAACCATAGGGGAGAGGGCAAAAATTAAATTTAATGTGGTTTAAATCTAATTATGGTTACATTAATGACACAATTACTTTGATCACACCGGATGTATTTAATAATTTTGTCTTATATTAAAAATGACAGTTCAGTGGCAACTTGGAAACAGTTAAATTGATAAATGGTGCATCTCAATTCAACTGCAACCTGTTCCCCTTGACAAAGCAGTTTTCACACATCCCCTTCTTTGCTTCCGGGTTGGTTGAGTTCTTCAATTGTCAGGACTGACAGCTTAAGACATTGCGCTGCCTGAGGTGAAGGGGAAAATGTCCCTTTTTCTTCTTCAGCAGTGGTGAAAAGACAGCGTACTTGATCAAGTCTGAAGTTGCAGGTCAACTGAGAGTGCAGGTCAAACTATATAGCATGCGGCCTCCTCCACAGAATCCTTCTCCACAGCTGCTAGTCTGACTCCATGCAAAGGACTGGTCAACCATGTTAATTGCTCTCTGGAAACCAAAAGGAGCTAGAAATGCAAGACAGGCTTAGATTTCCAGCACTTTGACTAACTCTGTTACCTTATTGCATGTTTCCTGGTTTTAATCCTCATTCACTGTCTCCTTATAATTATTCTAAATCGATGCACATAGTCAGCCTTCAGGGACTTCTTGGCAAGTCAACCTGCGCTGGATATACTGAAGGATTCTTGATACTGCAGTAAAGGTGATGACTGCTTTTTCTAAGCATGAATAAAATTGGATTCAGATGAGCATTTTTCATAGTAATGCTGTGTCAGCTGCAATTTCAGAGTTGCTGTGATACCAAAACAAAGCACGGTGAAGATTATTCCCTATCTGTTTCACGTGTGAAATAGGATCTTGACTGAGAATAGAAGAACATTAGACCCCTCCTGAATTATTGGTAGAGTTCCTATTTACATATTCCACCCCAAGATGCTTATTAGCTGTAGTTATATTATATACAAGAGATGCCAATTTTTTAAAAGAAAGGAATGTTATATAGCTGATGCTATCATCAAACCACTTTTATGCCAAACAGTATAAAACTCATTTTTATTAACCTTTGTGTTGTATAATTTTAATGTTTCATTTCAAGAAAACTAATTAATGTAAGACAAATTACTTGCTGTGGACAATACTGGATACATTAGAGATCTCACTGTGATGAACTGAATAAAAATGATGTTGAAATAACGATTTAAATCTCAAAAACTATGATGTATTTATTTTAGTGACAAGGATACCAGCTATTTATAATACTTTAAATCTACATAATGAACAGTCCTGGGGCCTTAATGTAAAAATATATATCTATGAGTGTTTGTGTAATCTGCAAAAGTATAGGTCTTTGTTATTTTATATGTTAATGTAGTTCCCTTTCCCTTCCGAAGTTATTTCCCCCCAAAAATCACATCTTAGAGAATTGTAAAGCTGATGTCCATCTCTGCACCTAATACTTGTTTGTTTCTGTCGGCATTTTATAGATTTATGTTACAGAGGGCTTCTGAAATCCATATTTTCACAAGTACTTAGAAATAAGAAAATTGACAGTCTCCCTTAGTGTTTTCAAGTAATTACTTCTGTGCTGGTTTGGAAGACATTCAGAGACACCCTTCAGCGGACTAATAATTGTTTAGAGCTTACAAATACATTCTTTTTAGCAAAAGGAGCCAATTTTCTGTCTCTTCTGAATTTTTTAATGCTTTAGGAAGGTTGTAAATGCTAACATCAGGATCTGGGATTAGGGGCTTTGAACAAAGACTTTGGACGTTTATTTCATCTGCAGTACTGTTTCATGCTTTGTGTTTATGAATTCTCTTTTCTTCTTAGAGTGTTTATATTTTGCTATTGTATTGAGAATGCTCCATTTACCTAAAATATAATTATCCTGGTGATACCAATATACTTTAGTATTAAGCTCGGTATTTGTATTGCAAAAAGGTTTCCTCCACCCCGAAAACTGTCCTATTCATGCTGTTATTCAGACATCTGAATGCATCATAACACATCTTCATTGCTGAAGGGCAATGTTTTTGTGACATTTTTTTTTTCTAAGGGAATGTTTTCCTTGTGCTGCAGTCCAGATTCATCCACTTGGGCGCTCATTCAATTCTATTCCCCAACTTGCTAACATTTCCTCATTTAGACATCAATTTTGAATCCCTCGCCTGGGTTTCAAAAGCTTCCACTTAAAATCCAGAACTTCTTGGCTCTCCTCACTTCCCAGAAATCACTAGCAGCTGTTCCCTGCAAGATCTGACAGATTGGCCCCATAGAGCTGGGAAAAGGTGGTAAATTCTCAGGAGCAAAACTGTGAAGGCCATATAAATTAATCCCTGCATTCTCTTACTTATGAGTAAGAGAATGCAGGGACCACATTTTTGCTGCTGTTTGTTTCCCAGGAGTCAAAATATACAACATAATTGCAAGCAGCAGCACCCTAGGCCAGTTGTAGTTTCTGAATATTCTTCAAAGGCAGTTTCCACATGAAGCATGTTGCAATAATACAGTAAGGCGATGATGAGGTAATGTATCACTGTAGTTGGGTCTTTGCACCAGATTGGGTCAGAATTGGTGCACCAATTCTGCCAGGCAAAACCTAGTTATGGCTTCTAACTGCTTTTTAAAAGAAGCTATGAGTCCAGGAGGAGCCGTGGGTCATGAACCTGCTTGTTCAAAGGTGGCAGATAACACTGCCATTGACAATCTCAGTGATAATCTCAATATCTAAACAGTAATTCTGTTACTATTAGGCTTCAGATTTAATCTGTTCTCTTCCATTTAGATCCTTATAGCTTGCAAGCAGCTGGATTTGCCATCAGTAGCATTTTCCCAAAAGCCAGGGATGGCAATATAAAACTAAGTGCAGTATTGATGATTAATGTACCTCAAACTGTCAGATCACTTCACCCAATCACGATAGCTATTAAGAAACAGGGGACAGAGGGGTTCCCCTGTAACACTCCACATGACAGAGCCACTGGGCTGACCACTTCTTCCCACTCCTACAGCATCAATATGTAGGGAAAAATGCGCATTGACTCAGTAAATGGTATCACTTTGAAACTAAAAACAGTTTTTGTCTTCTCACGTAAAACTAAAGGACATATACAGTACCTTGGGTTCATGAATTGCCTGAAGAAACTTACATAAATATATATAAAATACACATAGCACCTTTAGAACAGAAGAAGAGAATGTGAATGGAGAAGATCTTGTTCCAGAGCACTGGAAAACAGTTATCATGTACATATATCATACTAAGCTGAATTGTGAAATATACTGCTTATAACACACAATATTTCAAGCCAGTATGGTGCATCAAAAGAAGGCAACAAAACCCATCTAACAGATGTACAGGTCAATTCTACTTAAATGTAGTAGGAAGTAAGTCTCAATAGTTATCTCTTTGGCTCTTATTTCGAAAGAGCATCAGCAATGGAGTCTCTGCTTCTTTGGAGACATCTCTCATCACAGTTTTTTGGAGCCAGAAGTGTATTTAGGATTAGACTGCAAGTGGCAGAATGTGTAAAAAAAGCTTCGAAATAAATTGATTTCATTAGATTTTAAGGCTGCAGTCTTATGGGTACCTGTGTGATGTAGAGATCAAAAGGTCCATCAGAGCATTTCCTCCAGAGCCTGGAGAGTCAGCTCAGAATTTCAGAGACAGGGAAAGGAGTCACACTGGAGATAAATGTATTTTAATATTAGCGTGTAAACTAGTAGTGGGTTCCACTTACCTTCGTTACTGGTTCAGAACTGGGAGCGTGTGTGTGTGTGTGCTCGCTTTGCTCATGTGTGGTGCTTCTGCACATGTGCAGAACCTTCTGTGCATGCGCAGAGCATCTGTGATAACATCCCAGTGGTTGGGCGGAGCCTCCTGCCACCACCACTACCAGTTTGCCCAAACTGGGGCGAACCGGTAGAAACTCACCACTGGTGTAAGCTATACAACTCTTGGATGTAGTATAGATTTCTTTCCTCTAGATTCAATGGAAGGGAATTTAGGCATGTATGTAAGGGAAAGTTGTGGTAGAATTGGATACCTCAAACAAGAAAGATCCACAGCCTTGGAATCATTTCTGTAAATCCCCAAATTTTTTAGCTTCATTAGTGATAGAAAGCAAAAGAATAGTGTAAGAAACTCATCCCATTCCCATAGGATTTTCAGGGGTTTCACAAAAATACAAACATTTAAGAATTCACAATTCAATAACAGTCCAAATGCATCAGAACAGTCCAAATGCATCAGCCAGGACATTAAAAAAAATCCAGGAAAAACAATCCAGAAAAGACTGGGGTGCCAACTGGAAGAGCTTCATCTTTCACTTCTTTTGGAAGGTGGCTAAAATTAAGCATAATCCCATTTCGAGTGGAAGTCATTTCCAGAGAGATAACACCACTATAGAGAAGCAGGATCTCTGTGCCTTGGCTCATTGTATTGTCCCAAAGCAAGGGAATCACCAGCTGCTTTTCCTGCCAAAACTAACCCTTTGGGGTGCTATAAAAGAGTACCAACCAAACTAGCAATGGACTCACTGTAAAATAGTGCCCCCCTCCCATTTCCCAAGGTTTGCTCAGAAGGATACCATGATCAATGGGATTAAAAGCTGCCTAAAAAAGACCATCCAGATTCTAAGTTCATCCACTGGTATAACTAAAGGAGTCTCCACAATAGAACAAGGGATGAATCCTGATCGCAAAATTAGACAGAATTCCATTCTTTAAGGTAGAAGATTCTTCACCATCTCAACAATCTTCACTAAAAAGGAGAAGATTGGAGACTGTGCAACTGTTATCCAATATCTCTGGATACAGTGAGGATATCTTAAAATGGGGAGCTTACCACTTCCTCCTGCCTACCTGCCTTTACAAATGTGATTGTTTATGAGAGGAGGACACCACTCTAAACTAATCTGAAACATGTTTGCATTGTAGCAAAGTGGCACTGTCCTAAATTTCTTCAATGGGACTTAAGTGGGTGAACACAGGAAGCTACCTCGATTATTAGGCAGATCTCTTACAGATATACACACAAATATTCTGTGCAAGTTGAAAAACGAAGAAGGTGGGAGGGACCACAGTTGCTCTTGCAGAATTAAAAATATTTGTTAAGGTAGAGTGGATAGTTGAGTGAATTAGATAGGTCTATGATTGTCTATGCATATGTACAGTGTTTGAACATCCAGGTAGATTCATCTCGGTACTTCGTAAACTGAGTGTAATTTATATGGAGATTGCACTAGAGCTGAAAAAGGGGGAGATCTATCTCTAAACACAAATGATCAGCAGATGGGTTCTGTGATCAGATTATCAAATAAATGGATATTTACTTTGTCATGCAACATTCAGAGAAAGGTGATTCAGAACATGTTAATCAAGGAGCCAGGATTAAACTGTTTCAGTTCTCCAGAATCAGTATTCTAAAACCTAACTCCTGGAATTAGAACTCATTAAAGAAAATCTGTATGAGTTTTGCTTCCTTGATTGTATGCTGCAGTTAAGAGGCTTGACAATAGGAAACACCTGGTAAGGGGGAGTTGAAACCATGTCAAACAGAATCCTTACTAGTTGGACTTCTGGAAAATCAGTGCTTTACAGCTTCTCATGCCCAGCACGGTAGCCATTTTGCAAGAGAACCATAATGTGGTCAGAATACCAAATGGGCCTACCATTCAAAGATTTTAAGAATTCTCAGACAACACCTGTAAGATATTGTTATATAATTGAGATATATGGAGATGTATAGAGAGCCAATATGGTCTAGTGGTTAAGACACCAAGCTAGAATGTAAGAGACTATGAGTTCAAGTCTCCGTTTAGCCATGAAGGACAGCTGGGTAACCTTGGGCCGGTCACTCTTTCTCATCCAACTCACTTCACAGGTTGTGGGGAGAATAGGAGGAGGAAAGTGTGCTAGATATGTTCATTGCCAAGTTAACCTTTTTAGTGCTGAGTGCCCAAAGAATGCGCACTCATGAGCAAATATTCGCGTGTGTGCCCGAACCTCCAAAATGCAATGCAAGTGCCACCCTGTGCATGTGTCCCACACCTGTGTATGCACACTTGTCAATTGTGCATGCACCCCTCACCCCATTTTGGCTTCCAGATTGGTGCAGATGTTTTCCAGACCCAAAACGAGGCCTGGAAGGGCAGAGAGACACCCTATTTTGGGCCTGGAAAGCCTCCTGCACCAACCTGCACCTCTGCACATGTGCCCCGCCCCCCGTGCATGAGCGCACATCCCCTGCATCCAGCCCACCCCCCATGCATGCACAGCAGAGCTCCTAAGACCAGATGGCCAGTGGAGGCATGTGCGCATGCGTGGTTGAGCTGGGCTGGGGCGACAGCTGGAGTGCCATCAGAGAAGACTCTGCGTGCACCTGTGGCACGCATGCCATAGGTTTGCAATCACGGCCCTAAATTATTTCTAAAAATAATAAAGGCAGGATATAAATAGATGAATAAAAATAAAACACCTTGCTATTCCTAATCATCCTAATTTTGCCAGGCATAATGCTATTGTAAAACGTATATTGGTATAAAATAGTGGTTGAATTTAGCAGTCTACGTAGAAAAACTAAATTTGAATTAGGAGAAATGGGAAGCAAAGCAAGAGTAGTAAGTAGGAGGGAGTATTGTCTATAATCCCCCACTTCCTTCCTCAAAGAAGCAGCTAGAATTTGTGTGATGGCGAATCAGAAAAATTGCCACTGTAGCTCTTGCAATCTTGATGTATGCTAAAAGCAAAAGCAAAACAGCTACTTGTCTCATGGAAGTTTGCTAATATTACTACTGGTAGTACAATGTAACTTTTGTTTCTAATTATTAGATAACCTGTTCAAACCAAAGGAACGGTACATTTCAGAAAAGGAGATGCATATGCGATCAAAAAGGTAGGAGCATCCTAAACGGCATAGAGGTTTTTCCATCATGAACTTGATTCTTTTCCTTTCATCTTCTCCTTTCCTCATAAGCAATCATGAGTCCTCAGGTTTGGTCTGGTTTACTTTATAGCTTGATGTAAATTAAATCCATCATTTTATTGTATGGCATATTGAATGTAATCATGGGTCAGTGCAATAAATGACATTAATTTCTTGGGATACAGTTTGTATTTTCTTAGTTTCATTTGAATGTGTATCACATCTATGTTATTTTGCCTTTTGTTGGGCAGCTGATGGGGATCAGAATGTTCTTGGCTGTGTTCTTAGACTGCCTGGGAGATCATCTTAGCCACTGGCTGAGATGATTCCTTTAGGTACCTTCTATCAAAGTGCAAACAGCAGCTAGCATACCCAGACCAAAAATACGATTCGATAATAGCCAATATCTAAATACTTTCATGGGCAGGTGTGTGTTTCTGGCAGGTCTACATTTTGTATTTCAAGGTGGGCAGAAAGGAGAGATGTGTACAAGAGATTCTTCTCAGATAAGGCATGCATGAGAACAACATAAGTAACTGAAATGATAGAAGGTAATATTTTTAAAACATGTAGATTTGCTTATTTGCCATATTGTTCTGAACAGTTTTTACCTGCCATGCTGTCTTAACATGTGGCATATTAGATATATTAAAAAACAATTAGAGCATATTTTGAAATGCATCGTATCAAAAGCCAATTGAGAGCTGCATTCCCGAATAATTAAAGATAACTACACTACGTTTAATTGTTGCAGAATTTATAACAATCTTCCTGAAGTGAAGAAGAAGCAAGAAGAGAAACAGAAAAGGATAATCATACAGAGCAATAGAAAGCGGGTTGAAATGTTCAAAAAGGTAAACGATTTCCAATCAATTGTTACATTATAATCCCACCCTCCAATTTATTATACAGCAAAACAGGAAGCTGAATCCTCAACATTCTCATTCTATTTTTTCTTATAGCTGACCTACAGCTTTAGCAAAATGAAGCAGAAATTTCATATCCTACATTCCTCCATTTGTGCTTTGAATATCAATGGGGAATGTAAATGAGATGATGAAATTACTGATATTTTGCCTATAAGTGTGAAATCTTATTGCCCAGAAGGAGCATGGTCAAATTTAATAATGAGCTCAAAAACTATATGTAACAGAATTGTGTTAGATCAACTTGTGAGATTTGTAGAGATGGACAATTAGCCAGCTTTATAAAATTCATTTCTGAGGAAGTACTGAACAAAATAAATCTGTGTATCTCTAAAGAAAGTAAGTTCTTGTCAGAATGAAGAAAAAATGTTTGGAATAATATGTGGTTTCTATTGTTATAAATATTATCTATTACACTGTAATTATATTATTATTAAATATTATTTTTACATTGTACATGTAAATTGCTTATATTATGATTCTAAGATGTTCATCCTTTGTCCTTAAAATATTTATTGTTACAGCTTTTATGTTTGCCTTTATGTTTGTTTTCCTTCAGCAATTATTGGACCAACTTCTTCAAAGAAATACAGAATGAATAAAGATTCCTGGATACAACACATCATTCTTCTTGGAACTCCAAGGCCTTTGAAAATTAAAAAGCCATATAAATCTAGAATGACCTTTAATCACAAAGCAACCTTATTTGTTCATAGACAAAGAAAATAGCTTGTGTGTGGTTTTTTTTTTTTAAATAACTAATTCTGGAAAGTTACTGGATTAGATTCCAGTGAGATAGCTTTAAAATGGTTTTATGCAATTGTTAAGGTAAACACATTATTTATTTTCTGTCTTTTAAACAACAAAGACAACTTTTAAATTATGATTGCAGGATATTTAAATTTAACATTAATATATGTATTCCATTTATACACTGCATCAAGTTTATAACTTTTAAATAAAAGGTGAAATGAATATAGCTGTTATTATGGTTAGAAACAAACCTATAATAGCAAGGATGACTATTTGAACTTCAAATTTAAATTAATGGCTAATATAACAGGCAAATATTTTAATCTACAAAAACTGTATTTCTGTTTCATATAATGAATAGGATACCAGTTTAAAATAATATTTAATATCTACTTATTATAATCAAACATGTTATTTACTAAGCCATGTAATTTTGTCTTGTTCTATATTTATTGAAAGCGATATATTTAAAAACTTGGTTATTTCGATCAGTCAGCATGAAAGGTTATACAATTCACAAATGTATGCTCCACAAATGTTTCAAATTATTATTTGTATATTCTGTGATAAAGAAAGCTAAACTTCATTCAAATAAATAAAGCAGACCATTAATTTTATTAATCTATTAATTTTATTAATCTCAAAGCTATTATTAAAATGCAAAATAACATTCATATATTTGTATCAGTATAATATCAGTTCTGAAGTCAGAACTGAAGAAGTTTCTTGGATGAGAAGCGAAATGTCTTCAAAGAAAAACCAGAAACTTCAGTTGCCTATTGAAAAAGCACTTTTGTCACAACATCCTTAATAGCTTACACTTTCCAACAATGTTAGATAACCCACACATAATAGTTTTTCAGATTTAAGAATATGCCCCGTACCTGATTGCTACTAAAAAAAGGAAGGAAGGAAGGAAGGAAGGAAGGAAGGAAGGAAGGAAGGAAGGAAGGAAGGAAGGAAGGAAGGAAGGAAGGAAGGAAGGAAAACCTTTGCTACCCAAATGGACAAACAACTCATCCTCACCCATCCTCATGTACTTTCTGGTGGTGGGTGAAGGAAAGTTATTGATGTTGATATTAGTATTGCTTTGTTGTCTAATGAAGCATCTGCACGAAAACCACAACTTATAGAGCACTTCACAAGGACTTCACAGTTCAACTCTGCACTACATATATTGTCTTCTATTGATATCAGTCAAAGGAACAAGCCAGCCAATTGCCTCAAAGAATCTGACCAACTGGTACTAGTAAGTAAGTAAGTAAGTAAGTATATTGTTGAAGGACAGGCAGATTAATAAAAGAGTTAACTTTTTATTGATCTTTTTAATGACCTTCTCATTCCTGACACAGCTGATTGTGATTTAGTTTCCGACAGTTAAAATTGTTCAAAGAAATAGTTTAAATAGTTTAATTTTAAACAAAACTTGAATTGTTTGGGATTAAAACAAATTAAGACCTTCCCTTCACCTCAGTGTGTTTGTTCAGCATGCTCTATCCCGCTCTTCTACTGATCCAGTTAAACATAGACCACCTGTACAACCCAGGTATTGGAAAAAGACAAAGACATATGACGTTTTGTATACACCGATGCAGAAACCTGAGTAAAAATGTCTGGCTTAAAAATTAATAGATTGCCAGAGTTGATGTAGAAATGCTGGGCTCAACCACATCAGAAAGCTGAACTCAATGACTTCAATTGGGCTAAATAATTTACCACCATAGGGATCAATACAGTGACTGCAATGTTCATATTTTAAAAATTGTGTCTGATCCTTTAAAAAATAATATGTAGTAATTTTGTTTAGTGGACTGTTACTATAATCTCTTTCCTCTGCATAGAATGTTTTATGCTGCTTATAGCCTGACCATTGACCTGAATCTTTCTAAAGAATCATACTACATTTATTCTACTTATACCAGAAATGGCATAGAATTTGTTCAAAACTGCTTTTTAGCATTTAAAATTTATTCATCTCATTGCTTTTGTATTCATAGATACACACACACTAATTTTCCAAGAATGAAGATAAAATATATAGCATATATTTTATATATTGAAGATAAATCTCAAAAAAAGCATCAAATACAGTTGTTAGCAAATAGCAAATAGGATGCCTGAGGCGAATCATTGGCAGGAAACAACGATAATTATATACACACACACATACGTATACACACTGTTGTGTATATGACAATCTTTGGGAAAAATCTGGATGTTTATGAAGCCTTTGAATACTTCTGCATTTTTTATTGTTTTGAAATTATTCTTTGTTTTAGGAAAACAAAGGTTAGGCAATAAGTACTTAAATATTGTTTCAGCTGCAATTCCAGCATACCTGCTCACATGATACTATTTCAAAATTCCAGATTTCATAACCTTAGTACTATATTGTGGTATTAATAACATTTTTCCAAGATCAACAACGATTGTAAATTGTAATTGCATTCTTATTCAGTGTGAGATGAGAAACTGATTTGTAATTGCAACTATTACAACATTGTATTGTATTTTTATAGTGTTTCCTTTATAGATATTATATGTATAGAACTGCTTGTTTATAAAAATGTTTATACATAACAGTTGGAGACATGACCCATATGATTTAAAAATATTGTATCTTTTTATTACAGTACTTTATTTAGCTTTTCATTTAATGATTTGAATAATATCCACAATTTTATTTTAATATCCAAGATTTTCCTAGAATTATTTGGAGGCCCTTGGTTAGAAGCAGGCTCCCAAACAAATTGTAATTCAGAATCTGAATTTTACATTAAATGTCTTGGACATCAACAAAGGGCGATTGCACATCCCCCCCCCCCCCGGATATTTGTTGTAACTGGATTGTTACAAACAACTAACTCTAGAAACATATACATAACCCTTAGCAGTAAGTGGAAGTTGAGGTTTAAGAATATTGCTGTCCATAAACTGGTAAATTAGATATCTATTTGTGTTTTATTTTTTTTCCCCTCTGACTTTTTATGTTGCTTCCACAGATGACAGTCTATTGCTAATACTATTTACTATTGGTCTCTCTCCCATTATATTTCTCATTTAAAATAGGTCTCTTGGCACTCACTGATTTCTAGCTGCACCTGACTACATTTTGAAAAACATGCTTTCAATTTTCTAAAATAAGACATAAAGGAAAGCTTCAGTCCCCAGAATCATCTTTTTTGCCATAATTCTAGGCCCCAGCTGGATCCCTTAAGCTTTCATAGAAAAATTAAAATAATTGACAACCAATGGTTTAGTCTGGAAATGTGACCTTCAACCCCAGAAGTAAAAGAAGCAAATGGGAATAATTGGGACCATACTTGTAGAAGGGGGGAAGAGTGTATGAAGGATGATAGGTAACATTAATGTTTTATAACTTGTTTTCCTTGTTTCCATGGCAGTCCTAAATATCTGGCTAGAACTGGGGACAATCAACTGCTAATACATTTGAGGCAGTGGTGGGTTTCCCCCAGTTTGCACTTGTTCTATAGAACCGGTAGTAAAACAACGGGAAGCTCCGCCCACTGACCCCAACGTCATCAAACTGCTTCTGCATATGCACAGAAGAGTGTGTGTGTGCGCGCGGCTCCGCTGCAAACCAGTAGTAAAGGTAAGTAGAACCCACCCCTGATGCGAGGACTCTGAAATATTATATAAGACTCACAACCTATACAAAATCAAAAAATATTCTCACTAACTCCATTACTGATAGTAGTTAATCTCAAAATTCATATTGACATTGTTGTGATCTGTTGATCATTGAGTCTTCTTTTCCAATGAGATATTTTAGGCAAGTAGCATCAAAATAACATTTAAATTTATCCTGGTGCAAACTCCTGCAGCATGGTCTTCTTCAGCGCATTTGAATTGCATTCTGAAAGAAAAAAACTTTACATTCCTTTTTTTTAATTGGAACAAATTTGAACTGCCCATTTGCTTCCTGAAAGTAAACATCTGCCCTATATTTCCTTAATCAATTCAGGCTTTGACATGAATCATAATGCAGCCCTTTAAATTACTTTTAATATAATTTTGAGATTAATTACCATGCCTCCCTCCAATCATATTACTTATTGAAAAGAAATCTAGTGTTTGGAAATTCTCTTTCAAAAATAACTACACTTTTGTTAAGATTAACACATTTAGCAAGTATTAAATCTTCTAGATTTTTTAAAAGCTTGGATAACAAATTGAAGAATTTCTTCTTTCCTAAATGGGTTTGGCATTTTACCAAAACTGTAGGAGGGAAAATGGTTCAATAACCATCTTCAGTGACTTATGAAGTTGGATAGCAAAGAATATCATCTGTCTACCAGATGCAAAACTGGCATGAAGAAAAAAAATGCTCACACAGATGATAGCATAAGCAATTATATAGAAAAGGGATCCAAGGTTAAGAAGTAGGGAAGTGTTATCAATAACTGAGAAAAATAGTTCCATTTCCTTAATAGAAGCCAATAATGCTGATGGATTAATATCTCAAAATGGATTTATTGCTCTATTATTAAAGAGAACTTTATTAGTTTCTTTGTAACATGCTTATTTAGAACATTTTACAGCAGGTTCATATTCATTATTGGATCTGATATTTTGCTAACTATAATAAATGGGATTATTTCATGGTTGTAGTGTAAAGTCTCAAATAAAGGACAATAAAGTAAGGAACTCTAGTCTCAAGAGACACAGGCAGATAGACAAGTCATTCAAGAATAAAATTTTACATTGATTCAGAAATATTTATTCAGAAATATCTGCCCATCTCACTATACAGAATTTTACTTTTTGCCTTTCAGAGCTGCACTTTAATTGAAATTTGTAACTGGTATTTTAAAATACTGAATTGTTACTGATGTTAATTTTTGATACTATTTAACTTTGGTATTTTTTATCTGGTTTCCATTTACCATAGCAGCAAAAGGTTAACGCTGCAATTTCTAAAACTGATTTTGTACAATAAACCAATTATTTAAAATTATTTCTTCATTCCTTATATTTACTTTTTAAAAGAAATATCAAATAGTTAGTAATATCTAATCAAATCATTTATTCTTTGTAGCATATACAAAACATAACACAAAGCAAATTGCTGTTTATTTACTTAGGTTTTTTTTTTGCATTGCTTTTCAAATGCAACAAGAGAGAAATGTACTTTCAGACTTGCAAGATTCTGTTAACGTAATCTTACAATAAGGTAAAAGTAGAGGTAGTCCTCGACTTATGGCCACAATTGAGTCCAAGGTTTCTGTTGTTAAATGAGACATTTGTTAAATGAGTCTTGCCCCATTTTACAACCTTTGTTGCCTCAGTTGTTAAGTAAATCACTGTAAGTTGAAAAGTTAGTGAGTGAATCTGGCTTCTCCATTGACTTTGCTTCTTAGAAGGTCACAAAAGTTGATCACGTGCCCTTGGGACATAACAACGGTCATAAATCTGAGTCAGTTGCCAAGCATCTGAATTTTGATCACATGATCATGGGAATGCTGCAGAGATCGTAACTGTGAAAAAAGGTCATAAGTCACTTTTTTCAATGGCGTAACTTTGAGCAGTCACTAAATATAAGTCTAGGACTATCTGTAGTTCTTCTGGGCATGCTTTCTGGCTGTGCTACCTTGCAAGACTGACATAACTTTTTCCTATCTAAATCCAACATCTTAACAAAATTCATGTATGTCGCTTTCTTTAGCAGATTTTTTTTTAATTGGAATCATACAGTGTTTTAGATTTAATTCCCAAAAAAGTGATTTACAGGACTTAGAAACTTAAGTGCAACAGCGATAAGCAACTCATTAAAGCTTCTATATACAGGTAGTCTTCGAGTTATGACCATAATTGAGCCCAAAATTTAAGTTAAGTGAAACAGTTCTTAAGTGAGTTTGTCCCATTTTACGACTTTTCTTGCCACAGTTGTTAGGTGAATCATTGCATTGGTTAAGTAGCATGGTTGTTAAGTGAATCTGAAATTCCCATTGATTTTGCTTGTCAGAAGGTGATCACATGACCCTGGGATACCGTAGCCGTCATAAATATCTGAACATCTGAATATTGATCACGTGAATATTGATATTCAGCCAAACATCTGAATATTGATCACATGACCATGGGGATGTTACAACGGTTGTAAGTATGAAAAATGGTCCTAAATCACTTTTTTCAGTGCCTTTGTAACTTTGAACAGTCACTAAACGAATTGTTGTAAGTCAAGGACTACTTGTATGTTTGTATTGAACGTTAATGCTATGCTGAGCAATATTTGAAAATGACACAGCTGCTTTAATGAGTTGTCTTGCTCTAAAATAACTTTTTTTTAATTGAATATGAAGCATTCCACAGCCATGTTTTCTTTATACATTATTGATAGTGAACATTCCAGGCCCAACTCCATCATTAAATTTTAAAAAATTCAAAATTTCATGAAAAATATGGCCAATTATACAGTACATGTTACAGCAAATATTTAAATGGCATCAGCTTTATGGTGATGTTTTCAATTTTTCTTCTCAATTACAAAGCATAGATAGAGGTTTTTGGGTTTTTTTAAAGTCTAATGCTAATTTATTTTTCTAACATTCATATCTCTACAAAAGCAGCTGGAATTGCAAGATGCAAACACACAGTAATTGGCAACATCGTTTTTTGATAAGAAACAGCACAGGAAACAGTCCTTAAAAAGGATATAAATTAAGGCAATTGAAGATCTCAAAAAGTATTTGAGAATAAATGCACAGATGTGTCCAAAAATGCTAATCCGTAACGTGCTTCAAATGATAAAACAGTATGTTTTCCAGTAAAAGGTAGGCTGAGAAGAGCAAAACTCATTTTATTTCTTGTATATAATACAATAGATTATGGTTTGTGTGAAATAGTTAACAGTAAAGCCTGGTACTCTAGAAATGGAAAATAGATAGCAAAAGAACAATCATAACATCTGAGTGCAAAATAGAGGAAACTGTAGATACAACTTTCAAGATTTCTTCTGCTCCTGAGCTTTAGAGTTATTGTAACTTTCCAAACATAGCATGAAATTGCACCTATTTGAAGGAAGTCTTTGGAATTAAACATGCAAAGCACTATTGATTAATTGTATACCATCAAGCTGGTATTGATTCTCTGTTACCACTGTTCCAGTATAATCTTTCCTCTATATATGCTCTTCAAGTTTTCCAACAGTGAACCCATCAATACTATAATTGAATTTGTCTGTGTTGCATAGAATGTTACAGTAAAAGCAACTACCTGTACAGTTCTGATCTCTGTATATTTAAATATGTATCTTTTTCAAGGCCTTAATCACATGTATTGCTGTTCTTTAGTGCATTTCTTGACTGCTGGTTCTTTAACTATTGAAAGCCCATCCGAAAAAATGGAAGCTATCCACTACTTCACTTTCTTTGTTGTCAATTCTATGGCTGATTTCTATATCAGTTGTCATTAATTAGGTTTACTTTGTATTTAATCATAGTCTCTTTTTGATTATAATTCTTGACTTTCATTATTAAAGCTTGCAGATCATTTGCATTTTCAGCTTTTAGAATAGAGGCATAGCATAGGTTATGATGTTTTTTCCCTCGATTCCTCCAAAAAACCATGCTCATTTTCTTCCAGTCTAATTTTGTCCAACACATATTCAGCATAAATAAATATGGAGACAGTAAAGAGTTTTCTCTCATTTAGTTGCTGAGTTGCTGCCAGTCTTTTCCAGGGTGTTCTTTCTGGATTATAACTTCCTGTCCTACGTATAGATTTTACATTAAGGTGTATATAAATTTTACAGTGAGATATTCTGGGTTTCCATTTTCCTAAAAACATTTTGACCAGTGGTTGGTTGCTCCAGGTTCGGTCTGGTTTTATAGAATCGGTAGTAAAACCGGCAGGAGGCTCCACCACCCGCCATGACGTCATCGTGGGTGATTTGCGCATGAGTGTGTGGTCCTGTTGCAAACTGGTAGTAAAAGTAAGTAGAACCCCAGCCCTGATTTTGACTGCATGACATGGCCAACTAAATCAAAGGCCTTTCAGTAATCAATAAGCACATGTTGCTTTCTTTTTTGTATTCATCACAGCACTAGGTCTTCTGTTCCGTGGTTTTTGACAATCTCTTTTCACATTCTTCTTTAACAGCTTTTTCAATTTTAATCCACAGTTCCTCTGCTTCTCTTTCTATGAAGTTTAGAACTTGAAAGAAATTCCTGATATTCTCATTTTAAATGGTGGGTGTATGCTCAAAATCATAATCTATTTTATATTGATTTATAACTTGCATATGAACAATTTGCAATCTGTTAGACAGTCAGCCCTTGGTCATATGTTCAGCCCCACTAAATAGGCCAGACCAGGAATTCAACACCCTAGGAAAGTTCAAACTACTTTTATTGAGATTGACCTTAATAAGAATATCTTGTTCTGTACACTTTCCCCCTTCTTACAATTGTGAATTAGAAAAGTGTCTGCCTAAGCCACTTCTGAATATTATCCTTTTTCTGTTTTTTAAAAAAATGTTTCAGCCCCTTTTGCCTTAGTAATGTCAAGTGCAAGTTACCAGGAATAGGAGTTGAATTCAAAACACTTCAAGTTTATCACATGCTACCTCTACACAAAAATCTGACCTATGAATGGTCAAGCCAAATTGGCACTAGATAAGAGTTCAACAGAATCAACAGAGGCTGGACTTTTGTGGGGGTGCAGCAACTCCAAACTGATGGTACATCTGACTCTGCCTTTGAGTTCCACCTGGTCCAATGAGTAATGGTTCCTGCATATCTTCCTGAGCTCCTGCCAAGAATGTTAAAAATAGATTTGTACCTACTGGAACTCTTTCCTTAATGCCCCTCTTAAAGAAACCTTCTCTTCAGAAACATGGTAAAAGTGCTCCTTGGTGTTTTATAGAACCATGTTTCATACATTCCTTCATATTTTCATTTGGAAATTCAAAAATTTTGAACATGCATATTTATGGAAAATGTTTCCTTAAAAGTATTCTTTCCCAATTCCATTTGCAGATGACTTATAATAAAAGGGACTTTACAGATTAAAAACTTTACTGTCTGTTTGAGCTTCTTCTGAATATTATTGTGATGTTCCAGAGTTACAAAATATGAAAAGAACATTCCTTGTAAATAGTAAGCAGTATGTTCTTTACGACTGTCACTTTGTTGTTTGTAGCTTATGATTTATACTGATTGTTTTTATTTAGTATCTTATAACCAGGGATGAAATCCAGCAGGTTCTGGAGAACTGGTAGTGGAAATTTTGAGCAGTTCGGAGAACCGGTAGCAGAAATTTTGAGTAGTTTGGAGAACTGGCAAATACCATCTCTGGCTGGCCCCAGGAGTGGGAAGGGAATGGGGATTTTGCAGTATCCGTCTCTGGAGTGAGGTGGGAATGGAGATTTTGCAGTATTCTTCCCCGCCACACCCACCAAGTCATGCCCACAGAACCGGTAGTAAAAAAATTTGGATTTCACCACTGCTTATGACTATCTTATGTTGTATTTTATGTTTCATGATGATTGTATTATGATTATGATCATGATTTACCACTTGTTGCTTGTATGAACACTGAGAGCTTATGCACCAGACAAAAATTCCTTGTGTGTCCAATCACACTTGGCCAATAAAGAATTCTATTCTATTCCATTAAAAAGAGCCCAAATCCAACCCATTTTATATAGCTGATACCTAAAATATTTCACTGTGTTGACCATTCTCGTGTTAATGCTTCTTACGTTTCACTATAATTCTGTGTTTGCAATTTCAGATTCTCTTTTCTTTTCCTGCATGGCAATATAAGTCACAAGATGTCTTGAAGACTTTAATCTAGTTAAGTCATAAATACCATTAGTATTCCAAAAAATCATCAGCTTTTCCTCAGTAGCTGTAGAAAAGGAATAAGAGACAATTTTGACAATGCAAGAAGAGTTATATTATATACTGCAAGAAGAGTTATATTCTTGCTAATGCAGCTTAGCCCTGGAAAAAAAGGAACTCTACCTTGATCTTTCCTTGGTATAAGAGGAAGAAGAAAGAAATTCTGTCAGGTTTTCAAGATTCTTCTATCATAATTTGTAACAGTAAAATAGATTTCCAGTGTTTCCTGACCCTGGTTTTGAAGACCTGATAATAGCTTCTAGAATGCTGTTTGATCTGATGGGTCCATTATCCAATACCATATTGTCAATCACTTCAGACTCTCTTTCCATTCGGTTTTCTTGAAAAATGTAGATGTGGCTTACTATTGCCTTCTTTCATACAGTTGACACGTTGCCTTTGCAATTCTCAATAAGGTGATTATCTGCCTCCAGCATCTTTGATTATTTTTGTTGCCCAACATAGGTGGCATACTTGCTTTAACTGGCTAGCTGGGATGACCAGACTTTGGGTGACTTTACTGTGAGTATGGGCCCTTGGCATATGCTCCTGTGTTCTTTGCTCATCCCTTCCAAGAGCATCCCCCTCCCACCACAATGAGTAGCATAACAGCACTTGATGGGATTTTACTGCCAGAAAAATAGCCATGAAAGTCCATTGCAACAAAACTGTAATTTTAGTACATTTTGCCCAGAGACTCAACATAAACCAGCAAACCTTCATGCTGTGAAATCCAATTAGACAAAAAAAAGTGAAACAACATTAATGCATGGCAGAATCGTTTATAACTGTAACTGAGTGTCAACTAGAATATTCCTTATGATCACTTTTCTAAGGAGCTTTCTGGTTTGGAAATCTTCACTAAATTCTATTGCTACTTACTAACAATGTTTTATGTGTTTCATAGTAAGTTAAGTCGGCATGTTTACTGCAGCCTCAGTATCTCAATCCTTTATTGAAATATGTGCTCTCTTCTCTGATTAGAGAGTGTAGTTATTCAAGTTGTATTTCATACCGTAGAAGTATAATGACTTGCCTAGAAATATTTGTTAATATAACTTTTCTAGTTTAAAAGTAAATATTAGAAAAGAATTTATATTTGAGCTTGAAGCAAAACTGAACAATCACTTCATAAGGAAGCATGTGGGTGATGGAAACAAAGTATGACAAGTAACAGACAGTGAACAAGCAGAAACCTGCAATATTTCAGAAGCATACAAAATAAGGGGCTCAGCAAGCAATCAACAAAAAAAAAAGGAGGGGGTCAGACTGAAGCCCCAAAGGGTTGTTTTTAAGTTATTTTATTATCTTTAGGCTATAAAGTATTTCACAGAACAAGTATTTCATGACATAAAGTTTTAACCTACTCAGAATCTCTATGCAGGGTTCCAAGTAACACCCCCAACGAAAGAAGACTCCGAGGCTAGAGGTTCCTCAAAATTCCATTTTATTAGAGATAACATATTGGCACATCTGGGAAAGCCCAAATCTGAAAGCTTCCAAGTTTTCCCCACCCAAAAAAGTCCAAGTCCCTTCCCCTGCACCCACATGTCCATCATATGGTCCAATCAATGCACCAACCCAACTGTGTTGATTCGATGAACAAAGACGTGTAGGCAGGAACGATGGTTCATGGGAAGGCTCCTTGGTGGGAGGGTGCCTTGGTGGGAAGGCACCCTGACTCCATCCAGAAGGCTCCCTTTTATTGTCATTTTACAACTCTCATGGCAAAACATTAATCAACGTTTAATTTGTACTGATTGGCTAAAGAAAGCTCATGAATTCCATGTGGACACTTCATGTCCTCCTCATGTCCATGCCCTTCCTGTAACAGACAATGCCTTTCTGCCGGGTCTGCATGCTTTGCATTTTTGAGAAAAAGCCTCTGCCAAACATCCTGCTTTACTGTCCTGATGAGATTAAGGCCATGTGTTGATATTGTTTACTGAGCAACGGTTTGCCGACCTCTGAGATAACATTATCTCCACACAACTGGAGATTCCTCCCAATCACACCACTCCAGGTGCAGGCCGAATGTCCTTGACTCTCAGATAAAGGAATGTTACAATGGCTAGATATCTTCACCACTCCATGAAATCCCCCCTCCTCTCCACAGCATTAAATGTAGCAGCCCTGTAGATCCAAAGAAAAAGATGGCCTCCATGGCTGACATCCTAGGAGAGAATGGGAAGGCATCAGTGGGGGAATCCTATTGGTTCTACCTGGTTAGGCTGAACCGGTAGCAGTGGTGATGGGAGGCTCCGCACACCCACCTGGATGTCAGCACAGATGCTCTGCACATGTGCAGAGGTGGCAAGCACATTCATAGTTCCAAACCAGTAGCAAAGGTAAGTTAATACCACTATTGGAAGGCATGCTATTATTAGTTTATTATAGGACTTTCCCATCCCAACCCATGGATTTGGTGAGAGATAATCTTTTTTTTAGCCATTGAGTTTACCAAGGAATAAAGAAATGATAAGATATGAGATGTGTGCCTATAATCTTCAAAACATATGCTGAGGTTCTCAGGAAAAGAATTAAATATGCTAAAAATGGATATAAGGGAACACAGACTTTTAAACCATGATGATTGTTGAAGGTAAACAGATGTGGATCAGTAAACTACCTGTACTGAAACTTTTTTGGGGGAAAGGAGTAACTATTGAAGAAAACATTTAAATTATCTGTACTCATGGGTATCCTCCAGATGTTTTGAATATCATATCTCATCAAATCCAACTTGCATGGCCAATGACAATGAATTGTGGAAGCTGCAATCCACAACATCTGGAGGTCATCAAGTGGTCCATCCCTGTCCCATTATATATACAGAAATAAAAATATGTCCTAAAATATTAATAAAAATATTAATTTGGACAAACTCCATTATAATCTAATCTGAAGTAAAGGAGAAAAAAGCCAACAACAAAAGCCTGTACTTAAAATACAGATTCTCAATCAAACAGGCTGATCAGTAGTAGAGGTGCTGAAAATGACATTTTCACAATATATGTGCTATTCCCTTTCTTAACTGAATAATTTAAATTATGCTTTGTGGCATTCTAGAAGTTCTACTTAATGATTTTTAACATTCATTTCAAATGTGATTTTATTTTCAGAAAGACTTACAAAAGGCTATAAATGCATTATCTTTTTTTCCTCATGTTTCATGGCAGAGCTGTTACATTTATATACAAAATTTTACATTGCTTTATCATTCTAATATGAAACAATGGTTTGGCAAAATATCCCTACAAAGCCTCCAAACCTCTATCATTCCAGAACATGAATCATCCTTTCTGAGATATAGTGCAATTGCTTTCATTATTGATAATGGAATCTTATAGTTGTCTATGAAGAAGTCAGCCCACATCAATACTATTGATGCTAGCTGAATGTAAGATTGCAGCCAATTTATGTTGGTATCTTTAAAGCATGCATAATCTTGGGTTATCTAGGCACAGCTCCACTCTTCTACAAAACAAAGGGAACAGTTTAATAAACATGCATATAGAGTCAAATAAGGCTTATTGGTCAAACTATGGTGAATGGAATGGAATGGAATGGAATGGAATGGAATGGAATGGATAGAATAGAGAGGAGTAGAGTAGAGCAGAGCAGAGCAGAGCAGAGCAGGGCAGAGCAGCAGAACAGAATTCTTTACTGGCCAAGGGTGATTGGATACACAAGGAATTTGTCTTTGGTGCATAACTTCTCATTGTACATAAAAGCCAGTGGTGGGTTTCTACCACTTCATGCTGGTTCGGGAGAACTGGTAGTGGCAGAGGGAGACTCTGCCCACCTGCCTGGACGTCATCATGGATGCTCTGTGCATGCACAGAAGCACCATTCATGAACGAAGCAAGGACATGTGTCCTCACAGTTCCGAACTGGCAGCAAAGATAAGTGGAACCCACTACTGATAAAAGCTATAAATGATAAATCATGATTATAGTTACCATAAAAATACATTCATCATAAATCATAAAATACAACACTTAGTGATAGTCATAAGATACTAAATAAGCAATCAACATAAATCGTACTAGGAAACCAAATAAAACAATATAAATTATAAAGATATAAGTAAAGATTAGTATAAAAAAATTAATTTTTAATTGATATGAATCTTCCAGAAATTTTCTATAATCAAAACTGATATAATGCAATGGTCTGGCTCAGACATAAAAATACTGGATTAAGATCTGGAGTTTATTAGACTGAGAGCAAACCTTTGTCCAAACACTTTCTTTCCATTTATGTTTCCTCACTTTTCCAGTAGAATGAGGACTTCCCCTTGGAAGTATTGAACCATAATTTGAATTGTAAAATAATACATTAACTTTATAGGCTGCAATATATAAGCATCTGCAAATAGCATGATTCTTTTACCTTCTATTCCCCCTTGAAATAATTCTCAGTAAATTAGGGAAGGACTTTTTTTTTAGCCTTAGGCATGGATATAATTCAAACTCTTCTCTCTGCAATACTTACTTAGCTTACTTAAGCCTCACGTACTATAACCTTAGAATGCATAACTTCTTTACCTCCTGGGATCTGCTTGGCCATCTCATTTCATCTATCTATGAAACACAGAAAGTTATTTAAAAGAGAAAAAAACCAGAACAAAATAAATATAAAAAAGGAACATAAACATAAATAGGCAGGAAATATATTAACAGATTCATGTATACATAAAAAGATTTGGGTAAGCATTTCGGTGAATAGCCATAATCAGCTACAAGAGCAATGAATACAATGACTAGCCATATTTCATTATAATTATAGCTAATCTATATTAATAAGTGAATTGTTTAAAGTTGCTAAAACATCAATTTTGCAAACCACCGAGTATTCGGACCATATATTTATCTTTCCAGTGCTGAATAAGCCTATCATCTCTAAGTAGGTCACTGAAAATCAAATTTCATTTGTCCAGGTATCATTTTTCATCAATAGCAATATATTTCAAAGGAATGTGTGCATCTGAAAATATTAAATCTTATCACAAAGTTCAAACTTCATTTTTAAAAAATTAATAGATGGAAATTATTCTGTCAGGTGAATCTTCATTTTAGATATTCTTGATTGACATTAATTTTATTTTGCATATGAAAGTATCACTGGGAAAATAAGTATGAATTATGATACCAGAGTACTGAGTGACAATGTAATAATTCTAGTTAAATTGGTGAGGAAGAAAAGCAAACCCATTGGAGAAAATAATAAAACAATTCAAACTTGCCTTATCAGATTTGGCATCCATGCTGGTCAAAGGCAGAAAAAAAAAATCTATATTCATTGATTTGGTATTTCAACCTACCAAATGAAACGATTAACAGAGACATGACGACACTTCTGGTAACTTGTAATTATTTCAGAAATATACTGTAGTGTTATTGATAACATCAAATGAGATTAATTAAAAGAAATGATGGGACTGATACATTAAAACCTACTTGAATTTGGTCACATGTTGTTCGATTAACCCAAATGAACTGAAAAACGTTGTATGGCTTCCTAAATGAAATGGCTTTAAGACTCTAAATTACATGAAGAATGACTGAGAGAACAATCCATTTTATTTTATTATTTATTGTTATTTTTATTTCATTAAATAAAATAATATTTTAATTTATTAATAATAATAATAAATAATAAATAATAAAATTATTTATTCAATTAAATAAATTATTATTTTATTTTTACACGGTCCATCTTCCCTTTAAGGTGACTCTGGAATCTTTATCCTTTAACCATGAGATCAGTCAGCTATTCAAATCCATGGGAAAACACCATAGTACATTTCCCATTGCTTACTTTTATAATACAGGCAGTCCTCAACTTATGACCACAACTTAACCCAAAATTTCTGTTGTTCAGTGAGACATTTGTTAAGTGAGTTTTGCCCCATTTTATGATCTTTCTTGCCGCAGTTGCTAAGTGAATCACTGAAGTTGATAACTTAGTAACCTGGTTGTTAAGTGAATCTGCCTTTCCCATTGACATTGCTTGTCGGAAGGTCACAAAAGGAGATCACATGACCCCGGGACACTGTGACCATCAAAAATATGAACCAATTGCTAATGGTTTGAATTTTGATCATGTGACCCTGAGGATGCTGCAAAGGTCACAAGTGTTACAAGTGTTCATGCTGGTTACTTCTGATTTACTGACTAAAGTGGTTAAGACAAAAATATTTCCCAGAACTTTAACGGATCATAGTTCGGTATGGATGGAGATGGATTTTGGCAAGAGGGAGAGAAGATCTTGGCGAATGAATGAGAATTTATTTAGATATGAAAAGAACATTATGGATCTTAAAAAACATGTTAAGGAATTTTTTTATATTAATTTGAATAAGGGTACACCTATTGAGACTGTATGGGATGCAAGTAAGGCTTACATGAGAGGTGTACTGATTTATATGAATTCTAAATATAGATTAACACGACAGAAGTCTAGAATAGAATTGGAGTCAGAAATAAAGGAGAAAGAACAATTGCTTATTAAGAACCCGACTGATGAGAAATTACAGCTAACTATAAAACTCTTGAAGGATCAATTTCAAACATTGATGGCTGATCAGACGGCAATTAATTTGCAATATGCCAAACATAATACTTTTTGTAATGCCAATAAACCTGGTAGATGGTTGGCTTATACTTTGAGAAAGCAACAAAGTTCTCGTGTTATAAATACTATTGAGTATAAAGGGAAACAAGTTTTCCAACAGAACTTAATACATCAAGCTTTTTTAGATTATTATTCTACATTATATCATGCTGATAATATTAAAAAGGATCTTATTGATGAATATCTGGAGAAGAAGAGGGTTGCAAAAATTTCAAGTATACAAAATGACAGATAAAATCGGTTATAAGTCACGTTTTCAGTGCCGTTGTAACTTTGAATGGTTACTTTAAAAAACTGTTGTAAGGCAAGGACTACCTGTATCTCATATAATTTCCTCTGTTTTTGTCCTAGATGTTTTAGGGTCAGAGGAAAGCAAAGTCAAGTCCTCTTCTAATATATCTGGACATCTATTTCTTATGACTCAAGTGGTATCTTCCAATGGAGGAAAATATGAAGAAATTACTATATTCGGATTCTATGTGACTCTTCAAGCTTTTCATCTATTGCATCATTAATTCTTTTAGCTCCTCTCATATCATTACACAAGCTGCATGACTTGATATGAATGAAAATTAGGAAAGCTAATCCCTATACTTTAATTTGACAACCTTGACTTGACAAAGACTGAAACCAAATGAAAAATTTCCTAAGGCAATCCTAACTCTACAGGAAAAGAAATTGTAGCATTACCCAGAGATCCTAATCAATTCAAGAATCAGTTTTTGTTTTGTTAGAAACTAAAAGACTAAATAGTGGGAATAATGAAGACAGCAGCAAACAATTTTTTTCTTAGTGAATTATTATTGTTAGTGCAAATAAGCATCTTTCTAAGCTAATTCTACCAATAGCATTTGTTTACAAATTAGATACTGTGTTTCTTCAAAAATAAGACCCTGTCTTATATTTTTTTGAACAATGAAATAAGCGCTTGGCCTTATTTTCGGGAAGGTCTTATTATTTTGGGGTGCGTGGAGCAAGATGGGGCTTCTCTTGCCATCTTACCTGATTTCCAGCTCTGTGTTTAAATGTGTTTGGGGCGAGCTTATTTTGGGGGGAGGCTTATTTTAGTGCATGCATTCAAAAGCCCGATTGGGTTTATTATCAGGGGACGTCTTATTTCCGGGGAAACAAGGTACCAGTGTAGTGTTAAGATTTTGGATTAAAATCAGACATAGAAGCTCACTGGATTACACTGGACTAGTAATACACTCGGTCCATCCTACTTCACTGAGTTGTTGACATGGGAAACATATCAAGGGGGAAAAATTAGGTCTTGTATTGTGTTTACATATACTGCAAATGCATATAAAACAAAAACACTGAATACTAATATCCAGTTGTTGTCAATATCATTTAAAGAGATAAAGAAGTTTATTTTACAACTTAGAGGAGGCAAGGCCCTGGATCAGGGTTTTTATCCCACCGGAATGTTAAAAATCTATTTTTGGGTAGTTGGTCTCTTTATTTCCCTATCTAGATAGTACAATATGAGACCCAAGAGACTGGGTAATTGTAATTATCATCCCTGTGTTTATGAAAAGCAACCAAATTGACCAAAATAACTATTGCCCTTTTAGCCTTTTGAATACTTTTAGTAAGCTGGATGAAGCTGCCATCTGTTGTAGAATAGAAACCAGTTTAAGGAGCATTAAATGTTCCTGCACAATGGAACACTGATAATGAGATGGAGATTAATTATCAACAATCTATATAACACTCATTTTTATGAAGAGACCTAAAAACTGTCATGGTTGATAGGTCCAAAATTTCAAACATCTGTGATTGGTTTTTGACATCTTGGAAATCTCCCCACCCCCAAATATGCTGTATCTGTAAATGCCTAAGGGAATACAAGTACTTTGTTTTAACTACCCAAAAAATAAAGCTCAATTACTGTATGGAGCCTGTCTTCATTATAATTTAATCTCCCTATTCTGGAAATAATTGAATATAAAATGGTAAGATCTAATATTCAAGTTCTCAAATGTATTCCAAATGTTTTTAATACTTACGTTTGGGCTACTGCCATTTGAAATCAGGATATTAGTCACCACGAGTAATATTTGATTAAAGTTCCGGACTTCTTCAGAGCTTGCCTGTTTAGTATTGAATGATTTCTAGCAATCTTCAAGGTGATACATTTTAGAGGTTACATTCGGCTTATGTAGCTTTTCAATGTGATCACTCTTGATTTTAAAGCCTGATCATGCAAAAGCAGAAATTAAAGTAAGAGTCAGCAATATGGAACACTAATAAAATATGTCTGGTGGTTCCAAGCTATTACATCCTTGATAGTATAAATTGCTCCCTCAAATCAGCTAAGTAGCTTTATAACTGAACAATTACAAAATGAGTCTTGGTGCAGTGATTAGAATCCAGTACTGCAGGCTACTTCTGCTTGCTGCCAGCAGTTGAGTTTCATTGGCTCAAGGTTGACTCAGCCTTTCATCCTTCCGAGATCAGTAAAATGAGGACTCAGATTGTTGGGGGCAATATGCTGACTCTGTAAACTGCTTAGAGTGGGCTGTAAAGCACTGTGAAGCAGTATATAAGTCTAAGTGCTATTGCTAAATATAAGAGGGTTACTCATTCACAATACACAATACTTTATTGCCTGCTGTGCTATATGGAAAATGTAGGAAAATATATTATAGTGAGTTGATCTGCCATTGTGGGTCAATATAACTGGGAGATTGCATGCTGTTAAGACATGACTTTCATTCAAGATATTCACAGTTTCCCCCATTGTTTCTGTTTTACTATTTTATTCGAGTGACTTAGAAATATCACTTGTTTTTAACTTACTTTCCAGTCAAGTTTTAAACTATGCCCAAAAGTAGCTTAATTTTGTTAGATTGCAATGTCAAAAAGGAAAGACTTAACACAGATCCTCACACTTGAACTGTCAACATTTTGAGACAGGTTTTTCTTTTATTGTTACAATTTTTATTTATATAAACTGTATGTATGTGTGTTTATTTATTTTGCTTTTCTTTGTTCTGGACTATGACTAAGAATTCCAGAAATATATTGCAGTTATATTTTGAGGGCAAGGTTTTTGGAGCAAGGCAAGGCTGAAGTGATAAAATGTTCATTTTTCTTTTTGCTTGAGAAAAATCTCTTTTGTATTTTAATGAGCATTCATAGACAAAAACAAAGTTATTATCCCTCTTGCAGCTTATTTTTACATCATTTCTGAAAAATATAAGTCCCCATTTGTTTAATGTAATAATGGTGGCTTGAAATTAACTGTGCATCTTCTCACAGTTCACCAAAAGTTACATATTTCTTTGGTTAATTCCAAAATTGTTGCCCTATGATGCAACATTTTACCCAATTAAAAGTTACAAACAAATACGAGTTTAGTACTATGTAGATTTAGGGTTCATTTGTAACTTTTGGTAATACATGTAGTCTGGGGCTGCATTGTTTTTACTTAATCTAGTAAAATCTTCCTCTTACAATTCTCTTAAATTTTGTTTTTGCTGCTGTCCCTAATAGTAACAAAATTTCCATTATTTTCTCTGTTTCCCCATCCAAAAGGCATTTTGAAGGAGTAATTATTAATTATATGATGCAATCCACACCTAACATCTGGTTGAGACAATCCATTTGAATCTCATACCTCAAAATAAAAACAAGATAATATCTGTACCTGATGGAGAGCTTGCAAGTGTTCATAACTGACCAGGAAGGAAGTTACGATTTTATAACTTTATAAAAATTCTAATCAATTCTAAGACATGATAACTCTGCGTCATTCGTCAGGTTGAATTCATGCAAAATGAAAAGGAAGAAATGTCAGCTCCTGTTTATTCCTGCCTCATGTGGCATGTTTATCAAAGGTATCTCACTTTAATGTCAAGTAATTCTGTATTGCTTCTTTTAAACCAAATTAAGGTTATACTTCCATCTGCTTGAAGACTTGCTTTTTTCCCATCCACAACAACTTCTCTAAGAAATAGGTTGGAGTGCAAGAGACAGACTTGTCCAAAGTCACAAATCATCTTTTAGGCTTCCACAGTTGAGGGCAGATGATGCTGTACGCTAGATCTATGGTTGATTCAACATTTGGGATAAAAAGATTTATGATGGCATCTACTTTGAATATTACTAATGCGCTGAGATAAATCCTCAATAAAATGCAGGACCCCAGCATTTTCACACATATTTTACTACCTCACATTATTTCTTCAATACGCTAGTTAGTTAGAAGAGTTAGAATAAATGTACACTAATCAGCATATATTAAAATGAATTTTTGTTGCATGCAGCTCTCAAAGGTCTCCACCTCCAATATACACTTAAACATAAACATGACAAAATAAATACATACAAAATTATGCATATACCCACATACCCACATAGATGATACAGAGAAACAACACAGTCTAGTTTGGATGTATACATGTACATGGCGAGAAAAACGAATATTGCGAGTTTATCAGATGGATGGCATAGGGAACAAAGCTCTTCAAGAAGAGATAATTTTGATGGATGACCTATTAATGTTACCAGTATATGTATGGATTAACAAGAAGCTTTCATGGTCTGCTTTGCCACGTCCTTTCCAGAACTCTGTTTTTTTCTTTACATGAGGATTTTTTACAAATAATTGTAGCAGGATGTCTGGTCATAAACACTGTCCACAGGACTTCTATATCCTGTCCTGGGATTTCTACACTCACAGCCTCTCACCCTGCATTCTGGAATGGCTGGGTATAACTGTTCCTCCAGGAATTGCCTGGGGCAGATACTTAAGCTGCCACTATCTAATTTAAATGGGGGAGATCCCTTGGGAATTTCACCAGGAATTGGGATGAAGCAGAAGAGGCAATCCTGTTCTGAAAACTCTGTTTTTAAATAAATGGCTATAGTTTCCCCTTTTAACATGTTACTGGGACAACCAATGTAGAGTATGTGGAACTTATGCAAACTCAACCCTGCAGCAGTAAAAAAAAAATAATAATAAAAAATATGTTTGTTTTAATAAATGGCACAAAATAAGTGCTTAGAGTGATCATAGCTGCATCAAATTATGAGAGGCCTAGGTATATATAAAAAGCTACCCTGTTTCCCTCAAAATAAGACATTCCCTGATAATAAGCCCAATCATGTTTTTGAGTGCATGGCAATAAGGCCAAGCACTTATTTCAGGGTTCAAAAAAATATAAGACAGGGTCTTATTTCCAGGGAAATATGGTAGCAATGATTAAAAAGACACCGAGAGGTGAGAAATTAGTGTTATGCAATGACTCAGATTTATGGAAAATTAATGCTGTGCAAAGATCCAGATTTAAAGATCAAAATTTGATTTGGAGCATGCATGCGCATATAGGTACGACTTATTGGAAATTCCTTACACTGAACATTTCTGCCTAGAATCATGTGACATGTGAGAAAGACAGCCAGACATGGGCAAGAAAAGATAGAGTTGCTTTAAAGCATTCTGATCCAGGACTAGATAAGGTATCCCTGTATGGCCCACAATGCATTTTGGCTTTCAAATATAGATTTCTGAAGAGCTTTACAGGAAATGAGAGTAACGGTAAAACTATGCCTCTGAGCAAAAGCATAACTGAAAAGAAATGAAATACTTCTGATGCTTCTGCCTATTCAAGTCCTCAGCTTAACTACCATAATTGAGCCCAGAGGTATGGTCTAAGGCAGGGGTCTCCAACCGTGGCAACTTTAAGCCTGGCGGACTTCAACTCCCAGAATTCCCCAGCTAGCTGGCTGGGGAATTCTGGGAGTTAACGTCCGCCAGGCTTAAAGTTGCCAAGGTTGAAGACCCCTAGTCTAAGGTCATGGCAGTCGTTAAATGGGTACCACATGACTGTGCCTGATTTACAACCTTTTTTTTGCAGAGGTCATTAAGCAAACATAGTGGTTGTTAAGGAAATCCAACGGATCTCAAGTAGTTCTAGAAAGGTCCATCATAACCCCAAACATTTATTAAGTGACTGCTTGTTAAGTGAGGACTCTCTGTACTTTTCCTCCCTGTTTTACCTTAGAGGTTCCAATTCAGGGATTAGGACAAATGGTCCAAACCCAGATCTAGCCAGAAAATGTGCTTCCATGGTCCTTGCTGCTCCCATGATTTGTAGTCCACTTTGGGGCGGGGGGGGGGGGGACAAACTTTTTGCTCTTTCTTTCAACTTAAATAAAATCTGCCTACATGTCACTGGAAAAAGATACATATTTTATACAAATGTAGACACCTAGTACCTATAGTTGCCCATCTACACTAATAACATATTAACTTATATGAAAGGACAAGGATGCACAATGTTGCAGAACCAGGACAAAAACTAAAATCAATTAATTAAAATGGAATTAACATTACATTAATTGCAATTGATACGACTACTTCCCATACATTTAATGTTGTCCACTTTCTGCCACATTCAGTAACAATTTGGTGGCAATAGATGGGCCATGAAAGTTGCACCCAATATTTTTTTCTGACTAAATTTGTACATTTGTATTTTAGGGGAGAGGCATCCCTAAGAAGATTTTTCTTGTATAAGATTTGCATTGCAATTAATGATATATGATTACATTTCTTTTTAGAGATTGAGTTTATTTTAGAAAGCATGAAACAAGGCTTTTATGGACATTCTACTTCAAGGGTGTCAAACTCGCAGTGTCACGTTGCTATCACATGGCATATCACAATGTTTTTCTCCTTTGCGGAGCTAGGGTGGGCGTGGCTTGCACTTGAGGCATCCAGCCCATAGGTCGCCAGTTTGACACACCTGTTCTACTTCGTCTTTGAAGCATTAATGCCGAAGAATTCCCATTTGTTTGGCAGGAGAAGATATACCACCAGAAGTGGCATATCTTCTCCTGCCTTGTATCATCAGAAGTGCTTTGTTAGAAAATGAAACTAGAACAGGGTGTATTAAGTGACACAATAGGTCAGCAAAATAAAACTGTTAGAAATCTCTAAAATGGGTCTAGAATTAAACTAGATTTGGAGATGGTGGAGTAAATTCCCCTTCACCGGAATCAATAGGAAGGGATGAGAAATACTAAAATAAACAGGAGAAATTCTAAACCCCACAGAGCTTTGGATGCAAAAAGCAAGGTTCACAGATTCATCTGACCTCCATAAGCTATAAAGATCTGTTAGATATTGAGGTCCCTAGGTTAAATGTTTTGGGTTGGTTTTTTTTTTTTTTTTTTTTTTTGCACAGACATATGAGCAGAACTTTCTCAGTCACAGTGTTTCATAAATAAAAGAAATCAATCAGGGATAGCCAAGTTCTGTCATTTTAAATTTAGTGAACTACGCAGTCTTTTTTTCTTCTTCTCTTCATAATAGTAGCAGTTGTGTCTGTGTGGTCTCTACACCAGTAAATCCCTAGGCCTTCAGGATTTATTTCAAATGTATCTACCAGGTGGTTAAGTATTAGAATTAAAAAGGTAGATTTGCAATCTTCCTCAGTGTGTCCTAAAAGGAATGGGATCATAACCAACATTTTAAAGCAAATTAAGAATAAGAACCCATCAGCTTTTATGCTAATCATTTTCCAGACATGCAAACTCAACTATTTGAGACTTGAGATGGAGTGACTTTCGAGACAAAACAAGATCATTTATCATCCTTGGAGAAGAAAAGGGATTTTACAGCCAACCTTAAAAATCAATTCCAAATGAACGGGTTTCCTTCCAAACAGATTGAAAACTGGCAGGCAGGTCAACCACTCTGTAAACCTCTCTACCGAAGCTGGAAGGGCACTAGGACCCGGCACGGGAGCAGTAGGAGGAAAGCGAAGAAGACAACAATTAGTTCCATTATAATGACAACTGTAAAAGTTGGCAAGGGCAGTTTTTCACCAGGCCGGCCTTCTTTCACGAAAAGATTTTTAGTGCCTCCTGTTGCCAGCTTGGATGAGTTGCTCAGTTGTTGCAAACGGTCAACAGATTTGTTCTTGCCAGGGGGGTGGGGGCAAAAAGCCAACCCACCAACAGTTTAATTTTTTTTAAAAAAAATTGAAACCAAAGCCCAACTCATCATCAGCCTATGCAGGAGCAGGAGGGGTTTCGGAGTGAACTGCATGCAGGAAACATCTCACATCCTGAGTTTCAGGACTCTTTCGCTCTGCTCCGCCACTGTGCATTCATGGGGCTGAGACCAGCTGATCCAAATTTGTCTTTCAGCCTGGATTAAGAATGTCAGAGCGCTTCCAGGCAGGACGACAACGCAGCCCTCCTTTCCCTCGACCCCCGACCCAGATACTCTGTCTGCTGCTCAGCCTCTTCGTAACACCGCCACCCGGGTCCCGAGGTAAGTTGGCAACCCTCGTCTAAGACCTACAACCCCAAAACGCCTCTGAACAACGGCTTCCCCCGCCCCCCAAGTTTGGCCAAGGCGCTATCGACAGAGCCAGCCTGTCCCGAGCGCCCACACGTTGCACAGCCTTGCCTTTTCTTTTCTTTTCTTTTCTTTTCTTTTCTTTTCTTTTCTTTTCTTTTCTTTTCTTTTCTTTTCTTTTCTTTTCTTTCTTTTTGCCCTGCCAAACAAAGAACCGTCCCTCTCTTCTTTCTTTTTCTTGGCTGATTTCCTAACTTTGACTTTTGATTTCTCACTTTCGGGGAAAGTTGGCAACTTCGGGGCGGGCAGCAGAGCGCTACTCCCGCCGGGCCGGTTGCCGTGTCTGCTCCCAGGATGGGAGGTGGAGGAAAGACGCGGCTGTCGCCTTTCGACGCTTACCCGGCGCAAAGGACATTCCCGCTGGCTCGCCCTGGCCCTCCCACGCCCCCTCACGCCTTCCTTGGGCGAAATTCCCTTCAGCCGCCGGTCCCGTAACTCTTCTTTAGCTGAGGGATGGGTGGTCGAGGTGGGCTTCTTCCTTACCACCTAGCCCTTCTTCTTCTTCTTCTTCTTCTTCTTCTTCTTCCTCCTCCTCCACCACCACAACCCTCCTCAACACAATCCCACGCCCCCCCCCCACCTTCCCAGGACAGGATAACAGCGGTAAAGTGGAAATGGGTAATAGCAGGTGAAGGATTACTCCAAGTGTGAGAAATCTATCTAGTTGAATTTCTGCCTGCTGTAGTAAATAGAGATAGTCCTCGACTTACAACAGTTCATTTAGGGCTGCTCAAAGTTACCACAGCACTGAAAAAAGTGACCTAGGACAGGGGTCTCCAACCTTGGCAACTTTAAGCCTGGCGGACTTCAACTCCCAGAATTCTGACCTAGGATCTTTTTTCACAATAACGACTTTTGCAGCGTTCCCGTGATCCTGTGTTCAAAATTCAGGTGCTTGGCAACTGCGTCATACTTATGACCAGTTGCTGTGACCCAGGGTCATGTAATCCCCTTTTGTTGACCTTCTGACAAACGAAGTCAATAGGCAAGCCAGGCTCACTTAACAACCGGCTTGCTAATTGATCAATTTGTGATTCACTTAACAAATGTCTTACTTAACAACAGAAATTTCGGGCTCAGTTGTGGTCATAAGTCAAAGGCTACCTGTAAACGATAAACCATGTCATTCTCTGAGGGACACTGAGGCAGTGACTTGATGGCTTAGTAGTTTCATGGAGCATCATGGTACCTGTTTAACATTCAGCTATAGATGTCAGATTAATTATTCACATAATGCATTCTGCCTTGTTTTTTCTTGGCATTGCTATCATTTGCAAGTAGAAGTATACTTTTATCTTTTTTATTTCTTTACATCCTTGTTAAGAATTGCACTGCTGAAAAGAATGCCTCTGGGCTTTTTCCATGGGCATGGGATTGATTGTTAGATTATAATCCTCTGCCTGTTTCCATAGACGTAGCTAGAATTTATGTCTGAATATATTTGAGTGCAGCAAGAATATGGAGAATGTTGATTTGCCTGCATGTTTAAGCTGTTTCCCACTTTTTAAAATGGAATTACAGTACACTGATGTAATCGAGAGTAATTAATATCCTATAGAAATTCAGAAATAGCCTATGATGAAATTCAGTAGAACTAGCCTCCTAAGTGAAATTAAGTAGGATTATACTCTTTTTTTTTTTCAAAATAGGACTATATTTAAAATAATTACTTTGGGAACCAACTCTTCCCCAGTGTAAAGTATCCTGTTGTCCTTAAAGTATATTAAATTAACAACAGAAGGAGCTCTGTTGCTTAATTTTTTTATTCTAATACAATAATCAGATCTAACTGTAAATATGAAATAATGGCCAGTGTGATTATCATCCACGCTTTCTTTCCTTTGCAAGCCATATGATGCAATAACAAAATAAGTTCAAAAAATGGGAAGAGTTTTATTGTGGTATGCCAAAATACTATACTTGTTGAAAGTTAAATCGTGTGTGCATCTCAGTCTAGATTAATCAATAATTGAACTGGTCTGTCTAAAATGCAAACACATTGGCAAATTGGCATACATCTTTAATATAAAAAGAATACCAGATACATTTTACTTATAAAACAGAATTATTTTTCAATTCCACAGCTATTTTCTATTTAATTGTTATGATCTGAAGGAATTCTTTGTCCAGGCTTCCTCCACAGATGAATGCCTTTTTTTTTTTTTTTTTTTTTTTGCAGTATTTGTGTTTTGTGTTGAATGAGCAGGACAAATAGAAGTTATGTTGCCCGGTCTGGAGTGAAATAAGCTATCTCATTCCTAATGTTGCAGAATCAGCCAAGCATTTTTTCCTGGAGAACAAACATTCCTTTCTGCTAAGCTTCTTGGATCTAAGTCAGTTTAGGATTTTACATCTATCATAGCAGCTGTCATGCAATTGTTCCAACTCTCTTGTATGACACACACTAGATTTAATACTCTCTTTGTGGCAAAAGATTATTGGGGTGAAGGTGAAGGATTTAGAATATGTTGCTTGTTCAAGTCAGTTCCCTTTTTATGGAGAATTAGAATGATGGCAAATTTCTCTTTTGCAAGAATTCATGATATATAAAGGTCACTGGCTTTCAGATCCTTAAAAGTTATTCTTATTTTGATTGTCTTGATTCTGGACCTGTTGAAGCCCTGACCAATCTGTGTGATACAGAAATAGTTAGTTGCAAAGTAATAGTGAATTAGTAGGTGCTATTGAACAAAACCAACTTCTTTGTTGTTGGTTTCCTGGGCTAAGCTTTATGAAGGTAGTTGGGAGACATTTAAATATAATAAGTTAATAAATCAAAACAAATGCAAGTAAATTTTAGTAAAAACTCATTATGTAGTCTGCTATGACAATGAAGCATTTTTTTTTTACCTTCACAGTAATATCCTTATAAATGTAGAATTTTCCGAGAACTTTCAAATACTATCTTAATCATGATATGGACTTGTTAGTAGTCTGTTTAGTAATCGCCCTGACTTTGGAATTTGTTCCCAAACTATTCTCCCAGACATTTGTAATATATTCGTTATTAGGAGACCCTGATATTAAGAAGCAGTTTTAACACAGTGTTTGTTGTTGTTATTGAAGTTGTATTGCTGGTATGTACTCACTGAGTTCCTAGTCTAGGCTTGGTTTCAATGCTTTGCTGTGTTTTCATTTAGAATGATATGAATACCTCTGAGTTTTTAAATCTGATCTGAAACCTGGAACAGATATACATGCGTTGAAAAAGTAGTAGATATGAACAATAATAATATTGGAAGACAGAAAAGCCACGCTAGAAGTAACATGAAGTGAATATTATGAATATTACGAATATTCACTCAAATGGAGTATCATCTGCTATCTCATGAGCATAAAGAAGTTTGGGGTTAACTTGGACATGTTATAAATTGTCAAAAAATATATTATGTCAATATGGGAAGAGGACTGTGGAACAAAACATTGCACAGAACTGTGAGCACTTAATTGCCAACTAAGCCTGTTTTCATTTATCTCAGAGAGGCCAAAGTGGACACCACTGATACTATATCTCCCATTGAGGCCCATGTCTGACATCATTCTTCATGCTACAAATAGGGAAGGAACCATTCTCTTTGTTTACTGGTAGATGGAGAAAAACTACAATTTCTGCAGGGACAAAGTGAGGGCCAGAAATTCCCATTTTTGTGGTTTTCTTTGGGGAATGTCCAGTACAGCTGAAGCTTTCCTACTCTTGCATTATGGCCAACTTGAAGACCTCCAACAACGGATCACCCTAAACTCAACATGCCTTTATCTTCCTTCCTGGAGAATGTTCTGGGTGGCCAAATTCAAACTATTCTACCTGATGCTTTAGACTGAGCAATATTAGAACACCTCCAGACATTTTGACCAACTTGATTTTCTTCTTTTGAGGAAAGCCATTAAGTAGGTAGGGTAGAATTGTGCTAGTATGTAATTTTGGCATATCTTCTTGCCTGAAATCGTAGCTGTAAAGGTGGTTAGAAACTTATACTACAAGTTGTTTGACTTCTGCTGCTTCTTCCTTAAGCAGCGTTAAAGCCAGTGGTGGGATTCAGCCAGTTTGCACCACTTCAGGAGAACCGGTTGTTAACTTTCTGAGCAGTTTGGCAAATTGGTTATTGGAAGAAATCATTAGGGCAGAGAACTGGTTGTTAAATTACCTGAATCCCACCACTGGTTAAAGCATAAAGCAATTAATTATTATGGTTGGTCACACCGTCAGATTCTGACTAGACTAGATTCTGCATTTTTGTCTACCTATTGAATCCTTCCAAGGACCTGGGATAGGCAAATGTTGTTGTTTGATGTGTTAAACATATTGTTGCAGGATGTGACCTGTTCCAAGTAAAGCCGCCATTGACAACTATCTGATGATGATTTTGTCAATCTGTGCGTTGTTCAGTCCCAGATATTTTGGGATTGCACCTGTGGAATGTATTAATATTGGTGCATTTTAATGCTGGTACTACCTTTGCTTTCTTTTGCCACAATCAGTCTAGTTCTATTTGCAGGTCTTTGTGATTTGCTCCAGTTTGTTCTTTTCTATTCTGCTGTCTTCATGTACTGCCACCCCTACTGTTCAGACTTCTTTTGTTTTATCAACAGTTGTTAGGTCTGAAGTGTTATGTGGCAAGTGCTTGTCTGTTAGTATTCTAAAGTCAGAAAATACTTTAGCTTCTTCATTTGCTCTTATTTTGTCTGTTTTATAATCCCACCAATTCTTTGCTGGGAGGCAAATGGCATTTCTTGCAGTCAATCCAATATACCATGGTTGTTATGTTATCATGCCATTGTTTGTAGTCAGTCTCTGTAGTCTTCTTGTAGATGTTAACTGGGTTGCAGAAAAAGCATTTTCTGTTGCTGTCTTCTCAATTCTGGCTTTGTGTGCATTTGTTCTTAAGGCTTGGTCTTGTGCAGCCAGAATTAGCCCTCCCATCCCTTTTTTTTCCAACTTTCCTGCTCATAACCATTGCCAAGTCTTGTTATTTGCTTTACCTCCTAGTTGTGTGTGTGTGTGTGTGTATGTGTACTGACCATGTAATACTTTGCCTTGCCATGTCTCTTTTCTATTCTTCATTTGGTTTTTCTTTCCAATGACTCTGAACACCATCCAACAATATCAGAAGAAGCACGAGTAAATTTTAAAAGCTTTATTTTAGGAATATAAATATCTCATATTGAGTCTTTTAACCACACAAACATGACATAACAATAAATCCTTCTTGCCGTTGGCCAGGGAGAGGGAAATTCAGGAATTTTCTGAGATGATCTTCAACGGACTAAAAGGTGGGATTTCTAACTTCTCCTTTCTTCAGTTCTCTTTTTATAGGCATGGTTGAATTACCACAGTATTATAGCTATATTGTAATTCAAGAAGTGGTGAACGATGGCCCCTTTATGATTTGTGGACTTCAACTCTCAGAATTGCTGAGCTGACTCCAGAATTCTGGGACTTGAAGTCCACAAGTCATAAAACGGCCACAGTTCCCAACCTCTGTAGTATCTGATTGATGAATCTTCATCAATCTGCAGAGATCATTCACCTTTGTGGGCATAATTAGAATATTCCTGTTTGTGTCCATATCCAACTATAATATAACCTCAGGGAGCATAAAATATTTGTTGGAATGATGGTTTCTGTAAATTCTTTATCGCTTCACAGCCTGGTAATCTTGAAATATCTCTGAAAATATTTGCAAGCTTTCTGTGGGTATAACTCTTCCACTTTAATATGTCTATTAATTTACCCAATAACAAGATCTTAGGCAAGATTTGCATCTTGCCTAAAGGAGAGAAAGGCAGGATAGCCAAAACATTATCATGCTGGTAGATAATTCCAACTCAGTTCATTATTTATTTTAATCAATTTAATTTTAATGGATTTAATTCAATTCAATTCACCACTTTACAAAAGATGAGAGGGAAGAAATTGGGACTTATTAGTATCAGGGAGAAGGAATTAGCTCTTGTTTGAAACCAGATGGCTAGCTTGCCATGCTGCAGGCTTTCTGTCCTTATGTATGTTTTCCTATGAAGATGTACAGAACTAAGGATTGTCAGATTACAGTGCAATGTATATATTTAATATAGAGCTGAAAACAAATGAACATTTGAAAAAGTGTTTATGTTATCGGTTGATAGCCAAGCACTTAAGGACTAATCTTGGGAAAAGTAATGTAATTAATGACATCTATGCATATCGGGTCATGGTGGCTCAGTGGCTAAGACACTGAGCTTGTTGATCGAAAGGTCGGCAGTTCAGCAGTTCGAATCCCTAGTGCCACGTAATGGCATGAGCTCCCATTACTTGTCCCAGTTTCTGCTAACCTAGCAGTTTGAAAGCATGTAAAAATGCAAGTAGAAAAATAGGGACCATCTTCTATAGGAAGGTAATAGCATTCTGTGTGGCTTTGGCATTTAGTCATGCCAACCACATGACCACGGAGACATCTTCGGACAGCGCTGGCTCTTTGGCTTTGAAACGGAGATGAGCACCGCCCCCTAGAGGCAGGAATGACTAGCACATATGTGTGAGGGGAACCTTTATCCTTACCTTATGCATGAACAGTGAAAGGTGCAATAGAAATAAGGGACAGGTTGAAAAATATGATGAATATAGAGCTAAAATATTTAAAAGATATCCGCATCTCACATTGTATATGAAGTGAGTGATTCTGGAATAAAGCATAAAAGTTGATATATGCATGTACATGAGAATTGAGTGCATACATTATATTAATGTTACATATTAAGCCCCTTATATTTAGTCAATTTTTAGTCAGGGTTTCTGAAAAATTAGGAAAAAATGGAAAGAGCTATGTGAAAATTTGAAGAATAAAATGGGAGATTATCCATCCGGGAACTCACAATAAGTTAGATGCCTACATTTTCCATAGGATCCTCAGATTTAATTCAGATTCCAACCTAGAAGGGAGACGGGTTAATAATTCTGGGTGAAAGAAAACTTCTTGTATCTAAGCCTTTATTGGAAATGAGCAAAATCTGTATAATGTTATTAGGTTTGACATGGAGAAGGGTTAATATATTGAATATAATATACTGAAAGACTTCCTGGAGCAATATCAATTTTCCTTCATCACTTTTCCTCCTATACTGTGTTTAGTGTACATGTATTTAGTATTGTCGCTGTGGTGGAACAAATCTGAGCAGCTTACAAATTATGTTCACTACTCCTACATTCGATTTTTAAATTTAAAATAGTTGTATAACAAAAACTCCAACAATCTTTTACCTGGCACAGCAGTAATTAAACAATGCAGCATTAACCGAAAGCTTTTGTAGGTATTGTCATGTAAAATTTAGGACTGCTTTTGAGTTTTGGGGGAAGTAAATGGAATATACTGTTGTACTCATGTCTGTCTTCTAGAATTTCATAGGTATTATCAGTGTGTTCTTATGTCTGATCCAATATAGCTGTTCTTTATTTTTTTCCCCCTTTTATCATGCTGTGACAATTTAGATCCTTTCAAAAATAATATCTCTCCCTCGGACATTTAGAGTGTTATCTAGAAGATCTCCCTTTTTCTGTAACCTTGGCCTTAAAAAAAGATAGATAGCTTTTGATTACTCTTACTGTCAATGCATTGGCACTGGAACATGTGCATTTAGCTAAGAAGAAAACCCTTCCTTTTTTCCACCCAGAACTCTTATTTGAAGCCATCCCTTGGGTGGTGCATAATTCTGCTATTGCTGGCCTTGCTCCATTCCCTTTTAGAGTGATAGAAACAGAAAAAGTAAATGGAGCAAATTTGTCATTGGCCTTGTCACTTCCTTACTGTATGTGTTCAAAGCAGTGGTTAGAACCCCCTGAGTTTAGCTAATTTGACATGTGCAAACGTTTACAACCTTAAATTTGGCCAATAGCTTTTATTCCACTTTTATAAGTAAAATAGCTATCCAATTAAGTCACTAATAAGGTACATGAAGTGTTGGGAAGGCTACAGGCAGAGAACTCCTGTTTTAAATTGTTCATCAAATAATCAACATTTCAAGATACTTTTCCTTTACAAAGACTAGAGCAATTTTTTAATACTAATTTTATTAAAAATTACAGTTAGAAAGATAATGAAAAAATAGAAGGTGCAGAAAAGAAAAGGAAAAAAATAATAAAGTAGAAAAAGTACTATATAAAAAGTTAATCTTGATTTAAAACAAATATAAACAATTTTGGTAACTTATTCCTTTCTGTTGAACTACAAGTGATCCCTTTCTCTCATATCCCATCACGTAACTATAAATAGATCCTTAGAGTCCTTTTGAGTACTCTAGTCCTTTCAGTCCTGATCAGCAAATGTCCATTAAGGCAGGGGTCCCCAACCCCCCAGCCATGACCCACTACTGGGCCTTGAATGGTTCCGAACAGACTGTGGAAGTGGTGGGTGAGCATGCGCATATGCAGATCCCCACTTGTGCAAGCAGTGGGGGCCACTCATGCAAATGAAAGACTGCTCATGCAAATGCTCACCATTCGTGCAAATGGAATTGCATGCGCCACTCACACAGAACCATCCCCCTCTCCCTCTCCTCTGGTCTGCAAAGCCAGAAAGGTTGGGGAATTCTGCATTAAGGATTACCAGAAATAGCAACATACCTATTTTAATGTTGATTATATAAACCAACTTTATATTCCTTTCTTTTACTTTTCACATTCTTGATCCTTATATTCAGTTCATATAATGTCCTGAAACTTGATTTATTTTAATTTTTTTTCTTTCTCCTTTCTTACAAAATTCTTCAAAGCTTTAACAATAGTCTTTTGTAAATCCAATATAAGAAAATTATCCATGTCACTCTCTTGGCTTGTTATTTGGATATGCCTTTTAATTTATTAAGACAATTGGTTTCTTTTGTATGTCCAAGGTAGCAACATCTTCCATATGATTCTTCTAATCTGTCATTTTTAAATCCACTATCAGATCCATCTCATTCTTTCTGGTGGAGCCATTTTCAGTTCACCATTGCTGTCCTGGAAATAAATTCTAAATAAATAAATAAATTCTCTTTTTTGCAGAATGGCTATTACATGACCAATTAGGTTATTGCAGGAGTTCATGAATGCATTGTTTCACGAAGTACTCTATAATTTGATATTTATTCCTATATGAAAATTCCTTTCAATCTTTGCTTGACATCACATTAAACAAACAAAATGCCAGACATCAGTATTTACAAAAGTTAGAAACATTTGGATCCCAACCACCTAACCATGCATTCATGCATTTTATATGTTTCAATATATTTTTTATTGTACATTGCAACATTCCAGCAGCACAATTGACCCTGTAAAACCTGTTAAGAGCCAAGATATTGCTAACATGAAATATATTTTTAAGCTGACTATGGGCTTTTATCCATTATAACTATCTATGGCTTTCCATGTTCCACAAAAAGCCTGCTTTCAGTTATAAATGTAAAGTTTCAAAAGGGATAATTATAGTGAAATGTTGAATAAGAGCTACTATTCAGACCAAAATAGCTACTATTGCATTTGCGTTGTGGTGCATTGCTTGCAGAATTAAACTGTTGTAAGTAGCATATCCTGCAAACCCAGAAGGATTTGTTGAAAGAAATATTATATTTGTCCTGAAAAGTAGCAAGCAGAAACTTTTCTGTCATAATACAAGCATGCCTTCACATCCTAAGCAGAATGCTAATAGGAAGACCAATGTATCCAGAGCTCTCAGCTTTTTTGATGCAGGACTATTCTTTTTAAAATTTGGATTGTTCTTTCACTAGAGAATTTCTGCCAAAGTTATTGTGAAAGCTCCTAAGCCAAGTCAGTATCCAACAAAGTAATGCAAGAGAAAAACATTCAAAAAAACTGAGCTTTCACAATGCTACTAGCTTCTCTCTGAATATTTTATACTAATAGCCTAGAGCATGGCTTTCTTACCACTTCGGTATATATTTACAGGATAATGTGAATGATTGGGTCTCATGTATACAACTGCTTTGGGAAGTAAGATTATTCTGCATATATTTTTATGAAACACAAGGCTTTTTCGACACAGTTGAAGGTTACAGATAAAAGATTCTAATTTAATCTCAATTTTACATTAATTTATAAAAAGTTACATTTTTAAAAACCCATATTGAAAGAGCCCTAAGCCTTTTTTGCACCAGATTGATTGCATCTGTTTTAATACTGAAGGAATCTGGCCATTATCCTAATGTTTCTTGCATATTTCTTTGGTGCATCAGACTCAAAGTATTTTTTACAGTCTGGCGATTTGCCTTGCCAAGTCCATGTGATATAACATAGGCTGTGTGCCCTGATTTCTTCTTCAATTGAACAAAGTCAGCGTTAATACTGGTTTTTTTTTTTAAAAAAATCATGTATGTATGTACATGGACTTCTAAAATATACTGACATTGTTTCATAAAACAGATGCACGTTCAAAAGTCCAAATTAAAGAAAGCAAAGTGTAAAAACAGTTTCTATGTGTTCAAAGTACTCATTTTTGAACTCTTTAATACAGTCATCCTATGTTTTGACATGGTTTGCCCTCGAAAATACCTGGTGTGGTGAAGCACAACACATTCTGGCATTTGGTTAAGCAATGGCAATATACAAGAAGTAAAGAGTTTATAGAAATGCTACATCAATATACAAATCAGGTTCAAAATACTTGATTTAAACAAGTTCTGTTCTTTTACCAAGTGCCAAATATATGCTTGAATGACTAATGGAGTCATATGGTTCACAGAATGAAGCACTTTATTGTATATAGTTTTGCAGACTTCCAAAAGTTATGCTACAGAGATTATGCTGAGATTAAGACGATCCAACTGTTGTGTTTGCTTGTGTTATTCAGAGTTCAGTGGGCCAAGAAGTGAAATCAGCCATCATAACGGTATCATTTTAACTTTCATCTTTGAAAGACAATTTAGCACTGCTAAATTACTATCTTCATGTTAACATGTCAAAGGTAACTTTTTAAAAGGTGTAGAGCATTTGAAGGAAGGCACAGTTCTTTCTGCAGCCTTTTTGATCAATACATTATAACACTGAAGGAAGTAATTCACAAAGTGGCAACAGTTAATCTTTCTTTGAATTGCATAATTGGAACTTTGCACATTATATTTTTGGTTAAGCAGGCTATTTAGCTAAATTGTTTGAACTCATATTTCTCATGTAAGAAGTCATGAATCTAAGTAACATAAAAGATCAAATGGCTTTGCAGAAAACCCCTGTGTAGATCAGTTTGAAGTTGGCAGCCCTGTCAAATTAGAGAGAAGATATATTTTAATTAGAAGCACAAGGAACTGAACATAACATGCAGAAATACATGGATTCCTTTAGCTGTTCTTACATTTTCAGGCCCATCAAAAGATGTAGTTAATTTTTAACATTCCTAACATACTTTTACAAGAGTGAAGATTTTATAGAGAACTATAAGAGATAAATGAACAAAGTAGATTTCAGGTTTCAAGAAAATAAGGAATATCTTAATGCATTCTTCGAGGGAGAAATGAGCAACTTTAGCTGCAAACAGTAGGGTTTACATATGCATAAGCACCTAATGTTGAATTTGTATACTCCTAACAGGCACTTCTAGATCTAATTATTATTAGGTGTTGGATTATTCTTTTCTGAAGAATACAGTAAATTGTTGCTTTTGTTATAAAATAGATTTGCAATGGTGCTGGGAAAACTGAATAATCTCCTTAAATTTAAATATCCTTCTATATAAGGATTAAACCCATCTCCCCATAGTGGGCAGGTTCTTCTAGAGCATGGGTGCAAACTCGCTGCTATCTTGTGATGTTTCACAACGTTTTTCTCATTCATGGAGCTGGGTAGGTGTGGCTTGCACGTGACACATCTGGCCCACGGGCCACTAATTTAACACTTCTGTTCTAGAGTGAACATCTGCCCCATTAGGTACACCAGAGGTCAAGCACACAGGAAGGCTCAAACAGCTTCTATTAAAATTGACTATCTTATAAGTTTGATTGTGCTGTACCTCCTCCCACTTCTTATAATTGTGAATTAAAGAAATGTCTGTCTGTCTTTGTCAGCCATTGAGATGTGCCAGACCCTTGGCTATCTTATGCATCAACACTTTTCATGCCCCTCTGTTTTGCACCTCGTTCTTCAGATCCACCATAGTCATCCTGGTGTCATTCTTTATAGTGTCTAGCCATTGGGTAGTAGGGTGGCCCCTATTCCTTTTTCTGTTGATCACTGCCAGCATGATGGACTTAAGTGAGTCTGCTTGCATGACATGGCCAAAGCATGATATCCTTTGCTTGGGCATCTTGCTTCGAGTGATGCTGTATTTTTGGGTGAGATTCAGTCTAGGACTTCTTTGTTTATGATTTTTGCAGTCCATGGGATACATTATAATCATCTCCAGCATCATAATTCAAAGGCACCCACCCTTCTCTTTCCTGTATGCCTTTTTTAGAGTTCACGTTTTGCAGCCAGAATAATTGTCTTGTCTAACCTGTATTTGGTTGGTAGGCTGATATCTTTACTTTTCCAGATGTTATTCATGCTGGATATTGCAGTTCTTCCAAGTGCCTATATTGCCTTCTGATCTCAGGGCTGCAGTCACCACCATGTTGGTTGATTTTAGAGCCCAAGAAGATGAATTCCTTTACTGTTTCAGTGGTCTGATTGTCAATCTGCACTCTGACCTGTGTGTTCTCTCCTGCCGTAATCATCTTTGTTTTCTTGATGTTAAGGTGCAGTCCAAATTTTTCGCTTTTCTCTTTCACTCTCACGATTAGCCACTCCAGATCTTCTTTGCTTTCTTGCAAATGTTATATCATCTGCATATTGGAGGTATGTCTGCCTGAGTCACTTCTAAATGTTATTTTTTTCTGGATTTACAAAAAAAAAAAGGTTTCAATTTTAGAATTTTAGCTATGCCTTGCATACAGGTAATCTTCAACATACAACCATTCACTTAACTAACAATGGCTTCTGAAAAAGTCAGTTACAACCAGAAATCCTGTCTTCAGAACAGCTCTGGTGTTCAGTAACATGATGAAAATGCTGCTTGGTGTTTTATAAAACCATGTTTCATACTTCATGTTTTCCTCTCATTTTGATTTAATTCCTTTGAAAGATTTTGAACATGCACATTTATGGAAGGTATTTCCTTAAAAACATTCCTTTACCATTCCATTTACACAGAGATGACTTGTGACAAAAAAGAGATTGTTAACTGTCATTAGAATAATTAACCTTGAAGAGGCTGCTTAGTTTATTAGATTCAATCCCAACTGTATTCTGGAATTCAGATTAAAGCATCTGAGATAGATGACCATCTAGCCTCAGTTTGAGTTTCCAGTGAAGAGAAGGCCACTATCTTTCCAAATAATTATGAATCTTTATCTGCTATTAGTGCTGGAATTCTTCTTCCCTAGAATCTAGATTTAGATAAGCCACGGCAGAGCAATGATTAGAATGCTGTATACTGCAGGCTACTTCTGCGGCCTGCCGGCTGCCTGCAATTTGACTGTTCAAATCTCACCAGACTCAAGGTTGAATCAGCCTTCCAGCCTTCCGAGGTCGGTAAAATGAAGACCCAGATTGTTGGGGCCAAGATGTTGACTGCTTAGAGAGGGCTGTAAAACACTATGAAGCAGTATATAGATCTAAATGCTATTGCTATCTAACTTTCTGCCACTGAAACCTATTATTACATACCATGCATTTTGAAATGACAGAAAATGAGTCTTGATTTTCTGTGATGTAACATCCTTTCAGAATTTCAAGAGTGTTGTCATATCTTCCTTGATTTTCTATTTTCAAAGCTAAATATTCATATTTTCTCCAATGTTTCTAGTTTCTGGTCATTGTTCTTCTCTGAGCCTATTCTAATTTTTCTGCATGCTTCTTGTGGTGCCCAGAGCTGACAGTACTCAAATTATGATGTAGTCAGTCTATAATAAAGTAAAACAACTCTTTACCATTAATTTGAAACGATTGTTGACGCTGCCTAAAATTGCAATATTTCCTTCCCAATCCTTCAGATCATTATCAATTTGCAATTTATTCCAAATCATTTTCATAGTGAAAAAAATTCACATTTCCACTACTACCTAGCCAGATAAGATCCATTTTATAGTTGAGCATCTGATGTGTTATTTCCTAACTGAATAATTGTGCAGTTGTATTTGTTCAGCTTCATTCTGGTATTTTCAACACATTTTTATAATTTGAGGTTTGCAATAGCGTGTAAATGAATTAATTTCTTTTTTTCTTTTTAGTGTTGGGATGGGCAAAAATATATAATAAAGGATAACATTTGTCATATTTTCTTGACTTATTGCATATGTTTATCAGTTATATTTATAAATAGGTTATCTTTAGATGTCTATGGAAATTCTCAGTCATCCAGGTCATGATTGTCCCAAAGGTGCTTTTTCAAGAGGCAACTGGACTTTCTGGTTTTTCTTTGAAGTCGTTTCGCTTCTCATCCAAGAAGCTTCCAGTCAGAGCTGAAGAAGCTTCTTGGATGAGAAGCAAAGTGTCTTCAAAGAAAAAACCAGAAAGTCCAATTGCCTCTTGAAAAAGCAACTTTGGGGCAGGTTATCTTTAGCTTTTCTTTTACTACCCATTTTGAAAAGCTAGAGATTAATAATTATGTATAAAAAGTCAGCAATATGTGCATCTGTAGAAAATTAAAACATTAAGGTACGTCATGGCAAAAATGGCAATCCAGTAATACTGAGATTGGTGGATGGTTCTGACAGATAAACTATGTATCTATTGGTACATAAAATGGTGTGTTTGGGTTTGGATTAGCAATATGAATTGACATTGTTATTTCATTTATAGGACATGGTTACATTGTCTAGCATTATGTTTTAACTAGATTGTTATGGCTTTTTCTATCATGTTTGAAGAATGCCATAATTTAATGTAATATGTGAGTTTGGAAACATGTCTTTTCTGAATTATACTCCCCAAATACGTATATAAAAATAAGGCTACATGCAAAATGGCTTAAACTTTAGAGACTGTTCTTTATTCCTTGCTTTGACATCTATATTCTCCCATACATTTTTATTCAGTTGTTATGAATTCTGTTTGCTATTTGGTTTTATTGTTCTGTCCACTTGATGTATCTTCTTTCAATATTTCTTTATGCCTTTTGGCTTCACAACCTTTATTTCATATTGGCATATTTCCTTGTTTCATATAAATATCATTGCTCTCATATATCCTGTCAGCTCCTGTTTTCAGACATATTTCTAGGTTATGTTAAAAACTACCTTTAGAATTTATTTAACTTGCATGTTTTCTTGGAAGTTTGGTTTTCAATTTAGTTAACTTTTTATTTCTGAAAATGTTTTCTGTCTGGGTTGTGTGTTCCTTTTTCTACAGGAAACCCAACCTTACGATTTACAAATAAAAATTTGATTCTGGTGCAAATAAAATCCAATTTATTGCTTGACAAGGAGAACAAAGAATCTGCCTTAATTAAATACAAGGCTCTTTTCTGTCATAAGAATAGTTGACATATGATTCGGGCAGATCTTCATGGCTGAATTAATAATGCACAAGCAAACGTCATCCTTTGGTGACTCAACTAAACAACTGATGTAATGGAACTCTTATAAAGTGATGGGGTAGGAGTTGTGGTGGATGCTTGTGTATTTCTAAGAAGTAATGAATTACATATACTTGCCACATGTGGGAATATTTTGATGTTTGAGATATATACACAAACAGTCCACCATTGCTTGAAACTTTCATGAGCCTCCACGGGAATATTAATTGGTAACAGTGGTGTCTATGCATTAGCTTCTATATCCAAGGCATTATGTTTCCTAATGGCAGTTGTTGATAAAAATGAGCAGGAGGGTGCTTATCAGCTCACCATAGGCATGCGTTTGGTCACTGCGGCAACACAATGCTGGACTGGATAGATCTTTGTTAGAGACAGTAGTCTTTTCTTAAAATCAGGCCAATTACAGAGCTTATTTCAGTAAATCAGTATCTTTGCTGGCTGATCTTAAAAACTAAACATGTTTCAGGCCAGTAGCATATGTTTCTGTGTAGGTACTGCTATGTATTTGTATCTCTGATTTAAGGGGTTGATTCATAGAAATGGTACTTTCTTAAGAGCCCATTATAATTTTTACATGCTCTGCACCAGGTGTGGGTTCTACTTAACTTTACTACCAATTTGTAACGGGGCTGCGCGCGCGCATGAGCATTGCTCATCCACACACACGCACTTCTGTGCATTCTGATGTTCTGATGATGTTGGGGTCGGTGGGTGGAGCATCCCACCGATTTTACTACTGATTCTATAGAACCGGTGCGAACCAGGGGCAACTCACCACTGCTCTACACATTCTTTTAAATGAGCAATTATGAAACATGATATGACTTTCACATTTATTTATTTATTTTTATTTGCTTTACCTGTTTTAATGAATTGACCAACAAGGAAGTCCAATTGCACCATAAAAACATTCATGGTATAACACTATAACCAATTATAAAATGCCATAAAAAGGGGGAAACTTAAGTAAAAATCATAGAAACAACCAAAAAGAAAAAAAATGGTGTCATTTAAAAAGCAAAAGTCCTTAATTTTGGCTTTCACTGATTTTCTAAAACCTAATACATGCTGATACATTAGTGCCCAGGGCATTAGTTAGTGAGTACCTGCCAACATTTGGGCTGTTGCATTCACTCCCAAAAATGCTTATTGATTGCCTCAAAGGCAATCCTAAATGCTGATAGAATTTCATTATTCCAGGTGAATGGTGATGACAGCATGAGTTGTGACATCCTCCCCTTCCATTAAATTTGCAATTGGTACATCTGATGAAACTGGCAAAAGATGCAGTGGTCATAACCTCCACTTGTCCCTCTAGCAGTAGTTCTGGATCTAGGAGGACTACAAGTCACAAGCCTGTTCCTTTAAGGCAATGGAGACCCAATCAAGACACATAAGTGGTCATGTAATTGATGTCAATATGGAAGATAGTATACTTTATCACAATGATTGATAGTATCTACTATATGTTTGTATGTTGATATGATCATAATGACTACGAAGATGTTTAAATTTTAACACTTTTGTTGTCTAGAAAACATACTGTTCAATTTAGAAATGGAATTTGTGATATAAAAACAATTAAAAAGACACATAAGTGGTGCTAACAGGAAGTTCTGATAGAAAAACAATAACTCCACTTAGCTAAGGTTCAATTTCAACTTATTTATTTATTTATTTATTACATATGCCGCCCTTCTCCCGAAGGACTCAGGGCGGCAAACACAAGTTAAGAAATATGTACAATAAAATCACAGTTTAAATCAAATAACTAATTAATGATAAATAATAAACCTAGAATCAGAGTCAGCCTATTTGCTTGAACAGCCAAGTCTTCAGCTCCCGAAGGAAGAAGCGGAGATCAGGAGCCGTCCGGAGCTCGGTAGGTAATTTATTCCAGAGGGTGGGAGCACCCACAGAGAACGTCCTACCCTTGGGCACCACTAGATGACATTGGCTCGCCGTTGGAACCCTGAGGAGAGTGGCCCTATGTGAGCGAACAGGACAGTGGGAAGCAGGCAGGAGAAGGTCCTGTAAATATCCTGGACCTAAATCATGTAGGGCCTTATAGGTGAGAACCAGCACCTTGAAGCGGACCCAGAGAACCACTGGTAACCAGTGCAGCTGACGCAGGAGGGATGTTATATGGGAGTAATGAGGGGCTCCCGTAACAATCCGTGCGGCTGCATTCTGGATCAGTTGGAGTCTCCGGGTGCATCTCAGGGGCAGGCCCATGTAGAGGGAATTGCAGTAATCCAAGCGGGAAGTAACCAGGGCATGAGTGACTGTGTGAAGTTCATCTTGGTCCAGGAAAGGGCGCAACTGGCGTACCAGGCGAACCTATTTCATTCACCTGCTTCCACATACAATCGAGACATTGACACCCTCTCCTATGTGACCTAGGTTAGCAATGTATAATTGGGTATCATCAACATACTGTTGATGCTAAACCCCAAACTGAATGGATGACTTTTCCAAGTGGCTTCATGTAGACATTGTAGAATAGAGACTAGAGTACCGAACAGTGCACACCCCCCCACAAAAGAGGGATGATTGGCTAATCTCTTTTTGCCCATAATCACTGACAAATTACCCCATGAAGGAGGAGCAGAAGTACTACAGTACTACACAGTGTCTTCAATTCTTAACCCTTATGAATATTTTAAGAATTATTTCAAATTCTGAGATATTTTAAACAAAAATATCATGTTCTAAAGAATTGACTTCAGCTTATAAAAATTTAAATAGAAAACTTTATAAACTCCAACCTGGCTATTTCATTATGAAATTGCAGTCTTATTCTCTCGTGGGTGTAAGTCACATTCAATTCCAATCGGATTTACTTCTGAGTAAACATATAGTTGATCCTTTTTAGTTCTTGTACAAGGTATAACCTTTCATCTAATATGTATGCATAAATATAAGAATTTATATATAACATTTTCACACACACCCCAAATCTCAAAAACATGGTTGCTTTAAGCAAAGGGAGATTCTAAGAATTACTTCTGAAACAGTTTTGAAGCATGTACAATCTTCACTTACTGTATAATACAAAGCAATAGTTGTATGATTTGATTGCTATGCTACACTCATCCTGCTCCATTCATAGTGTTTTATCAGGGTTCTAGATACTGTTCATGTGAGCCCCTGTGAATTGAAATGGCACCAACCAGTTACAGGTTAATCAGGTCAGTAAGAATCAGACCCGATTATCAAGAGGAAAATATGACCCCAGTGACTCTGATGTGTGACACATTACCTTTAAACCTTAAATCTTCATATAAATTAGTAAGAGTCATCAAGGCTGAAATGTTTCTGCCTGTTCAATTGTGTGAGTTGGAATCTGTTTTCTGTCATCAGAGAGGAGAAAGAATATTTGCTGCATACCTACAAAGTCTTCTATGAAACCTGGTCTCCTTTTCTTGCAAGGGTGGAGAAATAGTCATCCTACTCACCATGGCATATATCTGATCATGAATTTAAAACAGCTATTTTATATCTCTTATGTGTACCGTTGGAAATCAAGCCCTCTTTTTTGAACTCACTGCCATATATAGCTCGCTTACTTTTCCCATCTTCTTTTTGACTTTATTCTGAGATGAAAGGGTTAGGGTTAGGGTTAGAGTTAGGGTTAAGGTTAGGCTTTTTTAAATATTTTTTTTATACACAAACAAACATTTAATACATCAGTCATTCCTTCCATGCGACATCTCGGTGTTTTCTCCATGACTTCATCTTTTTGTTATTTCTTCTGTCCTCATTTTCACCACATGTATTACAGCATTTTCCCAAAAGTACCATATTCTAATTATACCATTTTCTTACATAACTATTGGTTTGCTTATCTATATCTCTTTTCTAACCAATGGTAAAATTGACCCCATATCTTAAAATATTCTAAATCCTCTCTTTCTTTGATCATCAAAGTTAATCTATTCATTTCTGCACAGTCTAATTTTTTTTTTAATTACTTCTCCTTCCAAGGGTATTTTTTCTGCTTTCCAATTTTGTGCAAAAACAATCCTTGCAGCTGTTGTTACATGTATAATATAATTTATAATTATAATATATAAATACTTTCTTTACTTATTTTCTCTGGAAGGATACCCAGTAGGAACAGTTCTGGTTTTAAATCAATATGTTGTTGTATCATTTCTTCCAACCATGTCTTAATTTTAGCTTCTGGACATGTCCACCACATATGATAATAAGATCCTGGTAACTGGTGACATTTCCAACATTTAGCTGATTTACCTTTACACATTTTTGCCAGTTTCTCAGGGGGCATATGCCATCTGTAAAACATTTTATATTGGTTTTCTTTATGTAGTGTGGACATTGTTAGTTTGCAATTGCAGATGAAAGGCCTTTTGAAGGCTACTGATACCATCTTCTAAAATCTTCATGTGTTTAAAATCCTAAACTTTGCTATTATGTACCTGTACTTGGAGAGAGAGGTGTTAATATTTCAGAATGCACAAGGAAAATTAATCAAATTGATTTCCATTTTAATATTAATTTGAAGTATAATATAATTTGTGTTATTACTTTGGGTACAGATTAAGGAAGGCTGTTGATGCTGGTTTTTCTGAGAACGTGTTTCAGATATCAATATACCAAACAGATTTTCCATCAGCTGACATAGTCTAACATTTGAGGGGTGGTTCAATAGCCTTAGACTTTGTCTATGTTTAGGCATTTGTTTGAGCCATAAAGTATTAGTAAGGGGGAGTATAGCAGGGAGGATTTCATAAGGTATTTTTTTTTTAGTGAGAATGTTTGTAAGCAAGGGAGAAAAATTTATTGTCATATGCTGGGCATCATGAACTATATAAGTACTTATACTCTTATTTCTTAATGCTTCTTCATTGTCAAGTTGGACTTGGTTTGGAGTCTCCTTCAAACAATAAGCCACTTAAAAGTAATCCATATCAAATACAGTAGTGAAGTATTCTAAAATTGTTTCCAAAATCATAATGTAAGAAGTAAATGGATAAGAAGAATAACAAAAAAAGGTGTTTTGATTGTTGATTTGATGTTCTATCTCTTACAAGTGAATCACTTCATTTTCCCCCATATGTTTGCCTTATTTGTACTTTCAAAGTGGAATTACTGCAACTTGCAGCCAAAACATATAAAACTCAACATAATGTAAGACATATAAAAGCTTATTCTGATACATATTTTAATATGTATGTTTATAAGATCCATGATGACACAGTGGTTAGAATGCAGTACTGCAGGCTAATTCTGCTGACTGCTGGCTGCTACCAGTTGAGCAGTTCGAGTCTCACTAGTTCAAGGTTGACTCAGCCTTCCATCTTTCCGAGGTTGATAAAATAAGAACCCAGATTGTTGGGGGCAATCATTGCTGACTCTGTAAACCGTTTAGAGACTGCCATAAAGTACTGTAAAGTGGTATATAAGTCTAAGTGGTATATAAGCCTAAGTGCTATTGCTGTTCTTTCAGATTTACTTAGCAATTGTTTGTACTGCCGGTGCCAGTCCTTCACTAACATTTAATATTTTTTTTAAAATTATACTAGGAGAAACTGCTGAAAATAAACTGGAATTCCCTAGGCAATGGATTCAAAGAGAACAACTAGAACACTATGCCATAACCATCCCTTATCTTTTGAGTGGTAAACCGTGGAAACCAATAAAGAATCTTTATGAACAGGTAAGTTGTGTTTCAACTATTGTTTTTTATAACATAATTTCATGGATTACAATACAAAAGTGTATAGGACTAAAGTCTTTTTTTTTTTCTGAAGCAATATTTATATCTGCTTTCCTCAAACTGAAGCATTCTAGAATTTTGGGTGGGCTACCTAGGGAAATTGAATATATTTGAGGTTTCTCAGATTGAAGGTATACATACTGTATATCTGCCACTGTGCGGAATCGCCTTCAATACTTAGAGATGTGATCACAAATAATTTTATTTTTCCTCAGAACATTGCCCAGGAGAATAACTTGTTATGCTGGGGCTCACAGTTTTGGTTCAAGGTTAGAAATTCTGGGCTTTTAACTTGGCCAAGTAAAAGTGTCATTTAGAGGTTCCTTGGTTATTCTTTCTTCCTTCTCATATGCATTCTGATCTGAAGTGAAAAACCATTTAAGATGTTAATATATTTTGTTTTATTATTTGTTACCCAATTAACAGGCTTTGCACAGATGTGGCAGAATCTCTCCAGATGACCTTGTATCTAGCTTCTCAGCAAAAGGCACACAGACATGATGCATTTAGAATAATTCCCTTTTTTATTACAGATTACAGCAAAGTCCTTTGTACACACAAAATATCGGCATGCTATGGTATACACAAAAGATAAAACCTGTATAAAAGTTTGTGTTCCAGGATTCATATTTTAAACCTCTTCCTCCTGCTTTTCCAAGTCAACAGATATTTTGTCATTCTTTTATTTGGCTTTGAGAAACACTTGATCTCTTTTGACATAGCAGTTTTCTCTTCTGGAAAGCGTTGGTTCCTGCCTTACCAGTTTCAATCCTTCTAGAACAGGGGTCAGCAACCTGCGGCTCTGGAGTTGCATGTGGCTCTCTCACCCCTCTGCTGCGGCTCCCTGTCACTCAAAATATGCATCACAACTGCCAATGTGCGACACCTGCCAGATTGCGATTTATTGAGCTTTTCAACCCCCCCGGTAAACCAAGCATGGATAAATCCAAGAAAAGAAAAGTTTCAGAAGAAAACAAAGTTTAATTCAACTACATATGCTAGTTTTGTGGCCACTCGAGAAATAGTCAGGCATGGGAAGGGTTTTGTGGCTCCCGGTGTTTTCTTTTCTGTGGGAAACGGGTCCAAATGGCTCTTTGAATGTTTAAGGTTGCAGACCCCTGTTCTAGAACAAGGAACTACCAAAACAAATAAAAAGCCCACTGAAAATAAGATTGGTTGAACAATTAATTACAATGTTTATGCCCATTCAGTAGCTCTTTTTTGCTCATTTATATCTTTATATATCAAATACTTAGGATTATTTGTAGCAGAATCCTATCTATATTTAATAAAAGATAAACTCCATTGTATTCAGTTCGGTTTAGATGATTTTTCAGGAAGACTGCAGTCTTAACAATTATCCTTTGTAGTGATTCGTCTTTTAAAAGCTAAGTCGTGGTGTGTGGTTGTGCATTTGTATGTGTCAATATACAATATATCCTTTATTTAAGGGAATTGGATTTACCAGATTTTGAATGCAATGGATAAAATGTCTGTATCCTGTAGGTTCTGCACATATATATAAACCCATTTCTATTTTACATATTTGTAACGTATTGTATGTAAGAAATACATGTGTAATTTGTAAATACATGTGTAATACTTGGTGGTGCAGCGGACTAAGTGCTGTTATGTAGCACTTAGCTGCCAGCTGCCTGCAATTAGTGTGAGATCAAATCTCACCAGGCTCAAGGTTGACTCAACCTTCCATCCTTCCGAGGTAGGTAAATTGAGGACCTGGATTGTGGGGGCAATAAGCTGACTTTGTAGAAACCCCGCTTATGGGGGCCAAAATCCCTAATAAGCAGGTATATACAAAAGAATGAAGGCTATTGCTATAAGTGCATTGTAAGCCCCCCTGAGTCTTCGGAGAAGGGCAGCATATAAATTGAAATAATAATAATAGCAATAATAATAATAATAATAATAATAATAATAATAATAATAATAATAATATCCCATTTAGTTAATTGACATTCTGCTTTTATAGGCACCCTTCATTCCATTTGTCCCTAAACTATATTAGTTTATATTAAAAGTTTATGTTTATATAAAAGGAATATTTACCATTTTATAAAACAAAACAAAATGCTTACTAAAGGACATTGGACTCACACCTGAAATTGTAAGCTCTGTAAGCTCACAAATACAGATATCTTATGTATTTAGTATCCATCTAAATCTATTTTGGGGTTGCTTAATTAGAAACAGATGGACATCTTTACTGTACTTCAGAGATTTTTGAAAGTGATAAATACAGTGTATTGAAAGAGCTTCAGTATAAAAATTTTCAGAGAAGAAGAATAATGGCATTCATGCCATTAATTTACTTTCCAACTGCTTGCAATTCAAGGTGGATGTTAAATTAAAATGCTGATTTAATATAGAGAGCTACATGGAATAATAGTGCTCCCATTCCCTTGGAAACTGAAAATGTAATAAAAATTTTTTGATTCTTGTGAGAAATTCAGTAAGAGAGATATATAACAATTTATTGCATTTTTATCATACAAAAACTAGCATTTATTATGAACCAATTTGATTTAGACGAATCTTAGAAGAAGGTGATTCAGAAATACCACTGTTCCCACTGTAGCTGTGTATGGCCATGAAGTTTTTAGCTTTGATAAGAATGAAGTTGAGTCAGAGGAGGAAGCTCAAGAAACATTTCAGTCTAATCCAAGATTCAAGAGTTATGAACATGCCACGTGGTTTACAATACTTGGAGCACACAAAAAACATGGAACACACTCTAGATCTATGACAGAAAAGATATATGTGTACAGATAGTTCTCAATTCACCACTACAATTAAACCCACAATTTCCATTGCTGCTGCTGCTGCTTCTTCTTTTTATATTTATCATGTCTTTTCTCCCGAATCCCTTTTCTCACTTTTAAATATATTATTCGAGTAGTTCTCCCCAAGTTTTCTCCTAGTCTCTTTCTACTCTTTCCTTCTTTTCCCTTTGTTTGATTCTTTTTGGGGGCATATTCCCCCCTATCCATTCTTTTTTTGCCACTGGTAATCCCAGTTAAATAATCTAACTGCTTTCTGCTTTCAATTTCTTTTCTTTCAATATTATTTTCTTGCTCCTCACTTATATTCTCTTTTTCCTGCTCTGTATGTTCCAGCAAAATTTCCAACTTTTTATTACTCTTTAGTGATTCGTGCATATTTTTAAACATCTCAATTAATTATTCACACATCCATAAAGCCATATTGTCATTTTAAAAAATTGTTAACACTTTTACTTTATATTTAATTGAAATTCTAAAGTCCATATAGTCTCTTTTTAATTCCAAATGGTATCCAGTTCAAATATTTATCCAATCCATTCCAAATTAAAGCTTTGTTATTTCCCACAATTGTTGACAGTTGAAACCAAGCAGTTCAGAAAAAGAGATAGTCCTTAAAAGTTCTCATAGTTTCCAGATTAAATCACGGTCATAGCTATTGTTTTTTCTTTTATCTTCCCACCAATATTGTAGTACTCACTTTCCACCAGCAGATTTTTCTCTCAAATCCATAATATTCTCAGAGCAACTAAGTATCCAAGCTGTCAAAAATATTTTAAATCCACATAAAGAGTTCTTTTCCTTGGGTTTCTTTTTCTTTTTTTGTTTTTAGTTTCTTATAATTTTTTTTCTTGGGCTTTAACTTCCTCTTTGTTCTTTTTCTTCAGATATCAAAACTGTCAAAAATATTTTAATCCCCATAAAAAATACCTTCCCCTGGGTTTCTTTTTCTTTTATTATTTTTAATTTCTCCAAATCCAATTTTAAATCCAGTTGTAAAATTTTCTTTCTTGGGCTTTAGTATTTTAACCTCCTCTTTTTTCTTCTCCCTCCATTAACTTTCCCAAGTGTCAATTAGCCACTCATTTCTGCTCTAGGACACCTTTTAAAGTTGTTAAAAATTTTCTTTTTTACTTGTGAATTAGCCAATCACTCACCCGGTACCAGCACTCCGTTCAGACACTACTCCTACACAAACAACTTAGTCCAGTTGCTCCAGCTTCAGCGCTGTCATTTTTCAATGGCCACCGCCACTGCCGCCTGTTCAAAGAACAGCCTCCAACCTTTTGAGGAACTTGCCTGTTCCTCTTGGTCATCCGAGTCACCTCTACTTCTTCACCATCTCTACAGGATGGTTCCGGTCTGAAGATCCCCCAACAGCAGTTTGTCCAGCTGAATTTTCATGGAGCATGTCAGAGCCCACTATTTCTCCAGCCGGTCTCACCACAACCCTTCCGGTTTCCACAATTTCCATTGCTAAGTGAGACATTTAAGTGAGTGTAGCCCTGTTTTATGACTTTTCTTATTAAGTGAATCACTGCAGTTGTTAAGTTAATTACATGGTTTTTAAGTGAGTCTGGCGTCCCCATTAACCTTGCTGATCAGAAAGTCACAAAAGGTGATCACAGGCAACTGTTATAAATGTGAACCATTTGCCAAGCAGCTACGTTTTGATCATGTGACCATGGGGAGGCCGTAAGTATGAAAACCAGTCATGTCACTTTTTTAGTGCCATTGTAATTTTGAAGGGTCACTAAATTAACTGTTATAAATTGAGGACTACCAGCAGAGTTGGCCCATGAAGATGCGACTTGGAGAGCAGGGAGAAGAGAAAGAATTGAATTTCCTGACATGATTAGAAATTGAGAAAGATCTGGAACGGAAAGAGGCAAGAGAATTCACACTCTTTCAATAACTTTCTGATTGATAAAATTCAACAATTGCAATTTTGTTGCCCTTGAGAAGTCTGTTTTAAATCTTAGATCCTGTTTATCTTACATCCTGTTTTACTTTTGTGGTATCTATTTTTCTCTTACTCCATTGATATGATCTCCTGGCTTGTGCTCTCAAGATGTTAATTACTATGCACTCTTCCTTTGCAGTCTTCCTGACTGCAAGACTCTGGCAGTAATAATCAGCCCTGGGCATGATAGTGTTGTTCATATATTTTAATTTCTGCAAGATTTCATAATTTATAAAATATTAACTCAGCCATGTATATATATGTGTGTGTGTGTGTGTGTGTGTGTGTGTGTGTGTGTGTGTGTGTGTAGATCCATTGGTTACACTGGCCTTTGATTATGTGCTTATGATCTCGCTCCAATAAGTGAGTAATCCTGAAACAAAGCAGTTAGTAACATCAGGTCAAATGTAAATATAAGTTAAATTATTTCAGCAGTATTAAAATAATTACCTCATGTTTATAATACATTTGCAATTATGTTTCATTCAAAAATATAATTTTGCAAAGCTTTGGTGCATTACATACATACTGTGTTATGCTTTCTTCCATTAAATTCTGGCAAACTAAGCTGAATATTTCATTTAAATGTTCTTTATTCTTATATCTTCAGGTGGTATGATATAATTTTTATCCTACCACTGGGAGAAAGGGGAAAAAAGTTCTACTTTTTTCTACATGCAGTTCTATTGAGGAGAACTGAGGAGATAAGGCTTCCTTCCTTCCTTCCTTCCTTCCTTCCTTCCTTCCTTCCTTCCTTCCTCCCTCCCTCCCTCCCTCCCTCCCTCCCATAGCAGTAGCATCCCTAGGGTTAAAGGATAAAAAGAATTAAGATAATGGATACAGTATTAGGATTGAAACCATGCCTCCTTTGTATATTTATCAACATTGCATGCCTGCTCATTTAAATTAAGGAAGAATAACACAGAATAACAGAGTTGGTAGGGATCTTGGACATCTAGTTCAGGGGTGGGTTCTACTTACCTTTACTACCATTTCCCAACAGGAATCAGTAGTAAATTTAATACTAGAAGTTGAATTCGTTTAGAAGTACTGGATTGGACTACAGGTGCTGTAATTCCCAATTCTGGTCTCATATTTCTGGATAACATCAGCAGGTTCGGAAGGATAGTATACAATATGATTAAAATACCAGTGCAGTACAAATTCATCCATTTGAATCACTCCAATTCAGATATTCTGCATCTCATTTGTATAGTGCCTCTATACGCAATGAGTGGCACACCAATCAATCAATCAATCAAACAAACAAAAAAATTTTCCTAATCGGGGTTCTGTTAATATGGGAAAATGTGAAGAAACTTGAAAACATATAATTGGAAATTTGGAAGTGATATCATCTGGAACTCTTTTCCTATATTATCCCATGAAGCAGAACAGTTGCATGCTAACTGTGTAGATTCCCTGAAATGTTAAGCTATACGCATACTGATCTCAGTCACAGCAAACTCTGAAAATTTTGCAATGTATTTTGGTATTTTTGACTTCATGTAAATTATGGTTGTAATCCTTTACTGCTGCTTAGATACCTTTCTGAAAATATTCTGGACTGATTGCAGTGGTGGGATTCATTTTTTTTTACTGCCGGTTCTGTGGGCTTGGTGGGAGTGGCATGGCTTGGTGGGTGTGGCAGGGGAAGGATACTGTAAAATCTCCATTTCCACCCCACTCCAGGGAAAAGTTACTACAAAATCCACATTTCCTCCTGATCAGCTGGGATCAGGAGGCAGAGAATAAATGGGGGCGGGGCCAGTCAGAAGTGATATTTACCGGTTCTCTGAACTACTCAAAATTTCTGCTACCGATTCTCCAGACCTGGTCAGAACCTGCTAAAACCCACCTCTGATTGATTGTAATTTAACCAGTTGTTTCCAAAGCCAGGCTGAGTAATCTGAGTAATCTTCTGCTATTCTGGTCTATCACAAAGAAATGTGGCTGTGTATCCATCTTACCTTGTGAAGATTGTTGGATTCATTTTAGATTGATCTTGGATAAATCGTTCCCACTGCTCATATTGCTGCTGTAGCTGAAAACTCTTCCGAGTTTCATATAAGCCTGTTTTTTGATAAGAATATTTCTGTAGCACTTACTTGTATTGAGCTATCTGCTGCGTGATACTATATGTGATACAGTTTTAATTCAAGTCTTAATATTATCTTAAAATACATTTTGCTCTCACTTAAGAATACAGCAAAAGTCTGGAATGTCCAACAGCTTTAACAATAGCTTGAAGCTAGAACTAATCTGATACAGTTGTGGAGCATAATATGCTATAAAATACAGTGTTCACTCATGTAGGATTCATTTAGCTTTTTCATTGCTGTTCTATTCTCCTTACCAAAGATTATGTTCCTTTTACATTGATCCTCACAAAGTCAAGCTTTATGATTGTTCTTAAATAGATGAAGCTTGGTGTAGCAGTTAAGATGTTGGATGCGAAAATAGGGTATCTTGAGTTGTAGTTTGCCTTTAAATACAGAAGCTGACCCGGTGACTTTGAACCAGTCTCTCTTCATAGGATTGTTTATGTAGGAAGAAATGGAGGGAGCATTATGCACTCTGTCTTGAATTTTATAAAATAAAGTCAGGATGTTAAGTTCATTCCATCCATGTCTGCACTAGGATTCTCCTTCACAGTTGATTGAAATGGCTGTTCACTTTAGGCCAGGAGGAGGTTGCATCAGCATGCAAACTGTTGTCTTCACTGACAGTCTCTATCCTGCCCAATGGCACGATGCCAACAAATAGTGCTATCCTTATGTATAGCATTCCAGGCACTTTAGAGACAGAGGCTGGTTGATAGCAAGGGTTGATTTTCTTCCCATCCCACCAAACATTATGAACTGGTGGGAAAATGCCCACGAATTGCTTTTTTAAAAAATTTGGCGTGGAGGCTAAAAGGCAAGTGTGAAAGATACTACTTTTAAAAAAATTAAGCTGTCTTTCATATTCTCTGGGGTTTTGTGCAAGTCATTTGATTGATACTCAAAGAAAATTGATAATTAGGCTTAATTTGGATATGAATTTAACACTATTTTGGAATAATACCTTAACATTCCCCCCTCACCCTCCTCAAAAGAGTATCAGCTTGTTTGTTTATTTAAGAGTATTTGCAATCTGTTAAAATCTCAGGAAACTTGGGGAAATGTTTAATACAAAGAGAAATAAAAGAGAAAACAACATAGCAATAAAACTGTACAATGGTGGAAAACCTCACACAATAAATGACAGTCCAATATTTCCTGAAATTCATCAGCAGTAGGAATTATTTCTGGCCACCTCTCCTCCCTTTCTAATCTATTGTGTTTGGTATGTAAAATATGACCCAATCACATATTTATATAACTCTAGGTAGGGCAATAAACTAGCAATACAATTTTTAGCTCGCTGAAAAAAATTTCTCATGCCCTCAAGAATCAATGGTGATGGCGATATTTTCAGATCAGTGGAAGACCAGAGAATATAAACGTAACATGTTTTCTCCAATTCATAAGGATTGGGATTGGCCCATTGGGTGTAACTGCGGTATTGCTCTTTTTAAAGTCTCTCTGCTGGGTTGTAGCTTTCAGGTAAAATCTTATTATTCTTTCTATTGGATTTTTGAAACTGCTATGCCTGTTTGCATAAGAACACCAGCTGTTTATTGAGCAGTCCTCGTTGCCTCACCCAATGCCTCTAGTTAGGTCTTCATGTACTATTAGCTGTGAACAAAACGTCTTCTCCATACTGTAGCTGTGCACGTTGCTCAGATGGTTGCTACTGTCATAGTTTGTTGTGAAAGCACTGTTGCACAAAGGTCTAAAATATCCTCTGGTGTTTCTTTTAATAATAAACCTGAGGGTACATCCAGTAGGAGACCCTGGGGATACACTCATGCTGGCTTACAATTTGACAATAAGGAGTGGTGACATTTCCAAACTGATTTGAACATATCCCAATTAGAATGTCTCCGCTCCTTATTTCTTCTTTCATCTTCCTCTCATGGCATTTGACTAAGTTGCTTCTCAAACAAGGCTCTTTTTCTCTTTGTAACCCTCACAGCCTTCCATCTCTCAAAAAAGAGTACTGTAAATGCATTGTTTGATTTTCTTCTTTGTCAAAATCTTCCTGGAGTAAATTTCCTCCACATCAAATGTCCCTGAGTCAGGAAATTGCAAATTCTTACAGTTTTCAGTTCACTGGAGCCATTTTGACAAACATCCAAAGCTTGGTATATTAGCTAAGGTGCTGGGCTAGAAACCAGAACACTGTGAGTTCTAGTCCTCTCTCAGGCATAAAAGCTGGCTGGGTGTCTTTGGGCCAGTCATTATCTCCCAGCCAAACTCACCTCTCAGAGTCACTGTTGTGAAGAAATAGCAATTGTACTTTGAATTGACCAAAATAAAAAAGTGAGATAAAAATCAAATACATGAATGAATACTTCTAAAACATCTCATAGTTGATGGACTGTCTCAAAGAAACACCTTTAACCTTCCCTGTCTTATACAGTAACGGTATGGTTCAGTTGTAAACAGTCATTCAGTTTTTAAGCCTTTCTAGGCTCACTTAACCAAAAGTGTTTGTTGGCAGTCTTAGTCAATAGCTTCTTACACACACACACACACACACAGAGAGAGAGAGAGAGAAAGAGAGAGAGAGGGAGGGAGGGAGGGAGGGAGGGAGAGAGAGAGAGAGAGAGAGAGAGAGAGAGAGAGAGAGAGAGAGAGAGAGAGACTGTTCCAGCACAGTCTACTCTCTGTCTTCCTTGCTTTCCAATGACAGAACAGCAGTGCAGTTGAGACTCTTAAGACTAAGGTGAATAGTCATAAGGTCAGTGCTGGGAAGTGAAAACAGGACACAGAGACAGAGAGAGCCAGTGGATACAAAAGACAAGATAAGGGTTAGATTTCTGTGCTTCCCTGTCCCCCAAATCCTGCCATCTGTATTCACCCAATGGACATTAACATCTGGAAAGGATCAAAACAGTTGTTTGTTTTCTAAAACTGGCAGTTTACACTGAGTCACTAGTCTCTTGCATCCAGATGAGCCAAGAACAAGAGCACCCAAATAACACAGGTCTTATATAGAATGTTGATCAAAGACAGCCTGAAGGCAGGTATAGACTAATAAAAGACCCCAGTTGGGAAATAATTGCTTTACAAATAATAAAGATACAAGATAGTCTAAGGGAAAAATTGGTACCATTATTCACTGTGTGAAGATATTGCATATACCTTTTTGGAATGCAACATTACAGCTTTGATATACAACATTTGTTGAGGCTCTAATTATTCTGACAACTCAACCCTAAAGTTTATTACGGAAGGATGGAAAGAAATGAGGAAATACAGCAATATTCCTGAATCTCCTATCTCTGTTTGTGATGTAAATTCTATAGACATTAAATTACCAACAGATAACAAATTTGCACTGCAACAAGATTCTATACTTAAAGGAACTACCAGGGAAATGTAATTAAAAATACATGCAAACTATATATAAATAAATGATTATTAAGGTTTCATTAAGCTAAATTCTTATTCCAGTTCTCCTCAAAAATATAATCTAGAACCCTGCAGGGGGCCAAATACCTATGAATTAAAACAAGTTTAACTACCTCCCAGAGTGTCAAAGAAATGGGACCTACATACTGTATCTGGGAAAAGAGTATTCCACATAGTATGACTTACTACTTGTGCCATTAATAGACAGATTCTTTTTGATGTGGGTTTAGTGCTGTTCCAAAACAATCAATAGTGTCTGTTCAAAAGCTGTCTGAATAATAGCTGGTGAATGCAAAGAGAGTTGAAATATGAAGAATAAAAAGAAAGCTGGCTCTACTTGCTGTTGATTAGCTGCTGTATAGGTGATCAACTTTGAGAGCTGTGGGGAAAGGTGAGTTAGAACTGAAAGTAGAATGGCATTGGAAGACGTTGCTCTGGGGTAATGGAGAGTTAATGCAGAGCTTCAAGGAGAGACTGGACAACCACTTGTCTGAAATGATATAGACTCTCCTGCTTGTGTAGGGAGTTGGTCTCTTCCAACTATCTTATTCTATGTTCTAAGGTAATACAGTAGCCTAAATTGGTTTCTATCTTACTCGTGGTTGCAAAGTAAGAATCCAAATGGCAGAGTCTATAAACTTTCATTCACTGGAATCTTTGCCAAAAAACATGGTTTCAAAAGTCTGTGTGAATAGCATATATATTTGATGAAAGCTGATACACTTAACATGTCACATAAATCTACAGCGCAGGTCAATTTAATTTGTTTTAACTTTACACAATTTATATTTAAATTGTATTTATTTAAATTTATTTATTAACAATATAAAAAGATCTATACTTTATGCAGGATGACACTTAAATTGTTTTGTTTCACAAAAGACAGACAGGCAATGACCATTAGAATGACTACTATAGTTAAAACCAGAGGAAATGAACCAAGGGGATGTTTAAATATCAATCTCTAAAGTATAATAACCAATCCATAGAATGTATATTCAAAATGTAGTTTCTGCTTTATTGTCTCATACCTTCCTGTTACCAGATTGTATTTAGGCATGTGATCATATCAATATTAATAATGGCTATAATTAACTTTGGCAAACGTAGGAAATTTTATTTTATTTTATTTTTCCAAATAAAAAGGACTGGCTCATTCAAAAAAGGCACCAAAAAGTTTCTACTTAGATTACTGCCAGCCTACTAGGATGAAAAAGAAACATGGATTCCAAATAAAAAGGACTGGCTCATTCAAAAAAGGCACCAAAAAGTTTCTACTTAGATTACTGCCAGCCTACTAGGATGAAAAAGAAACATGGACATGCATAGTAAACATGTAAGTTAGTATAAAAAAATTACTAGCAGGTAAAATGAAATAAATTGAAAAACCCTCTGGTTGGATTAGCATGCTAATGTGCACTGTGATTATAAAGCCAGTTTGGTATAGAGCCGTGATGGCGAACCTATGGCACTGGTGCCACAGGTGGCACGTGGAGCCATATTGGTGGGCACGTCAGTGTTGCCCTAGCTCAGCTCCAGCACACATGCATGCACCAGCCAACTGATTTTCAGGCCTTCTGGTCCCACCGGGAAACTGGCTGTTTCCAGCCTCCGGAGGGGAATGGGGAAGACTGTTTTTGCCCTCCCCAAGCTCCTAGAATGCCTCTGGAGCATGGGGAGGGGGGGAAATGGGCCTACCGGGCCCACCGGGCCATCACGTGCCAAAAGCAGGGGGAAGTGTGTGGGGGTCACGTGCGCGCACGCGGGAGAGTGGGGCGCATTGAATTATGGATGTGGACACCCGCACCTGCGACTCCCCCCACTCCCCCTGCTTTTGGCACGCAACAGCAAAAAGGTTAGCCATCACTGGTATAGAGGTTAATGCATTGGACTAGAACAAGGAGAGTAAGTTCTAGTCCCCCACTTATGCAGAAAGCCAGCTGGGTAACCCTGGGCCAATTGCTCCCTCACAGCCCTAGGAAAGAAGCAATGGCAACCACTTCTGAAATCTTGCCAAGATAACTTCAGGAACTTGTCTAGGCAATCACCAGGAGTCAAAACCTGACTTGGCACAAACACACAAATAAAGTCATTATACTCCAAGTGGAGTATAGAAGGCAACTTGAAGAACCAACATATCACAGTTGACTCTAAAGTTGATCCAGGATGTACCCCAATAATCTATGGACAATGATCATGAGGCCTGTGTGATTCAACTGTTGGAATAGTGGATTGTATTTCTTATATTGAGCTGAATTAATTGGCCAGAAAATGAGATTTTACTAATTGTAAAAAAAAAAAAAAAGTTTTTTTCTATTCAGATATGTCATCCACCAAGGGATATGCCACATTTCCCCCAGTTTTGGCAGTGCTAGATGTGCCATCTCAGCAAACAAAACAAAATCTCAGCTGCCACTGTTGCTTTTAGTTGACCTCCGTGTAAGCATTCAAACATCCAAGCACTTCTAATCTCCAATTTACCAGCCAAATTAACATTGACATACTTATCAGTGCCTTGAAATAACATTTTAAGACTCAAACAGTCTAACGTGACACACATGACTTTAGAAAGAGCATCAGGCATTAAATATATTTCAGCCCCAAAAGTCTTCTGTGAGAAAGCATGCATTGGCTTGAAATGAAAAAGTATTATGGAATTACATATACCACAAACTTCTTGTAAGACAGGAAAACGTTATGACAAGTCTAGGTAAAATATTGTTACTTAATTGACCTTCCAAAAGGCAACCATAAAATAAAGAGAAGACTAAAAGATGCAGGGCAACACTGGATCACCAATTAAGAAGAGGAGAATCTTTTGCACCCTTATTTTGAAAACCTGCATAATGAACACATCAGCAGTATTATGTGTATAATAATATAGCATTAACACTAGCCCCACAAAGTATAGCTCTCCCATTTTTTTCAGAGCAGACTTCCTCTTTTATCAGTATACATGTGCACCTTTTCTGTTGTGCCTTTTGCCTTGTCCCATGATGTAGTTGTGGTGGCAGTTTAGCAAGCTAAAGCACTTGTGCTTTTATTTGAAGCTTTAATCCTTTAATTAAATTGTCTTTAATCCCTTCATTAATTGTCTTTAAACATAAACTGTCTTGAATCCCTTCATTCAGGTTGTGGCCATGTCATCTCAGATGACATGGCCACAACCACATAGAAATCTCAGCCTCTTTTAGCAATGATAGTTTACGGTCTGACTCAGGATGGATGGACATACAAATAGACAATAAATAGATGATAAACAGTCTTTGAGAATCTTTTTCAGCTGTACGTTATTCTTTTGCGGGAGTCCAGGAAGCTATTCCCAACCACGTTATTCCTCTTCGTTAAATAAAAGTGGCATAACTGAGATATCTTGTAATATCCTTTCTGAATCCAATAAATTAGTCAGATTTTTCAGCCATTTTGACAAAATGGAGTGCTTATGGTTTGTCTTTTTTAAAAATAGCTTTTTAAAAAGCGAATAGCTTTTTCTAACCAAATAAACTGCCCTTAATGTCTTTGAGATAGGACTTGATGAATCATTCAGTTCTGCTATTCCATGCTTGATGAACCATTTCCTTGTTTACCTTTGTGATTACTTTGTACTTCAACCATATGCATAAGGATAAAAAAAATCTGCAAACGTCTGACCTTGAATTTGCAATGACTTACATTCTCTGGCAATTTTTCTACTATTGACTAGAAATAGTATATGAGCTGTCTCATTTGACATTGATCCAATCAATATAATTTAACTCTGGGAATACATCTGTAACATAGCATTGTGATGTCTATACTTCACAATTTTGGACTCACTCTGCCATATCACTAATTGTTTAGATATCTAGAAATTTATTTTTGTTTGTGAAATTGCGGTAATCATAAACACTAGGGAAAGCCAGCTGTGTGCAAATGCATTTTTAAACCATAGCTTTTCAATTTTTCCTTTGCCTTTTAGATCATTATATGTTTAACTGAGTTTTGCAAAAAAAAAAATTCAGGCACAAATTTAAACAGCTCTATAGAACTGTAGTGCAGTTGAATAATTTCATAAGGCTGGTATTAACTTTATTCTTTACTTTAACTGGTTACCTTATCTCCTTATTTTCTCTACATCCCTCATTTTAATTTTTCCAATTCTAAGGATGCATTTCAAAATTCAATATTTAAATGATAAATGTGAAAAAGCAAGGTAAACTAAGATATCATATACCCTATATCAGGGCTGTGAAAGTCACGGCCCAGGGACCGGATGCATCATGCACTGACCAAGACCACACTTGGCTTAGTGAAGGGGGAAAATGTCATGAGACGTCATGAGACGATGCAGTGACGACACAAGTTTGACACCCTTGCCCTATAGAGTTATTAATATTGGAGAAAATAAAATATTATGAAGTGGGGTTGCTCTGAAAATTACATTGAAGCCGCATGTGATCCAAAACAGCAGTCCTCTTATTGGTGGATGGGAGCCTCCATGTGCACATAATCCCAGGACTGAGTATTCTTTATTGATTACTAATAAGCTTCTAGTTATGCACTCGTTTTGACCTATAAACAATACGTAATCTGGCACCAAGTTTCCTACAGTAGGGGTCCCCAACCCCTGGGCCACAGTTCACTACTGGGCCACCTGTTCGAATATGGGCCATAGGAGAGATGGGCAAGCACACACACATGAAGCTCCACTCACACATGCAGAGGGCACTTGTGTCCAAATGGAGTTTCACCCACAATGTTCTCCACATGTGAGAGCTTTGTGTGTGAGCACAAGCATGTCCGCACAAGTGCCATCTACTCAAGCACCCTCTGCTTGCACAAGTGGAGCTTCACACACGTGCAAGCACCCTCCACTTGTATGCGAAGCTCCATTTGTGTGAGTGGAGTGTGAGCATATGCTCTCACAAATGGAGCTGGGCGTGTGTGCATCATTCTGCCAGTCACCCACACACACAGGCTGGGTGGGCTGCCAAGTTCAAAAGCTACTGGGGACAGTTACTAATTCAGGAATGTGAACCTTGCAGGTTGAAGGCCAGATGTGTCATGTGCAGGCCACGCCCACCCCAGCTCTGTGAATGGGAAAAAAGTCACAAAATGTCATGTGATGACAATGTGACACGGTGAGTTTGACAGCCATGGTCTACTTCAAGTATGTCCTATGCATCCAGTGCATATGAGATAGATTCCTTTCCGAGAAAATGTGAAACACCAGATTTGCACCAATGGCAGAAACAGTCTACTACCAGAACTTTGGACATCTTCATAACTACAAAGCTGTTCAGAAGGGCATTTATTTAAGCCCTATCATAAATATGCCTCTGTTTTTTGTCATTGCAATTCGTGATGTGAATGGTTTTAAAGATTCTTATTTTATTTTTTAATACATTTTATATATTACAGTTGTTAGTTCCTAATATACTGCCAAAAGATCATTTGAAAACTGGAGATGCAGTTAATGCAATTACTTTCAATATAATTTTGCTAGTTATTTTAAGTACTGTATAATATTCTATTGAAATAAATGAACATATTTTAATATTATGACTATCACTTATTTACCGGAAATTAATTTAGTTGATTAGTCTTTTCAAAATGAAAGTAAACTGAATTTTTTTACTGCAAGTAGAGAAATTTTTCAACAATGTTTTCTTTTGACAAACATAACCTTAACCCTATGCCAACTTTCATCTAATCTTTCAACCCTGGAAATTGCAGGAAGCATATAATATATTCATATAATATGCTATATGTAGCACCTTCAGTTACGATATTAATTATTCTTCTAATTAGTTCAGTTGTATGCTTCAGATTTAGTTCCAAAAATGTTCTTGGAAGGACCTGGAGGCATGAATGTTGCATATGTCTGCAACTTTTTAAAATAGGTGCATCTTTTTCCAGGACTAGCAGGTGGTAAGTTTGTACTATTGCAACCTATGAAATTCTGGAATCAAATTTGGAACATTTAATTCCTACTAATTACGGCTATGCAAAGCATTGAAAGGGAAACTTTACTAATCATATTAGAAGGAGTAGTGTTCCCTCTTTAAGGCATTAAAGTATCTGCATACTCAGGAAGACGTATACAACACCATTATCTATGTGAGTATTGGAGAGTGAGGGGGGGGGGGGGAAAGACAGGGAATTGCCAAACATATGTACACAGTTCTTCTCTATTCACATTGATATTTAATATCTTCAGTGGCCTTAGCTTAATAAATTCAATGCTGGAAATTTCAAATGCAGCTTTTTATAGTGTCTTAATCTGTTCCTCTCTCTCTATCCTCTCTCTCCACTCTTCCTGTAGCCTCTCTCTGTGCTTTGACTGATACTTTGTTATATTTGATGCCAAAAGTAACAAAAAGAAGTTTAGTTCAATATTTAAGGAATAAGGAAAAAGTCGAGGAAATGATCAGTGCACTAATGGGAGAAGATGGTAAAAAGATGACAGGCAGCTTAATTCCTTCTTTGCATCTATCTTTAAGCAAAAGGAAAAATAGCCCAATCTATAAAAAGCATAACAGTGGGAGACAGGACAGGAAGACAGGTCAAAATAGGTAAGAAATTGGTAAAAGAACCACTATCCACTTTAGATGAGGTCCAATTGCTAGGTCCCAATAGTTTACATCCCATTATTGAAGGAGTTGGCAGGTGTGATCTTGGAACCACTGAATTGATTTTGAGTTCCTAAGGAACTGAGTCCCTAAAGCAAGGGTGGGGGTGGGGGGGGACTGCCAGAGGCCTGAAAGAGAGCAGATGTGATTTCCATCTCCAAGAAGGGAAAAAAGTGGATCTAGGAAACTATAGGCCAATCAGTTTGACATCAGTATCTGCAAAAATCCTGGAAAGGACAATCAAGCAGCAGATTTGCAAGCACCTAGAAATAAACAAAATAATCACTAGGCACCAGCATGGCTTTGTTAGAAACAGAGCATGCTGGATGAATCTTATTGCCTTCTTTGGTAAAGTGATTAAATTAGTGGATCAGAGAAATTCTGTGAATATAATTTACTTAGACTTCAGTAAGGCATCTGGAGGAGTAGGCCACAGCCTGTTTCTTGGTAAGATAGAACAACATGGGATAGAACCCACCAGATGGATTCGCGATTGACTGACCAATTACACTTGCTATGTAGTCTTCAGTGGAACTACATTTACATGGAGGGAGGCATGCAGTGGGTTACCTCGAGGCTCTTTCTTGGGTGCAGTGCTCTTCATAACATCTTTATAAATGATCTAGATGATGGGATAGAAGAAGAATTAATCAAATTTGTAGGCAACACCAAGCTATGTCTGGTGTCTGGTCTCAAGTCTGAAATCTCAAGATTTCTCTTGAGTCCTGCTGGATCTCCAACTCATCCTCTTTGATACACTATTTAATGTTTTTATCCTTTGCCAAAGCTATAGGATAGGTGAATCTTCTCAGTGTCACTGTGCTCCTGACTCTGATTTTGGGACATTTGCATACAAAAAAAACCCTAACCCTGAAGCCATTGCATTATCTGAAGTCCATCAGACAACTCATCTCACTGTATGCTTTCTCTTACAGACTCATATCCACACTTCTACTGGGACTCCCTGCAAGGGGACATGCACACACAAATACACAAGCAATAAGTGCTTTAAGGAATGCTTTGCTAAGGACGTGTTTGCTGTAGAAACCCTGACTGTTCAGTGTGATATAAGGCTCTGTTTGTTGGTCTATGAGTGTAATAAATTATCTGTGTTTCAATTTATGAGTCTATCATGTCTGCATTAGACAGTCATGTATACAAAAACTGTTAACTATCTAGCACCAAAGTAAACTGATGCTCTTGCTCCTTGTCATTTATACAGCACTTCCAACAATTAAAATGTTTTATGATCCTGCATGTACAGATTTTAACACTGGGAGAGCTTAATATAGTTTCATTTTGGAAACAGGAAACTCTTTTAGAGCCTTGGCATAGGTATGAGTCTGGGAACTATACATTTTTTAACAAAATAAAATTAATCTACATAAAATTATTTATTAGGGCACTGAATACACAATTTATAATCTATGTAGTTCCTATTGATTGTGTTGAATAAAGTTTAAGAGCAGATTATTATGTTCTGCCTAAATTTTCAGAATCTCAATATCTTTTTTGTTTGTTTTTTTCTGTTACATTTGCAAGGAATGTATTAATGTCTGAAAACTTGGTTGGTAAATCATATTTCTTGGGACCTTGGCTAACAGCAGCTTCCAATGAAGTATCCAAGTTGGGTTCAACATATCCATGCATTATTGTATGCTTAATGTATTTTGTCTGGTTATTCTCTTAAATGCCAGGTGTGTTGGGTAAAAAGCAACTTTCCCTTCTAGTGGTTTCTGGCAATGTTGGGAATACATTTAGATGGGGAATTTGGGGGTTGTATTCTTAACTTAACTGGAGGCCACCACGTTGGAAAAAGCAGCATGACTGACAAGACAGAAGAGAACATTCCATTACCCAAAGTATTTCAGTAAATCTCTAAGTCAGTGGTTCTCAATCTTTTCTTCACCACGGACTGCCTTTAAATATCTCCTGTGGCCATGGACCATGGCCACGGATCACCATTTAAATCTTAATTCAAGATTTAAATCATAACATTTCTTCAAGCTTTTGTGGATATCGTGCCCCCCCCCCAAAGTCAGGGAACCACAGGTTGAGAATAACTGCTCTAAGTGATTAGCAACTGTTCTAACTTCTGCACTATTCCAACTTAAACATTGTTCTTCAGATGTGAATGCATGCTTAATATATGTGCAGTTTTTTACAGATTCAGAATAAGAACTATGAAAATGGCAAGTGAAGAAATTTAGTCACCCTTTTAATCAGTATTTTGTTACACTTTCCTTGGCAGAAATCACGTATTTCCCATAGTGGGCTAAAAATCTAGTCTTGTTTTTGGATTTTTCTCCACTCTTCTTTTGCACAATTCTTTTGGCTTAGAAATATTCTTAAATCAATTTGCATGTACTGCATGTTAAAGATCTCCCCAAAGTTTTTCAATGAAATTCAAATCTGGAAAATGTGGAAACCCCTTTCCAGAACTTTTATGTTTTTTTTTAAATTTGATTTATATGCCCCCCTTCTCCAGAGACTCAGGGTGGCTTACAATGCATTAAGCAATAGCCTTCATACTTTTGTATATTTATACAAAGTCAGCTTATTGCCCCACAACTGGGTCCTCAATTTACCCACCTTAGAAAGGATAGAAGGCTGAGTCGACCTTGAGCCTGCGAAGTTTTGAACTGGTGTAATTGCAGGCAGCTGGATGTTAATTGCTGCCTTTAGTAGGAGGCATTAGCCTCCTACGCCACTCAGGCTCTTTGTTCATTTTCTGTTAGTATCTCATAGATAATTTAGAAATATATTTCACTTGTTTGAAATATCTAAACTCTGTTTAAACTTTTACGATGGTCTAAGTATCTTTTAGACCTAGAAGAATATGTTATAGGAAATTAGCGTACTTCAATAATGTATCTAATTTTACCTCTTACCCTTTGAAAAATGTGGCTAACAGCAAGAGGAGAATATGATGAAATTTTATAAAGGAAAGAAAGGCTCTTTTGAGTCATGGAGTTAATGATTCATCTAAGTCTTCTTTCTAAGAGAGCTAATTTTCAGTGGCTAATAACTCTGCCTTTTCAAAATTGGAAAATAGTTTCTGAGAATGAAAGCCAACAGTAATTCTTAGAACCAATTGGTTCTGTTCTGTCACCTTCAAAACTTTACAAGCTATGGTGACATTCTATTCTTTTGACAAGATTGTTAAAAGAATAGAATGAAATTAGGTGACTTTTTAAAAATTAGATACCATAGGTAAATGTACTATGTAAAATAGAATATTTCTGGGTATTTATAGGAAGATTTGGCAAGGAAAGTTAGCAACCGAAGGACTGGTGTTGAGGTTCCATATGATATGATATGATATGATATGATATGATATGATATGATATGATATGATATGATATATGATATGATATATATATAACTTTTTGTTTATATTTGTTGCTTACATGTATGATCCAAAAGCAAAACTGGTGCACTTATCAATGTAATTCTACATATTTCCATCTGGCAAGACTTAAAAATGATAGGGCATTTCATGATTCTGTAGAAGACAAAATATGGTATTATTCCTTTTAAAATGGTTTCTTGATTTAAAAAAAACAACAACAAAGATTGCCTTTATGCAATATGTTCCATTTTTATTTTGCATTGTTCACAGAACTTGTTAACTGTATTTTAAATTTTGGATTGCTTTGGTGCAGAATAATTAATGCAACTTTTAAATGCAAAACTATTGTTGAAAAAGAAGTCTAACTCTGAAGATTCCTTTGGATATATTCATCAACTTAACACAATAGTTAAGATCATTAAGCATGCCTCTGCATTTCTTTCATTAACAGCATGGAAACAAAAATTTAATGAGTATATCTTTATTTCAACATCATATGTGTATTGCAAATATTTCATCTTACTGATCTGTCAACAGGTCAGGTATCCCCATTTAAGTTGTCTAGCCTATGAGCAATACTTGGGCTAGGATGGTGATGTATGTTAAAATTCTTAATCTTTAAAGCAGATTGATACTAAAACAAACTTTCATATATGCATCTTCACACATAGATATACAGTGACTGAATGTGATGTCTCTGTGCCTCTACTTTTTGTCAAATCTTAGATGTCAGCCTCCCACCCCCCACACATTGAGTTTCTTTGCTGCCTAGATTAAGGGATGCTATTTTACTAAGAGATAATATTCCATCCTGGAAGATTATTATGGGAAGAGAAGAAATTACATTCTACTGAGCCAAAGCATTAGTTCATTTAGCTCAGTACTTTTGATGAATAAGCCACATTAGAGTGGATTACAGATTGTGCTAAAACAACCAAACAAATCATATTATAGCTTAATGTCATGTGTAAACTGTTTGGCTCTGATTCTCACATATTTCAGTCATTTTTTCCCCAATTGTACCTCAAGACATAGAAGAAAATTAAATTGGCTAATCAAAAATGTAGATTCTGCAACACTATTCATCTCCCCCTTAGCTCATTCTCTTATACATGAACAGTAACTTTAAATTGGGGTCCTGGAACTATTCAACAGATCTTCATCAGACCATAGATATGCAGACTTTTATCAGTTCCTGGGAATGTTGGCATAATTTTAGGAAGGTGGGCAGTGGGAAGGGAGAGAAGAACAAAATGAATATTAGTTTGTGACAATACAACAAACCACCATTCTCTTATTAGCTACTGTTCAACCTTTTTATGCCCTGATTGTCCTTCCCCACTCCCAGCTCTTGTTAGTGCTTCTCAGTCCACCAGGCATTGCTACTGCTATAGATTTTAGAAAATGCTCTGGATGTGGCTAGAAATTGAATGAGAGATTACCAGAAAAAACCCAGTCTAGATTAGACTGGAGTGGATTGGGGAGTCAATGAAACATTCTGGAAAAAGAGGCTTTATTTGTGATTTTCTTTGAATACTGTTTAACACTGCAATCTGATTAAAGGAAAAGCCAGGTGTGGCATATTCCCATTCCTTAACAGGCTGGTCTGGTGGATCACCACTGATTCTCCCATTCACACTCCAGAGAGTTTTAGGGCAGGACAGAGGCTGAAGAAATAAATCATATCAGTGGCTTGCCTTTAGCAGGAGTTGAGGCACAGATGGGGGGAAAAACAGGTCTGTGTCCTATAATAAATTATCATCTGGCTTTCATAGGATGTATCTGACCTGAATATAAACATAACTGCCTACTTAGCAGCTTTTGACTCATTGTGGGTTGTTGTACACAATTAGACTCCTAACCAAACAAAGAGGAAGTGTGCTACTCCTGTGCAGAATGGATAGGAAATAGCAGCATGGAAATGGAGAGATGGCAGGTATAGATGCCAACAACCAAGGCATAAATATTAAAAAATATAATCCTTTCCTGATCAGATCAGTAGTTCACAATTTTGAAGAAGCAAATAGATGTTCAGAAAATAATATTTGAATATATCAGCTTATTTTGAGATTTCATACTTCTGTGATATAAGATGAGAAAAATGTACTTGCTTGAATTGTGGAACAATTTCCCCAATTTCTGCCTTTTAGAAGCTCTGCTGCTACAACTCTCAGAATTTGTAGCCTGCGTGTTCAATCAATTGCCCAGTTGAATGGATTATTTTTTTTAAAAAGTCAGACTATCCTGAGGGTATGCAGGCTTTGGTGAATTATTTATTTCAATTTATTTATTTATAAAATAAATGTAAGATGAAGCTTGTGTGTGCACTGGTTCTAAAAAAGATATAAATGTCGTGAGTTATTTAACAAGACACAAACATTGCAAATGTTTATTTCTCTGCACATATGGAAATAGGATCACAGAATCTAATTCTACTTTACCTGGTTATTCCAAAAGAGACATGTTATTTGTGTTACATCTCTGAAAGAACTTTAAAACCTGGATTGCTGTTGCACTGGCAAATGTCTAGTGTTACAAGATAATGATTTACATCTGACAAAAACACCAAGCAAAAAGAAAAAGAAAATCATTATATGTACTACCTGCTTGCTGGTCAATGAAACTCAAGTTCACAGGGCTCTTGGTAAAAAGAGATAATGGGTTGCCTCATCAATATATCAAATTATACAGTAACAATGTTTACAAAAAGCAGTAAGTAATTCAAAGCATATTTTGGGACATCTGGACATCTTTTGGTAGATCACAGAGCCTATGTGTTGCTTCAGTGTTTTATTTTCAATTATCTGTAGCTCAGGCATAGATGGCTTTTATTTGGGTTTAATTTGAAGAGCTCACATAGGGAGGTGTTCTGTCCCCAAACTCATTTACTGGGAATTTTACATCTGTGGCTCAATTTTTGGTGGGATTATAGCAAATAACAAAAGACATACATGGCTTTCAAGTATTAGAAATCTTCTGGGATAGGAAACAGTGTTTTTTAAAAATATATATATAACTTGATATAAACGATAAGATGTTAAGAGAGCTAGTTTGGCCTAATGCTAGAAAGGAGGAGTCTGTGAGTTTTAATCCTGCTTTAGGCATGAAGACCAACTAATCTCACCATGAAATCAGGCTCAGATGTGTGTGTGTGTGTGTGTGTGTGTGTGTGTGTGTGTATTTTCTGAGGTTTTCGTGAGGTTTTCTGAGGTTTTCGTGGGTGTTTATACGTAGGTCTTTGGTTATTCGGGTGTTCTCCCGCATAGAAGCCAGACCGCAGCTGCATCATTAGCCACTTTAAATCCCTCCAATCCATACATGAAGGAGACTGATGCCCACGATGAAAAGCTAGCACGGCAACAAACAAGAAGCCAAACAACAGCAATGCAGCTCACCAGCTCAAATCCCCCTGCAACTCAGACTAAACCGAGCACAACCAAGCCCCCACCCAAACAGAACACACCCCCAGCCAATCAGAGCACAACCAACCCCCGATCCAATCAGAGCACAGCCAAGTCCCCAACCAATCAGAACACACCTCCATCCAATCAGAACACAGCCAAGCTCCCACCCAATCAGCTCACACCCCCACTAGCAGTTAAAGGGAAGAAACAGCAGCGATCTCACATTGCTCCTGGAAGCATGAAGCTGAGAACACCAGCCTGAAGATGACGAATGAGACTTCATCGAAACATCACTAAGACACAACCAATTCTACGCGGGAGAAAACCCAAATAACCAAAGACCTACACACACACACACATCTCCATTTTCTAGCATCCTTTCTCTTTGTGGCAAACCCCCTCATCCTGAAGAAAAATTGACATGGGTGTTCCTTAAAGAAAGGGTGTTGTGTGACAGATTTGCCCTCAAACAGTCACAGTTTTTTGACAATTATGTTAAAGAGGCATAGCTTAAATACCCAGGCACAGACTTTATTAAATTGAGTAGGCCCCAGAACTTCAAAAGCTCTTCCTTATTTGCTAATTTTACCCCAGACTGGGGGGAAAACTTACGTTCCTGTAGTTTTCAGATGGACAAGTATCGGTATCTTGCTTTTTTAAAAAAAAGATTATTTATAAACAATAATAAATGTGGGATAAAAATCAAATAAATAAAAAATCAGTTAACAAAGTAATAAACAGATGCCCGATTCATCTGGAATGGATCAGGCTATTTCCTGGGTCAGACTTCTGGAGTAAGTAAATAGTCCTACATTCTCCTATTTACCAAGTCTGGTTTTTTCCATGTTTTTTTCACTTTTAATGGATTCTGAATAGAGCCGAAGAAAAGTGGCATAGTATCTTTCTAGTGGATCATAGTCTTCTAGATATGCCAAACCACAACAGTCATGGCCTTTGGCCATCCCTGGCTGTAAATACTGAAAGTAGTAACCCAACATATTTACAGTAGAGTGTTACATTGTACTGTTTTTAAAAAGAAGTGTTTCTTTTCTCTTGAGATGTTGGCCTTAGATAAAAGCCAAGTGAAAATTATTTTTTATTTGTATACAAAATAAAAGGGTAGAGTATATTTCTTCCACCTTGAGCAAATGTCTGTTTTCTTCCATATTGCCACTGAGAGAATGTTATTGTTCCCCAGTACCAAGATAGCTTTTGGAAACAGGCTTTAAGGACATGACTAAGATGATGTGTTTGAAAGGATTTCCTCCCTCTAGCCTTGATTTACTTTTAATATATGCAAATAGATTGAATAACATTTCTTCTTTCTCTGAAGGTGTGCTTTTTTGTACATGTATTTATTAAGAATAGAGTGCAATTGACAAATTTTAAATAGACATCTCTTTTCAGAGAAAGTATCTCAGAAAAGAGGGGAAAACCTGCCTGTTAAGTCTAAAAGCATTTTTGACTCAGAATTCTGTTTTCTTCTCCACTTCTTTGAAAGGGAAGAAGGAGAAAAGGATGGTTAGTAGGAAAAAAGTATTTAATTGGTATGTTGTACAATTTAATTAGCAACATAATGATGCCACATTATGATGATTTAGGTAGGTTTCATGTAATAAAGCCCATGCTCTACTAATCTATCCATGTGACAGGCATAACTAGAGCATTCAATGCAATAAACTAGGTTTAACACCTTTGTGAAACACAGTCACTGAAGCCGTGACACCATGGTGGTGTAGCAACATGTCCTAGTCCCAAAGCAACTTATATCATGTTGACTTTTATGACCTCTCGGATTTTGGAAATATGGGTGCCAATTCTTGACCTGCTAGAATTGATTTACCTTGGAATCATAAACATCATCTCTGTAGAAAGAAGGTTCATTTATACTCTCTCTATAATAACATTTCCCCCTTAGTAGCTTGTATGAGGAAGCATAACTTTTTGGCTTAATGAATGACTAAATGAATGAATGGAGTGAATGAATGTGATTTTCTTACATTTCTTTTTAAAATCCTAGATTTTATCCATATCCACATGAAAGCTTTACAGAGATTCCAATAAGGGAGAAAGCCATGTAATATAAAAAGTTGAATAATGTACATTCCCAAAATGTGTTTCAGAAATTGAGCAGGGAAAAGGAGTATATTTTCTGAAGAAACAAGTCCAGATAATTAAAATATTTGGAATATTACAATGTGACTAATTCAATAAATATTTTGTTCTTGCCCACATTCCTTTGAGTAAAAATACAGATGACTGATCTTATATATAAGGAGTTCTACAGTGTGTATGTATATGTGTGTGTATTCTGTTGTCAGCTATAGTAACTGATTTATAGTAATTGATTTATATTTCTTTATACATACCAAAGAAAAATCATAAATACACTTTTGTCCAATTTATTAGTTTAATTCCAAATGAAATGCTTTTTGTTGTTAACATTTTAAAGGTCTGATCACTTTTGTCTACTATCATTCCAATTGTGCTTTAAAAATCCTTAAGGTATAATATTATAAAAAGGTCTATACATTTTAAATATTTAGTTATACCAGTGTGGTACAATTATATTTGTAAATTTATTACTACTAAAATTAAGTTTTCAGGACATTTAGGCTTTTTGGATAGTTACATGGTATATTAGTTCTACGATAGTTTGTATATTGTTTTGTTCTAGATGTGAAAACTCTCAAAACATAGTAGTCCAACCACCTGCCTTTTAAAAATTAGGCAGAATATTTTTAGGTGATTAACAAGAGCATAGAAAAAATATTGTTAATATTTTCCTGTTGTTCTATAACAAGGTTTTCCAATAATGGCCTTGGAATTTCTATTTTACCCAAACAATTTTGAAATGTACTTTTAAAATATGTATTGTAGACATTTATATCTTTACATCAATTCATCCCCTTTTTATGTATATTTTATTATACAATTTTGAAATAACTTTCCAGTAGACATAATCCTTCAATGTATAAACATTGTGTCCCTTGGAAATACAGTCTTTGAATGATTCATGCATTATCCAAAATATACTGGTGAGATGAGAGGTAAAATTTCACTTTCATTTTTTAAAAACATTAGTAACAATTTATCTGGCTTTCTACTTATTCCATTTATCACTGTCAAAAGTTCTGCAAAAACAATGGAAAATTTAAAAGAGGGAAAAAAGTTAACTGCTTGCTCTTAACTTTGGCTTAAATTCCATATAACTCCTGCAAAAAATGGAACATGTGTGCAAAATGACTGTGGCTTACAATGAGCCAAGAAGAAAAAAGTCACCAGAAGCTCATTTTAATAGAGAGCTGCTTCAAGAGTTTGAAATTGGTGCTAAGTGATCCTGGCATGAAACCCATGTAATGGGCCATAGCAATTTGACTTGAAATAAAGAAGAGAAAAATACGTTGATTAAGCAAGTAATCAAATAACAGTGCATGAAGATGTGTGACATTGCATTTTAATTCAGAGAAGCAAACTCTTGATAGTCCTTCGATTAAATTAAATTCAGCTTGTATTGTAATCAGAATTCTAAATATAGGCTGAATTAATAGAATAAAGTTGACATCACTTAACATTCTAAGATCATAATACAAATAAGTTGTAATCTTTTTATAAGTAGCTAATATTTTCATTTAATTATCCATCCACCATAAAGTTGTTATCAAAGTTTATATATTGAAACTTTGCTCCTATTTCCATCCAGAAATAATTAGGGTTGAAGTTGGAATGACCTTTAATAGATTGATTTTCAAGAATGTAAATAGCAAACCCAAAAGGACGTATCAAATTTTAGGTGGACAGTAAAAAAAGGAACTTAAATTCCCTCCTTTGCCAAGTTCCTAACTGAAAACATTTGTCTGATTCTTAGATATTCTTTGTTAATTTTCTGCCCATTGAAATATCTCCTGCATATAAACACCTTTTTGGAGATGAATATTTTTATAATGTTTATAGAAAACAGAAGAATTGCAGATGATCTGGTGGTTACCCTAACACGACCTTTGGAATCAATCATTCAGATGAAACACATTATAGAAGAATATGGTTTGGTCTCAGGATTTAGACTAAACCAGAAAAAAACCAAGATGATAGTTAAAAATATGTTGGAAGCTCAAAAGAAGGAACTTGAAAGGTTGGCAGGCTTTGAAATAGTCTCAAAGGTGAAATATCTAGGAGTGCAGGTTGCAGCTTCCAATATAAAACTTTTTCAAAATAATTATGAAGTTTTGTGGTGAAAGGTTCAAAAAGACTTGGAAATTTGGAAAAAACTGCAACTATCTTTACTTGGCAAAATAGCAGCAGTTAAGATGAACGTTCTACCTAGATTTCTGTTTTTGTTTCAAATGATTCCGGTGCTCAAAAGTGATAAAAACTTGACTGAGTGGCAATCAGGGTTGAACAAATTTATTTGGAATGAGAAAAAGCCAAGAGTAAAACTGAAAATTATTCAAGATGTTCGGGAAAGAGGTGGCCTTAAAGTTCCAAACTTACGGCTATATTATGAAGCAGTAGCGTTGACACAAGCGAGTGATTGGTTTGGAACAACAAGGACTGAAATTTTGAATATAGAAGGTCACGATTTGGAATTCGGTTGGCATGCATACTTATTTTATGAAAATAAAGTGGACAATGTATTTAGAAGTCACATACTCAGAAACTCTTTGATGAGAGTTTGGAAGAAGCACCAGTCTAAATTGGATTACAAAATACCTTTGTGGTTGGATCTTGGACATATCATACGGAATATAAAGTCACTTGGGGGGATTTTATATAAAGAGATGCTTTTTAATGATGGGGGCAGCTGGAACTTGAAGTCATTAAAAACTCTGTTGGAAGAAGGGATTAATTTAACTTGGTTACAGTATACTCAACTTCAATCAAGATGGAGAAAAGATCAAAAAATTGGTTTAATGTTGCATGAAGAAGATTTGGTGATACAGATAAAACAGAAAGGGCCGATGCACATTAAAAGGGTTTATAATATATTGTTAGAAAGAGACTCTGAAAGCGAATTGGTTAAAGATTGTATGATAAAGTGGGCACAAAATTTTACAGAACCAGTTATTTTGGAAACATGGGAAAAGATATGGGTTCAGAATGTTAAATTTACTCAGGCACAGAATTTGAGGGAAAACTTTTATAAAATGTTTTATAGGTGACATTTAGATCCTAAGAAACTGTCATGTATGTATCCTAATGTTCAACCAAGATGCTGGAGATGTGAATGCTTAGATGCTACATATTTTCATATATGGTAGACTTGTAGAAAAGTGAAAGCTTTTTGGATTAAACTCTGGTGGGTCATGCAGAATGTTTTGAAAAAGAAACTTCAATTTTCTCCGCAATTGTTTTTGTTGGGTATAGTTAAGGACTGCTCATCGAGTGAAACCAGATTGATATTATACATGATTACTGCAGCTAGGTTACTGATCGGACAATACTGGAAAAAAGACAGTGTACCTACTATAGAAGAATGGACTTTGAAGATGGCTAGTTTTGCAGAAATGGCAAAGATTTCAGCGTATTTAAAAGATAGGACCCAAGAAGCTTTTGTTCGGGAATGGAAGAAATGGATAGATTATGTGCAGAATAAATATCAAACAAAGAAGTATCAGTTAGTATTTGCTTGAAGAAGATTATGTTGAGTTGAGAGTTATAGTATATGGGAGGTAAAGTAATTGGAGGTAAAACAAGGTGTGGAATAGTGATTGATATATTGATATAGAATGTTATAATGAATATGTCATCTAGAGATTAGTTTAAACTTGGGGATAAGTAATTGGAAAACTAGGTTTTTTGGACTTTATTATGTATTAAGGGGAATTGATAAATGCAGATAACTAGTTTTACTATTCTGATATTTAGAAAAAATTTAATGTCGAAAGGGGGTAGATTAGATGATAGAAATATTTGATATGTTACCTGATTTGGATTTCACCTTTTCATTTATTTTTGTTTGATATTGGTAGATGAATAAGAATAATATTTTTTGTAAGGGAAGCCAAGGGTGGGAAGGGAGGGGAGGGGGAATTGGGGGGGGGAATTGGGGGGGAATGATAAAATTTGTATTTGTAAAACTTTTTCAATAAAAAAAAGAAAACAGAAGAATTAAATTCTCAATTCTAGTGATCTGTCAGTGGGTGTTATTTACATTCTAAGAAACATTTGCATTTATATAATGTAATAGTTGCTTGGTGTCTAGCTGTCCAGGGTAAAGATAAAAAATTTGCATGAAATGCTCTTAGATAGAAGGCTATGCTTTGAGGTTGTAATAGTTGCAAAATATGTCTCTTATTGTACATCATGATGTACAATAAATGCACATCAGATGTACAATAACGTTAACATCAGAATTCCATACATATGAATATAAGGACTCCTTAGCGGTTTATTTAATTAAGAAAAAAAATCTGTATTACTGTAAACATTGCAGTTTCCTCAATCTGTTGCTATTATACTCTTGTGTATGAAAAGGACAATTTGGGCTCTCTAACAATAAAGAATAAAGACCAAAGTTCACTTGGAATTATACTTGTTTGAAATATATTTTTACTTATTTATTCCATTTACTAAGCAAACTTAATCTCTTATCTGTTCACATTCTAAAAAAGGAATTGATTATAGATATACAATATGATACAAAGATAGAGATATACAATAAAATAATTGATAATTAATATTTTCTTAGGACACTAAAAATATAGTGGAAAAAATAATTTAGAAAAAAGTGCATAACTTGATTCCTAGGATGAGAATAAATTTAAGATAGATTTTTATGACTAAGGGCTTACCCTCACTTTGCCAGAAACATTTCTAGAGGGCAGGTGATTGTGTCACCTTGTATTAATCCCTATTAATCATCAAAATGACTTCTGGGTGCACTACTGTACTCCCATTGTATATTTGTGTTGCCTCAATTGATATTCTGTGTTCTGAACTACACTCTTCAGTTTTTTGTGTCTAAATCCAGTTCAATGAATCAATCAGAATAGAGATGGAAGGGATCTTTGAGGTCTTTTAGTTCAGCCCACTGCTCAAGCAGGAGATCCTTGTACCATTTCAGACAAGTGACTTGCCAGTCTCTTTTTAAAAACCTCCAGTGATGAAGCACCCACAACCAGGGGTGGGCTGCTGGGGGTTTGCAGGGATGCGGGAGAACCTCTAGCTAAGATTCTGTGCAGTTTGGAGAACCCCCAAATCCTGGCTGGCCCCGTCCACCTCACCCCTCACCTCCCAGGAGTCCCCATGTGGCCCATTTTGGATGCCGTTAAGTGTAGGGCACACACAGAGGCTTGGGGAGGGCGAAAATTGGGCCTACCAATTCAGGAAGAGGGCCTCCAGAATCTAGGGAGGCCATTTTCGCCCTCCCAGAGGCTCCAAGAAAGCCTCCAGAGCCCAGGGAGGACAAAAATGCCCTCCGCCCACCATGGTGCAGGAGGTTGACTAGGCCATGCCTACCCAGCAACCGGGCAGAGAACCCTTGCTAAAATTTTTGAAGCCCATCCCTGCCCCCAATCTCTGAATGCCAGCTGTTCCACTGGTTAATTGTCCTCACTGTTAGGAAGTTTCAGTGGTGAAATTTAAAATTTGTTACTACTGGTTCTGTGGACATGGCTTGGTGTGTGTGTGGGGGGGTGGGTAATGTGACTGGGTGGGCATGGCCAATTATTTTTTTTTACTTTTAAAAGCATTTTTTCTACAACCTTAAGAGGTTGCAGGAAAAAAAATGCTTTTAAAAGCCTCTGATGATCAGGCAACTTAGCTGGGATCGTCAGAGGCTTTTAAAGGCATTTTTTGCCCCCTACAACTTCTTCAGCCGAAGAGGTAGCAGAAAAAAATGCTTTTAAAAGTCTCCAACGATCAGGCAACTCAGCTGGGATCATCAGAGACCGAGGAGGTTATAGAAAAAATGTTTTTAAAAGTAAATTTAAAAAAAGCCTCTGATGATCGTGCAGTTCAGCTGGGCATGGGGGAGGGCAGGGATTTTTGTTACTGGTTCTCCAAACCACCCGCCTCCATCGCTACCGGATCGGGTGATCTGGTCCAAACCAGGAGCATTTCACCCCTGGGAAGTTTCTCCTTAATTACTGGTTGCTTCCCTCCTTGATTATTTATTTATTTATTTTATTTATTTATTTATTTATTTTATTAGATTTATATACCGCCCTTCTCCTTGTGGACTCAGAGCGGTGAACAGCCAAAAATAAAAAACAAATTTTACAAAAGTTAAAAGAATTTTAAAAACAACTAATATAAATTTGGCCCATAATTTAAAACAGTTCAATTAATAATTAATATCAAGCTCTAAAAGTTTATCATGGGATCAGGCCAGTCCGGCTAACTGGAAAAAGTACGTTTTTAAGGCCTAACTATAAGTCTGGAAGTCGGAGATTGTTCGCAACTCTGGAGGAAGGTCATTCCAGAGGGTAGGAGCTACCACAGAGAAGGCTCTCTCCCTGGGGGTCGCCAGCCGGCATTGTCTGGCTGACGGCACCCTAAGGAGGCCCTCTCTGTGGGAGCGAACCGGCTGATGGGAGGCAATTGGTGGCAGAAGGCGGTCCCGTAAGTACCCTGGTCCTAAGCCATGGAGCGTTTTAAAGGTGATCACCAACACCTTGAAGTGGTGTTTCCATCCATTATTTCTTGTCCTTCCTCCTGGTGCTTTGGCAAATAAATTGACCCCCCTCCTCTCTGTAGCAGTCTCTAAAATATCAGAATACTGCTTTCATGTCCCTCCTAGTTGTTAATTGACTACTTTTCAGATGCATGGAAATGCATTTTGATGCCTTACTTTTGTATGTATAAATTCAAACAAATGCATTAAGGTATGCAAATACACAAGTGTATAAATGCATGAAGACTTGCCCATTGGCATTATTTTTTCTGGAGCTGAAAGATAGGAGAGCATAGCAACAGGAGAATTGTCCAGTTGGAGGACCTGATAGTTGAGGTCTAGACTGAGTGTTTTGCAACCTGTTGCCAAAGTATCTCAGTCAAATAGGATTTTCTCAAGTCAGTTTAGAGTCAAGTGAGCCTGAGGAACAAGCCAAATCAACTTTAAACAGTAACTGTGGATGTGCTTTATAACAGTAATTCTAATAGTAATACTTAAAGGGACATGTATCTTGCTCATTTGACTGAATCAGTACCTTTAGAGCAGAGGTGTCCAACCTTGGCAACTTTTAAGACCTGTGGAATTCAACTCCTAAAATTCCCTGGCTGGGGAATTCTGGGAGTTGAAGTCCATAAGTCTTAAAGTTGCCAAGGTTGGACACCCTTGCTTTAGAAGAAAATCATAACTATCATAACCATAAAGAATAGTCATGATGAATAAAAGCCAGCTATTAATAAAGTACTATAAATAGTTTTACCATTATATTTTAATTTTTTGTACAAATACTAATGTTAAAGGAAAGAAGTGTTCTTTATTCTTACTGGGCCAGAATGTAAGTTTGGCTTGGCAGCAAAATGTGAAGGAAAAAAACCTGCCAAGTATTTCTTTACTTGCCTCAGTTAATACAAAACCTTAGCAATTTTTTTTGCGTCTAACATTCTTCTTTGGGTCTAACTTGTGTGTGTGTGTGTGTCTGTGTGTAAGATGAAGGATTTAATGTGTGTGTTTGTGTGTGCACATATGCGTGTGTAAGTCAGTACTTAATTTATTGTTGTATTGATCCTTTTTCTAAAAAGCAAATATCATAGGAAAAAAATCCTGTTTAAAATGTTGAACGCTTTAATTCAAGGATTCCCCCTCCCCCCCCCCCCCTCTCTCTCTCTCTCTCTCTCTCTCTCTCTCTCTCTCTCTCTCTATATATATATATATATATATATATATATATATATATATATATACACACACACATACATACACACACACACACACATACACACACACACACACATATATTAACAATTATATAATTTTTAATTTGGCGTATAGTACATTATTTTGCCATATTATTTATTTTGAGTGTTAAAAAGAGAGTCTCAGACCTGATCTCATGATTCTGCTGCTATTGGAATATCTTAAACATTGTCCTTTCCAAGTCCTAAAATATTTACTTCTAGGTTCTGAACTATATTTTTACCTACCCTGTTTCCCCTAAAATAGGACATCCCCTGATAATAAGCCCAATCGGGCTTTTGAGCGCATGTACTAAAATAAACCTCCCCCTGAAAATAAGCTCTCCCCAAATATATTTAAACACATGTGCAGCCGGTCCCCACTATTTCCTCTGATTTCCTCCACGTGCCCCAAAATAATAAGACCTCCCCAAAAATAAGGCCAAGCACTTATTTTGAGGTTCAAATATATATATATATAAGACAAGGTCTTATTTTCGGGGAAACACGGTAGTACAAAACCCACAGTAAGGCTGTCTTCAATCCCACTCTGTCAATTTGCCTGGAGCTTTCTCTGAAATCATTAGAAGCTGAGCTAAAATCATCTTAAAATAAAGCTAGAAATAACACCCAAGGAGCTGGTGAATGCCAGTGATTTTTTTCTAAACATTTATTTATTGTGGTAAAATGATTGTGGTATTTCATCTTTCATTAATTATGTCATATATTAATATAGTTACTTAATAGAATGAAAAGAAGAAACCTACTATTGACGTAAGGTGAGGATATGTATGTTTTTTATTATTTTTTAACATATTTTTATTTTTTCCAAAGATAAGATGAAATATAGATTTAAAAAACCAAGAATTACAGAACAGAAAGACACAGAAAAAAGTAAAATAAAAAGTATATACAATAAATATAAAATTAACAATAAGCATATCACCTCCACCCTAGTTGAATGCTGATACCTGTATCTCACACAAATCTGATAAATTTGATCCCTTGCACTGCAGAGCCACAAGTAGTTATACATTTTTCATCTATGCTTACCAAATTACTAGTTTACATTAAATTTCTCTTAACAAATATCTCAAGTATAAAAATCCATTGTGTATCAATCAAATCAATCCAATAGCTGTCTATTGTAAAAAAGCTGTTAACTGTTAACCCCCCAAAAGTATATTAAACTTCCAAGCCCTCTGTTAATGTCCATTATTATTTTTAACTCCCAGAAACTCCACAAACGGCTTCCAGTCTCTTAGAAATGTATTCAAACTGTCTCTAGTCAACACAGTTAATTTCACCACCTCTGCCAATTCAATCAATTTCAAAATCCATTCTTCCACTGTTGATACTCCTTTTTCTTTCCATTATTTGGCACACACAATCCTTGCAGCTGTCACTTATACAGAAATAAAGTTCCACAATGCTTTTCTGTTGATTGTGTTGATCATTGTGTATGGATTCTGTTGATCCATTGTGTATGGATTCTGTTGATCCATAATATATAGAAGAAAGGCTTCAGATTTCATTAATATTTGTGTTTTTTGTATAAATACTATTCTATTTATCCAACATGATTTAGCATGTTTACAAGACCACCACATGTGTAGGAGATTCTAGGCTGAGTTTGAGGGAGAGGTCAAACACATTATCAGTCTTGAGTCTCTTCATGCCCAAAAGAGTCCTAAATCCAGACTACCTTGAATTCCATTGACTCTTATTTGCCGCCAATTTGCTTTATCTGTTAGTAGTTCAGATTCTTGTAGTGATGATTAGCATACAATCAACCTATATTCATTTGAACTGTCTTGACTCCTGATTTCCTGACAACAATTAAGTATAAATGTATCTGAAATTTGATTACATTTCCAGTATTTGTTGTTTCATTATATATTTTTGCCAATTTATTTGCAGTCAAATCCTATCAATACATTATGTTATAGAATTTTTCTTTCAAAGTTACTGTAATTCAAAGTAAACTTTAAACCACTAATTCATGTATTCTCCCATTGATCTAACTTTATATTGTAACCAACATTATAACCATTTTACCATACAATCTTCCAAGTTCATCCTAAGTAATATTTTATAAACTTTAGAAATCAAATAGTCATCTCCAGAGCATAAAGTCTAGAATATGTATAGGTGTGAGATTTTTTTAAAGCAAAGACTTTTGTACATGCACGGCTGAGTCACCTGGAATCCTCCTATATTGTAAAAATACTTTCTGTGAGTTCATGGGAAATCTTGTTTCCTGTAATTGTTTTTGTCAAACTTATTCCCACTGACAGTTTCACAGATCCCACAACAGGCTGGTGTAAAAAAACCTTCTGTCTTTTCCCACACAGTCCTAGGGGAAGAGATTTTACCTCAGAGTGCAAACAGAGAGCTTTTTTCCACACTGTAGCTGCTTAGTATTTTGAAATGTGGGGGTGAAAGCTCTCATAGGACCAACATTTGTGCCTGCTTCATTAGAAAGGAATATGTATAATCCAAAAGAACATGGAGAAGGTCATGGGAAAATTATTAAACTAAATTCTAGGTTGCTAAGAAAGGCTTCATGAATAGAGGAGTAAAAATATAGTTATTAATCCATATGAAAGAATAAAAATAAAAAAGAGCTTTCAGTACTTGGGTGTTCTTTAGGGAAATCTCCTCTCATATATGTTCTATTTAAGAAAAACACAGAATGAAAAACAAAAGGAACAGAAGAATGAGTGTGGGATCTCCTTGTTTTTGAAAATAAGTTCCCTTTGTATCTTTGTCCGACACATAAGCTTATTCTAGTTAATTCAATTCTATAAGATGATGAAATAACATCAACAGATTTTTTTTTGGTCAAAATTATTCCAATAACTACTTTCTCTTGACTTTACCATTATATAATGAAAGGACTTTGGAAATAACAATCTATTACAGCCTTGATTTTTGAGTTTTTGTGCCACTATGGTTTGTCAAATTATATTGAAATTTGGGTTAGTTTAAAACTGATCAATCCACACCACCCCTGAACTCCTTGTACTGATACCACCTGATTAAGCACACAACTATTTTCCCACCACATTCAAGCTGGTCCCTTCCCTCCTCCCATGGAATCCATGTTTTGTCTGGCAAAAACCAATAACAACAGAAATAAGCCACAGAACAGTGTTTTTCAACCTTGACAGCTTTAAGATGTGAGGACTTCAATACCCAGAATTCTCCAGCCAGCTTACACCTTAAAGTTGCCAAGGTTGAGAAAACACTGCTCTGGAGATTACATCACTGATGATATCACTTGGTTGGGCAATAAAATGTCTGCCAGAAAACAACCAAGTTTAGAAAGCAGTAAGGACCCCACAGTTCAATCCTGGGTTACAAATATTCTCTTCTTTTGGTAGTACATCAGTACTTGAGTATCTTAGTCATTCCATAACATCTACTGAGAAAATATTAAAAACTGTTGTACAATGATTGCAATCTACCTTTCTTAGGCAGAGGTGGATAGAAATATGAGCAAATAAGAAGTTAATTTTACGTGCAATAGCTTTTAAAATGAAGCATGTGATTGAAATATTTTGACTAAACTCATGAATAATGTAAATAAAATGGAAAGGAAAATATTAACTGGTCCTCACATTAAGGAGGACTGTCCTGCAGGAAGAGGCAAATATTTCTAGATAAATTAATGGAAAGAGAGAATGGAGAATTCTTACTCACAGTTAAAAAATGTTGCATATCATTATGCATAAGTTGGCAAATTAGAAGTTGCTAGAGCATTTACTGTTTATGTGACCTACCTATGGGAAAAGGCTCTACATTTCATAATGAAATATGAAATTTTATGTTATTTTGGGACCAGAGGTCATATTTATACAATGGAATTTTTCCTCTAGCATATCTATCATGTTAAATTCTTAGTATTTGTATATATATGTATATATATATGTATATATTCACTATCCCATGTGGGAAAGATTTTAATTAAGAACAGATTTCCTGTTCTTGAATACACCCTCATACATAAGTTTATAGCAGAATAAAGACTAACAATTCAAGCACATAACCAAATTTCTCTTTAAAGTGCTAAATCAGTACCTTTAACATATTTAAGGATTCCTGTGGTTACCTAACATAAATTTAATTGTCAAGTTAAATGAATGCTTTTTTGAGATTGTTATTTCTATTTAAATGCTTCTTTCTTGTCTCTTTACTTTGAATTCCATTCCCCCATTTTTCTTTTCCAATTTTGCAACTTGTATACCTGTTGGAGAGATTTTTTTTGTTGTATTAAATTATTTTTATTCTTCCATTTCATTTTTCAGACTCACCCACCAATGCTGAAATTTCTTATACAAGCCGAAAGTGAACAACTTGTCATCAGTCTGGAGAGAAATGAGTAAGTGGTTGTAATTGGTATTCCCTGCAGTATAGTAGTGCTATGGATTACTAAGTTAAAATTGATGGTTTATATTTTTAATGTATGGAGAGGTACGGCCCTTACTACTTTCTAGCTTTGAAAAAAATAGGCTGGTATAACAATGTTTCCAAAGGTTTATTTCATTATTTAAGAGAAGGTGGCAATTCTGTGAGATTTTGTGCACAAACCATGTATCTCTTTTGGCATTACTTTAAGCTTGTTTTACTTTCACACTTAAATAAACCTGCTTGTTCACATTATGATAAATAATTTTAGACACATATTGCTTTGTTTTTATATTATTTCATAGTTTGAAATGAGTTAACCTGTCTAGGGACAATCATTAGTTTGCTATTCACTTTTTTGCGATTAAAAAAACCTTAAATTTTCTCTGACCTAGTAGTTGGAAGGTAGGAAAACTGAGAGAAATATAATAAATTTTACTAAACCATCTCATAATTATAGTCTTGCTTATTGCAAGAATGGCAGCATAGTGATCTTAATCTTGTAGAATCAGTCATCAGTTCATCAAAGATTAATAAGAGAATAGCAAAAGGACTTAGTCTATATTATCATCTTTCTCTACAGTGATATGCTGATCCTGACACAGAGACTTGGTTTATCATATCTGTTTTTCTCAGAAGGATGTACATGACAACTGACTGCGCATATACACAATTCTTCTACACAATCAGGATCATTGCCTATTTTTAGGATAGAAAAACCAATAATTTGCTTAGGGATAAAAGAGCTGCTTACTTGGTATCAGTCTGCTACTCCCAAATGTCATTACTTAATTGACTGAATGCACTGACATTTTAAAATTTATACCTTTTTATTGTTGGCATCTGAAAATATAGTTTTTCCTCTCTATTTACGCCAGCTGACAGATTGTGAAATCCTTGGCTTGGTAAAACAAAATAAACCATATGTAAGTTTTTATTCGTAGGATTACTCAGTGCTTTTATTTATTAAGCATTGAGTAATCCTAGAGTGGCTTAAGTCATTACAAGTTACTCTTTTATAGATTCTTGGCTGAAATGGTGTGGCTGAGTAGCCATCCATCCAAGACATAATATGGGTGAACATTTCTTCAAATTAAAAACAAGAGTGAGTGAGCAAGATTAAAAAGTCCTATAAAAATGTGTTGGTCCAGAACTCTGCCTTTAAATGCAAGCACATAACTAGAGTGGAGCAGAATTAGACCTGTTCCTCCCTAGTTACCAGAAATGACCAGGTATATGTACAGAGGATTCTTGAGCAGTTATAAACATCAAGAAAGGAAGTTGCCACAGTATAGCCAGTATATGAAATTCTCATTACATATTCAACATGAGTCGGGTGATAAGGGTCTAGCATATAATACTAAAATAGGAAACTAATTATCTGTACAGATTCAAGACTGTTAGAAGGAAGGAAATACCATGTTTTCTCAAAAATAAAACCCTGTCTTATATTTTTTTCAACCTCAAAATAAGCGCTTGGCCTTATTTTTGGGGAGGTCTTATTATTTTGGAACATGTGCAGCAAGACGGGGCTCTTCTTGCCATCTTACCTGATTTCCAGCTCTGTCTCCTTAACCCTAAGCAGAGGAAATGGTGGGGACTGGCTGCGCATGCGGTTAAATATTTTCGGGGAAGGCTTATTTTCAGGGCGCAGCTTATTTTAGCACATGCGCTCATGCGTTTCGTCGGGCCCTGAAGACGCATCTTTTTCAACTTGCCGGTTTAGCCTGATCCCTGCTGCATTTTTAGAATTTTTTAAAATTTTAAAACTTTTAATGTTTGTTGCGTTGTCGCATTTTAATATTTATTTGGTTTTAATTCTCAGCCTAATGTATATGTGTTTTAATTTTTAACTTTTATGTATTGAATTTTTATTTCGGCTGTTCACCGCCCTGAGTCCGTAAGGAGAAGGGCGGTATACAAATCTAATTAATAAATAAATAATAAATAAATAAAAGCGTGATTGGGTTTATTATCAGGGATGTCTTATTTTCAGGGAAACAGGGTAGCGATAGCACTTAGACTTGCATACCCCTCCATAGTGCTTTACTATAGCTTCCTACCTTAATAGGAGGATGAAATTCTGGTTACAAATTATATGTCTGTAAATTTTCCCTTTGGTCCAAGTATATAACAAGGGTGGAAGAGAGAGTTTTAATATAAGAGATTTTTCTCCAGCATTTTTGTGTAGGCATAAGCTATTTCACAAAGTGAGAGGGCAACTGACATTTTCTGCAAAAACCTGAGCACTGATATGAGCATTGGAGATAGTTTTACAATTTAAAAAACAAAAGGCCAAATCCTTTGCCATTTCATACATTTAAGGAGTTGAGCTCTTTTATTTCCCACCACAATTCCCATCCTCCCTCAGGAAGGCAAATGTGAACTGGACTTTCTGCAAAAGGTTATTCTATGGTTGTTTAATAAAGGAGCAAGTCATCCAAATTGCCTCCCAATGGAATCCACTGAGATTCCTTAGTTCTGCTAGAGAGACCAATGATGTTGCCAGGGGATTGCAAGGTTTAGGTTTAACATTTAAAATTCTAGAATTTCCCGCAAACAATAATATCTCTTGAGAACAATGAACATCTGGAAATTGGCAGTTTAGCTGTCCAGCATATGCCATTACGGATTACATTAATTTACTGTCCCCAGTTTCAGTCACTACATCTTATAAAATCTAACGTGACCTATCTACTCTCCCTTTGGTGGTGATCAAGATGTGTTTCTTCTTTGGTTGTCTGTCTGTACTGATACAATATAAGGCTATCATCAAGTAGTCCCTCAGGGACAGTCTATTTTTTTTTTTAATATATCCAGCACCATGTTCAAGCTTCATACTATATGTAGACAGAGCTCTCAGAAGTGCTTTCTATCCATCAGCCAATCAAATGTTTCAGCAATGCCTGATTTACAAGTAGCAGTTTCATAATTTTGTACATGAAATTCTGAAGACAGAAATGGGTCTCTCGTTGATAATGCTAAAAAAGCATCCTGTGTGGGCCCTGATCTCATAGTTGACAACAGGTCAAGGAAATCTATCTTAATGGAACTATGATGTCCCTCAGTTCTCAGAACTCCTAATTCTTCTTGCAAAGTTCATGACTATTGCTCAATATTTTCTTCCTCTAAAGTCCCTGGTGTGAGACAACATGGTACTCTATCTGTTGTTAATAAGACTGCAGCCCTGACCTTGTTACATCAGGTAAACTATATGGTGTTTATTTCTCAGAAGGTATACACAAGATTATGCTAATATTTTTATTATTATTTTCTATGCCAAGACAGATAATTATTTATCTGTCTTGGCATAGAAGAGATACCAAAGTTAAAATATGAACATTTTACTAAGGATACATACTTAGAAAAGAATATAGGGAAAAGTGGGAGAGGAAATATCCTAAACTTAATCTACCTGATAGCATCTCCTTAAAACAGATTTCTCAAATATCTCATTCTCAATAATATTGATTAGTGATTACAAGAACATCTCTGAAGAGTACCAGACTGGGAAAACTGCCTGGAGAGGAAGAATGAGTACAGTTCATACTCATTAACTGAAGCTATTATTTGAATTGTACATCTAGGTTTTTATTGTTGTTGATTTAGAAAGTACTATGTTTGAATAACAGAAGAGCTAAATCAGAAGGGGAAAAAACCCTTTCTTTTCAGAGGTTTACTCTCTTCAACTTGAAATAATCTTCCTCCATAGGACCAAAATTACCTACCACAGTGCTCTGGTCCTTAAGTGTGGATTGTGCACAGAGTGTGTCTAAATATACCATATCAATTATGGTTGGTATGGCTACCAAGAGATTGTATATATAAATAAGTTTAACAGAATAGTATTTTTTCCTGATAATTTATTTTTTATAATGGGAGATTAAGCTTACTGTCATTGATAATACAACAGTGGTGTTAGACACTTATTATAATCTGATCTCTGTTTACCATGTAATCACTCTTTTGTGAACATCATCTTATATTCAAATAATTTTCTTGTTGCATAAAAATTATGTAGTTGAATAATGTATGTGTGTGTGTACACATACATATATATAAAGATCAATATATGTGTATTGTTTGTGTGTATGTAGATACACACACACACACACACACAAACACATACACATACATCAGTATTCAACTACAGTTCCCCATTAAGTGGTTATTCAGTAGCATACCTAGGATTGCCCCTTGGTGAAATGCCTCTGAAAAGAGGCAGTTAAAGTGGATTCATTATTTATGAAATGATAATATATACTCTTCCATTCTCTAATGAAGCATAAGATGATGGGGTTTTGAAGAATGCATTTTGCATAAGAAATGTAAATTGACTGCACAAAGATTTTAAAATAAATAAGTGTGCTTGAGGTGAGAATAGAATGCGAAGACAAACACCTTCGCCCATTCTGTGTTTCTTAAATCAAAACAGAGGCATTTAAAATCTGTGTTTATATTGCCTAATAGTTTTTTTAAAAGCATTATTTGCAAAGTATGGAAGAAAATTGCTTGCTAAATGTTACAATTTCTGTTTTAGATAGATAATTAAAATAAACTTCTGATACCGTTACTTATACTTGGCCAAAATGGGTATAAATAGCATTCATATCACGTTACTGAAAGAAATTAGAGAATCAATGGGCAAGCTGTGATTGTTCAATAGTGCTAGATTATAAATTCATCATCTTCCAAGTGGGTCACATTGCGGTTCATTGCATATTGCTGCTGTGGTGGATTCCAAATAAAGAGTGGCATTTCAGATTGCAACTGAGAGGAGTCTTTCACCTAAGCTAGGATGAACTGATTAACTAAATTACTTTATTACTGATTTTGAAAATATTGCTTTTAGATGAAAATATAGATTCCTAACTGCAGAATTTAGATTGTAATTATGTTTCTTCATTTTCATCTGAATCACAATGGGATTAAATAAAGAGTCTTTGGCCTTCAGATATTTAAATGTTGGAAACACTTGCTGAACAAATTGACTATTCAAACTTTGTCTATCTGTTAGACAGAATAGAATAGATTAACCTTCCTACTGATCCGTAGGACTATGTAAAACTTAGGATATTTCATGAGTGAAACAAACTTCTTGAATCTGAAAAGTCAGTGCTGCCAAGTGAGACAACCCGTACAGAATTTTTCCCCTCCTCCTCCTCCTCCTCTGATAAAAGGTGTTCCTGGCCTTCTCAGTTTTGGAGCTGGAAATTAAAGTCTAAATGTACCCTCAAACTGCTCCTTTTCAGAGAATGCAATCCCATTGGGGATAGGCAGATCTACCCTCCCTCTGAAATTGCAGCACATCACAATGACTACTTTGTCTTGTTTGATTCAATTTCAGTGTGCTGCCTCTCATCCATTTCATGATTGACTATAGGGTCATTTCTGGAAGAGATCAGAGGGAAAGTAGATCTGACTATCATCAGCATGTATATAAAAATTTCATCAGATTTTGAAAAGAAATAGCAATAGCATTTAAGCTTATATATTGCCTTATAGCTCTTTACAGGCCTCTGGAGAGTTTACAATGTAAGCAATATTTACATAGTCCTCCCCAACAGTCTGGGTCCTCATTTTACCAACCTCAGAAGAATGAAAGGCTGAATCAACCCTGAGCTCCATCAGGATCGAACTCTAGACTGTAAACAGAGTTTGCCTCCAATACTACACTTTAACCACTGTGCCACCGGAGGTAGAACAGTAGAAACAATATAGAGGCCAAAGAAACATGGTATAATAGTCTCCGCTTTGAGGAGCAATAGTCTCTAGGCAATATTTCCTGAAAGTCTCCTCAGGGATAAGAATGAAGCACTATAAAGTTGTATCCTGTATTCTCCTCTCAGGTAGGTCAGAAGGATACTGTGGCAAATTTTATGAAAAATGCTGACATCTCAAGAAGAATCTATCAAGTAACATTCCTTCTGTTAATTACTAAAGAAAATCCAACAGGCTACAGGTCAACCTCAAGCCTACATCTGCTGCTTTTAACTAGGCCCCGAGGACATAACTCTGTTTTATTATCAAGTATCCTTCCTTCTTAAACTTTATTTCAATTTGATTAAAAAAAAGGCCCCAGGTTTCTTATAATTTGCAGCTTATTTTTTCATTTGTAACAAAAAAAGTTTAATGTAAGCATAATTATAATTTGATTAAATTTACTTTTACATTTAATAAACATACCAAAACTGATACTTGAACAAAGCCTCTGTCTCATACACACGCACACACCACTGATCTAAAATTGCCTAGTGACCAGATCAGAAAGTGGCATAAACATAAACACTCACTGTATTACAATTTTTCCAAAAATGATATTTTTCTTCTGTCAGAAGAAAGAATAATAAAAATGTTTACATCACTTCACCGTTTCCAGAAATTTTACACTTCTAGTTCAATGGGGTGTGAATTTGTGGATCAAATCAAGCAGAAAAGAGCTGTTTCTTTATAGCACTTATCACCACAGCATAAAATTTGAAATGGACTTGATCCTGATCCTTAGCAGATGGTAGTCCTATCATTCACTTGCGCTCTAGTCATTTACCTTGCTGCTTTAATATTCATTTGTGTAGGTGGGACCATCTTTGAAACAGATTAGAGAGGGCATTCACCAGGGATTGAGTTGACTGCCCAAGCATACTTCTATTGCATGTACCTCTAGAATCATTGATGAAACCAACTCCAACCTTTTCAAGATAACTTGGAACCCAGAAGGATCCAATGACCTTTTGAGGAATAGTATCATAATAAGCCCATACACAGATGAGTTGTAGCCACTAATCTAACCTTAATCAGATGGTGATCCATTTATGATGGATGATCCCTACCCATAGTACACTTTTTTGCTAAAAAAAAAAGTTCAAATAAAATCTAATACCGTATGTTGGTTCTGTAATCAGTTTTTATTGGTTAATAGTCATCATGACTGTTATGAACAATAGAGCTGCTTCAAACAAACCAGCCCAAAGCCAGATGTTAGTTCTCCTTATTCATGGATTCTATTAGGTAGAATCTCCAAACATTTTCTGATCCCAAGACTCAGCACATACACACTCAGCATGAATCAGCTCTTGCACAGGTATAATTTCAAGGGACATAGTGTCCTTATGTATCACCATCACATCACCTCCCTTGGCTTGCTCTACTACAAAAGAAGCTGAGCCAAAATCAGACTTCTGCCTTTCTAAACAAGGCAAATCAGCCTTCTCATCCATTCTCATATTCTCTCTTTGAAGGGCTGGAATGATTCTCTAAGACTTGATGGTTCACATAATTTCCAGAAGTGGGGAATGGACCTTTCTAATTATCCTTCTCCTTTGGGCCTCTGATCAGTCAGATTCTGAAATGGAGAGAACTATTCCTTTGCAAGTATCTTTTATGATATACTGTCCATCCTTGTTTTATCTAGTTTGGGTGGGGTGGTAAGTATTCATGCACTGCTATTAATTTGGTAGCCAGTAGGTATGGATCGTGCCCGGGCAGGTGCTATCTAAATATTCATTTTATTTCATCTATAGTATATCTCCTTAGCCTAGTAGCTAATTCTGTGAGTCTTTGTTTAGCAGTCTCTAGAGTTTCAGATGGAGTCAGATTTTTGTATTTTTTGCAGTAGCATGCCTTATCCTAATCTCCACTCTTCTATAGTTCCACCGGATCACCAACTTCTCTCTTGATTTTAGCCTCAGATCTTATTTTCCAGGGTGGGTGGGGGGAATACAGTATGTACTGCTGCTGCTCTTGATCATGTAGTCAAGTATCTCCAGAATTACACCAGCTGTAGTCATCAGATTGTTCTGATTCCCTAACAGCTGAAATGGACCATGTTAATCTGGGAGTTTGTTTGTGGTTTCCTAGTTTATTCATTGTTTGGTTTTGTTCCCTGCTTAAGTCTCTAATTAATCTGCATTAGTACTAGTTGTTACAGCAAAACCAAAAAAACACATTGAGGAATTATTGAAAGACATTCAAGTAATATACTCATTGCGAGACTATCTGGGTCTGTCATGTCTGCAAACAAAATTGTTGCTGTATGTGTAAATACAGGTGATATGCTTTATTTGTAGTGTTTATCCAGTTCCTGATCAAATAATCATCAAAGCTCTGTTACTGGAAGATGTTCAAATATAGCCAATCTTTTCCTATCAAAACAGTGATTTTTGTGTGTGTGTGCGGATATCTTCCTAATTCCCAAGGTTCTATGGCTATTTCTTTAAGTTCATTCATTCAATTTATGTAAATTGATATTTTTGGTTGATCTTACTGCTTTACTTTAAACATTGTTGGCTGGAGGAACCGGAATAACATATTTCCAGTATCATTTAAACTGACAAAGACTGTGAATAATTTGACATGTTTATTATCAGTGTCTAAAAACATAAACGAAAGAATAATAAAAACAAACAAAATCCTGGGGAGAAAAATAGGACCTCCCAGACATATCTTGCTGGTGTAATTTATTGCTATAATGTAGTCACAAAATATTATAAATTGCTCTCTCTGTTGCTGACTGAGTTGTTTTTATCTGTGAACTCAGAATGAGCAGCAGTGTCATAGTATTTCAGAGAAAGTTGACAGCTGGAGTTGTCCTTTAATTAAAATAAACAGTGATATTTTCCAAAGTTGCAGCCCAATGTTGCATCAATGTTTATATATATATATATATATATATATATATATATATATTCAAACATTGTTATAATGTTTGTGCTATTATTCTTCTCAAAATTAGTTCTGTAAGAATTCTTTTGCATATCATTTTCAATGTGCTGTATGAAAAAGGTCAAAAATTTCTCTAGTGCAGAGGTGTTAAACTCAAGGCCTGTGGGCTGGATGCATCATGCGCTGGCCACTCCCATGCCCAGTTTAGTGAAGGGGGAAAAGTCACAATACATCACATGACGCTGCCATGATGACACAGGTTTGACACCCCTACTCTAAATAGCTAATGTTAGATTCTGGAAATAATGGCATAGTGTCTCTCTTACTATTAAACAAGATAGTCATGAAATTTAAACAAGTTCATTTCTCCCTCTTAAATAATAATGTTATTTGCTTATTACTATTTCATCCGTATTTGTGGGTTCTATTGCTCATTCTACTGAGAGCAATCTCCTGACAAACCCGTCTATTCTGCAACATTGCATCTTCCCCAAGGTATGTGCTCTCCAGATGTGTAAACATCAATTTGCGAACAGAGAACAGCATCAAGAAGGTTACTATAGCAAATAGTACATTACTTAAGAGAAAAATATCTGCATTAAACAAAAACATATCTTTGGTTTTTTTTAAAAAAATGAAAGAATCCAACACTTCAATAAAATCATTGAATTGAAAAATGTTTAAATATTTGAAAATATTCACTAGGTTGATATTCTTATATGTAAATTTGTGTAT